>CM058159.1:3303571-3964285 GCA_030254885.1 Vitis rotundifolia
CCAAGACGAAATCGACCACAAGACAAAAGCCGGCCAAAGATGCCACCGACGTCCTGAGAAAATTCAGCAAAAAAAAATTGTCCAAATCCTACCAACTGCTGCCAAATCAGAGAGTCGGACGATTCGCCCGTCGAACCGGTCTGGTCCCCGATTCTCTATGAGTTCAATGGTAAAAGTAAAACGATTTAAAAAATACTAATAGAATCGAAAAGCCAATTCCTCATATTAGCCAAACCGATCCGGATTTCAAAATATTAAAAATCAATCCGACGTGTCAAATCATCAATCGAGGTTTGATCCACTTTTTAAAATTATTTTATTTTTAAACGGATTGATTGGCCAACTGGATCGGTCAACTGATAAATGGAATTGAAAATAAATAAAATTTATCCGTATGCTCACCATTTTCACAATTATTATTAAATATTTTAAAAAATTATTTAAATGGAATTAAAATGAAAAAAATTATTTTTGTAACATTTAAATTTAAAAAAGAAATCATTAATTTAAATTATGAAATTATTTGTAAAAACAGAAAAGATTTATTTGTTTTTTGTTAATATTTAGGACATTGTAATAATAGTTTTACATTTTCAAGGATAAAATTATTTTATTTTAATTTTAAATATTCAAATATTTAAAAATTATTTTCATATAGGCATAATGATCAAATTTTTGTCATTTCTTTCCTACGAATCACATTCCTCTAAGACACCATGATAGGAAACTCATTCTCCAATTCTTGAAAGATATGAAATTCACGCGTAGGGGATACAATTTGCAGCGATGGATCATGTTCAAAGTTTGTGAATTCTACTACATAGGTCAGTCCAAGCCCACACAAATAATAATCTTGTAAAAAGTATAAACCCCCTAATAATTAAACAAATAACATATTGGATAATTTATTTAACTCATTTAATAATTAAATCCTTTTATTTGAAAATTAGGTTGACTTAAGTCTTATATAAATTTATACAAATCTATATAATCAAACATGTTTATAATTCCACAAACATATTTATTTAAAAACAAATTTAAAATGATTTAAAAAGTTATAATTGAATTAATTAGCATGATTATTAAATATGTCAATTCAAGTTGAATTAGTGTCTTATAAACCGACTCAAAAACTACATATTTATTAATCAGATTATGCAAATTAACACGAATTTGATCCAAACTCGATTATATTTTACCTAAACCTACGAAAAACATGTTAGATTTGACTCATATTGAAGAATCATATCAAACTTTGCTACCTAAAGTACTCTCTCTCTCTCTCTCTCTCATATTTTCATTAAGACTATACAATTTTTGTAGACTTAAATTAAGAGTTTTTTGTTTATTTTTAGTAAGGTTTTAAGCGAAAGGAAATTTATATTTGGGCCAGCCACAAAGGAGTTTGATCCTTTTAACATCCACTTCCCTAATTCCCCTTCCCCCCCAACCCCTCTTTTGGAAATTAGCCTGACCAAGAAATTTCAGCAGACAGACGAGATTCAATTCATTCAAATTCACTCCAGTTTGGCCCCATTGGTCTTCCTGCAGTGCATGCTGTAATTACCTAATTGTATCAACTAAATTATGGAAGCTGCAAATATTTCAATTGATTTTTATTTCACCATATTGTGCTAAAATAATCATAATATGGAAGCAGCTTTTAGTATTATAAATGGAATAGACATGAAGTAATATGCAGTACATAGATTCAAGCAGAAAGAAGCAAAACAGCTTATGCATCATCACCCTACACTTGTACATACACGAGACAATAAATTAGGAACCTGATTTGGCTGCCAAATTCAGATCAAGCATTGGACTCGCACCATTCCTGTAACGTTGGGGTTGCAACTCCCACATTTTTCATGTCGCGTATATTGGCTGGTTCAGGAAAATTTAGCATTGCAGGTTAGTCAGCAGCTTCAAATGGACACATTGGTTTGAAATCTGGAAGCTTTAGAGGCAATGAGAATAGAATATAGGTGATGTGCAAGGAGACACACAAGCCTTTGCATTTGTGTCACAGGCTTGGAACAAGTTGGACATATGCCACATTTCAATGCGATATGTGTCAGCCGGGACTGTCCTTCTGACACTGTTTGGCCTCTATGCTGCTATAAGAGCAGTTGAAACACCACAACAGAAACATTTTTTTTCTTTATGTTGTACCAATTGCTGCACAAG
The DNA here is from genome assembly GCA_030254885.1 of Vitis rotundifolia. Classification (NCBI taxonomy): domain Eukaryota; kingdom Viridiplantae; phylum Streptophyta; class Magnoliopsida; order Vitales; family Vitaceae; genus Vitis; species Vitis rotundifolia. The sequence continues at coordinate 3,305,759 of CM058159.1, forward strand.
CATAGCTCAAACACCCACTGTAAGTTTTTAGTGGGCCTATCTGCATAACAGCAGCGTTTATGCAAGAAACTGATGGTTTTCTAATCCTTCTTGACACTTTGATGAAAGGGTCTGAATAGTTGAGGCACTTTGGTTGATTGAAGAAAAGATTATACCTTACGACCTTCCTAATCCCATCAAGAACGGATACTGAACTTGATATGTAGTCTGTAATCCCCATTACCATTTCCACTAGTCCCGACAGATTCAATTCTAGAAATCAAATCGAAAAATTTGTTCCAAACCAAAGTTTTTTCGAAAGAAAAGAAGAGAGATATGCGGCTAATAGTGCAACCTTGATGTGAAAATAATTCAACAAATGGCTCAGAATGCAAGCTTCAGTAGAGCACCAAATTATGTAAAGAAGTAAACAAGAAACATTAAGCTTAATGAAACACAACAATCAAAAGAGAAGGAAAAAGGCCGTACCAAAATGTATGTCAGGTGTGGCAGCAGCGGTGGCATCAACAAGTACAGTAACAGATTGATAATCCAATGCTACTGCATCAAAGACCGTCTGTCTAATGCAATTTGGAGTTTGAACACCTAGATGTAGAAATAAATTAAGAATGACACAAAGTTGTAAATTAGCTACCAATTCAAGTTCCAAACAACAAAGTCCAAAGTTCATCATGCTATAAAGAAAAGGGGTATTAATCTGGAATGTTCATTTACCAACTATAACTACACTATTAATCCCGTTACTCTGAAGGAATGAATGAAGATGGGTGGCAAAGAATGCACTGAATCGCGTCTTCACCAGCTTATAATCCCCTTCCTTGATCACAAGGCCATCAACCAGTTCTGCTCCCACACTCCCCTCACTGATTGGACCTATTTTCCCAGGACCATATAAGTGTCTGCGGAAGAGTTCAACATCTCTTCCCAGTGGATCATGTTCCCGAACAACCTACACCCAGTTTTTTCCATGACCATCATCATCAATCCACATATAAAACACCATTGCCAAATTTTCTCTTCTTTAAGTAATGTTTGGTTCCAAAAAAATACTAAGGAAACAAATGTTATGGAAAATAATTTTTTTGCATTTGTTTTTTCTACTGAAAGTCTGAGAAAAAATCAAATATAATTAAAATTAACGAGTTTATTAACTCTAAAATTTACTTTTTTATTTTTCTCTCTTTTTCTTTACTTCTACTTTCCTCTCTATTTTCTTTCCATTGCAATTTCCCTCAAAATTTCAAACTAAAGATAGCCTTGATCTAAAGAATGCTCAATTTTACCTGTTTTGAAAAGAAAAATCAAACTAAGGAACATAACAAAATTTCAAGTAAGAGCAAAATAAAACATTATGTTCTCTGTTTGCTTCAGTGGAAATAACCTAGAAGACAATTTTCCCGGGAAAATTTTCCTTCTCATTTATCAAAATCTAAACTTCATGGATAACAGTGAAGTAGGGACTTTGTTTGTTTTAACATAACCAAAAATAAAATTCAACGGTAATTTCACATTATGTCTTCTCAGTGAACACCAATTTCTTTCAGAAACTGAAATCTATTTTCTGTGGAAACAAAGGGGCATAAGAAAATTTAGCACAGAAAGTGAAGCGAGGTAGGGAGAGAAGAATGATTAGGTTACCCAAACTACAAAGATGCCAAGCTCCCTGGCCACCTCCACTGCCTTAATAACAGATGGAACTATTGCTTTGCCTCCATCTACTCTCGTCAGCCCATCCTCTTCCACGAAATCTTTCTGCAAAAGGCCACAACCCCAATAACAGCAATCAGATATACACATATTCTATTAACGTAGAGAGAGAAAGAGAGAGAAAGGGAGAGACCTGCATGTCAATGACGAGAAGAGCAGTGTGCTTTCTTGTATTTGCCATGGCAACTCAATTCCGTGATGAAGACAAATATGGATACGGGAATCGAATTCTAAAGACTCTGTTTGTTTTGAAGGAAATTTTTTTCCTGGGAAAACTGTGTGTTCCATGTAAAACAGTATTGGCGAAGACGTTTTGTTTGGGCTGAACTGGCACATTGTTGGGCCGTGGGCCTATGATGTTTGTGGGCTTACCTTTCTTTCAAATCGAGTGTACAGATTTAAAGCTTGATTAAGGTTTTCGGAAAATAGATAGCTTAATACGATGCAAGAGCTAAAATTCTGTAGTTTGAATTAGCTAATGCTTGAGTATAAGCCAAACCAAGAGTCTGTTTGGGTGGTGATTATGGTAAAAACGTGTTTAATGTGTTGTGTTTTTAGTGTTTAGATATAAATGAAAAATGTTTTGATAGTGTTTTTCCAAAATGTATTTAAAGTGCGTTTGGAAGTGATTTTACAAAAAAATTTTATTATTTCTAACACTTGAATGATAAAAAATTTCAAGTATCAAAAATATTAGAAAAACATCTTAAAATTATTGTCAAACGGGCTCTTATAGTGCATTTGATAGCGATTATAAGAAGTGTTTTTAACTTTTGTAACATTTGAAAATTTTTATCTTTTAAGTATTAAAAAAATTAGAAACATTTTATAAAATTATTGTCAAATGCACTATAAGAGTGCATTTGGTAATAATTATAGGAAGTGTTTTTAGCCTTTATAACACTTGAAAATTTTTATCTTTCAAATGTTAAAAAAGTTAAAAACGCTTTTTATAATTACTATCAAACTGACTCTTAGAGTACGTTTAATAATGATTTTAGGAAGTATTTCAAACTTTTTAATAATTAAAATATAAAAAAATTTCAATGTTAAAAAAGTTACAGATGTTTCGTAAAATTACTATCAAATGCAATCTTAATTAAAATAAAAATAAAAATTGAAAGGAGAACCAACCAAGGCTCATTTGAAAGTGATTCAAGTTAAATTGCCTTTATTAAAGAATGTTTTGACTATGTTTTTGGTGATGTATTATACAATCAGAAAGTGATTTTTAAAGAATTGCCCATCAAAAGATTATCCATATTTTTTAAAAATTTGTTAAATATTTAATTTTTGTAAGAAAATATTTGCAACTCTTTTTATAATAGTTTCAAATGAACTCTAAAAGTGCGTTTAACATTAAAATTAAATAAAAATTTATACATATGTAGATTATTTAACTTTTATATAGAAGAGTTAAAATAAGTTAAATGAACTTAAAGTAGTATATAGAAATAATTTATTAATTGTAAATTTTTACTTTTTTATACCTTTTATTTTTATTTTCTTTTTTTTATATTTTTTTCCCATATTTTTTAGAAAATATAGTCGAAGAAAAATAATTTTATCATATTTAGTTTTTATATAAGATTAGGAAAAATGTATTTTCATACCCATTAAAAAATAATCATAAAATAGGAATCCTCTAAAATTAAGTTGCATATATTCACATATTAAAGATACTATCTAAGATGGTCAAAAGTAGCACTTGAATGATCAAAGATAATACATTTAACAAAAAAAAAAAATTGAAGAAAATTCTAACTATTTTTAAATGGATATATGAAGTTTGAATTTTGTAAAGTTGAGTTACTATTTTACGGGATTTGTTTGTTAAGTATTTAGAAACACACTTTTCTCTATAAGTTTTCTTAAAAATTTATAATTTTTTTTAAATAAAAACTAATCTATTTTTTAATTTCCTTTATATTTTTTCTTTTTAATTTTCTTCTCTATTTTCTAAATTGATAAGAGCAAACAATATAAACAACAATCTATTCTTCAAGTTATTTTATAAATTACACAACCCTTTCTTAGGCAAAATCACAACAAATCCTCTTTCGATCAAATTAAAATGTGTAGGAAAAAGATAAAAGTACTCATGGTGGCTTATTTGATATCAGATCTTACTAGGATGGCTAGGTATAATAGTGGCTGCGCTCATCCATTGCCTTCCCAAAGCAATCAATTCTCCATTGCTTTTCCTTCTAATCTCCACCACTACTGATGAAAGCCTTCCCCTGTGCCCTACAACCTTTGCCTCTATCTCTACCTCTTCCTGCCCACAAATATGAAAAAGAATCAATCATGAATCTTTCTTTGCACTTTGCAGTTAAAATGAAGACTATATATGGAATGTGTTTCCCATTAGAAAGAAGCTTGTGTAAAATGTAAAAATGCTTTCCAACAATTTTAGGAAGCCATGGATGAGTTTTGGAAATGGGTTTGTTAGGTCGGGTTTTGACCGTCACATCTAAAAATCAATTGATACTTATGTTAAATCTTTTGTAGTATTTGACATCATATAATATGGGTCCATTTTAAGAGTTATCATTTAGGTAATTCATCTTTAGGCTTAAGAACAGTATTGTCTCATCCCAACAATCCTTTCCCTAAACATCCTCCCCAATGGCTTTGATACCAATTATCCCTCGTTCGACACCTTCCCTAATACGATGTTACTATGACTCAAACCCGTGACTCTTAGCTTTAATATTAATTATTGAATAAAATTTTAATCATCTCATTTAAAAACCGATATTCAATAAAGGTAGGTAAAACATTGGATGTCATTCAACATCACACCACGTGAACTTGCTCTAAAAGTCATCGTTTGGGTGATCCTTCCCCGTGCTTAAGAAAAATGTTACTGCACCCTAACATGGTTCTCCCTGGAAATGAGGTTCCATGAAAAGGCTACTGTTCACTATCTACTCAAAACTCCACAACACCTCATAAGAAAATGGCAAAATAGTACTAAAATTGGAACCGAGTGGAAGGCAAGAAAGTGAACTTGAATCTTAGCAGTCGAGTAAAATGAAATGCTGAAGTCAACGGAAGCTTTGATATGTCCTGCAAACGAGAAAATTGCAGCAGCCCCAACATCATCGATTAATGTCGAGATCGCTCCAACATGCCAATTTCCATCTTTATCCTATCCATCAAAGAACAGAATTCATATCATATAACCTTACAATCATATGAAAAAGAGAAGCCTGTCAAATTGGAAGTAACCAAAGTTTACCGATACACAGTCTGGTACCACCAAATCACAGTGAATCAGACCCTTTTGGACATTGATAGCCTGCAGGCCCTTAAGATTAAGGGTCTCCAGTCCATGACTACTGGCACCCCTTGATAGATCTTCAATCCATTTCTGGGCTTCCCTTGGAGGGTCATCTTCCATCTCTGCCTGTTTCTCTCCCCCTTTCTCTCATAAAGTCTTCTTGTTTTAGCTATATTTCTGGAAAGCAATGGTTCTTTGTCTATATTTCTGGACTATATTAATGGTTGCTTTATCTAGCAAACTCTTCCATTGTATTTATTAATTAATACACAAAGACGACTTTGTGGGACCCACATGCTGAAAGCCCATAAGTTTGAGTATGGGAGTAGCCCAACATAATTCAAACCAAGCTAGGCGGCTAGAAAGGTTGAATTCAACCAAATTTTTATAATGTTTGCTTACAAGAATAAAATGGGCAGAGATGATTGGCCTCTTATCAAATTGAATTGAATGAAAAATAAGGGAAAAGGAGTACAAATTTTGGCTTGTTGGAGATCATATCTTACTAAGGTGACTAGGTACAATATTGATAGAACTCATCCACTGCTTTCCCAAAGCAATCAATTCTCCATTGTTTTTCCTTCTGATCTCCACCACAACTGATGAAAGCCTTCCCTTGTGCCCTATGACCTTTGCCTCAATCTCTACTTCTTCCTGCCATTAATATCATCACTCAAATAAGAGAAAGAATCATCTATAAATTTGTTGCTTAAGAAACTTCTAGCGGTTAGTGTAACAGATATAGAGCCTAGAAAATGCATTGAAGCTTCTGCAGATAGTAAAATGATTTCCAGTACTTTCCCAGAAGTTCAGGGAAGTTACCTATCAATGCTGGAAATGGGTTTTCCAGGAAAATGAGTTTCCAGGAACCAAGGCCAGAATTGGTTATAATATCAACTCAAAACCCCAGCTTAGTAGAGTAATTGAGTACTCCCATGAAAGGGTAAAATGTTTCAAGGCTAAGAAATATAACTGAATTGAAGATAAGAAAGTTAACTTGAATCTTAGCCGTTGAGTAATACGAAATGTTGAAATCGACAGAGGCTTTGAGCTGGCCTGTAGAGGAGAATATGGCTGCAGCCCCAACTGTGTCAATTAAGGTTGTGATTGCTCCGACATGCCAGTTTCCGTCTTTATCCTGTGTATGGGAGAGCAGAGTTCATACCATTTGACCGTAAAAACCATTAGAAAACAATAACAAAGTGATGATCAAAGTGGAGGTGACTAAAACTCACTGATACACAATCTGGTATGACTAGATTACAGCAAACCAGACCCTTCTGGCCATGCACAACCTGCATGCCCTTAAGAGTGATGACCTCAAGCTCATGACTTATAGCACCCTTCGATAGGTCTTCAAGCCATTTCTGCCATTCCTGGGTTTCCTGTAGAGGGCCACCTTCCATCTCTTTCTGTTTCTCTCCCTCTCTGCGACTTAGCCTTCTTGTTATAGTTAGGGTTCCAGTGGCAAATTCAAAGTTGGATACCGATGTTTCTTTTGTAAGAATAAAGACTATGATTACACTAATAGTTGTTTTAAACAGTGACCTCCATTATTATGGCACTTTGACTAAAACCCATATGCATGTCTGCAAGTAAAACTCTCCATCTGGACAATGGGAAAGGAGGCTGCAAAGGGGATAACACTGCAGAAGGAGGGTGGGAAAAACAGGCTCTTTCAATATTCTGGGTTCTCCAGTAAAGTTCATTTTGGGGGTGGAAAAAAAGATACCAAATGTTAGAAACTTAAGTACTGCAATAAACCAAAGAGAGAGTGTTCATAATCTGAAATCTTCTATTATCTCATTCAGAACAATCCATTACATTTTAGTTATTTTCTGGGATCAAACCCACAGAATTTAAACATTTGACTTTCCTCAAATGGACAGCTCAACAATGGGTTGCTGGCTTTACTTGACTTACATAGTCTTAATGACTCATTATCTGCTTTTCTACAAATAACTAGCCGGAATAGAAAACAAAAAGGAAGAAAAATTAAGAATCGGATGTTCCCTCCTCCAAGTTTGATATTGGGCTGCAAAGATCAAGGCTGCATCATCACTGTTCAGCTGCAATTAGAAGAAACTAATGCCCTTCAGCCGCCAGCTTTTTCTTCAATTCTTTTTTGTTCACCTGGATTAGACATTAAAAAGAAACCTAATAAGACAATGTTTACATTCCCCTTTCTAAAGAGCACACCAATACAGAAAAAAACAACATGCTGCTTGAAAAATAAAAAACTGACAGCAAGTCACCTTTCCCATAGCATTTCGAGGCAGCAAGTCCCATAGAAGCAATTGGGTTGGAAGCTGGGAAGAAATAAAGGTAAAAGAACAATAATGATTAGTTGAAGTCTTTGACCCAGCTGTTAGGAACATAACAAGGATAAGTTCATTCATCGGGAACCCATTCAAGCTGAATACCTAATGTACCTACTGATTAAAAGGGAAAAAACAGTGGTAAGAACCGATCTGATGCCCAAAACTGGACCAAACAAAAAAATTTGAAGAAAGGAAAATAAAAACCAAAATTTATATGGTGACTAAAAAGTTAGTTCATGCTAAATTCTCTTCAAAAAAGAAATTAAAAAAAAAAAAAAATTGATCCAGAGTGTTTTTGGAGCTTAAGCAGTGACAATTGACAAAAGCTCACAAGTTTGGTCTAAAAGCCACCTTCAGCATTATGTTTGGCTCCCTAAAAATTTGAGGAAAAATGTAAAGAAAAGAAAATAGAAAGGAAAAGTAGAAGAAAAAAAAAATAAAGGAAACTAAAAAATAGATTTAAAGTCAATAAATTATTTTTACATAACTTCAAATTTATTTCACTTATTTTTCTTCTTCTATGTAAAGATTAAATAATTTAAAAAACACAAATTTTTAACTAATTTTAATTATAGTTGATTTTTATTTTTATTTTCCATAGGGAAACCAAATACGAGAAAATCATTTTTTTTAACATTTTTATTTTTTTCTTGGTATTTCCAGGAACCAAACATAGCTTAGGATATATGAATTCAATATCATCAAAACCTGATTCTATCTACTCAATCTATTTTAGTTATTTTATGAGGATCTTTAAAACATAAATTTAAGAGCAGGGTATGGTGAGGGCACAATCCAAATACAAGTAATCTAAAACTGAGTTTTGAAATCCCTTCAAATGGATTCCGTTTTCAGAATTTCATTCCCTGTTGAACTTGAAAGTGTAGCGATTCTAGAAAGGGTAACTCAGTGTCACATCTTTTGAATTAACAGTATGCATATCACTCTCAAAACCAAAGAGAGAGCATGGCAAAGCTCAATTGCAATTTTCATTTTAGAGAAGGAAATGAAATAAAGATGGCCATGCTGTAATACCTTATATGGTGCAAGCTTCTCTTTAGCCCAGGTGCAAAGTTCTTCCAAGCTTATAGCAGGCTTTAGTTCTTCCTCTTGTTTTTTCTTTTCATCTGCTTCAGGCACAATTATGGCACATACAGCTTCCCCATAGTCTTTGTCCGGCAAGCCCAATACACAGCACTCTGAGACCGCTGGATGCTGTAGAAAAAGGAGAAGGTCTGTTGTGACTCTCATTTTATTTTTCAAAAAAGTTTTGATAATAATATGCATACAAAGCGGAGAAACTCATAGCTGTGATATTATTTCTAAGCAGAACAAAATACAGAGGAAGACAAATACTTGCCTCTAACAACGTTGCTTCAATTTCTAATGCAGATAACTTGTAACCGCCAACCTTCATAATATCAGCACTTGTACCTGATAAATTAAATCAAAGGTCTAAGAAGCTTCACTTTTTTTATTTATATGTAATAAATATATATGATTATATTTAAATCCATGCTATGAATCTAGGAAACAGGAAGCTCATTAGCACAGCAATTAGTAAATTTACTACTTCCTTTTTCGACGTGTCCTATCTTTTATACATTTAACTACTTAAAACAATTTCAGATGTTTTTCCCGACTTTGTCTAATTTGGTTTAACAGAGCTCACAACATCCTGATTAGCCAGAAATTCTGGCCAATTATTTCCTGAAACATGATGAGAATTATATGAGCAGCAAGGATGTTAGATTTTGTAAGTATACTATTAATCATGATGAGATCTGTTTTAAAATTGTCAACCACATATAGAGGGCAAAATTTGGTGACGAGTTAATAACCCATTTAAAAATAATGGGACCATGTTGGTTCATGCATATAGGATCTAGGTCTACTTACGTCCCAAGATGATGTAGTATCCATCGTCATCCACTTTAACAGCATCACCAGTCTTGAAGAACCCGCCATCAATAAATGATTCCTTAGTTACCTAATTATATTCATCGCAAGTATAAACTATAATAAGAAACCCAGAAATGAAAATGCACAAAATTTTCACAAATCAATTTTTATCCGCTCTGAATAAGTTAATTCAAAGAACAAATGAGGTACCAAGAAAACCAACTGAGTACAGTTTTTAGAATAAGTACACTAAAATTCATGGGAAAAAAAGAATAAATTAATTTGGTTTTTACTTTTTTCAAATTTCGTCACTATCCATTTCCTTCATGAATAATGCATTTCCAATCTTCAAAGAATCAATGAGTTTCATAGACCATATGTGCCTAACCAAAAATCTTAAGTGGCCCCATCCATTTATGTATCCTTCCTGCATCTAATTCAAAAGAAAAACCCAGATTATATACATACAATGACACATTGCTGCAAAAAAATAAATCTTTGAAAGCTGAGTTGAAAGGGATAGTAGAATCAGTAGCACAACCCAGTTGCATTGTACAGTTGATGCACACCTAAACTGTGTAAAGCAATCAACAGCTACAAATCCATTAAAACCATTCAAATCACTGTCAACCGGGCAGTTTAAATGTTTGCAAAGAACTGCATGTGTCACTCATATGATAAAAATTCAGTAGTCCTCTGTTTAATTTGGTGCAAGTGTAGGAAAGGAAAGAAAATAAATATTTCCTTATTGCCTTTCTGCTTGTGTCACTCATATGATCAAGATAGAAGTCAGAGATGGTGGATGAAGTCCACTCAATTAAAGGGATGGGGTAACATAGACGTTGCAGTCTTCTTAGCTGCATCTTCTGTTCTGAGTTTGTTGAATAGCCAATACACAAAACAAACACAAACACATACAAAAAGGAGAGAGAGACCATGGTTAAACTTTATAAAATTTAACCAGACATTAACATGTACTGGCATCACCAGTTGAAATGCACAGGAAACGTGTGACAAATTATGCTAAAGTTAGCCCAGTTCACCTGAGTCAAGTCACTCGAACAGTTTAGGGTGAGATATCATAGTATAGCTGATTATGATATGGTACATAGTGACAGGCAAAATGAACAAATCATCCACCCCATGCCCCTTATTGCCTAGTATTTCATAGCTCCTTGCTCTTCTTTTGAAAGCACTCCCCACTCCAAACTAATTTAGGTTATGGAAGTGATCTGAAGTTTTCCGGTCAAGGAGAATTATTCTGGACATACATTTGTTTCTCAATTTCTGGGTTGCCTCTATTCCTTCTTTATCTGGAGATTTTCCTTTGCAAAACGTTTGATCACTCATAGCCTCTGTATTTTTAGGGTGTAACAGTTTCTGGGCATTTTACCTACTAAAGTAAATATATCTTCATTCAGGAAAAAAAAAAAAGAGCAATGTTTGTTTAAAACATGGCTATTTTCCCAGATGTTCTAAGGGGAAAAAGTTTCAAGATTCAGAACAGCTACTGATTAAACTAGAAAGAAATTCATTGAGTATAAAATTATAAACAAACCAGAAAGTACCTCTGGAAGTTTCCAATATTCTTTAAATAATGAAGGGCTTTTGATGCAAAGCTCACCAACCCCCATTGTCTCGGTTTCACTCTCATCTGCAAGAATCTTTACCTATAATCAATAAGAAAATGTTACTCAGAAACATTCAGTGGACTTATTCATTTAACAGCAATCTTTATTACATGTTAATTCATTTCTAAAATAGCAAAGAGTCCATCTCATCTGTAGAAAAGATTGACATCTATGCTTTCCATCTCACTAATTTAACAAAAAGGAAAAAGAAAAAGAAACACAGGATATTGCATTTACTAATTTAACAAAACAGAAAAAGAAAAAGGAAAAGAAACACCAGGAGACATTATATTCTTTGTCAATTTATAAAAAAACTTTTCAACCAATTGTTCCTTTTTGGTGCTTTTAGTTGATATTCCCTTTGGAATGTTGGATGAACATCTTTCAGTGTTAGGTTTTACAATTGAAGAATCTGCTAACCTGCACACCAGGGAATGGTTTTCCAACAGTGCCTCCTTTCCGCACACCTTTTAAGGGATTAGAAATTGCCATGACAAACTACAAACATCAAACCATTAGTATAACCAGAAGAAGAATATCTCTAAAGAAATCAGACTAACTGTTTCTCCGTGAATGAATATCCTGCAGAAATGAATTCAACTAGATGAATCACTTACCTCAGTCATTCCATATCGCTCCAAAAGACGATGTCCTGTGATAGTTTCCCATTGTTGCATGACAGGATAGGGAAGCGCAGAGGAGCCACACATCTAAAAAGTAAGAAAACAATTTTTAATCACAATCTGAGCAGTCATCAACTGGTTTTGTTACAGGGAACAGAGGAAGAATTATAGATAAAATTTTGCAAAACAACCACATTTTAAAATATTGGACACAGAATAGTAAGTGAAATATTCCCAATTAAGACCATATCAGCAGACCGCATACTCACAAAACTTTGAATCAGACTCATAAAGGGAAAAGGAATATCAGGCTGGTTACCATGAGCCGTAACTTGCTTGCGGCAGAGGCAGAGGTAGCTTGCAATTCTGGATCCATTGCTTCATAACCTTGTATTAATCGAGTATACATAGTTGGAACCTATGAATTAAAATAGAACTCAGTGTAACAATTTCATCACGAAAAACACAAAAACTCTTGGAAACCATGAGGTCCATGACTAAATAAATTTAGACTATATTAGAGAAATTGATCGTTTAATTGATTAAAAGTAGAAGTTATATCACATTAACCCCATAAGAACATTCCAGCTACTTAATAAGCTGTTCTCAACTCTACAAGTAATAAAATTCCCAGAAAAAAATCACAAAGTGCCAAGCATGGACCCATTTAGATGAGGGGCTATAAAAAGTACTTAGCAATCTTATGACAAAAAATCCAACCATTTAAGAGACCAAGCAATGAGTTGAAATAAAATCAAATGAGCAAATATTGAGCATGCAGAAGCTGTTCTCATAAATTAGGCATCATGCCCAAGATATCAATATTTGCATCATGCAGCATATAATTTTATAATGCTTAACATAAAGCCTTGACTTACTCCTGTAAACACGGTTATAGCATCATCAACCTTAGTTCCATCTTTAGGATGTGATTCACGCCATCTCTGCCAGATTCCTCTCACACTGAACTTGGGCATAAACTCAACCTTCAATAAAAATAAATATATTACAACCAAATAATTAAACTGAACTTAGATTAGTGAACAAGCCTTGTAGAGTAAATGAGCAATCTAGACAAAAAAAAGAAAAACATTTTTACAGCTAAAAAAATGAAACTTAGAAGGTCTATAAAAAAAATAAAACATAAAAAACAATACTCAACTAATATATACAATAAAAAAATAGTAATACAAAATACTTAAAAAAAATAACATGAAGAAAAAGGGAGTACCGTGGAACCAGCATAGAGAGGTGCAAGCAAAGCATTGAATAGCCCATGAACATGTATAGTCAAAGTTAAGGATCCATGTAGAAATTTCATGTCAAAGTTCTTAATAGCATAAGGCAAGACAATGCCAAGAATTCATGAAAATATTCCACAAGTGGTAAGGTCAAACTGTACTTAACATGAGAAATTGATATCTTTAAAATCCGAAATATGGTTTTATGGATATGATGCAGAGGTAGACAATGCAGAAATTGATCAGCAGATGTATATTCCCAAGCTTCTGTCAAGATCTGGACCTGAAATTAAGCCAAGACTAAGGTCAATTCCATATCAAAATGTTAAAAACAAAACTAAAGTGAAGTCAAAAGGGAATCATATTGCAAAGTTTTGAAGTGGTAACTTCAATTTATAATATCACCTTGCAAACTTATACTGAGAAGAGGCCATTGAGACTATAAGTTTAATAAAAAATCTATGTTCAAATTTTGTACTCAAAAGGACAATTAATAAAAGAAAATGACTCCTGTTAATTCTTCTCTTCTTTGTGGTCAAATTAAACAAAACTTCTAATTTGATTATAAACAACCATGTTCATGATAAGGTAGAATGTTCTTATGTTAGAATGAAATTACTTTTTAAAATCAGTGCTAAAACTCATGACATACATGGTGTTCAGATACATACCTGTGAATTAATGCTTTTGTGTGTGTGAACAACTCCTTTAGGTTTCCCTGTTGTACCACTAGTGTATATAATCAGAGCAGGATCCTCATCTGTACCATTGGGAAATAAAAAATTATTAAAAGAAAAAAAAGAAGTTGATTAACTTAAAGGGTGTTATCATAAGGTTTGTAAAAAACCTTCTAATTTATTCCAATTTCCAATTTCCCCCTGCAAACTTTTGTCTGCAACTATTTCTCCAGTTTGTGGATAATCACGTGCACTTGTCGGTGAGGGAATACTGGGAACAGGAGGAATAAGAGAAAATTGAGCAGAACTCTTAGCAGCAACATTTTCCATAAGTTCACGATAATCTTCAGTACTCAATATCATGGACACATCCTATTGATAAAATAGCCACAGGAGGTATGTATTAATTACTCACAACCAATGTAAATAAGACAATTACAGGGGAAAAAATATTGTAGACTGGCTTGAAACAGAGAAACTTCACTCACATTCCTTTTACCCATTCAGATGCTACAAAATCTACAGAAATGCATACTAATAACACACTACACAATCAACAAAATAAGCTCATTATCTGCCAACTTTGGTTATACATTTATGCAACAAATACTTAGAAAAAATCTAGATGGCATAAGATTGTTTGAAAGATGACTAAAACCTTTGACACACAAATTTGAATACAATGATAAAATTGAGGGATTCAAGTGTGAAGCTCAAGTATAGAGTATTTTAATTGTTTCTTCACAAAACAGACTTTATATGATGCATGGTCATTTATGAATTTCAACAACAATATGAGGAGAAGTACTAAACATTAACTGGACCCTTTCATAAACAATCAAATACATAGCAAGCAAATGACAGAGAAGTAAATTCAGGGCGAACCGAATCATTCATCACATGTAAGAGCTCAGCTTCTGGATAGCTAAGTGCAAGAGGAACTGCAACACCTCCACTAAACCAAGTTCCTAGTATTCCAGCAACAAACTCAACTGAAGGTTTAGCCACAATTCCTATTCGAGCTCCACCAAGATGTCCATTTCCTGAATGTTCGTGTTTGCTCACTCCATAGGTCTGAATAAGCAAGAAATAAGTTAACACAAACCTGAATAGGTACCAGTTACACCTCAAAATCAATGAGTAACCAAAGTAACATACTAAAATGAATTCAAATACAATGAAAAACCACAATATAATATGTATACTATGATCATAAATGATATATATATTTTTTTTTTTGAAGGCTAGCCCTTAAAAAGAATGAGATTAGATAGTGATTACACTTAAAAAATTGTGGCATATTAAACTGCACCCTATTAGAATGTGCTACACTGCTCCAATAGAAATGTGCCAAGATTTTGTGAAAATGTGAAACCTAAGGAAATGAAGACATTGTTTCCTCCGTAGAAAGGCTGCTGTGAACTCACAGATTTTAAGTCACCATTACATAACAGACTAGATATCTTCCTTGCAGATGAAATGAGTTGAGTGTAACTGTAACTCTTCTGGTTGGCTCTTATAGCAACACTTTCCACTGCTGCTGACCCCTGGCTGGCAACCGCTTTGACCACCTCCATGAATGTACTATAAGGTGCAGCTGTAGAATGGTATAAAGAGGTGTGAATTATAAAAATTTTAGAAAAAATATCTTTATTACATATTTACTATCATCTTTCCATAACACTATGATTTCTCAAACTCATTAGAAATTAGCTTTTCAAACCAAACTACCAAACCCAAAAAAAGAATGGTGGTTTACAATATTTGTTACAAAGACCACACAGAATGGAGTTCTTATCAAATTCTTCAAAATGCCTCATATTGAGTTTCCAATTTAAAAAAAATTACCACATTCAAAAAACGGAAAAAGGAAAAAGAATGCTGGAGAAAACGTGTGATTGCGTAGAATTTGGGAAAAAAAAATGAAAATCAGGGACAAAAAAATCTAGTAAACAGACCCTACCAAATCAGTTGGGCCTTGAGATAACTTTTTGGTTTTAACTTTAGATGGAAGCCAAAGTCAAAGTCATAATTTTCAAAGGATAGTATTATATTGTAAAAGTTTCATCAAACATAAAATAGTTTCCTATAGAAGCCGAAATAGAGCTTCAAATATCATTCTCCTAGCTTCCATATTAAATTCTTTTTTAATTCATAAACTATTTCAACAAAATTAGCCAAATTGGTAGAAAAACTCTTATTGAGCTTAAAGAAATGCTTATGGCTTCTTAGAAGTGAATCCAAATATGGTCTCAATTAAGCTCTTATATGGAAGCCTTGCAATAAACCACTTTGGCCAAATTTGAATCCCAACAGAAAATTTAGTGGCTTCGTTTTGTTCAGCAAAGTATTGGAAGTACAAACCCAAGATGTGGAATGGCCATAAAAGAAATGGGAGCTGTTGCCATAACTGGTGGTATAGGAACAGTTCTCAAATTTCATGAAATCAAATCATTTTTTCTGTCCTTCATGCGATGAGAGGTGCCCTATTTGGTAATGGTCCATTGCAAATGATTGATCAGAACCCCAAAACAAGAAGGGAAACCATTTAACACCCATTTGGTAGGAGTTCCTGTGTCTTGCTTCACACTTGTTAAAAACCTCATCTTTCATAATCATGGATTCTTGTGTAAACTCTTTTGCTTACGCATTATTCTCTTCTTCTTCAAAATGTAATATTGTCTCACCAATAAGACAAACTACATAATTGCCTATATTTTCTAGCGATTTTGCAGGACATTGTCGTTTTATTTTTCAAACAAGCAATCTGAAAAGAATACCATTTCCCTCATTTGGAGAAAATTCCATCGTCATTGTTCAGAAACCCAAATGCAAATAAAGTTTCAAAAACCAAAAACATGTTCGGAAAAAAGCAAGTGAGGCCAGAGAATTCACCACTGTTGTCCGCAATTCCATATCAAAACAGCAGACAAAGACATGAATAAATCGGTACAAATAACAAATTGAAGACAAAACAATTAAAATCATCAACACAAGCAATCAATAGGCACTCCCATTCCAATAAATATCCTGCGTTCAGAAATCCAAAAAAAAAAAAATGGCTACTGATCAAATGGTAATTCCCGCTTTCAATGCAAGTGAACAAAACTAACCCTAAATTCAACATTACAACACCCCAGAAAATACAGGAAAAGAAAACAAACAAAAACTCATGAACCACGAATTTCCAATTCATCCAGAACCAGAAAAAGCAGAACCCGCCAATCAACTCAACCCAACACAATAAAAAAAGTAAAAGGGGACATACCCAGAAGACCAGCGTCCACAGAGAGAAAACGGAGCGCAGAGAAACGCAAAGGGAGTGAAGGAGAATGAAGGCAAGGGTGACGTAGGTAGATAGGGATGAAGTGGTTGAAAACCTTATTAAATGGTGACATCCTGGGGTAGGTGATATTACGAAAATCAGTAAGAATTAATGGGGTCTGCGGCTTAGAGTCGGTGCATGTGGTTGAGCTTCTCTTCTCCTCTTCCTCTTGCCTTCCCTCTTGAATCCAGTCATTGATGAGCCATGACAGTTAGGTTCGGGAGGTGGATTTCCTTGCTCCTTCCTCTTGCTCCTTTGTCTTTACTGAGCACAATGCAAAGCCAAATTTGTACTGTCCCACAAAGGCAAACCAGATTGGAGGTTGACAACAAATGACTTGGAGCCTATTGTTGTCATCATGCAAATTCAAAGATCTTTATAAATTTATATATGAAAAATGAAAAGTATTTTTCCTTTCAATAGCACCTTCAAGATTATAATTTGCAATATTTTGTACAAGCAATTTGACAATCTTCTCTATGATAAAAGCGGTTATGTGTTGAAAATAAGTAAATTATCCCGTGTATATAAATATCATTTTCATATATCCAATTTCATTTGTTTCGACTTACGTCTTATTTCATATATTTTAGATCGGATTATTACCTTTTATATATAAATATTATTTTTTGCATTTTTATTTTATTTGTTTATATCCATGTTTTTATTTTATTATTTTTAATTAATATGATAATTATAAATTTACGGTACCGACTTACTATTAAATTGTGAAACTTTATTAGAATTAGAAATAACGAATAATATCTACGGAAGGATCATTACAGAAATGCATTTAAACCTCGGCCTGCATTGATAATGGTAGGTTGTTGTGTACAAAAGGTCGTTGGGCGTTAATTTTTGAACCACTTTTAAAGGAGAGCAACCCAAAAACCCCACTGTACATGGTCGGTATGCTACTACTATTTTCGGGGTTTTCATCTTCATGGGCATCCACAGTGAGAGAGAGAGAGAGAGAGAGAGAGAGAGAGGTCAAAAATCATAAAGGTGAGATGTAAGGAATCAACACACCATTATCCCTAATCCAAAGTCATAAAGATGAGATACAAGGAATCAATACACATTATTTGTAACATTTGGAGATATAAGCCTTGTTTATTTACAAGACCCTTTTCCTCTTGAAGAAACAGACACTCAAAAACTTGAGAATTTGAAATAGAAAATAAAAACCCAGTACATTTTAGGAAACTTGAACCATCATTTTTTACTTGAACATGGCTTGATTTGGAGGAACCTTTAATTCTTGGACTTGATTCTGTCCTCCCTGTCGTTGAGCAAGGATCCCTTTCCATCCTGCAAGTAAAACATTCACAAATGTCTTTAACTTATTCATGTACAGAAACTTCAGTACAGAATCATCTCTAAAAAGACCTAAAAGATTTTTATTAGACTATGCTGGAACGCTTTGTTCAGAGGGTTACAGGCAAATGTGTTAAAAAAAAAGCATTATGGCATCAGGTAGAATTGAACAACCCTTTTTACCCCTAAGGAGAAGCCTATGTACCCTGCAATCATATGTGATATCTGTTTCTTCCAGGGATTACCTCAAATACAAATTATCAAGGAAGGTTATTGAGCATTGTAGTGAATGTAGGGAGCAATAGGATGAAAGGAACTTACCAAGAGCAGGATCAAGTCCTCTGATTTTTAGCTCTCTGAATTCCTGACAGAGGGAGCAACATGGGCAAAAGATGTGAGAGGCGTTATCTTGTTGCGGAGCTTCTACCAGGTCGTATTTCCTTCTCAGCTTTGCTCTATACTTGGAGCCCATAATCCAGTGAGTGCACAAAGCAGGCATCATCAACAGGTAAATAAAGCTCCCCAAAGGACAAGCTGCAATCACACAATTATTGACAGTTGTTAGCAAGGTTCTAGTATTTGATGATATCCATGGGAGCTTAGACCATACAATGTAAAATAACAGAGAACAAAAAAAATTGTAGTTGCAGACACCATTATGGATATACTACAACCTTCCCTGCCTTCTGCAGACAACCATGGTAAGATGATTATAACAACTACTACAATGGGGGAAAGAGCATGAAGTGGAAGCAAGTATGGTGAGGAGGGCTTACTCATTTCTCCTTCATCCATTACCTCTGCTATCTGCCCGAACGTAACACAGGGGAAAAATGCTGTCATAACAGCTGCAAAGACATGACAATTTAAAGAAATATCAGTAGCTAATCAGTTTGGTTCTGCCACATTTTTTGGGTTATACTACTATACAAGATGTGGTTGGTTTTCCAGTAATTTAACTTCGGATTAGTGGGGCACTGATGGCCTCAATAGCACACAAGTTACAGAGGTTATCCATCACTCTTCACTGTCTTCTTTAGTTCTATTCTTACGGATAGAGAGCTTCATTCAATCCCCAACTTTCAGCTAGTTAGGCCTTGAACCAATCAAATTGTGCATCAAGTATCATTATTTATCAAGCTTTGTGGCAGTCATGACAAACTCTATCAGTACTCTCTCATTGCCTTGCTTTAAATGAAGTTAAAAGAGAGAGGGATGCATTAGGTCAATGAAGATCTAGAGGAAAAACCCAGATTAATATGAAAAAGTTTCAGGAATAGGATTCATGGAACTATACCATATGATTGGCATAAGGCATAACTAAGTTGGAACTAGGTTATGGGGTTTTGACTGGGAAACTATGAAATATATCTACTTTTGGCAATTAAATGACAAAATCATGATCATAAAATTTTTGAGACGAGTTCATCTACAATAGAATGTTTCCATGGATTTCTCCACCTCAGTTCCTCACCAGTTCTAAAGAACACAAGTTTTGCAGTAGTGAGAGAATAAGACTTAGGAGAAAACCCTTTCTTGATAGTTTAAAAGCAGAAATCAAGCCTCACAAATCATGCAGTAGTTACCATTTGTTTTATGTTCTTGGCAATCGAACAAGCCTGTGGTCCAGGGACGTCCGTTCACAAAATTCTCAACCATCCCACTAGTGGCATGGTCTTGATAAAAACCACCTTGAATGCTTGGGAGTTGTGGCTGCTGAATTACTGGGGGCATGCCAACAGGTTGAGCCATTGGCTGCCCTCCATTAAACTCACTGGCTTCAATCCTACCCATTTCAGCTATCTAAGCAGTAATTCAACTTGATCTTTGAGTCCAGACTACAGATTTATTTTCAGGAAAACATAGTTCTTATCAACTATGTGATGGCGTCAAAGGTTGTAAACACCATCATCCGTATACAAGGTACTATAAAAAGCTGGACAGTTTTGTCCTAATTAACAGCTTTCTACAAAATACCAAGCAAAGGAGACAAGGAGACAAGGTCAAGAAAATAAAATAAAAAATAAAAAAATCATAATACCATTTGTCTGATTTTCATGGCAGTCGTATAATCCAGTGCTCCAGGGTTTTCCTATTGCTTGAGTTTCTGCTGTAAAATCTGGAGGAGCTGAACCGACAGGTACGCCAAGAGTTTCTACATCATCAGCAGTTTTGTTCACACCCATTTGATGATCCGTAGTTGTGCTTCACCTTTGCAGCTTTGCAGACAGATGAATCAAGTGGATTTATAATACTATGCTCCTATCTCCATAGCATATCTCCTTCATGTGGAAGAACTTGACCTACCTAATACTCCATTTACCATAAGTTGAGG
This sequence comes from Vitis rotundifolia, assembly GCA_030254885.1. Taxonomy (NCBI): domain Eukaryota; kingdom Viridiplantae; phylum Streptophyta; class Magnoliopsida; order Vitales; family Vitaceae; genus Vitis; species Vitis rotundifolia. The sequence continues at coordinate 3,326,124 of CM058159.1, forward strand.
CTTTTCAAATCATCAAGCATCCAAGGCATGAAACTTTCATAGAAATGGCCAACTGATACAATTTCAAATATTAAACCGATGAACCTAACATAAGCTTTCCTAAAACCAATACCATGTTTTCAATGTGTCCATATTTAGCCCACTGATCTGGTGGAATGATGAGACATATGACTAGGACATGATGGAGGGAAGACTCTTGAGCAAAAATATGACTTGAAAATAGCCCACAGAATCGTAGACATGAAGACCCTAATGTTGGTTTGCCAAAGATATAGATCCTAGAGTATCTGTATTCAGCATTGTGGCTGTGCCATGACATGCAAAGCCACAGTTATTTGCTTAGATGAGATCAGATGAGGATACGATCTAGATGGGCCCCTGGCATAATGAAAGTAGGCTTGCCACGCATACCAGGCAAAGAAGACAGTTTCCTTCTTTTGAAATTATCTAGTAAATATTATTTTTTTAGGCTACAAGAATGGAAAAAATGAAAACTCGAGTGGCAAAATGTCATAAGGAAGGCAGTCCAACTTACGCAAGTTGAATGAGACATTAGCTTATTATAAGGCAGTAACCTCCAAACATGTTATGAAACATATTTTTCAAATAAAAAAGGCATCCCTATCTATGATATACAAAGTCATAAAGTTGACCAATGGGCTAGTGCAAAATTGCGCTATGATTCAACTTCTTTTATCATCAAACATTAACGGCATGCCACTGAAATGAAGCCCTTCAGCAAGTTGATTCTCCTCTCGTCGCTCGGGTTTTCCCACTAGAAATCCAAACCCAAAAGGCAGGAAAGAGCAGTTGGAAGGAAATTCATTATCGGCCCCGCCATTTCCTCCACCAGGAGAAAGGAGTAGCTCCTTCTGGAGGAGGAGGTGTAACGAGATCTAGTATGGTTTCTCTCTCTTTTGGGGTCAATGGAACACCTCTGACAAGGTTCAAAGCCATGATGTGAACATCAGTCTTTTGCCTGTGCCTATTGTAAGCCCATATTCCTACAGCGACACCACCAAATATGATCTGTTCTCAAAAACCAATATTTCAAAATTAGTAAAAAATAAAAAATAAAAATTAATGAATACATATATATGTATATGGGCGCTTAAACTGACCGGTGATAGCCACAATGCTGCAGTTTGTATATCAAACTTTGGAGTATAAAGCACCGACTCCCCAAAATCCTCCTGAAGCTTTTTATAGATCTCTTTGTCGTTTTTACCAGACCGAACTTCATCACGAATTAACTGCAACATGGTGTGATCATTATCAGTAAAGCAAGCTTGAAAATCTCGCCTGCTCAATTGTTGATGGAAAGAACAAAGAAACCAAATGTAGCAATGTAGCTAGAGAATGACAGAATCTGATAAATCTTGTCCATGGACATATAATAGTAAGCAAAGACAAAAAAAAAATACTACTCAATGAAGTTTCTAGCCCATAATAAATTAATTCTTACCACTTAGCGTAGATGTGAATTTTAAAACTACTCCTTTTAAGCAACCAAAGTAGGCTGACAGAAAAGCCTTATAGGCCACAGTCTGCACAATCATATTTCTTTCAGCTTTGTTTAAGGCCATATCTGGTGCAAACCCAGCTTCAGACAGGAAATGATCCAGAAAGCTAACAGGCCCCCTAGCTCCAAATTGGAAAGTCACAAACTTAATTTCTGTAATAAACTCACCAAAAATCAAAAACTCTTTCTTCCCTGTTGCAAGCTTCATTTCAGTGACAAGTCACCTAACTATTTTTGGAAGCTTTCTCTTTCCAACACAACCCATATCCTCAGTTTGTCAATTAACCATTATATGCTGAGCAGGGTTAAGCAAGAGGCACTTCCTTCAGCACATTCTACCAGCTGGTGTAACTAGTTTACAGAAAGAGGACAAAAAATGAAACTATTGCTCAAGTTAAATTTTTAGCTACTACCTCCAGCAATTAAAATGGTCTCAGAATAAGCTCCTGGATCCTCGAAAAAAACAAAGATCTTGCAAAGAGGGAGGCAGTTTTTCTAGTTCTCCAGAGTGCGACCCTCTCAGAATGGTTCTAGCAGATGGAAGAGCAGTGGATTTGGCTAGGCTTGATATTTCTGGTGCTGTAGGTGCTGTGATGTCAGAGGATGGGAGAGATAAGGGGACGGGGGACTCATAGGGTGATATTTGTGAAGGGATGGTCCCGCAGGATGATTGGACCAACAGTTCTTCAGCTGCTTTCAGCAAGTTTTTGGGAATGCCTACTGTGGGTTTCAAAGAGGAGACCTTGGCACTTCTGATTAAGATGAGATGCAGAAGGGAGGTGAAACACCGAGAGTTTAGAAAGGGGAAGAGATTGGTGACCTTTTCAAAGTTTGATAGAGAGCTCAAAAGGTCAAAGGCCTCCATAAATTATGGAAGAGGAGCATTGAGGAGAGTAGGTAGAGACAAGGTTGAGTGGGAGCTTGTTCTAGTTTGCCAATGGTCCCAAAAATATTGTCTTGGAATGTTATAGGGGTTAATGACAAGGAAAAAAAATCACTCAAGCCCATAATAAGGATGCAGAAAGCGAATGTGGTCTGTGTGCAAGAAACCAATTCAGTCCATGATGATGGAGATTGTTTAGAGTTTAGGTGTGGGCAGGTTCTTAGAATGGGGTTATGCAAATGCTAGGAGTACGGCTGGAGGGGTTCTAGTGTTCTGGTACAATAGAGTGGTAGAATTGTTTTTTTTTTTTTTTTTGATAAATAGGCAAGCATTAGATTAAAAAGGCAAAAAGCAACAAGGCATACAGGGAGTATACACAGTAGCCAAACACAAAGGAAGCATAAAAACAAACACCCTCACCAGCCCTTAAGTGGACGCTAGCCACTCCAAAAAGCCTAAAAGAGATAAGGGCTCCTTACCAATGTACACCTGAGCCCAACTCCAAAGAGTGCAAACAAAAGAATTTTTGAGCTTTTATATAGCTAAGGACCCCCCCTAAAAGCTAACCTATTCATTTCTTTCCAAACCGTCCAAAAAATACACAATGGTATGGAATTCCAAATTTTTTTCCTTTTCTTGCCCACAAAAGGGTCTTTCCAACTGAGTAACACCTCTTTAATAGTCTCTGGGAACACCCACGGAATCCCAAACAAGGTAAGAATGATCTCCCAGAGAACCCTAACCACTGTACAGTGTAAAAGAATATGATTTACAGTTTCTTCTTCACAACCACACAAAAAACACCGATTGGGGAGCTGCCATTCCCTTTTTTTAAGCCTATCCTGGTTGATAATCTTCCCTCAAGTAGCTTCCCAAGCAAAAAAAGCAGCCTTGGTTGGAACCTTGTCCACCCAGATGTTCTTCTTCGGGAAAGCGATATCAGTGGGAGCGACCAGCAGCAAGTAAGCGTCTTTAACCCCAAAAATACCACTTCCCCCACCTTTCCAACAAACTGAATCCTCCTCTAAAGTAATTCTGCAGTCCCTCAACAAATTCAGCAACTCTCCTATCAAATCCAACTCCCAATCGTTGAAGTCTCTAGAAAATCTAAGATTTCAACCTCCTTGACCAAAACTAGAGTCCCACACTTCATTAATCGTTGCATTCTTCTGGTCCGCCAAAGAAAATAATTGGGGAAAAATTTGGGACAGCGTTGCATTACCACACCAATGATCTGTCCAAAACTTAATTTTAGTCTCTTTACCAACTTTAAAGTGAAACTTATCCCAACACCAGCAAGCCTCCTTCAGAATCTCCTTCCAAACCCCCATCCCATACGACCCACGCACCTCATTAGTCCTCCACCCAAGGCCCTCTTGGCCATACTTTACCACCAGCACCTTCTTCCAAAGATTATCTTTTTCAATGGCAAATCTCCACACCCATTTCCCCAACAAAGCCTTGTTCAGAAAGGTAATCTTCCTTAAGTGTAGACCACCCTTCTCCTTTTGGGTGCACACAACCTCCCAATTGATTAAGTGGACTTTCTTTTCCAAATTTCCCCCACCCCAAAGGAAGTCTCTTTGTAATTTTTCCAGCCTTTTAGCAACAATTTTAGGCATTCGAAAAAGGGAAAGCTGGTAAATTGGCATGTTGGCCAGCGTGCTCTTGATAAGGGTGATTCTCCCACCCTTGGAAATATACTGTCTTTTCTACAGGGCTAGTCTTCTCCTCATTCTCTCTTCCACCCCATCCCATATGGAAGGAGTCTTGTGATAGGCTCCTAAGGGCAGTCCCAAATAAACAGTGGGCAAAGACCCCACCCTACACCCTAGCTCCACTGCCATATCCTCAATTTCAGCCACCTCACCAATTGGAATTAGTTCACTTTTGGCCAGATTGATCCTCAACCCAGAAGCAGCCTCAAACCAAGCCAAAATCCAGCTCAAATAAGTTAGGTTCTCTTTCTTTGCTTCACAGAAAATGATTGTATCATCAGCAAAGAGTGGTAGAATTGTTAGGGCTGGAGGTGGATGAATTCTCTGTTTCTTGCAAATTTAAAAACATTGAAGAGGATAGAGTAGTTAGGAAAGGCAATAGCAAGGGAAGGTTTTCAATTAGAGCTCTTTACTCTTTGTTGGAACCAAATTGTGACATCCCTTCCCCTTTGGGGACCATTTGGAACTACTGGATTCCTTTTAAAGTGAAATTTTTACTTGGGAAGCTTATTGGAGGAAGATGTTGATGTTGGACCAGCTTTAAAGAAGAGGTTGGTCATTAGTCAACAATTGTGCTCTCTACAAAAAAGAGGCAAAATCCATTGATCGCATTCTTCTTCATTGTGTTAAGGTAAGGATCCTATGGTTGTTGGTGTTCTCTTTATTTGACATCCCTTGGTTTTTTCTACCTCAGTAAGAACACTTTTTTAGGGTGGCATGGTTCTTATGTAGGTAGAAAGGATAAGAAGGCTTGGAGAGCGGCTCCATTATATATTGTTTGGACTATATGGAATGAATAATCGAAAAAGTGTCTTAACTTGAGAAGAAGTCAGATCAAAGTCTTAAGAGTTCTTTCCTAAGATCACTTGCTATGTGGATTCGGGTGTACATAGATGGAAGTACTTTGTCTTTGATTGATATTGTAGATTGGTTGGATTCTTGTTGAGGGAAGAAGTGGTTTTTTGTGTCCCTTTCCTTTTGTTTTGCTTACTTCACTCTTTGTATACTTCCTCTGTATCCTTGTGCGTTTTTTGCACTTTAATACATTCTCTTACTTATCAAAATAATAATAATAATAATTTTCTATTCTAATTTTGCAGCATCTGAAAAGGATGCACAAGAAAATCCAAATTGTTGTTGGCTATGGTTTACTTTACTTGTAAATCAATTTATTGACCCTGATAAAAGAATTAATACAAATCATTGGGATTGCCAAATAAATATCATATTAGCTTGATATTCCTGTTGATTCAGCATTTACTTGGCTCCAAAAAATGGTGAAAGCAGCAGAAATCAAATTAAAACTTATGCATTGTAAACACAAATGTTAACATTACCACTGAATACACCAGGGCATAAAAGTTACTTGATTACAAGTTTGATATCAAAGAAGGCACTTAAATGTAAGCTTTTTTATGTTTAAGAAGTTCATTTCATTTTCAATCTTTTTTTCTCCTTTGGTTCCAAAGAATCGCTACAGACAGCACACTTTTTCGGATTGAAAGGAATGGCTTTGGTAAGCAAGCCCATCAGCACAAATTGCCTCCTCTAAATGCAACCTAAACGTAATAAACCCAACTGCAACTCATAACTTTGCAGCATATGCCCATATGAATGTTCTATGACAGTCAAATATATGCAGTCCGTAACTTGATTTTCAAACTTTTTCCATGATAAATAAATGAACCCTTAATACCCATCAGAAGTTTCGGGCTCCTTTACCTCACGAAATCAAACTCACTTAGACCCCAACTCCGAAGTCAAAGGCTTTTAGACCCCAACTCCACAGCATTAGGCCCATAAAAAACCCATTAATCTTTTGCACAAAAAAAAACAAAAGAAATACCTTTCTGAGGAGAATAGCAACATCGGCTTGCGAATCTTCAATGGACTGACTGCCGCACTCCGTGCACCGAACATTGTGACTGATGTTTCTGGCCCGCTCTTCCACCACCTGAGCTCTTTTCCGTGCATCCTCTTCACTCTCCATTGCCAAAACACTCCACCTAATACATCAAATAAAATTATGAAACAAAAGACCCTTTGTACAATTAGAGTAACACATCCATCTCAGTGGGGCATTTCATCAAACAATTGCGCACCGAACAACAAAAAAACAAAGTATCCACCAAAAATATAACAACTGCAATCGAAACCTTAAAGCGAAATGAAAACAGTAAGGAAGACAAGGAGGGAATTTTATTGTACCAAATTTGGCGCCAAGTGAGTTAGGGTTCGTGGGGTGATCCAGCGTCCCTCACTCTCTCTCTCTCTCTCTGATCTTCAGCCGAGCAACGGAGGGGGTAATTTTGTCTTGTTCTAGGCAAAAATGTTGTGAAAAATTCAACACAATAAATAGGATCCGAACAAGAAAATGACAAGTGGATCCGTGGCGCAATGGTAGCGCGTCTGACTCCAGATCAGAAGGTTGCGTGTTCGATTCACGTCGGGTTCAATTCCCATTCTACAACATTTTTTGGTTTTTATAAGTATTTTCAATAGTTTTTATTGAAACTATATTTGATTTTATTGTTTTTTTTTAACTTAGTACAACGAACAAGAATAAAATTTTACAAAATCTCTATACAATTAATTAAAAAATATAAATATATATATATTCTTTGTCTTTCAATAAAGTCATTCGAAAACAAATCACTTGAGACACTCATTAGTCTTTCAAATAAAAAAAATATTTTTATCATCTTTCACGTTATGATCAAAGTGGAAGAAACAAAAGAAAATGTTCATTTATAAAAAAAATTATTATAAATATTGTATCTCACAATTATTAATTTTAATATAAATTTTTATTTCATATATTTTTCTATTGTTTTGCTTAAATAGCAAACTTTCATGAAATTTGTGCACACATCCAAGTCAATACCAGACATCCAACTTTTGTGGTTAAGAATATTAAAACTTATTATTTCTTTAAAACTTATAATTATAATATAAAAAATATAGGACAATTTTTTTCATTGCCACTTATGTAAGTCATCATAAGAGTGCATTTAAAAATATTTGATAGTGATTTTAAGAAATATTTTTAACATTTATAATACTTAAAAAATAAAATTTTTAAAATATTAGAAATATTAGAAGTATTTTTTAAAATTACGTTTGAGAGTGATTTTAAAAAACGTTTCTAACATTTTTAACACTTTAATAATAAAAATTTTTAAATATTAAAAATATTATAAGCACTTCCTATAATAACTATCAAATAGTCTTTAAAAACATTTTCAGAATCACTACCAAATGCACTTTTAATAAAAACATTTTCTCATAAAGTGTTTTTATAAGAATCACCTATCAAGTACTTCTCTAAAAAATGCTATTCATAATTTTAAAAAATTTTAAAAATATTTTGGGCGTGTTTAATAGTTGATTTAAAAAGTGTTTCGAATATTTTTAATATTTGAACGATGAAACACTTAAAATTTTTTATCAAGTATTAAAAATATTGTTTTCTTAAATCACTCGGTACTTTAAATTGATGTTGCTTTAAAAAATTAGAAAATATCATATATGATGCGTATGATCTGCATACCTTGAAATATGCCTCATCCTTAAAAGTGGGACAAATATGGCTTTGACATAAAAACTAGAGGGGAGTTTGTCATTGTGTGAAGTAGGAACATATGTTGTTGGATTGTTGACTTCAGTGCTTGAAAACAAAAACACATAGGATATTTTCTATTGGTAGTTTTGACAATGGTATCCCTCTTCAATGTGAACTTCTTCATGGTGGTTCAATAATCCAAACGGTCATTCAACACAACCTCATAATAAGTCTCCTCCCCAAATTTCTACTCTGCAAGTGGACTTCTCACGCAACCTGTCAGCCCATTGAATTGTGGGGAATTCCTTAAATACATGTATTTGTTTGACTCGTTTCAAGCATCATGCATCGTACAATTTAAAAATATTAAAATATTAATATTTTTTATTTTCTTTATTTTTTTCCTAATTGAATTGAATTATTATCTACCAAAACAAGATAAATAAATAAATAAATAAATAAACAAAAAATATTAAGGTCACTCCCCACCACCCATGAACTTATTGGTAGTCATGAAAGGTTAATGTCATGATCGTATTCATAATCGATGTGGGTTTGCTACCAAAACAAATACCCTGGATGACCTCGTTGACCTCTATGTTGTGTGGTGTATCATATGGTGTGAAATGGGACAATTTATTCATGACCATGAAGGTTCTGTGAGGGCGGTATATAAACCTCTCTTCTATTGGGTCCGCTGGCGGACACGGGGGCCACTGATAGGAGAAGTTTCATTTCCAGAATTTGTTGAGGATACACGGCTAGGCATGTGGCATGGAAATCAAGAAGTAGGGTTTTTGTTTTTTTTTTCTCTTGCCATCGCAATCTCAACGTAGAAGTAGGGTTTTTGTTTTTTTTCTCTTGCCATCACAATCTCAACAAAAAAAATTTAGATTTATTTGACTCTAAGAGCGCGTTTGTCTTTTTTAAATTTTTCGATAGTTTTTTCTTTTTTTAATTTAAATATTTGATTTTTTTTCTTAATGTTAAAAGTGGACTACCATAATCGAGCCGATTTTTTTTTTTTTTTTTGATACTTAATAGAAATATATTATTAAAAAATAAATAATTTAATATTTAATACTATAAAACACTATTCAAACTTAAATTCTAATTAAAATTAAATAAATAATAAATAAATAATACCTAAATATTTGATAAAATTTAATATTTATTACTTAATAGTTCGAGTTAACATTAATTTAAATTATTGACTTAAAATTTATTAATTATTACAGATTGAGTAATAATTAATATCGTGAAATAGTAAAAGAAATCACGAAAGTAATTAAAAGAAATAAGAATAAAAAGATAAAATAAAAATATAAACTTAAAAATAAATTATTATTTAAAATTATTTTTGACTTTAAGCTATATCATTATACTATTTTACTAAACATATTTGATGATTTAAATTAAGTTATTAAGTTGATTTATCAAATGCCCATTAAGTCTCTTAAAATTTAGTGTAAATTTATTTAATTATCATTAATTTTAAATTTATAAACTTCATTCTCAAAGTTTAGTTTTTAAAAAATCTTAAGAATGCCGGTCTAATAATATATTTAAAAGTACATCTTATTTAATAAATAAATAAATTTTATAAATAAAATATATATTTACAAGAGTCCATGAAATTTGAAACCAATGATTGTACGTGTAATGATAGCACCGTATATGCATCTTAGTTGTTTTTCATCAAGTTAGTTTGATCTCGTGAAGTTATACTATAATGTTATACCTCATCGACATAGGTTTTATTATATAGTTTCAATACCTATCTTTTTCAAAGTATATTCATTTACTATTTCTAATAATTAATAAACATAAAAAAAAATACTTTATCAAAGAGTTTTGATATCTACAATATTAAAATATTTCTAGGTTACCAGCATACACCAAATGCCTATACATTACTGTGTACTTTGAAACCGCAAAGCTCTTCTGTTTTCTTGTTTTCACACTCTTGATTCTGACACGTTTGGGATTCGCCCTCCGTCTCCAAACTCTCTCCAGCCAATGGGAAGGAAACGAAACGACGTCGCTTTATCCATTCCAAACGACGTCGTTGCTGTTTTTCTGAGCTTGACAAAATAATTTGTTTTAAAAGGATATTTGATTATTTTCTATTGGTGGTTTTGACAATGGTATCCCTCTTCAATGTGAACTTCTTCATGGTGGTTCAATAATCCAAATGGTCATTCAACATAACCTCATAACAATATGTCTCCTCCCCAAATTTCTACTCTGTAAGTGGACTTCTCACGCAACCTGTCAGCCCATTGAATTGGGGGGAATACTGTTTCCTGAAATACATGTATTTGTTTGACTCGTTTCAAGCATCATGCATCGTACAATTTAAAAATATTAAAATATTATTATTTTTTATTTTCGTTATTTTTTTTCTAATTGAATTGATTTATCACCTACCAAAACAAGATAAAAAATAAAATAAAAAATAAAAAATATTAAGATCACTCCCCAGTCCCCACCACCCATGAACTTATCGGTAGTCATGAAAGGTTAATGTCATGATCGTATTCATAATCGATGTGGGTTTGCTACCAAAACAAATACCCTGGATGGCCTCGTTGACCTCTATGTTGTATTGTATATAAACACATATGGTGAAATGGGACAATTCGTTCATGGCCATGAAGGTTCTGTGAGGGCGGTATATAAACCTCTCTTCTATTGGATCCGCTGGCGGACACGGGGGCCACTGATAGAGGAAGTTTCATTTCCAGAATTTGAGGGTTTCATACATGGCTAGTCATACGTGGCATGGAAATCAATAATTACGGTTTTTGTTTTTTCTCTTGCCATCACAATCTCAACAAAAAAGACGTGGATTTATTTGACTCTAAGAGCCCCTTTTTATTTATTTATTTAAATATTTGATTTTTTTCTTAATATTAAAAGTGAACTATCATATCTGAATACATTATTATTTATTTATTTTAATACTATAAAATATTATTTAAGTAAAAAATAAATAAACATCAAGTAAAATTTAATATTTATTATTTAATAACTTAAATTAACAGTAATTTAAATTATTGACTTAAAATTTATTACTTAATTATTATAGATCAAGTAATAATAAATACCGTGAAAATAGTAAAAAAAAATCGTGAAAATAAATAGAATAAACAATAATAAAAAGATAAAATAAAAATATAAACTTAAGAATAAATTATTGTTTTGACTTATTACTTAAAATTGTTTTTCACTTTAAGTGATATTATTATATTATTTTATCAAACATACTTAATGATTTAAATTAAATTATTAAATTAATTTATCAAACACTCGCTCTCGAAATTTAGTGTAAATTTATTTAATCATCATTAATTTTAAATTTCATCAACTTTATTCTTAAAGTTTAGTTTTTAAAAAATCTTAAGGATACGTGTCTAATAATTATTTAAAAGTATATTTTATTTTTTAAAAAATAAATTTTATAGACAAAATATATTTACAAGAGTCTATGAAATTTGAAACCACCAATTGTACGTGTGATGATAGCGTGACGATTATATGCATCTTAGTTGTTTTTCATCAAGTTAGTTTGATGTAGTGGCTTTATACTATAATGTTATATAGGTTTTATTATATAGTTTCAATACCAATCTTTTTCAAAGTATATTCATTTACTATTTCTAATAATTAATAAATAAAAAATACTTTATAAAAGAATTTTGATATCTATAATATTAAAATATTTTTAGGTTACCAGCATACACCAAATTTCCTATACGTTACTGTGTACTTTGAAACCGCAAAGCACTTCTGTATTCTTGTTTTCACACTATTGATTCTGACACGTCTGGATTCGCCCTCCGTCGCCAAACTCTCTCCAGCCAATGGGAAGGAAACGAAACGACGTCGCTTTATCCATTCCAAACGACGTCGTTGCTGTTTTTCTGAGCTTGAGATTGGGGTTTTTGGTCTCTTTGCTTTAGTCTAGCTCAAAAACAACAGTCGGAGCAAGATCTCGGCAATGCCGGAGCTGGTCGGAAGTGTTGTAGAGTAAGCTCTCCGGATAAGAGGCTAGAGATCGATTGTTTCCGCAGATGTCGTCACCTGCTCCGGCTTCATCGGCCACCACCAACGGGACCAGTTCACCACCTCCGCCTCCGACTACAAACGGAACCACTCACGCTCCTGCCGCTTCTCCTCCGCCTCCGGCGGCTCCACGTCCGCCGAGTGGATTGACGACGGCGACACTGATTACGCTGATTTCTGGAATTGTGATCGGTGGACTGGTTGTGCTGATTGGTGTGGGACTTCTGGTAATTTTCTGTAGGCGGAAGAAGAGGAGGGAACTGTATGGGTTGACCAATGTCTATGGATCCAAAGGTGAGATCCTTTTATAAAATCATTGCAGGCGTTTTTGAAGTAATTTCCTTACCTTTTACACACAGAATTGATTTGATTTCGACTCTGAGAAGCAAAGAATTTTTTTTTTAAAAAACTGATTCACAATGTTCAGTCGTTGAGAAGTGATGGCCATAAAAACTCCGTTCTTCTTTTAGGGTTTAATGGATCTTCTGTGAGGTCTGCGTATTTGGTGTTCAGTGCTGGAAATTGAATTGGGAAATTCAAATTCAGATCCTAATAGCCATGGTGGTTTCTGGGTATGATTGTTTGGTGCAGTGGCTCAATTTTATGTTTTCTTAGAAGATAGGTGTGAATTGGACTTCCTCATGGACGTTAAGTCGGTTATTTGTGTTCTTTTATTTTGGTAGAATTCAAAATTGTTTTTCTTCATAATTGTTCAAAATATAGGCGTTTTAGAAACTTCTATCAGCTGCCTCAAGCTCGATTTATTTGGATGACTTTGATGACGTTCCCGTGTTATGCATAAACATGCTTTGACACAACATGTGAAAGAGAATCGGGAATCCAAACTATGTGATATAACCAAATAACAACTGCATCATTAGTTTTAGTTTTATTTATTTATTTTTGTGTTGAACGTCAGATTTGGCACCTAGTATGATCTTAGAAATGCCATTTTCTGATGATGTAAGCAGTGATGGGAATGTTTCTGCTCTTAGTGCAGCAAGATGCAAACCCATTTGTATCCCATTGAGGTGGAATAATTGTAGTGCCCTGAGTTTATATATATATATATATATTTGTTTTTCACCCTAACCTGAGTTATTATCATCTTTATAAATAGTCATGTTCAATTATCAATTCCTTTAACCCATGAAAAAAATCTCTTTCCCCATGTTGCATCTCAAAGGTCATACATAAAGTTACAGGATGGTGTGTTATTTCTCTTTGTCCTAGTTCTGTTTTTTTCTTGATCAGAAACAATGAATTCATTGATATGTACTAATAGCTATGAGAAGGATGAGAAATTCTTCCAAAATATACAACGAATTCTTCCATCCATGCCCTCTCCAGCATTTTCTATTCTCTTTGTATATCCTTCAGCTTGTGCCAAATTGCTTCGTAGTTCATATCACAAAATCATTCATCTTTTATAATGTGGACAAGCCATTTCAGTTGTCACTTACTTCTCCTTATTCAGAGATTTCCTTAGTTATCCTTTTCTGTGGTAATATCCTTCCTTATCTTTCAGACATTATTTCAATCTGTGGGTTCAATAGCTTGTTTGGTCATGACATGAGTGGTTTGTGAATTTTGATGTGTCCACTTTTTTTCAGCATTTGGAAAGCAATCTGGGAGTACTACAGGCATTCTCTTGCATGTTGGAAAGCAATGTCTTTCTTATCTTGTAATGGTTTCCCAACAAAAAACCATAAAAGATGCCAATTAAAATAAGCAGAACAAAATGATCAAACACAACTCCTCATGAATTATGTGGAAAACCCTTATAAGGAAGAAAAACCAGGGGCACCATCAAACAAATCCATTAATCAATGATGAAAGGTATAAGATATTTTCTCTCATTTAAACTTGAGGTTACCACAAGAAAGATGGACCAAACACAAAGTTGTTATTACAGGGCCCAATGTAGTTGACTCAGTTATGATTCAAGAACTTGAAGCTATTAGACTGGGCTCCAATTCAAGCTAGAAGATAGCTCATATACTGTATGTTTACATTCTCAGGTTGTCATAAGGTGTTTAAATGGACAACAAATTGGCTGCAGCGCCACCTATCAAAAATAAAAAATAAAAATGACTATAAAGCTGTTCATGGCACCTTTACGAGATTATCTCTCTCATAAGATTGTTGCTTGGCATTTATTTTGTCTTTGTTTATAAGGGGAGTTACTTTGCTTTGTCAAAAAATGCACAAAATGCTAAGGATATATTCACGTTACCTAATGAATCCCTCTATTCTTAGAGGAATGTAATAAATGATGCTAGTGGGTGTGCTTATGACAGGATGTAAAATTATTCTGGCATTTACTAATTTTTCCTTACCTTTTCCAAATATATATATATATATATATATATAAGCATTGCATACTTGAAGGTCTGACCTCGATTAGATTTGGTTATTTTGAATTAACTGTCATAAATTAATTAAGATTGTGTCAAGTTGTTTATCTTTATTAGATTTGGGTTGCTTTTTGGATGCATCCCAACTAGATTCTGTTGTTTGATATTAACCTAGATCAAACTTAATCTAAAACTGATTTTTGTATATGTAGTAGTTAAGAGTCTTGTTTTTGCGCGCGCGCGCACACACACACACATATATATATTCTTGTTTTCATAAGATAAAGAAATGCAACTAGTTCTACTCTGGAAAGCACAGTAGAGAAGTGTGTGAGTTGTAGTCAGTCTTCTATAATTAGAAGTTTCCTGCACCTATCATAAAGGAGTTCTCTCTCTCTCTCTCTCTCTCTCTCTCGCTCCCTCTCTCTTTCTCTCTCTCTCACACACACTCACACAAACACACATATCTTCTTCTATAGTTACTATTTTAGTATTTACTTTCATGTTCAAGTTAAAATTATTTCATGAAGGAATATATGCTTAAGTACACTTGCATTTTCTGATTTTCATATGTATCCCTATCTGATTAATATCTTTTGAACACACAATAGCATCAGTGCAATCTTCTAGATGATTTGAATTGTTTTCTTAGCATTGGTTCCTTCCATTATTTAGTTATCTTTCTTTCTCCTGTAAAATTTCCATTTATCATAATCATAGACCCAACTTGCAAGTTCAATTTCCTGCTGTTTGTGTTCTACAGATGACCCTTCTGGCCCACTTCAGCACTGGCAACAGGATGCACATCAGCCAACAAATAATACAGATCCAATGCTACCAAAGCATGCTCCTCTACTGAGCATTGAGTCAAAACCCCAACTGTCACCACTGCATATTCCTGCTTCGCCACCACCAATGGGCATTTTGGGGACTGAGAAGCCACTCCCACCACCATCCCCAGGCATCTCCTTGGGTTTCTCAAAGAGCGCATTCACATATGAAGAATTAGCAATTGCAACAGATGGCTTCTCCAATATCAACCTCCTTGGTCAAGGTGGCTTTGGGTATGTCCATAAAGGAGTGCTTCCAAATGGGAGAGAGGTTGCTATTAAGCATTTAAAAGCTGGAAGTGGGCAGGGTGAACGAGAATTTCAGGCAGAGGTTGAGATCATTAGCCGCGTCCACCACAAGCATCTTGTTTCACTGGTTGGATACTGCACCACTGGGGCTCAGAGAATGCTTGTTTATGAGTTTGTTCCCAATGGCACCTTGCAACACCATTTGCATGGTGGGCCCTTGCATTGATTAAACTTGATTGCTTTAACAGTCATCTCCTTGTTCTGAAACATTGTAGGTTAAAAAAAAAAAGAAAAAAAAGGAAAGAATGGATTTTGACTCTTGTGACACTTAGAACAATGGAAAGCCTAATATGAAGTGAATGAGTTCTCAGTACTCTCGTGTTTGGAGCACAAGAAAATAGATGTGTCCTTGAATTCAGTTGTTTTATGCTCCAAAATGAAAATGACCACAGGTTTCTTTTCTTTTCTTTTTTCCATATTTTCTGGAAATTTTTCCCGTAGTACAGGCCTAAATTCATCTTATATAAACCATTTATTTTGATCGGAATAGCCTTATCAT
This sequence comes from Vitis rotundifolia, assembly GCA_030254885.1. Taxonomy (NCBI): domain Eukaryota; kingdom Viridiplantae; phylum Streptophyta; class Magnoliopsida; order Vitales; family Vitaceae; genus Vitis; species Vitis rotundifolia. The sequence continues at coordinate 3,341,872 of CM058159.1, forward strand.
CAATGACATCATGATTGTAACTGCATCATTTACTTTCCCCCAATTAATCCAAGTGCAGCTGAATAATGCACTTGGATGCTTCTATACTGGGTTACTGTTTTACTGGAACAAACACTGCTGCCAAGATGTTCACCTTCCATCTTTTGTATATCCGCATCATGTTTTCACTTCTATATTTCAACTCTGTAGGTGCCATATGCATGTTGGAATGTGATTTCTGTGTGCTCACATCCTAAGTTTTTACTCATATGTGCTCTTTTTTGAACTGTGATCTTACCTGAGAATGTTAATATTGCAGGTATGGGGAGACCAACTATGAACTGGGCAACTAGAATTAAGATTGCTCTAGGCTCTGCAAAAGGATTGGCATACTTACATGAGGACTGTGCGTTTTCTTCCTGTCCTTCTAAACCATAAGTTGGCTTGAGATATAGGTGTTGGAGAATAACTTCTTTTCAAAATAATTCCATCTGCAGGTCATCCCAAGATTATACATCGTGATATCAAGGCAGCTAATATTCTTCTTGATCATAATTTTGAGGCCAAGGTGGGATTCAGAAAATAGATTCATTTAGTATGATTCTGGGTTGGTTTTCAAATATATCATATTTATTAACAGTTCGTATACACAATCTGTATTCCAAAGAAATTGAATATAGAAATCCGTTTCATAAATAAGTCAATAGTTTACAAATTCAATCTTAGTTTTTGCTTAGGTTTAACAAAATGAAAGAATGTGTCATCCTTACCTTTAAGGATGTGTTTTAAATCTGTGCATATGCATCATTTTCAAATACCTGTGGGGTCTTTAGATGAATCATTTCATTTAGTTTTACATAGCATTTGAAGGTACAAACACATTGTTCTTATGTACTCATTAAATCAAGATGGAGTCATTCTAAAAAGAATATGCTATACAACCAAAAAATGATACCATGCATGAAAGTAATTTCATCTCTTCAAATGTCCAAAGTGATTCAAGTACATAAGAATTGGCTCTACTCAAGTTTCACTAGAAAGCAATAAACACATTCCAGATGCCATCTTAAGCTACATGGACTACTTTCTTTTCATATTCAAATCTCCTGTAACCTGGTGTCATGATATGTTTGTACTTGAATCCTCCGTTCAGGTTGCAGATTTTGGACTTGCTAAGTTTGCTTCTGATACTGATACTCATGTCTCCACCCGGGTAATGGGAACTTTTGGGTAAGATCTATTTCTTATTGTTCTGCAAACAGCTTAATTGCTGCTATGGATTGTGTTTCGAAAAGCAAACAACTTTTGGGTATATTTGCTTTCAATTTTTTGTTGTTGTTGTCGTTGTTTTTTTTTTTTTTTTTTTTTTGTGAATTTTTTGAATCAGTAAATGTCTTCTTATTCATACGCACATTATCTGCTGCAGTTACTTGGCTCCTGAGTATGCATTAAGTGGGAAACTCACTGATAAGTCAGATGTCTTTTCCTTTGGGGTTGTGCTTCTGGAGTTGATCACTGGACGCCGGCCTATTGATAAAACTGAGAATGAGAGCATCGTTGACTGGGTGAGTTTTAGCCTTCTTTGCCAGTGAAATTGTTTCTAACAGTCAATCATACATGCAATTGTTGGCAAATAGTTCATGTTACATGTCATTTAGCAATCTTTCCAACAGTTCGGAAGAAGAGAAACAGCCATATCTTACAATAACTGACAATTGCTTATAGCTTAAGTGGAATTTGTATCATTAGTCTTTCTTATTCTGGTGTTTTGTGCTAAGGAAATTGTGGGTATTTAAGTTGCTTGAAACTGATTTTTGGTTAATATTTACTCATGAATTATGGATTAGAATCAGGGATGAAAATTTGTTTTCCTGACTCGTTAACCGACTTAGAACCATGCTAGGATGAAGTTTCTTGTCAGAAATTCCATTTCATGAATCCTGGATTACCAATTTGAGAAAGCTAACTTAGTTCAATCACATGTAATCATATATAATAAATGTAATTCTATGTATAAAAGTTGCTGTAACATATACAAAATATATGTGATTACTAAGTGCAATTATCTATAAACAATTTAATAAAATTTCATGCTGTCCATAAGCAGATCCTGTCAATATCAAGATTATTGTGTCTGTCTATTGTCCAAAGCTGATATTTACCTCATTTTTGGCACTTGTGGTTAAGCTGTTAGAAAAGGCATGAGTGCCTATGACTCAACAGATTATAGATGACTGAAAACAGAAAATGAAAAAAAAAGAGAAGAAAGAAAACTAATTTAGTCAAGCCGGTACCAATTACTATGCATATGGTTTTATTGGCCTGTTTGTTATGTTTTTTAAAATAGTTTTCAAAAAATTGTTTTTTAGAGCAGTTCTCATTTGTTTTTGAGATCAAAATTTTGTTTGGAAATTCAAGTGTAAAAAGTTGTTTTCTTGACTTATCCTCTATGAAGGTAATGTGCACTCATGTATAATGCAAAAGTTTCAAAAATATCCTTTATAATTTCAAAATTTTCTAATAACACTGTTCAGAAAAATTCTTGAAAACACTTCAAACTTGTTTTAGAAAACAACTTACTTTCAGAACAAATTCTCAGAAAACCATCTTCAATAAAAAATTTGTCACATGTGTTTTTGTTGTTTTATATTAAGAATAGAAAATTGTTTTCAAGAGCAGTATCCAAACAGTTTCTTTATTTCCTTTTATGGTAATTTGCTCTAGTCATGGTCCATGTGGTCAAGTATCATTGAAGCATTTCTATCACTGGTGGAATAAATATAAAAAATAGATTATTACTACTCTTTTCACCTCCTTTACCATATTGTTACCACCTTGCTCAAGCGGTAAATAATGATTAGAGAAAAAAAAGTGAAAATCATAAAAAAATAATAATTTTTTATCCAATCATTAGTCGCCACCTAGCAAGGAGGTAAAAAAGTTGGTAAAAGAGGTAAGAAGAATAGTATTTTCTGTCAAATATTAGTATAGCACAATGAGTTTTGAAAAACCGATGTCTTTTAGGGTGTAGCTCAATGGTAGTGCCATCTAGCAATGAACCAGGGGTCCCAAATTTGAGCTTTCATGGTGCTGCCATTCAAATGATATAACTCATGTAAAAGAAATCAAACAGCTTGATGTTTGCATTGCACTAAAGTTTTGCATTTTCTTCAATTTTCTCAAATAGAACCAATCAGTTCAAATTGTTCCAATGATTTTATTGTTACATTCTTTGTTTATCAATAGAAGTATGAAAAAGTTTCTTCTTCACATGAAAATACAAAATAGAGGACAGGGATCCAAGCCTTGTATGGACTTTACTTAGTTATACAATGACCAACACAAAACTCCTTATACAACAACCAACACAAACACAAAACTCCCTCTCTTTCTTCCAAAATTGTCTGAAGTGAGGGCAGATGCTTGTGTGTAAAGTTGAATTGACATTGGAAGAAATGATAGTCATGGTGATAAAATTCTAGGCAAGGCCTTTGCTCACACAAGCTCTGGAAGAAAGCAAGTACGATGCTCTTGTTGATCCAAACTTGCAGAAGGACTACAATTACAATGAAATGGCTCGAATGGTTGCTTGTGCTGCTGTTTGTGTGCGTTATTTGGCACGTCTACGCCCGCGAATGAGCCAGGTAATAGTTCTAAAATCAAGTTCTGACTCTTTAAGGCTTATTTTGCTTACCAGAGTTCTCCATTGGCAGTTTAACCCAGATTATATAGTTGAATGGACCAACTTCTATATGTTATGAACTGTAGGATCCTCATGCACTAATTATTCTCATCATACAACTTCACCATTGTTGAAATTCATTATGGACTCTAAAACACAAAGACCTTGATCTGCATGCTGGCATTTGACCCTTTTAATCTCTGTATATAAAGCAGGTAGTCCGAGCCTTGGAAGGAAACCTACCGCTGGATGATCTAAATGAAGGAATCACACCTGGGTACAGCAGTTTTCACTGTCGCTATGGTAGCTCAGATGATGACACTATCCATGGCGGTGAGGATCTGAAGAAATTGAGGAAGATGGCATCGGAAAGCCATGAGCAAGACAATAGAGAGGGCCAACAAACTTGCAAAGAGGTGGAGATGGAGAAACACAAGGAAAACATTCAAAACTCAGGTGAAAGCTCTTAAAAACTGATGCTCATTTTCGAAGAGAACTGACCCCAGTTTTCAGATCCTATCCCTTCCACGTAGAACCTGAAAAGCAAAAAAAAAAGGGTGCTCCCTAGGAGTGTTGGTCAGCATAAAAAAATCAGGTTTCTTCAACTCAGTAGATCACATGTACAAAGAAGTCAGCTTGATAGATGAGTGATGATTTGTCTATCTGATTTTTCATATTCTTTCTTCAAAACATTCGTGCTAGCTTACACCCCTCTAAACAGTAGTCATAAAATGGAATTCTAGATTGTCTTCTTGTAATAATATATACTAGATTAGATATAATTCAGTGGAGAAAAAAAAAAAATTCCAAGTTTAGGTGAGGGTGGAGTTAGAATCTTGTATGTATTGATGTTTGTTCTATATATATTATGCAGTAGTTATGGAACGAATCAATAGAAATGCAGTCGGTTTTTTTATTAGTGGTATTTTGTTTTATTTATTCAGAGCCTTCTGAATACATATTTCTCATAAAGTTGTTCCAGTTTCTCAAGATATTTAAAGAAGGCATTATAAAGATTTTTCCAAGAAATTTCTCTTGAATGGAGCTTTGATCATCTCATCCCAAATTACTTAGTTGACCCATCCAAAGTTTAAGAGTACCATCGTTGCACCCTCGGTCTCCACTCATCAACAGGAGATTGAGATTGTAAATGTACTTTACTAATTTGGGATGTGTGATTTCTGAGGAAATCTCCCTTTAGCAATGGTGAGACATTGGGAATTTAACTGTTGCCACTAGTTTGTGGTGTTTGATGTTGTTCTCTAAAGATAGATGAGATTTCTTGGAGTGGTTCAAGATTCTAGAGAACTCTTGTTCATAGTTTGAAAATAGGTAGTGTTTAAAATATTCTAGAATTATACAAGGTTCTAGAGAATTCTCATGGTACTTATAAATAGATTATGATTAGGGATCACTACGCATACACCAAGTAGTTGAGAACTTGTAAAACATTATAGAGTGCCTTTCAATAATAAAAGCCTCATTCTCAATTTTGTGCCACATAGCATTTCTTAGTATAAGAAGCTAAGCTTGAGAAAAAATAACTTTTAACAACTAAGTGTTTTGAGTTGTCTAATGTCAATACTTAATGTTTTTAAAATCAGTCTGATCATTGAATTGGAAAAGTTATTAATTCACAGTTAATTGATCAGATCAATAGTTGAATCGTAGTCGAATTGGTGATGTCATAAAAAAAAATATATATATATATATATATTATTAAAATTTAAAAAACTTAAATTTAAAAATCAGAATTTTATTTGAAAATCAACAAATTATTTGAAAATCATATAACTATTTAAATTCCTAATATTTCCAAAAATTTATTTTAATTCTTAATGTTTTCAATAATTTAATTAATTTATTTAAACTTAGATTAAAAATTTTTAAAACCAATATAAAATTAGAATAAATAAAATGAACATAAAATGAAAAAGTACATACAAAATCCAACAAATAAACCAACAAAAATTTCAATAAATTGAAATTTCAATTTGCAATAAATAAATGAGGGTAATAGATTTTAATCGACAAAACTTATACATCAACAAAAATTAAAACATTAAATATTAAAAACATAAAATGCAAAAATATTAAATATTAAAGTAAAAATAATAAAAACTTAAACCAATGAAAACTTAAATGTAAAAACTAAAAGTTCATCGTCACAGCCACCAAAAGGTCCTTGTCGGCGGTGGCAAGTGGGTCCGAGGAAACCAACATCGACGGCAACTGGTTGGGGAGTTGGCAGGATAGGCGGTGGATATGGTTTGGGTTTGAAAGTGGGGGGAGGAAGGAAAATGAAAACTTTTACAATAATTAAAATGACTTCGTTTCGATGTCATAAGCATTAAAACGATGTCATTTTGATGAGAGGAAGAGGGGAAAAATTAAAACTAGGTTGAACCATTCAGTTCGAAAATTAAAACCTAGTTCGATGTCGATCTAACCCTTAAACAACTTAATTGATTAAACCTAATCAGAACCATGACTGGGCAGCGATTGGACTGATCGATCGAGTCCAATTTTTAAAACCATGGTCATATATATGTGGAGGAAACACCTAGGTTGTGTTAACAATTGTAAAGTATTTTAAATTGTCTAAATGTTGCATTGGAGGTACATTAGGAAATATCTAAATCCGTGATGATGACAAGAATTAGATTTGACCATTTGAGCACACTGATAAGCCAAAGTTCCATTAAGCTTTAATGTCAACATTTAAGTAGTTTAATTAGTTAGATAAAATTAGGTTAGACCATTTGAGCACCTTGATTAGCAAAATTTGAATCATCGTGATCATAAGATTAAAATGAGGTTTGACTATTTGAGTATCTTAAACAAGAAAAAATCTAACTCTAGTGTCAACATTTGAGTACTTTAATGAGATTATACTTCATTCATATTAATACTATGATGCAGTCGCAGTAACTTTCATCTTATGTATCATCTTTTAAATTATATTATTTATTATTTTAGAAAGATAAAAAAAGAAGTCTAGCATTTTTCGATTTTTAATTATAATAAATTAACAAATTTCTTTTTTTTTTTTGTTTAATTCTTGAAGTATTGTTTAAGGTTGAAAGTAAAGTTTGGGAATTCTCATTTATATTAAAATTAGTAACTAATCATATGTTACACATTTTCATAGGAGGGTTTGACTTTGGCATGATTAGCCTTTTATCCATCCAATCTACCCAAATTGCACCTCTATTAAATTAGATTATTTAATTGAAGTTGACAATTTTGCTTTATTATATACTCTTGGTTTCAATTCTATATGCTTTTCTCGGATTTATTCTACATTTGAAAATTCAGCATTACTGTAGGCTCATCTCTGGACAAAGTAGGGTATTCTACCTCTATAAATGATTTTTTTAATACTATAATTGATTTGCCAAACATCTCAATCTTTTTTTAAAAATATTTTTAAAATAATTACCAAACGAACTATATATAACTTGTTTGTTTGACAGTGATTCTAGGTAACGTTTATACCATTTCTAACGCTTAAATTTTTTTATCATTAAAATGTTAAAAATATTAGAAACATTTATAAAATCACATTCAAATACAACCAATTCTCTATAAAATACTATAAGTAATTTTGTAATTATTATAAGTAATTTTTCAAAATTAAAAAAATATTTCTTGAAATTTACCAAACATCTAATTTTTTTCAAAAATAGTTTTTAAGTTAGGAGTGCGTCTTATAATCACTATTAAACACACTAAAAAGTCCGTTTTATTGTGATTTTAGAAAATATTTTTAATTTTTTATAACATTTAAAATTTTTTGTCATTTAAATATTAAAAATGCTGAAAACGTTTTCTAAAATTACTCTCAAACACACTTTAATTAACACTGTAAGTGATTTTTTAGAATTTAAAAAGTGTTTTCTAAATTTTATCAAATATTTATTTTTTTTAAAAAAATATTTTTACATTAAAAATATTGCCTAATGAAGCTCATTATTAATTATACTATTCAAAATATTTAGAAAAAATTTACATATATATATTTTTAATCGAGATAGTGAAATTAAAATTCATCCACCAGTCCTTACCTAGCAGTCTAAATCATGGACAACAAAAACCAACGGGTCAAACAGAAAATTTGATCTAAGAGGGAGGGCATATTCGTCAAACTATAATTACAAAACCGTTTCGTTGCTGTTCAAAGAGGGATGATAGTATAATACTCTTGGCCGGCCCCTTTCCTTTGTCTCTGTTCAAGCCTCCACGAAACTAGGGGACTTTTTATTTTTCTCTTTTTATTTATTTTTTTGAAATCCAAAGAAATTGGGAATTTCTAGGGTTTGATTTCGAATCTTCTCCGAAACCCTAATTTCGGTTCTCTCCGTTGATTCCATGGCTTCTCGTAGGCGTATGCTTCTGAAGGTCATCATCCTCGGTGATAGCGGGTGAGTTTTCAAATCTCCGATCTGGTTGGTTTGTGTACTTGTTCTCGGTTTGATTGGTGAGTATTTAGGAAGAGAAAGTGGAAGGAACTTTTGCGTCTTTTTTATTATGTTGGTTTAATTTGGTTTTGTGAACAATGAGGTGTTAGGTTTCGAATAGATAGGAGATTTTTTTCTTTTCTTTTTTGGGCTAAATAATGCTGAAACAAAAAATTTAGGATTTTGATCGCCATAACCTAATTGTAGGGATATAAGTTACCTTCAGTTTGGAAAATGGGGTAAACGGAAAGAAAAGATAGGAAAATTTTGATTTTCTATGATCTCATGTTGTTTTTTATGCTAAAAAATGAAAAATTGTTTAAATAAGCCAAATGTTTCTCACAGTGTTGATTGCAACCAGACTGAAGAACCGTGACAGAGAATTTTGGAACTTTTGGCTTTGATGAGTACTAGTGTTACTGTTTGTTTGGTTAATTGTGTGGATTTGTATGCTGACATGTCCTTGTTTGATCTTTTGTAGGGTTGGGAAGACATCGCTTATGAATCAGTAAGTCTATACCCTAGATCTTCAATTTTGCATTAGACTTTTGCTTGTTTATTTGAGAGTTACTCTATTTGACTTTTGTTAACTGTTGTGTTTAGATATGTGAATCGAAAATTTAGTAATCAGTACAAAGCAACCATTGGAGCGGATTTCCTGACAAAGGAAGTTCAGTTTGAAGATAGATTGTTCACATTGCAGGTGAGAGCTGTAATCATATTATTTGGATTTGAATTGGGTTTGAACTTCTTCATTTTATTTAATTACTTGATTGCTTCTACCTATGATGGCATTTATGTTTCATGTTATTCAGTAGCATCAGTTAATGTTATTTAGTTCCTCGATTGTTTCTGCAAGTTCACCAGTGATAGTGTTAATGTAGTGTTATTCAATGGCACACTGTAAAAATTATGTGGCTGAATATGAATTTTCTGTGAACAATTATGTTACAAAACTTTTGCCTTAATTTTGATGCGTTTTTTAATTATAAATAAATAAATATTAGTGAGCCCATTATACAGCCTAAGACTTTGTGCTTTTTTTTAAAAAAAAAAAAATGTTGCAGTCTTAGTTGCTTTAGGTGTGATATCTAATGGTTGCAAAACGTTGGTTGTTGAGTTACCTTAAAAAATCTGAGGGAATATGCTTCATAGAAATACCTGAACATGTTCCATTCACCAGAAGCTTATAAAGATGGCATTATGGCAATGGTACATGTAAATAATTGCTGGTTGTCTGTTGTCAGTTATTAGTCTTTAGGGATTTGCAGGTAAGGTGGCTGGTTTGCTAGATGGTTTGACGGATTTGGAGGGATGAGAAAATTTCTAATGTCTACCAGGATCTTCATTTGTCTTTTTCATGTGGATTTTTAAAATAACAAGAAGTTTTCTATAGTGAAAAGGAAAAAAAGGTTCACTAAAATCTAGCATTTAAACTGGAAATGTTTGATATTATGCTATTGCTTGACTCTAAAAGAGAATTATGATGTTTGAAAAAAATAAAGGAAAAATCCACTTACATTTCTATATGGAAATTTATAGAACAAATACCTTTGGGAACTTTAAAAAAAAAAAAAAAAACTTTTATTGTGGCTTGTTAGTTTTATCTTTTTCTCATCATATAGCAATACAGGAGATTGTTATGTAAAACCATCATGGACATGAGATCATTTAAGTTATAAGCATTAGGGATAAAGATTTTAAAGGGATTAAGGATTTGTAGTTATGCTCATTTTATGCATTAATACCGATCTCTAAGGAAAAATTTGTTAGATGGATGTATATGTTGTTTAGATGTCTTGGCATGGGGGAGTAATCATCAATCAAAACAATCATGAGTATGGAGGGGAGTAAGTTATTTTCTTGACACCTAATGATATGCAAAAAGATTTGATTAATGGATCTTCAAATGTGAGAGCCATAGTCATTAAAAACTTGAGATACAATGATAAGGTACATTTTTTACATAAGTTGGTACATATTGCCATTTCGAATCTCATCTTAGTGTACATTATAATACATGATATTATAGTTGATACAATCATACAAAGATATACACATATTTAATCGTTTTTCGTAGTTTCAAAGAAAAATTATTTTGATTTTTCTTTTCTTTTTGTAAGACTTAGTATATCAATTGTATAAAATGTACTTTTAGGGTTAGAAATTGATCATGCAATGGAAAGAGAAATGTAAAACGATTTTCCATGAAAAAGCTATATACTTGTTATTAAAGGCACATGTGAAATATTGAAAGTGTATACTTCCTCTGATACTAAGGGGTGCAACCCTTTCATTGGCGCTCTTTCAATAGATTTTCTCTTTCTTTATAAAAAAATATTAAAAGTGAAGTAAATTTATTCTTGTGATGGAGATACCTGAGAAATGTCATTTTAGTGATTTTAAATGTTGACAATGAAAATGATGTTGAGTGGAAACTTTTACAAAATATATATTTTTTCTTCATAGAGGGAATAGTGACAAACATGGAAAGCTGAAACTTTGGCGATGACAATAAAGATATACATATCAACAAAAAAAGAATTTAGATCTAAATATTATTGCTAAAAATTCAAAATGTTTATTTTTGTGGATTATTTTAGGAACCTGTTTATTGAACTTATATTTTGTTTAACTCATTTAGGACTCTGGTGTCCAATGTTTTTGTATGATGTGATCACAAACTTCAAGCAACTTTTGTATTGTAACGTTATGTGTGGTGTATTTTTCTTTTTTATTATTTAATTTTTGAGTTGTCATGTTTCTATCTCTATAATACATGACAGCATTGAAGTGAAGTTTGGCTGCTGCCAATAAATTATGAATCCATTTTGTGGTGTCTAATACTTGAACTGTCAATGCCACGTTGAAGTGAGCAAATATCTTTCATTTAATGGCATAGAAGCTTGTTGGAAACTGAATGGTTTTTCTTTAGCTGACGGAAATGATTTGTGTACAATTATTTAAGGACAATATTCTGTTTTTATATATTCAGATATGGGACACTGCTGGACAAGAAAGGTTCCAAAGCCTTGGTGTGGCTTTTTATCGTGGTGCAGACTGCTGTGTTCTTGTGTATGATGTGAATGTGATGAAATCATTTGATAATCTTAACAACTGGCGAGAAGAGTTTCTGATTCAGGTAATTTTCTTTCATACTCCCTTCTGAGAATCCTCCCATTTTATAGAACCAACGACTGAAACTAGTCTTTTGTGGTTTTGGTGTTCAGGCCAGCCCATCTGACCCTGAAAATTTTCCATTTGTTGTATTGGGGAACAAGATAGATGTTGATGGTGGCAATAGTCGTGTGGTAAGATGGTTTTTCATCCTTTTAACATGGTTTTGATCCCCTATTTGTAAATTTTATAGACTTCCTAGAATCATCCGGGCTAAAAGGTGCTCTGGTTTTTTGGGGATGTATGTGTAGCTGTTTTTCCCATTAACATCGGGGCTCATGGATCTTATGTTTTGCTTTCAGGTGTCTGAGAAGAAAGCAAAGGCATGGTGTGCCTCCAAGGGCAACATTCCTTACTTTGAGACCTCTGCCAAAGAAGGGTTTAATGTGGAAGCTGCTTTTCAGTGTATAGCCAAAAATGCTCTCAAGAATGAACCTGAAGAAGAAATGTGAGTTTGCTTTTTCCCCCTTTTTCTCATAGGATGAAAATTGAGTAGTATTTACACACCTGAATTTCTATTCTGTTGGTGATTCTGTGGTTATAACTGGTTAACCTGTATTAATTAGAGGTTTTGAGAAGAATTGTGTTTAAGAGGGACTACACTGCTTTTGCCCTAGGAGGTGGCTCCTATTGAGAGGGAGGGCACTTGGGGTGTGGAAGGAGGTAGGGAAAGCAGTGGCCTTCCCTTTTCTTACCATAGAGTTGAGATATATCCATGTCCAGTTCGGTTTTGCCCATATGTGCAGGACCATCAAACTGTTCAAATACCATAGCCAAAGTATGGAGCAGAAATGGTCTCCCACCTAAGAAAGAGCTCATATAATGTTTTTTCATTAATTGGTGGTGGCTGCACAAATAGTAATTGAAATGCAATTGTAGTTAGTAACTTGTTGCAGCAGGGCTATTTCCATTAAGGCTCTCTAAATATTTAATACATAAATTTTGGTGGGGATTTACAGCTTTACGGAGTAACCAACTGATTTTTGTCAATGTTTGGTGTTTTTTGGTTGATGATGGAAGATACCTTCCCGACACCATTGATGTTGCGGGTGGAGGGCGGCAGCAAAGATCATCAGGATGTGAATGCTAAGGAGGAGTTCCCTGGACTGGGAATCAGAACTGTCATCCATGTCTCCCCAATTCATTCCTGCAGCAGTAACAATAATAATAATAAAAATGTTGTCAAGGGTTACGAAAGTTGCAATGTGTATTATATAAGTGGGCAGTGGAAGGAAATACTGCTTGATTTTTATATTCTAGTTGTGTTTTTTCCGTCCTTGCATGTATTCCATTTTCTTGTACTGTGGTTTCATCCCTGTGAATGCTATCTTGTGCGCCTAGTAGATGAACTCCCACTCTTTGCTTTCTTCCTCTCTTTTGCAATTGTTCCACAAAAATCCTCATCCTGCAACTGACGTTTATTTGTTCGCTTTTTAAGATAAAACAAAGTAAAAATTATTTTGCCGTTTATTAAAATAATAAATGAAAAAAAAATTATTTTTTAATTTTTTTTAAACACTTTTCTGAAAATGAATAATTACGGAAGGCCCACTGTTTGTTCTTTATACGAAATTTTATTTAGCCCACCTATGATTTGATAACCCAAATGGAAGCGACGTCGTTTTTGCCAGGTGGACAGAACAAGGCACGTTTCAGTCTGCAGAAAGGGTGGATTCACCCATTCTGCAACAATACACGGATAAACGAACCCTCTTCGTTTCTAGGGTTAGGGTTGGGGTTTGGGAATCAAAATGGAAGCTGCGAGAGGAGAAAAAGATGGTGGATTGCTACACACACTTCGACCACCGCGTCTCGAAGACGCCGGTCTGGAAGACTGCGCCCTCCCTCCTGATTCCATCCAAGAAGCCTTCCTCAAAGCTGCCACCGCCGTCCGATCACGTGCCGCCTCAATCCTCATTACCGATAACGACGAGGACGATGATGACTGCCTGAATGACCCATGGCCTACCGCCACAGGCAAGTCCGACTCTCTGCCCGGAATCTCCCTGGAAGGGGAAACCCTGGGCGCTTGTGGCAACCAGAAAGGGGGAGGCATCCCGGGGGTGATGGGAGACGAGGTGTGTGCCGGCGTCACCGATGCGACAAAGGCGGAGGAGAAGTCGGATAAGGTAGTGGGAGGTGAGTTGCGGGAGGAAGGAAAGGAATGTGTGGATGCGTTGCAGGGTCTGAAGATCGGAGAGAAGGGTAAAAGCGGAGTGGAGGAGGAAGAAGCTGATAAACCCGTACTAGGGGCAGACTTGATATGAAATTCTAGATTGTCCAATCGTGGAGAGAGTTGGGTGATGGTTTCTGCGATGGTTTTCATTGGGCCAAAGGAATTTGGTGCGTAGTATGATGAGATTTTGAGGCTTTTGTTGTATTATTTTCCTTGTTTTGGGTTATGATTTATAATCATGGCTATATATATATATATATATATAAAATAATTTTATCTTAAATGAGTGAAAGTATTTGTTTTGCCTTGGTTGTCATCTAGTGTTATATACTAATCTCTACATAACCATGATTCTTTATATGAAAGTAATCTTTCATAAACATATTCATATATATTTAGTGTCTGTTTTGGATTTTTTTTTTTTTTTTTGGTGAAAATTCTTTCTAATGCACAAAATTTTGTATATATATATATAATGAAGTCATACAAAACTAGATTCTACATAAATGATACTACGTATTGTAGTAAATGCAAAAGAAATTTGTCAAATTTTAAAGGCACTTACAAAAATTGGTCTCACATTAACATTATGAATGAAAGTCATGTGAAATATCTTTACAATATTTTTATTTTTTATAATAAAAAAAACATATATTGAAAATACTTCTGACTTTCTTCTTTAGGTTGTATCATACAAGTATAAAATCTATTAAATTATATGTTGTTATGAACTAGAAATTCGTTGACCTAAAGATTGCTTGTTATGTTTTGGTATGATCGATTAGGTCCCCCGTGGTCCTCAAAGATTGTTATGTAAGGATTATTATTTTTACAATATTATATCTTTTAATAATTCTAGTGAATTTTCCTTAGGTTTTTCCTTTTTATTGAGCATATTCTTTTAATGTGTTGGACATGTAAAGGGCAATATTGTAAATACGGTGGTGAATAAGCATCACATTAAAATTGATAAATGAAGAGTATGAATAAAAGTTCATTCATGGACTTCCATTTGCTCGTCTTAAAGAGGAGTATTAAATGAAATTCATTTGTGTAGCTTATAAAAAATTTATCATCCTTTGTGTAGTTATTTGTATGTTCTCTTGGCTTCTTCGTATAACTTTACGTCTTTTTTTTTTAAATAATAATAATATATAGAATTATTTAATTAAAATAGATAAAATGATCCCAAATTTGCAAATCTCTTTTATATTTGAACTTGAAAAGAAACTATTTTTTTAAACATAAATTCCATTCAACATTTCTATTATTTACATATAAGATTCATAAGAGTTATATTTACAAGAAAAAGACAAGTGTATTTTTATAAAAAATGAGTATTTTTGTGAAACCAAGTATCGATTAATCTCAATTTTAATGATAATAAAACAATGTTTCAATTTAATGATTTTATTTAAGTTTGATAGGCAAAAAGATCACCTTGGAGCCATTAATGAGAAGATACATGGAGTAAACAAGGAAATCGAGAAAAATGAAGAAAAAGTTTATTAAGTTTATCATTAGGATATTTTATGTAAGATGATAAGTGTATTAAGTTAAGATTTGCATATTTTTGTTAAGCGCCAAAATATTCGTTCATAAGTTTTAAATTGGTTTTATATTTTTTATAATTTAGATGAAAATTATTTAGGATGGAAAGACCTACTTGGCCTAGCACTAAAACATCCATTCATAAGTTTTATGTAAGATGATAAGTGCATTAAGTTAAGATTGCATATTTTTTATAAGCATCAGAACAATCATCCATAAGTTTTTAATTGGTTTTATACTTCTATCATTTGGATGAAAGATATTTTGAGGATGGAAAAACCTACTTACCCTTAGTGACTATGAACCTCAAGCTTTTCATGAAAATTTTATAAAAATATGATTAACTTAATCGAAGTACTTCAAACTTAAAAAATTATTAAAATATTAGTTAAGACTTTGTTACAAAAAGGTCTACAAGTTATAAAAAAAGAAAAGAAGAAAAAAAGAAAAATTTAACCCAAAAACATATATAAATTTAACCCAAAAATTTAAAATCTATTAGATTAGAGCACATGTAGATGATCAAGCAATCATCCAGTTGTCCACACTCAATCCACATTGGGACAAAATGACTATCGGAAGCAAAGTGGATGTCCACATGGATGACCATTTACCCTAAGAAGTGATTTTTGGTTACTAGAAGTCATATGAGCTTCCACCTACTTAATCACTTGGCAATGTGAAAGATAAGATGAGCATCTACATTTGTTTTTTAGTCTTCATGGTTTGATGCACCTCATTAAATGCTCTAACAACTAATATATATACAACCACATGGTTGTTTGGTTTTGAGAGACTTATTTTTAACGCTTGATTTGACCTTTTAACTTCTACTTAAAAGTTTCATACTTTATTTACAAATATAAGATCAATTTTAAATTATTATTAAATCATTTCTAGAGCCTTACAAAAATATTTTGAGTGCATTCAGCTCAAACTTGTATTTCATTCTTAATGCACCTAATCAATTTTAACTTCCTTGTATCATTAAGAAAAAATTGTAAATTAGGAATTAGTATTAAGAAATTCATTTTTTGTAAACTTTGTGAGGTGAATTCAAGTATGAGGTATCACTTGATAAGAAAATCTAAGTACTCATTGGAATTGTTTAATCCAAGTAAAAAGTTTGAAGACTTGGTTTGAAAGCTTCGATATAACAAAATCTCAAGCTTAGGATTTAAGTTAGAACAAGGTGGATATAGATCGAGATTAGGTTGAACTATTATAAATTGTTAATTTGCATTTATATACACTCATTTCCGGGTAACTAGAATTCCCAAGTTTTTGCACATATATGAGTTGTGAACTTTCAATCAAAAAGGGAAAAAGAAAAAAAGAAAAAAAAAGGGGAAAAAAAGGGAAAGATTTAAAGAGTGCAGTGGGGAAAGATTTTCGAAGATTCTATCACACAATAAAAATTGAGTGAATGTAGTCCAAAAGCTGGGAAAAAGGGACAATGGATGGGGCCTGGAGGATCACGGGAGCCATGGCTACAAGTCAACCTCTGTTTTGGTTAAGGTACAGCTATCCCTCTGGATCTCCACTTTGTTTTAATGGACTTTTAAGTTGTGGCCCACGCCTATGAATTCTGATCCATGGTCTTCCAAAATTTCTTAGACCTTTCCTGTTAAGTTTTGTCACAGAGGGACGATTTCGTTTTTGTAGGTTGGTCTGGTGATCTACAATGACTCTTATGCCTATTTCGCTTTCGGGGGTTGGTTCAAAGGTACAATCATTTCATCCTTGATTGATCAGTTCTTATTCGGAAGATTGCAATTTTTTAATGGCCATGAAAAAGTTCAACCTGTTAGTAGTTTAGCATATTCTTTATTATTATTATAGGGCTTCGAAGTATAAGGAGATTTGACTCGATGATGTCAATTAGGTGGTTTGTGGACTTTTGTTTAATTATACTAAACATCGTGTTAATATCACTATTCGGATATAACCCATTTGATGTATACAAATTCTCTGTATGAATGAAACTATATACGATAAATACTAGAATTACCCTATAATTTCTATCGATGGAGCATAGACTTTTGGATTTTCTGATTTATTATATTTATTTATTTTATTTATAATGATAATTTTTAGATGATTTTAAAACTCGCAGAAGCTGCTCCCATCTTTTAACTTATTGGGTCAGATTGGATCAGTTCACTGGACCCAACCCTCTCCTGCAGAATCAGTCAAGAATGAAAGAGAATAATGGATGAGTGTCAGAATTAGAGGGTTGTCGGACAGGTATGGATACGAAAGTTCAAGAACAAGCTCTCCTCTGGGCCTCACAAGATCATAGTGTGGGGTTAGTGTAAGCTCAGCGTGACAAGTGGCAACAACTGCTGTGCTTCTTTGGATCTTTGTAGCCCACTCAAGCTGTCAGGCGGCAGTCTTCTCTTTATCTGCATGGCCAGTAACCGGCAGCAACAGATGTGAAATGGCAGGTGGAATGAAGCACTTTCTCTAAAATGATTCAAAATGGGGAAAAAAAATCTTCCATTTCTTCTTCCTTTCATTCTCGTCGGTGCCGTTTGGAATGGTACTTATCATTCTTACAGTTTGTCTTTTGAAAAACAAGTTTAATATAATTGGTACAAAATAATGACAATAAGTAATAAGAAACAAAATACAATAAAAACACACAAATTCACGTAAAAAAAACTCTAAATAAAAAAAACAATGAATAGAGGAAAAGAAAATCTATTATGTCAAAAATTACTATAAGAGGAAAGAAATGTGAGCGGTTACTATATAGATATAAATATCATAATCTTAAATCTTATACATACACGCACACATTTATATATATATATATATATAGGAGAGTAATTAATAAAGTATGTAATCAGTCTTATCAGTTTGATCCCTTTGGTACCACCATAGACCTTAAAAAAAAAAATTCATAATTTAACCTTCACCATATATATATATATATATGAGAGTAATTAATAAAGCATGCTATCAGCCTTATCGGTTTGATCCCTCTGCTACCACCATAGACCCTAAAAAAAAATTCGTAATTTTATCTGCATGGCCAGTAACCGACAGCTATAAGTAAAAAATTTTATAATTTTACCTACACCATATATGTCACACCACAAATGTTTCAGATTGGACGAAATAAAATTCGAGTCACCAAATTCTAACAATGACTAAACCTAATCATAAATAAAAAATACGACAAAACTGAATCTTCCTACTATGATTAAGAATGTTGCATTTTTATATTTAGTTTTTAAATAATTTTTTAATTATGATTTTTACAAATAATATTTTTTTAATAGAAGAATCAATTACAACTCCCCCAACACCTAAATTATTGACTTCGTCATGAAAGACGACCAATGGTCCCATGCAAACGTGCATCACAATTTGAAAATTTCTCCTTGTGCTTCAACCCAATCTATCCATAATTGACATAGCCTGAGATCAGCTTCTCATCCACCAGTCATACCCTCCATTCCAATCTTGTCATATGGCCTGCGTTCAAATTTTGGTCCTTACTTTTTAACATCATCAACCTAATAATATTCCTACTCTAACTATCATGATACAACTTCTCCATTAAATTACAGTCATTATTTTGTTTTTTATTGACCTAAAAACTTTATGTTATAATACTTATCATCGACAATTTTGCATTATTTTTGTTAGAAATGATAACGGGGAGAGCATAAAGATTAAAGTATTGAAAGTATTCAAGCAATATGATTACCTCGATATGATTGTTTGGATCATATGAAATGTTTGATTACCTCGATATAATTGTTTGGATCATATGAAATGTTTGATAGAGTTATTTGTGAATTATGATCGATGTCATGATATTTGAACCTTACCCTAAGAAGGTGCTTAATTATTTGCATATCACGGGGTTAATATCGAATACTTTTTGTCGACTTTTATTATGTATACATGTGCCTACCAACTTCCATTTTTTGTTTTTGATGTTGTATGAATACTGTAACATTGATTGAAAGTGAGAAATTTGTCTTATAGAATGAAATGTTGAATATGGAGAGTAAGATTTTGAAAAATATGGTGAGGATGAATAGAAAATGAGAATGTAAACTGTATAGTAATTATTAATATATCATCAATCGAGAGTGATGTTACGTGCATAATTTAAGGTTATGTTTGGTTTTAGGAAAATGTGAGGGAAAATGCGAAAGAAAGAAACTAAAAAGGAAAAAAGTAGTGAAGGAAAATTTAAAAAATAGATTTAAAATTAATAAATTATTTCATATGTTACTTCAAACTCGTTTAACTTGTTTTTCCTCTTATATATAAAAATTAAATAATTTAAAAATATATAAATTTCTAACTAATTTTAATTATATTTTTTTTCTTTAGAATTTTTTATGTTGAAATCAAATATGAGAAAATCATTTTCCTTAATATTTTTTTTTCTTTTCTTATTACTTTCTGGGAACAAACATAACACAAGTCTTATTACTTCATACTCAAATCTCAAATTTTATACGAAGTCTCATTCCATTATACTATATTATTATCTTTTATATCTTTATTTCATCTGTTTGTATAGTAATTTTATTCTCTTACACGTTAATCGAATTTATTTACATCATAATATCATACATTTGTAACTTCATTGAATGACCCAGATTTCACCATACACTATTAATGATCAAATTTAAAGTTCGATAGGATAGGTTAGGTCAATTCTGCACATTAGTATTTTTTTTCCTTGAATATTCAAGGAAACCAAATTCAATCAAATTTTGTACATTTTTAATTTATATTCCCCAACAATCATATTTTCTTTTTTTTTTTCTTTTTTTTTTTTTCTAAAAAAGAAAAAAAAAAATTATTGAAAGGAATATTGATTGTCAATTAAATTTAGCCTGTAAAGTCAGTGTCAGTCCAAATTCAATTTTTAGCACATTTCGTACATTTAATAATGGACTTTCAAAATCATATCATTGAAGGAAAGAGATATTTTAAGGAACATGTGGTCCATATCCACCCCCTTGAATTTCCTTGCAAATTGCAATAAAAAAAAAAAAAAAATGCAAACTACTTTTTTTTTTTTTTTTTTTTTTAAATTTTCTCAATTATTGGATCATAGTCATTAAAATTTGTGGATGATACCTAATATTATGATTAAGACATAGTAGAGTGATAATTAATTTTTTAATCATACTATATAATCTACTAATCTTTTGAGTACAAGTAACCATTTAGAATATGATTTAGAAATAAAATTGGGGTGACCAACCCTTTATTAAATAAATAAAAATGGATGGTTGATGTTTTGGTGTGCCAAATTAAAGTGTCTTACCTACCACCCTTTTGTTTGATTTTACCTTTTTTTTTTTTTAGGTGAAAATTAATAAATTAGGCCACTATAAAAATACTTCTAAAGTTGGAAAAGCAATATATTGTTTTTTCTTTATTTTGAAAGTATGATTAAGTATCAAAAAGTTCTTTTGCCATAATGATTTTCAATTATAGGCAAGAGATTATATCCTTGTGAGTAAAAAAGGGTGATTTCGTGTGGTGAAATTGGAAATTATTTTCAAATTTTTAAAATTTAAATAGAACATCACTAAAATATAGACTTATTTAAAATTATTTCACATTGATGCCAAATATAAAAATAATTATGATAATTTCTTTTATATTTTATTTTTTAACTATTTTTCTTTTACGGATTGGTGGGATTGATGACTAAATTAAGTATAACCCAAATTAAGAAATAATTAACTTAAATTCAACCCAACTCGACCTCTAACCTGAAACACTCAACTCAAGTTGAGTTCAAATTAAAAAAATTTAACTCAAACTCAATCAAAATAATGAAAATATTTACGTGAACTCCCCTAAATAGAAGATTGGGTGGATCAATCCATCCAAGTTGCAATTCTGATTTAAAAATTAGATAATTTTTTTTTTCCTAAAATCAAGTAAATTTTCTAATCCTCTTTTATAATTTTGGTTATTCTATTATCTTATCATAACAAATTTTGGGGAAGGGTAATCTCATTTTGAAAAAAAATAAATATTAAAATATTTAAAATTTTAATAAAAATTATTTATAATATTTATTGCCAGGTGTAAGTAGAAATAATAAAAATATTAAAAGACAGCGGAAAGGAAATACGTACTGTGGTGTTGACGGATCAAGTGATCCACGTGCTTTTGTTTTTGTTTTTTTTACTCTACTTATTTTTGTTATCTCAACAACCCACGTGCCGTAATAATACCATTTTGGTTTGGGTTTTGGATGTGTTTGCTTCAATTCACATTTCTTTCTTGCTTATTTTATTTTATTTTGGGTTATACTTTACAGCTGCATATCTCCACCAAATCAAAGACAATTTACGTGGCATTTGTTACATGGGAATAGTAATAAGAATAAAAGTGAAATACAATATTATGTCAAAAAAAAAAAAAAAAAAAATTCATTGGAAAAAAATTTTCAATTTCTATTTTACGATGAATAAAAATAAAATTCATAATTGAATCGCTAAGAATTAAGAGATGTGACTCAATTCTTAACAAGCAGTTAAAAAAATGAACTTTGGGCGTGAAATTCAACACAACTTGTTGAAAAGCACGGTTTCTTATTATAGGAATCATCACAAATCATATCTTATAGGGTTGTTAATTAAATCCATTTTTAAAAGCAAAAAATAAGATTTTCATGTTACCTTTTGAAATGCACAAGAATCTCGATAAGTTTTTTACTAATTGATTTCCTCATCTCAAGTTATGAATAGAATTACAAACATGATAACTATTTTTTTTTTCATAGTATAAGAACTTTGGGTGACTCAACTAAGAATTAAAAGATGTGATTCAATCCTTAATAAGCAACTAAAACAATAAACTTTGGGTGTGAAATTGAACACAACTTGTTGAAAAACACGGTTTTTTATTATAGGAATCTTCACAAATCACATCTTATAGGGTTGTCATTTAAATCCACTTTTAAGAACAAAAAATAAGATTTTCGGGTTACCTTCCAAAATGCCCAAGAATGTTGATAAGTTTTTTCACTAATTGATTTTTTCGTCTCAAGTTATGAATAGAATTACGAACACAAAAATCATTTTTTTCTTATGGTACAAGAACCTTGACCTTCATTTTTTAGAGAAAAAACCGAAAAACTTTGAGAAAATATTTTTTAAAATAATTTATTAACTCTTTTTAGATTCCCTAGGTATTATTTACCTCAATATTTTCTTACCTCTATATATTAAAACTTTTTCAAAACTATTAGTTTCTTTTATAATAAAATCAAATATATGAAATTTTATTTTTTATTTTATCCTTTATTTGGTACTTTGGTGGAACAAACATGACCTATGCCATAAGGGAAATAATGGACCATTTGTGTATATGAAGGAAACATGAAAAAGTACCAAATTTAGGCAAACATGAAAAAGTACGAAGGGGCAAAATATGAAGGAATTTAATGAAGTTGTCTTGTTTAAATCATTACAAATACATTCTAAATAGAGGAATAATGATTGAATTAAGCTTATTTTCTATTCTCTTCTTTTTTATTTTTTTGCCTTTATTTTTTATTTTTTATTTTTTTGGATTGACTTCTTAGAATTCAAAAACTATTTTTTTTAAGTCCAATACAAACTTCTATATTTATTTAATTTCATAGAAAAAGTTTATAACTTAAAAAAAAAAAAAAAAAAAAAAAAAACTTCATATAAAAGTTGGGAAAATATGAAAGCCTATTTGGTAACCATTTTTGAAAACAATTCTAAAAAATAGTTTTTAAAAACTATCATCTCATTTTTATAAAACAAAAATTTGTTTAAAAATATAAAATATTTTTAACCTATTTTTAATATTTTAAAAATAATTTTTATGTTTGATGTTTCATTTTAAATCATTTTATGTATTTATATAATTATTTCTTAAAACAACCCTCAAAAAATAAATAAAAACAAAAAAAAGGTTTTTGCTTATTAAACATGTTTTTTGTATTTTTTATTATAGACAACAGAAAATCGATTTTAAATTATTTTTAAAAATAATTTTCAAACAAATCCTAACTTATTATTCAAAGTTTATTTTGACTTATATAAGAAGTTACTTTATATTTAATAAATTTTTTTATAATAATAATATTATCGTTTAACACATTAATTAATTTTCAAAATTGTTACACATGGATAGAAACTTTTATTCCAAAGTTGTTTCCCATTCATTCAATTTTGTTGTTAGGTTAAAAATAAGGTTCCAAAATTGCGACTAGATTTTGAAAATATATTTAAAAGTATAAAAATCAATTTAAAAATTTTAAAAAATCACATGCAAAACTGGAAAATTGTACAGTGCCTAGCGTAGCTTGGTTGAAATAAATACCCAGGCGATGATGGCAGAGAGACTCAGAGATAGGTAGCACAGTCATAGGTTTAGAAAGGGCGGGAGAGAGAGAGGGAAAGAAAAGGATAGAGGGAGAGAGAGTGATAGCTGACAATAGACGAAAATGGTGGGAGGGGTTTAGAGAGGGGAAGACGACAAAGATAGGAGGAGTTCAAGAGAGAGAGGACAAAGAGGCCAAGAACTCCCAGAAGCTCCACCACAACCACCTTCTCAACACCTTCCCACCACCTTCCTCACCACCTTTCTCATTCTCCCCATCTTCTACAATTACTCCTCCCACTCCCCCATCGTTTGTCGGGGTCACATCTCTCCTCTCTCTAAGTACAGTCTTCAATCTTCACGCCCACTCATTCATTCTCCTGTCTGTCACCCCCTAACCTTACCCACCAGCCGTAGCTCCCTCCGGCTCCTCCGAGTTCGACTCACCCTGAACTCGGTTGCCAGCCAAGGAGTTCCACCCTCTTAACTGCTTTTTTCAGCTACATTTCTTTTGCAAATTTCAGCTCAACTCCTCGTTTTTGTTGGTTTTCATAAAACACTGAGTCAACTCAGTGGAAGCACCTTTTGGGCACTGGAAACTTTTAGCTGTGTAGCAGTAGCTAGAGTTTGAAACTTTTAGCTATTTTTTGGGTGTGGGGTTGAGGAATTTGTTGATTTTTGTAGGGAGAGAAAAGAATTGGTGGGGAGTGAGGAATCCGATGGCTGGGATTGGGTCGAAATGGTGGGGTTTGAGAATAGTGGCGTTGATTCTGGTGACTTTTCTTGGTGTAGCTTCAGTGCTGGTGTCAGCAGAGCGAACTTTGAAGCAAGAAAGTTCAATTCATGATGGAAGTAGAGAGGTTGAGCCCGGTTTGATGACCAAAATAGTGAATTTCTTATGGGACCCAAACCTATCGGCATATGAGCATGTGTGGCCGGTAAGTTGCAAAAATTTCAGTGTTTTTAAGACTCTAACCCTCTGTTTGGTTGCAGAGAAAACCCTTGAGAAGGAAAGAAACAGAGAGAGAGAGATAGAGGAAATGTTGAACGTTATGCTTTTATCGTTAGACAAGAAAAGGGACATAAAATTCACATCAGCTAACTCAAATTGTACTGGACCTGGACTTGGTTCAGTGAAGGATTTTGTTCTATTGGATCCAAAAATTGGAGAATCTCATATTCAAAGCTTTAATTCCTTTTCTTTTTATTACTTTTCCCAGAAAAACAAGGTGCTATATTGTGAAGAAGTACTTATGATTTGTGAAATTTGGTTTCACAGGATATGAAATTCGGCTGGCAAATTATTGTTGGAACAATAATTGGATTCTTTGGAGCAGCTTTCGGAAGTGTAGGAGGTGTTGGTGGGGGTGGCATTTTTGTTCCCATGCTTACTCTGGTTATTGGGTTCGATGCAAAATCATCGACTGCAATTTCGAAATGTAAGAAATGGATCTACTCTTTTCTTTCAATGAATTCTCAAGATATTTTGCCCATCATTTTAATTTGATCATCTTTTACATCAGAGGAGGTAAGCTGGGTTGATTCATAATCTGAATCAGAACTTTGGAGTTGACTTTTTTTTCTTGTTTTTTTGGTAGAATATGATTGATTTTTAAATGTTGTTGTGATTAAGTTGGATAAAAGTTTCTGTGATTTTCCTTTTGTATCAGATCATTCATTTTTCAACCTCTGCTAGACAATGCCTTGAGGATGATTGTATCACTTTCTGTTTGTTTGATCAGGTATGATCATGGGTGCCGCAGCCTCGACTGTTTACTACAATCTTAAGCTGAGGCATCCTACACTTGACATGCCTATTATCGACTACGATCTGGCACTTCTATTCCAACCAATGTTGGTGTTAGGGATCAGTATTGGAGTTGCTTTCAATGTGATTTTTGCTGACTGGATGGTTACCGTCTTGCTAATCATTCTGTTCATAGGTAATATGATCGTATGGAATTATGGAATTAGTACTCGCTGCCTTTTCCCGTGTATTCTTGGGCAATCTCCTTGATGGGTTGTGGTTATTTGCAGGCACATCAACTAAAGCCTTCTTCAAAGGTGTAGAGACATGGAAAAAAGAGACCATAATAAAAAAGGTTGTCTATATCTTTATTCATTCTGTATGTTGAATCAATGTATGCTCTAGTTTGAGTTGAATGATACCTTACATTGCTTGTCTCTCTTGCATCTGATTTTTCAGGAGGCTGCTAAACGCTTGGAATCAAATGGTGAGTTACTAAACAATCTTATATGTTTGCGGGGTTCACTAATTTTGTATGAACTTACGGAATGAATCTGTGAAAATCTAATCATCTTTTGCTTACTAATCAGGTAATGGTAGTGAAGATGGGGAATACAAAGCTCTACCTGCAGGGCCCAATGATGGCACTCAAAGGGACACCAATGCACATAAAGATAAAGAGGTAAGAATGACAGTCGATTTTTGGTGTTCCATGGTTCTCAGGACTGACTTTTGTAACCTCCGCAGGTCTCTATTATTGAGAATGTGTGCTGGAAGGAACTTGGTTTACTCTTTGCTGTCTGGGTCATAATCCTTGGTCTGCAGATTGGCAAGGTCTCGATTATTGATAACATGTTTTAGGATTTTTACCCTGTTTTATGCATTTAGGAGATGAACTGATGAGACCATTGTATGTTGGACACAGAACTACACCTCAACTTGTTCAGCTGGATACTGGGTATTAAACCTGCTGCAGGTACCTTTCATGACCATGATCAGAGAACAGTCAGATCAGCTATGGGCCTGATCTAATTTTCTTGAACTCTGGTTCCAAAGCATCACATTGAAAGTTTTATTTTATTTTTTTCATCTTTCAGGTCCCTGTGGCTGTTGGAGTATCAGGATATGAGGCAGTTAGCCTGTATAAGGGACGAAGAGTGATTGCATCCAAGGGAGAGGAAGGCACAAACTGGAAAGTTCACAACCTTATCTTTTACTGTGGTGTTGGTGTTCTGGCTGGAATTGTTGGTGGGCTACTTGGTCTTGGTGGAGGATTCATCCTGGGTCCACTGTTTTTGGAGCTGGGAATCCCTCCTCAGGTTCATTTCATACTTCCACTCAAAGTTAATAAAATTATGTGATGTTAGGTCCGTCTTGGTTTGAATGCTCACTGAGTTTAAGCCGTGAACATCCCATCAAGCAAGCGATTCCTTAAAAAGTATTGAAGTATTAAAAAAAGGCCATTTGGCTGTTGCAAGAGATTAAAGGAAAGGTATTTCTGGATGCCCCATGAGAATTGGGTCACAATGGAAAGAATGGAAGTGTTCTTTTCATGAAAACCTAAAACCATTCCCACACTACTACTTGTGGTGATACATCTTCAAAGTCTCCATTCATGGCCATTGAATGCTGACATAAACTGAAGCATGTAAATTCCATGAAAAAACTAAACATGGTATTAAACTATATTTTCGTTTTCAATTCCAGCTCTGAGAAAGGACACTTGAAATAGACATTCATATTTGTTAATTTACCCATTAGAAATTATTTTTTTTTACACTGGCATTGCTATCAAATCTCCCCCACCCCACATATTCTATTACAACTTGATGCGTATTATATTACAACCTGGATCTATACAATCATGCTTGGATTGATAAGAGGTGAGTTTACTATGCAGGTGTCAAGTGCCACTGCTACCTTTGCCATGACATTTTCCGCATCCATGTCTGTTGTGGAGTATTATCTTTTAAAACGTTTCCCAGTTCCCTATGGTACGTTGTCCAGCCAAATCTGGTTTATGCTTTAAAAATTCAGCCATGGCTTATTAAAAAAAACCCAACTCGATTAAGCAATGGGAACGACTTTCTTCCCTTTTAGTTAGTATTTCTTTTGTCAAATTTGGACTTATGTTTATCATTTTCCAATTAATCATGCAGCTCTATACTTTGTTGCTGTGGCGACTGTTGCTGCATTTTTGGGGCAACATGTTGTTAGGAAGCTGATTAACATACTAGGACGAGCATCTTTAATCATCTTCATCCTGTCCTTCACTATCTTTGTGAGCGCAATCTCACTAGGTAAGCATCGGTTCTATATATACGCAATGTTGCAGATTATTTTATAAGTAGTAATTCCATTTCTAGATGGAGATTTTTGAAGCTTGGAGGACTTGTGTTTAAGCCTAAGGAACGTATATTTTCTCTTTTGTCAACAGGTGGAGTAGGCATAAAGGACATGATAGAAAAGATCGAGGCTAAGGACTACATGGGATTTGAGAACCTCTGCACTTATGAGTCTTAAAATCCGCAGTCAACTCCCCGCAAGCTTTAAATTTCTACTCATACTTCTGTATTTTACTTTGAATTCTTGCGATTAAGGAAAGATTATATGTTGCTCTAGGATAGTAGCTTGAGTTTACAATTATGCTTTGTAATTTACAATTCCTTACTTTTCAATTGAAATTTTACTTTTTGCCTTGTTACACTCTCCAACAAAATCTTGTCTTCAATTTTAAGTTCTTTGATCAGATTTCTGACTTTAATTTCCAGGCTGAGAAGGTGAATCCTCCCATAAGTCCATTTTGCTTGGTTAGATATTAACAGGCAACATGGTCACCTGGAAAAGTTCAGGGAAAAATATGTTGGTGTAAAGTAAAAATGTTTGAATCCTCATATGGTAGGGGTTCCATGTACGAGGAAAACTAGCAAAAATTGTTGTATGAAAACATCAATCAGCAATGTGACAGAGTGTATGATATATTCAAGGAGGTCTTCTTCATTTTTTGGGTTTATTTATATCCCTCGGGTTTTTGATAAGTCAAAAGCTCTTCTCTAAATTCAATAAGAGCTTTTATACCTATTTGACTAACTTTATTCAAAAAATTTATGATTACAAAAAAACTTGATATAAAAGCCAGAAAAATATTGTTTCTTATAAAAGCTTTATTTTGATTCATATTTAGTATAATTTTTATTATATCAATATTATTCTTTAAAAATTATGATTTTGATTGTAACACTGATTCTCGATATATTAGAAATTAGGAAGGTATCCCATACGAGGCCATAGTGACCTATTGCATTTTATTTTAAGATTCAAAATATCAAAGAATTTCTAAACCATTTGAGAGAGTTAGGCAAGATTAGCTCCCCAACCTAACCCCTAATGCCTAGAGTGTGGAATCCAAATTTCTAACCATATGTTTGATGGGGAGACTCATGGGAGTCAATAGCAGATCCCAGCAAAGTAGGTCTAACCCCTAATGCCTAGAGTCAGGAATCCAAATTTCTAACCATGTGTTTGATGGGGAAACTCATGGGAGTCAATAGCAGATCCCAGCAGAGTAGGTGATCCCGGTTCAAATTTCATATTGCAACCCACCTCACCAGGCTCACCTAATGCAAATTTTCACATGATCATACTTTTCAAAGACTAATAATTTATGAGCAACGTTGACCCACATCAGCCCTCAAGGTGGCCATATTCAGATGCCTTCCTTTGCTATTAATCTATGGGACTAAGTCAATTCTCAATACAGATAAAAATGAGTCAGACTCTTAATATATTCTTAAAAAAATTAGTTTCTTTTTGAAAACAAATCTCTTCCCAAATTACTTTATTTCCTAAACCAGAAGAAAGAGAGGTTAATGATATGGATAAGCTCCACTAGAATAGTTTTGACTGAGAATGGAGTAGTTCAAGCACGAGGGTCTGAGACCTGACAGGTTGGAAATTTTCTGTTGCTTCAACCTCAAGAGTGCTTGTTTCGTGCCATAGAAGTTTGATTGGGAAGCGTAAAAGAAACAAGCTTCAAGAATTGAATATTCCAAATTAAAAGCCACAATTTCCTTAAAGGAAAAGAAAGGGTTTTAGAGGTCTTTTTAAATTTCTTTTTTCATTAAGACTTCTTTTTATGATAAGAATCCATGGGTCAGCCTTTGATTTCAAGGTTGATGAACCACAAAATACCTTGTTAGCAGTCTGTCATCTCTTAAGGGTTATGCATTCTGTACTAATAAGTAATAATGGTTGCATTCAAGTCTCTAATCACCTCACCCCGACCCGTCTCTGTTATTAACCCTTATGCGTCAAAGTTTAACTTATTATAAATCAGAGCAATTCAATAAATCCATTTTTCAACTAATTTAGAATTCGTTTGACAGTATTTTTAAAAAATATTTTTATTAAACATGAAACTATTTCACACAAAACTTTTCTATTAAACTCTTTCATAAGCTCTTTTAACCAATTTAGCCAATGCATAAAAGTCATCATTAAGCTTAAAAAGAGCTTTTGGCTTCTCCAAGGCAAATTTGAACAAGACCTTAGAATTGTTAGTGTTCTAAATTCGGATTTGAGCCAGGCTTGGGTTTAGGCCTGGCCTTAAGTCAGTCTGAAGGCCTTTCGCTTAGACTCTGAAATTTGGGGCCAAGACCAAGAGACAAGAGTTTCCCAGATATCATGTCATTATCTATCAATCAACATTCTTAAATTACATATAAATGATAATTAGGTTACAAGAGCCAAAATTTTTAGTCATCAAACTATAGGCAAACTCTGTAGCATTGGTTTCTATCAGGGCTTTGCCTACTCACTGTTTGCCAAACTATCACTTAATCAAGCAAGTTTAGAATAACTAAATATGATATATTTTGCTAAGTCCCTAGATAAATAAACTCATCCCCATCTAGTCTTCCCTTCTTTTGGAAGTTGAAGTCTTGGGATTTGTTTTGTATCTCTATAATTTTCTATAGTTCATCTTTGCTTACTTGGTCTTGGACTCCTATATTTTTGTTGATGAATGCTGCCAAGTCCTTTGAGCTAGATTTTGTAGAAAGCTTGATCTGCCCAGCAAAATTGGTGTCATGGGATGGAAGGTTAAAATGCATAAGCAAATAAAAACAACCCAAAATGAATATATTATGAAATACTTACCGGATTTGATTTGTCATCTGCCTTGTAAAATAAGAGTGTTGGGTAATCATCTACCTGCAAAACAAACAAATGGAGAGCCCATTTCAGCAAAAAGTGATTATGCCCACGTCTGTTACTGTCAAATTTGGCAAAAAGTGTCTCTGATCAATAGTTTCCAGAAACTCTTTTCTTATTCCTTGTTTATTGGGATAGTGATTTGTGCTATGTGAAAGTTAAAGGACAGTGCCATAAATTTCTTTGAAAAAGGCTCACCATGGATTCAAGGTTCAGAACACAACGAAAAAACTGAGTAATCTATATGAAATTGATTGGGTTGATCAATTGGAGCAAAATGAAATCAAGAAGATGAGAAAATTTATTATGGTCTGGCAAAACTTGTTTTGACATATGATAAGTTCGATCAGTTTTTGGAAATAATCCAATGTCATATTGAATGCTGAGAAATGGAAAGTATAAGTTAAGACATTACAATCTAATGAAAAAAAACCTGGACTAGCCAAGAAGACAATATCAGGCAAAGCAATTCTATAATGGTCAAACCCAGATATCATGGAACATTGAACGCTGGAACAGTAAAACAGGATTTATGCAGTGAGGAAAAAGAGACCCCCCTCAAAGAAAAAAAAAAAAGAAAAAAAAGAAAAAAAAGAGAAACAAAAAAGATGTGTCTTGGATGATAAATCTGCTGATAACTAGAAAAGCAGCATGGTGGCTTGAGTCATTGCCACACACATTTGATCTGACCCCAGAAATAGAGAGTGACCATATGATAAACTCATAATCAAACTATAGACATTCTAACAGAAGATATGTCCAACTTCCAGGGCTGAATATTATTCAAAAAGAAATATCACTTAGCATTACACATTAAAAAGATATCAGATCTTTATTGGGCATTTGATAAAATTTACACCTCTCCATCCATTCTGTTTTGTACAGCATTTGTAATAAGCCTAGTTTGTTGTTCATATCATCTGACTACTTGTGCCAGCAGGGTCATCCTTGAATTCCCATAAATATTAATCCAACCTTCCAAATTCATTTTTAATGGAAAATGTAATTTTATGTTCATGACAGATTCCTGAAGAATGGATTTGAGCCTTCAAATGTATGAAAACAAAAATGGGATGTTTTCATTCCCATTCTGTACATTTACCCCGGTTTATTTAATTGCTTTAAAAGGTAATCTTTTTACTCAAAATAACTGATTATTTGGCTACTAGCACATAGGGTTGAAACTCAATTACTATCAGAAAATTGTCAAAAATAATTACCTTCAGTTTTGGATGTTCATTTGCAGAAGCATCTATCCTCGCAAAAATTAGATTATCTAACCCTTTGAAGTGCTTGGCCAACTTCTTCATCTGCTTGCTCGTGGTCTCACAATCAATGCACCAAGGACTGTATACCTGGTTTTAGGACAATCAAAGTACATATTTTACAAAAAAAAATAACCTGAAATAATACTTATCAAAAAAAATAACCTGAAATAATAATATTCCAACAAAATTCTGAAAACTTTAGGACCACGAGGAAGAAAATTCAGAAATAAAATCATTTTACAATTCAAGAATTTGTTTCTATGTAGATAACAGATACTATATGAAAACATATCCAAGGATTGTGGCTTCTCCTGTGCTTTCTGGGATACCATTTTCATTGCAAGAGGCTCTGCATCAGCTATTTTATTTTATTTGATAGGTTCTGCTTCAGCTATGAACACTTCAATCATCTCATACTAGGCAAAACGTAATATACAACAAACAAATATTGCAATATAATTGAGCATGACACATCCTGCTATACACTTCTTTTTATGATGATTTACATTCAATATGCAACCCTAACTCCCTGACATAATGATGCACATGTCTTCAAACAGCATAAAAGCACTGTTTTGCATGATTTGTTTTTCTAACAAAATGAAGCATAACAAAAAAAACAAAGCTTAAATGTGAGCAAAGAGAATCGCATATCAAAGAAAAAGAAATGCAATTAAAGAGAATGGAGAGAAGGTGTATATATGCAAACCTCAAGGAGGACATTCTTGCCACCGCTCAAAACCAAGTTATCAAATGTCTTTCCCACAACAATCTGGACACTTTCCTCTTTCTGCAATTCCAAAATCCCAAAGATTTGTGAAGAAAAAAAATTGAGTTTTGCTAGATAGATAAAAAAGGCACCGACATTCTGATAATGGAAATTGAACAAGTCCACCTACATAAGATTTGAAATGAGTACATAATGCTTTTTTGTAACATTAGACTATTTGAAGACTTTATTAGCTTTCTGAACATTTGTTTAAGATATGGGAATAATAGAGATTCAAGATATGACCTCATTTGTTTGTTGCTAGTGACTACGGTGATGTCCCCAGTGTATTCCAAATTTCAGAGTTACTATGCTATGTAAATAAAATGGGCTTCTTTCATGTTTCATGGAGGTTCTTCTCTAAATAAATGAAGCAACTTCAGAAGCATAAACTGATTTCTTCAAAAATAAAAAAAATAAAAAAAAAATGAAAATTTTGAATTTCAACTCTTACCCTTTATTTCCTACAACTGGTGCATTCAAAGTAAAAGGAAATAATCTGAATCATATTGTTGTTTCAAATGCATAGCTCAAAACTTGGCCAAACTACAAATTTAAAAGCAATGGATAAACTTGTCCAAGAGATAAATCTAAATATTTATCTAACAAGGAACTAGGTTTCTCTATCAGCCAAAAACAAACAAACAAGGGGAAAAAAACACCACCACCAACAACAAAAACAAAATAAAACATAAAGAAAACTAAGAAGGAACCATAGAGTTGATTCAGAGTGACATCATTCTGTAAAATCAATAAATGAGACATTCACGTTATCTGGTATTGGCTGTGATCTGAAGTGTGGTGATAGAGTACCCTGCAGAAGCCCTGAGCAGAACTCCTAGAAATGCCAATTCAAAAGGACTGTCTTAGTTTCATAAATAACCATTTCATTTAAGGCAAAATCAAAAGAAGAAGGAATGTTACTTCAATTTTGCTTGGTGTTGGATCTGACTCTAACAAATACTTTGAGCTGATTTTGTTATCAAAAGCAGTCACCTATCAGGCACACAGAGGAAACATCCATGCAGCAATTTACTTCTAAAGTTTAAGTAAATGATGTAACAGCATAATTCATAAATCAGCAGCCAAAAGAAAGATCACTTATTGAGAAACTAACTATAGTGTCTTCTGAGTCTTCAAGCCCAAACAAAGTCAAGAAGGGCTTTGCAAGGTTGTCCTCAGTAATGTCAACATATACAACCATTATCTGCATCCATAAGATGACATCAGAAGAAATACAACAGTACAAGGGAGGGCAGTTACCCCAATAGCTTAAAAAATAGGGAGTTAACCTTGGAAATGAACTTTCTTGCAACATCCTGAAGAGGCTTAAGAAGATTCTTAAAGGCATCAGCCTTTGCAAAGACAAAAACCTGTATGAAATTGAAGATAGATCGTTAAAGCCTCGTAAGCATGTTTCAAATTTTTGCAATTAATATTATGCTTAACTGAACACGACTTTCAATAGACCATAACCAGAGAGTAAAATTTATGTTTCCAAAGGCATTGTTTATCTCTCTTTGACACTATTATGAGCTGGATTTAATAAATGAAATGATGGTGCTTGCCATTTAGCTCTTTTATAAAAAAAAAAATCCCTTTAACTTGATAGGTAATTGATGATCAGATGACAGTCCAAAAGCAGTTCTCTGCTTCATTTATCCTGCCTTAATTTTGTTGCTGACATCTTTTCAATCTCCTCAGTTTTATGTAAGACTGATTAAATTGTCAGTTTTGAATAACTCCTGAAATTTAATTTCACTATTCTCTCATATCTACTCCTAATTTTACAAAAATTATATTTCATACAATCTTTTTTATTGTGCATATCTCATAAGTAAAGCACTTCTCAATAATTGTGAAGTTGATCCTTAATCCAGTTTGTTCAAACTAAAGCTATAACACTAGCAAATAATATTCAAATTGGGATTTCTTCCTGGAAATGCCAACTAGGGATACGCACAAACAACACAGAAGGATAAGTGCTCAATGCTGGCCCTTGATGTAGGTGCCTAAGTTTCATTGATCACTAACTCTCTCCTCCAATTTGTTCAAATGCTATTTGTTGTTCCATAAAGTAAGCTTCAGGTTGCCCCATGTTAAGCTACCCTGAAGTCTTCAATCTTTTTTGCCCAGTTTATTTATTTTTCTGTTATTTGATCACAAAGTCTAAATACCATTGAGGAAATTTTCAGTATTTTAAGAACCTCATGCAAAGGAAATCAAGGAAGAAAAATGGAAGTGGAAGTCATAAACACCTGGAATTTGACAGGACTCGAATATACTTTCATAGAATTAAGTTCAGTCAATATCGTAACCAATGGAAACTTGTTGTAGTCCAAAAAGTTCAGTATTTGGTCCATTTCAAAGGTGCCTTCTGCAAAACCAGACAAATTCAGCATTCATTATCTCAATAAATTCAAACAGAATTTCAAGGATTGCCCAAGCCCCCAAAAGCAATACAAATTCTAAGTGCAATTAAAAATAAGCCTGCTCAAGATGATCTACTCTGTTTAACTAAATAAAATTGAAAGTAAGAAATTATTCCAAAGAAGACCATGAAACCAAGAAAATAAAGTTCCATCTCTTGGAACCATTGAAAGTAACTGAGATAAAGTACAACAGATAGCTCGTTCGGAAAAAGCAGTATGCCACTAGCAAATTACCAACTTACCATATGTTGTGTATCTTTCCATCTCACTTTTAACAAGGCCAAGGAAAAGATTATTAGGTTTAATGTTAGGGAAGAGAACTTTGGCAACCTCGATGTCATTCACTTCAACAAACTGGATTTCATTGTGAGAAGTTGCTGCTTTTACAAACTCCTCATACTCGCGTCCCTGAAAATAAACTCCATTCAGGTTAAATAAATATCTAGAACATAATCAAACCTAAAGCAAAAATAGATTGTCAATTTTTATTTTTTATTAAAAATAATAATGCTCTAAAACCCTAACATGAAAACTAATACAATAAAAAATATTAGCCAAAAAGGAAAAAGCAGAGCAAAGCTGAAAGTGACCCAATGTCAAGTGCTTGGAAAATCTATGTACAAAGGTAGGGCCCAAAATTTAATTCCTACTATTCTAACTATCGGTTTGCGGATGTGCTATGTCAAGTGCAGATACAGGCTGGATCATCTCTATTGTGATTGTTGAGAACAAGAAAGAGGAAACAAGAAGCAAGAAACCTGTGCCAAGTGACATTTTTGGTATTGAGCAAAAATAGAAGATCTAGCCAACAAATCTAGATTGAGAAAAGTGATGAGCAAAATATGATTCCTCATAGCAGCCATAGAAGCTCAGATGAAGAAAATTTAATTAAAATATAATATTAACAGGCTATACAAAAAGTTTCAACATCACAAAGGGCTATTATTATACAATCAACAAACATACAGAGAGTGACTCAAGTGCTGCTTCTCAATACCCAGTGACATTTCTTGTTCAGGAATTAAGGCATACAGAACTCATGAAAGATTTAGGGTCTGGATTTCAGAATCAATTTTTCAGTATATCTTAGATAACATTCAAAGGAAATTCACAAATGACATTCAAATTCACATACCAAAAATTTCTTGAATAAACCAATAGCAAACATATGGTGCTTCTTAAGAAACTCTTCTGCCTCAGTTACCGAGTTTATCCTGATAACAGGTACACCAGTCTTCTTCCTTACCCATATCACTATTTCTTCCCTGATTAAAAATCAACCCCACGAAAACAAATCAGTATGAAATTCAAGTCATAGAGACACAGCACAATTAAAATAAAAATTATAGCCTGACAAACATGAGAAGGAGTCGTGTGAGATGCTTCATTTAAGTCCAATTAAGAAATGGCAGCAACTATGAGAAAAAGCTGACTTAAATCAATTTGAAAGTGCTATAAGGATAAGGGGAAGGCCTTAAGAATAAAGATCTAACAGTGAGAAAAATAAATTGTGGCGCACATTACTAAAAGGCATGGCTAAGTCGAAACAGGGTGGCAAAAGAAGGGTCATCTGATGGGCACCATTTACTTGGGATATAAAGCTTCCCGGACTTGATACACTTCTACAAAGAAAGAAGCCAGTCAGAAGGAAAATGCTGCCAAGAAAATGACTCTGAGAAATGCCATGATGGTTATCATGGCTTATTAGTTTTCTTAAAACTCATGAATTTACAGTCAACATCACAAGTTGAGTCCAAATTTAAAATTTGAACCAGATTTGAACAATCTGGATTTCCCTATTTTCTACTTATTCTGCCAATTTTTTTTCAGAACCCATCCAAATTAATGCAAAAAATTAATATGATCCTTTCCCCAGCCTGAATTCCAATCCAAATGTAGCTGGATTTGGCTGGGTATCCTGAATTTACATAGATTTTAAACTGAATTGTGTCCTAGTTTGTTTCATAAAGTTCAATCCAAACCCAAATTTCAACTATATTTTCTTTTTAATTCTCCCGAACAATTCTAAATCTATGTTAATCATTTTTACATAAAATCATCATCCTGAACAACTGAACTCAATGACCAAAAAAGGAAAAAAGAAAAAAATCACAGACAGACCAAAATTCTTGGGACAATTCAATACCAATTCTAACAAAGAAAGCATATACTCACGAAGAAAAGCCACCAGTGTAAGGTTGAGAAGTCCCATTGGTGAACAGAAGCAGAGTTGGAAAGCCACTGATCCCAAGAGACGACGCCGTTTTGGGATGCCGCTCGGCATCGAGTTTGGACATCAACAGAGGACTCCCCAATTCCTTGAGCGACGTTGCCGCCTCTGCAAATTGAGGCATAAGCTCCGCACTTCTGGGGCACCAAGGCGCATAACCCAGAACTAAAACATACTCATTCCCATCAATGATCCTCTTGGTGTTATCACTGTTGAGTTCAAGTACTATCCTTTGGGCTTTGGCTATAACCTCAGCCTCAGTCGACTTTACATAGCTCCCTTGGTTTTGCTGCGATTCCTCCTCTTCATCCAATGCTATAAGCTCTTCAATGCCCTCAAACTCATCCTCACCATCACTGTTACCATCACTGGTCTCATAGGCAGTAATAGAGACGAAAAAACTCAGCAACAGCAAAAGGGTGACAGTCAAATAGACGAATCTTGAGGTGGGTTTTGCAGCAAACATGGTGGTTTGAACAGGGCGATTATGGTTTTTGGCTATTGAATGAGATCTGCGATGAGGCGAATTCACAAAGGTGGGGACTTTTGGCTTGTTAGCATGGGAGGGTCTTCAGTGAAAAGTCTTGGATCTTGATGGCATATTATGTAAAAACCGTGTCTTTTTGGGGAAGAAGTGTAAATTAGAATTGTTTTTATTGAAAATATTATTAGGAAAAATAGCTTATTATTATTATTATTAATTTCCCTTTTAATTAAATTAAGTGTGACATTAATTTCAATGTAAAAGATACTCTCAGTTTCCTTTTCTGTATACCATAAATATCTTTAATTTTTTTATTAAAATAAATAAATTAATTAATAAATTTACACTTAAATTTGAAATTATGTGGGGTAACAAGATGTCTTAATGAGACAAATTTGGACACCTTAAAATGGAAAAATGAGGTGTAACAATAGTCATCTCTTTATTCCACTCTTTTTTTTTAAATATAAGATACTCCACATTATTTAGCATTTAAGTAGAGAAGCCCCTCCTAAACTCAAAGTTGTCTCAATTGTGGTAAATATTGGTCAATCAAGGTCAACATTCTTGCTTGCATGCTTCAAGTCGCTTTTGTGTGAAAATAAAATTTTCATTCCCATTAAACAAAATGACACTTTGGTTTATAAGTCAACCTTGGCAATAAGTTTATCGTAGAATGGTATTTAGAATTTGATATCCAATTCCAATATGAAACTTTATTTATTTGATTTAACGTTTATCTAACCTCACAATCTTATCCGATTTAGCAACGAAGTGATTATGATATTACACCTTGGTTATTAGGAATGATAAAGGGACATGTCTTCTCATTCTAACCCATCCTTTTTATTTATACTTATTTTCATGACGGGGTAGGAGGTGAGTATAAAAAGCCCCTTTTAAGATTTTTTCAAATTTTTATTTTTAAAATTATAAATTTTATTAAAAATAAATATATTTTATAAATAAAAATGTTATAAAATATTTATAAATTTATATAAAAAGTAATATTTTATTTATGTTTAAAAAATTTAAAAATGAAAAAAAAAAAAAACTAAAATCATGTTTTATTTTCCCCATGTTTTTAAGAGCTTCTTAAACTCATCCTGATCTTTATCTCAAACTCTTTTCTTTAACAAAAAAACAAAAAAAAACTCGATCTCATCATCATCCTTATAGTTACCCTTAAAAACCTACTTAAACATTTGTTATGCGAAATATGCCAAAGACTCACTACTAGGTAGAGCTTTCTTATAGAAATACAAAAACATATCACCCACTTCCTACAATCCGGCCTGAACTTTTGGGTAGGCTCCGCAGGATCAACAACAATCGTTGCACCTAGCACGGTAGAATTCCCCGGTAAGGTCATTCAGGAAGTCCCTCCGAGGAGAATAAGTTCCTACTACTAAACACGTAGGTGCATTATAAAACAATAAGCCTCTTATTGGAGTCAGAGTGGACAAGAGAGGAAGGGCGCACGGGGCTGCACCTCCTATTATCAAATCCCTTAGATGATCAGACTTACTGCAATCTATGTGTTCAAAACAGGGGAAAATATACTTCTCATCTATTGCACAGAAAACACTAACAGCATGTCAAGTTCATAAATACATCACAACTATGAAGAACACATATATTTTTATTTGCAAAAGCCTCACAGGAGAATCATATATATAAACTCTTCACAGCTATGCCTATATGGCTATACCGCCACAATTCAATCACGCAGGTTTCACGCAAATGGAAAGTTGTTCTGCTCAAAGCCGGACTCTAACTCATGGAATGGATATCATCAATCGTATGTACATGTATCCCTCTTGAACTTGATGGGTTTTGTCCTGATAGAGTCGATGACTAGGGGGCAAGACACTTTTCTTTTGTGCTTAGTCCTCACCAACTTCCCCACCACATCTCCCCTTGATTTGATCTCAAACTCTAATGTGAATGGATACTCAACCACATTGTTGTTGTTGGAGACTGCTAAACTGGATCCAGCCCCGTATAGGGGGACCTTGGTTCCTTCCAGGATCACCGACACCGTCCTTCGACTCCTTCTGGGCTGATAGTATTTCTTTAACTGCAGTCACAAATGTACCAAACAGCTATGATTCATTGTCACCCAAAAGTTGTGGCTAAATTTGATCAATGTGATTGGGTTTATATGTCTCTGAACGAGGGGTTCATGGACAGAATTCTCACCTGGCCAGTTGCGACAACAATCTCTGAGTAGACAAGATTGATGGGGGTGGAGGTCACATGAATGCCAAACAATGTAGCAGGGTTGTACACACTGATCCTCAATGAGCCATTCAGTGTCAGCATCTTTGTTGGGACCCCAGTGAAGTCCGAGCCCTCCCCAGCATAGAAATTGTTCACTGTCAAGCTCTGCAAGGATCACATACTACATTTAACATAATATACAGAAGAAAAGAACATCAAATGTAGAATCCTGAACCAATTTGTCCTAGAATGCTTGTCATAAGATTCCAAGATTTTGTTATTTCCCCAGACATAAAAGATAAAAGTACAACAACAGTACATGCCCTGCCACTTATTCTCAACCATGTAGTGTCCATTTTAGACCTCAAGGATCCTTTAAAACATGTCTAGTAAGATTCAGAGAAGCTCGTATATATATAGCTCTAGGAACTTTTCCCCTATTCAATACTGGATATCACAGCTGATGTTCGTTTACCTTTTTCCATACTTCAATGAAGGAAGATAATTGAAACAAATGCATAATCAGGCAATGAAGGAACACATTTTCATCTTAATGGGAAGAGGCAAACAATATTGTCAATAAGCCCAATGAAAAAATTTAGCATACCTTCACAGTAACCTCAGCTTTGTAAGGCCTGCTTGCTCCCCATATAATCAGGCAAAAGACAGTGAAGAGAAGAACAAAGCTAGTGAGAGCAATCAAGGCCTGGGACCGCCGAGAGAACCCCTTGTGCTCAAGTTCATCATAATTCCCCTCTTCCACAATCACATTACACTCAGGCCACCCCTTATCATTCCTTTTCCGGCTCCCCTTCCTCCCTGAAGAAGACCTGAAAATCCCTGAAAACCTACTGGCAGAAGAGTTCCTAGAATGGCGCCCAAAAGAAGGGTGTGAAGGAGACTCCATAGGACTATTATAGATTGGAGTGGCGTGCATTGATGAAGACTTGTCCCCATCGTGGGAGTCCCTTGAAGGGCTTTGTACATAGTACACTGGCCTCTTGGGGGACCTAGAAGGAGAAGATGGGGCTAAACTAGTGATATCGGACTCTGATTTTGTATGCAACATGATTTCTAGAATTCAATGGAGAATTCTCGCAACTATCGAAGACCCTTCCCTATTTCTAGCAGAAATTCACTATTGTAACAAATTTTCTGCAACACCCAGAAGAATTTTCAGAGGGATGTGAAAAGTATGCAGAGAAAACGAGAATTTGAAGAGCTCAAAACACTAGATTTACCCACAGAGAAACAGACCCCAACAACCAGACAGCCTAATTTATGTATCTTCTTTGCAAATTATCACAGTAAAGGGAGAGAATTATAGCTTCAAACAACTGGAATTATTGAAAAAATGCAAGAGTTTGCGACCACCTCTGATATTTTCCCGAGAAAACAGTGATGGTAAAGAGAAAATCAGACTGAATTTCAAAGCAGAAAGAGAAGAGATAAGCTGGGATTGACGCAGAGAATCATCAGAAGCCACAACTCAGCTCATTTTCTCTCTCTAGAACTCTGAGTATCTCTCCCACCTGTGCATGAAAGCAGGATGAGAAGCTCTGCTACAGCTGGGCTTTGTAAGCAAAGCACCACCAACCAACAACACTCACACATAGGCTCGGATTCTGGACCTCACTCCGGACCTGGTGTCGAGCCTACGCCAACAGTAGGTCCGGAAATAAGTGTCGGCAGCTTAGTATAGTACTGTAATCCTCTTTGTCTTATAGTTAAAATGTCATAGTCATGCCCCTTATAAAATAATTCGAATTTCACTATTCCATAAACTTTATTATAAAAAAAAAAAAATTATAATCTGATTATTTTACCAGCGTGATTTTTATTGGTTCATATCATTTTTTAAAAAATAATATTAATTTATTAAATTAAATTTTATATACGAGTGGTTTAGAAATTTCACACAATTGAACTCATAATTGTCGACCTAATAATTTTTTTTTTTCCAAGTTGACAAGTGACCTAATCAGATTCTAAATTCATAACAATTGTTTGAGTTCTGGTGCATCTCCCACCATTTCTTGTCCCGTAAGGATTATAAAATCGTTTCTTTCCCTGGTTGAGAAAAGAAAAATGCTATCATTCTTGGGAAAGTTTGAGATTTATTAATACAAATGAAAGGGTAAGAGCTATGAATTATGCTCAATTCGGGAAAGTTTAGTGCTGCCCCTTGGGAAAGTGAAAAAGATAAAGCGTTAGACTTTAAAATTGATTTTGATTCGATTCGTATCAAATTTGTAATTTCGATTCTAAAAAATGTATGATAAAATGTAACTTATTTAATAAGAGTAGCAAAATACAAGTACGGTATAAAATGAAATTTAGGTGGGTTAATAAAAATAATAAAATCAAAATATAAAATAATAAAATCAAGATGTAAAGTAACAATGCCACTAATATTTAGGTAACACGAGAGACATACATGAGTTGGCCATTCTAGCAGCTAACCTAATAATGATAGCGGAAATAATCAAGGAGATGCACAGAATAAACTCATAATCATAAGAATTCATTTCCATTAATATTTTCATAAATAAAAAATAATAAAAAATTAATAATATTTTATTCTCTTAATTTATAATATAATATTTATTTTCCTTAATTTTAGGATATTTATTACTCCTTTCTTTATATAATTTGTTTTGCATTTTTGTATAAAATTTTGGAAAGAAATAATAAATCAAAATGTTTTTATTTAAGAAATTATTAAATTCTTCGTTTATATGCGTGGTGATATGTTGTGATTTATCTCAAAACATTAAATTGAATTATAAAACATTTTAATAATTCCAAACAATTAGCTCTCAAATGTGTCACAATCTATGGTATGGGCAAGTGCAGCCTTCTGCCGACTAGTGTTAATTCGATGAAGATACACAAGAAGTGTAGAATTTGCAGAAAAATCACATGCTACAAAGCCAATCGCTGCCCCCCCACTCTCCATTGACCATTGCGCATATGGTACTAGAAAAATGATCTTCTTCTCGTCTGGCCATTGATGGGCTTCAATGTGGTCCTAGGCTACATGATCCCGTTGGAACTCGTAAGTGAATCTTTCGTGTTTATTAGTATTATTACGAAAATAAGAAGAATAATAAAAAAAAAAATTCACTATATCAAAAATTAACACGAAAAAAAAATAAAAAAATCAATTACCATAGAAGCCCTACATCATCATGTTACATATATATATATATATATATATATATATATATATATACATATTTTAAATTTGTCTGGATCATTTTTATTATTGGTAAAAAAATTTCAAAAAATTAATTCCCATTATCATGTGTAAAAAAATAAACATAAAAAAAAAAAAGGGAAATTTGAAGCAGATGATGTGGAGGATGGAACGAGTAGCAGTAGGGCACGAAGGGCCAAAAAAGCATGGGCAAAGTGTTTAATTCTGTTGTCAAATCGAATAAAGATTGGACACCAAATAATAATGAGTAGACCGGGCCTGAGCACCAATAATTAGGGGCCCAGATGCTGTCCGACTTAAACTATTCGTGGGCCTGGGCCTCCTTTATTTTATTTACTTCCAAGCCTGCACTTTACCCACGTGTCAGGCCTCCTCCCAAGTCCATGGACTATGTGAGCAGTCACAGCAATAGGAATTTTATTTCCTATTGATTTAGTTTTAAATTGCAAAAGATTTGGTTCATTTTATTTCCAATCAAGTAGCCGTTGCCAAACATGGTCTACGAAGATTCTTCCCCGCGCTACAAACCTACAACCCTAAATTCCCAAACACATCCGCGTTCTCTCGACTCTACGCTTTCTCTGTGGGAATCCGATCTCAGTTGACCGTACGACAATGGTCATCTTTTCATTGAACGAAAAAACATTGAAGAAAGTCCTGTGTCAGGTTCAAAATTGTATTTCTTTTTTGAATTTTAATCTCAATTTACCAAAATGAAATTCATAAAAATCACACAAATATCTCCATTTCCTGGTTGAGTTTTACTTCATTTATAGCAATCTTCCGGGAGACCGGTTTCTCATGAGATCGAACTCCCCGGACGGAAGTATCCTTCTATTTCAGTCCTTCTTAGTTCTCGACTTCGAGTTCTGTCGCTTTAGAGTTTGGAAACAATTTTCTCGTCTTGTACAACAAGAGTTGCTTCGATTTTGGCTCTAAAAACAACAAAAGTACTTTATCTATCTATTTTTTTGCAGGTATTTCTATTTTATTGTTAAATTCGATTGTAAACACAACTTGGTTTGGTTAATTCTTAGTTGCTTTTTATCATCTTTATTCTCCTAGATTCATTCTGCGTTCAGTCTTTTCGATTTCTGATTTTAGGGATGAATATTAGTAGAGTCTGCAAGCTCTCAAATCCAGAAGAGGTTATAGAGCAACTAGATATAAGAAAAAATGATGCATCACCTTTAGAGTATGATGTTAAGGTTGAAAAGGTGAAATCTTTCCTTGGTCAATATGATTTACTGTTGTTTTCTTCATTATGATAGTTGCATTTGTCCAAAAATATGTCATGGAGTTGCCTCTGGAGTTGACATGGTTGCCTTTTTAGGATTTTATGCCAAAATTAAATGTGTTTAACAATAAATCAACAAAATAAAATGTTTCAATTGAAAGAGTTAGGATAGCTTGTAATTGATTGATACACAATGACAATGTTATCCTAAGAAATAATAAACCCTCTTTGCTTCCTATTGTTTTCTCTTTCAAGATGCAATGATCTTACAAGTTGGATTTCTGCAACAATATAAATTCGCAAGCCTCAATTATACCATTCCATGAAAGAGAGAAACAAAATAAGTTGAAGGAAGATTGGTCAAGACAGGAAAATAAAAGATGTGAGGAGCTCATAACATTATAATTTGGTGTTCTCTTTTATTCTTTACCTTTTTCCCTATGTATATTCCCTTATATAAAATTGATTTCTATAGCTAGATGAGAATTACTGAAAAGAGGTTAATTTGTTTTTTAGCA
Organism: Vitis rotundifolia; assembly: GCA_030254885.1. Taxonomy (NCBI): domain Eukaryota; kingdom Viridiplantae; phylum Streptophyta; class Magnoliopsida; order Vitales; family Vitaceae; genus Vitis; species Vitis rotundifolia. The sequence continues at coordinate 3,386,591 of CM058159.1, forward strand.
TTCATACATGATTTAGATTTTGAAATAGTGAAGTTAGATGACTTTGGCATGTGATAGATCGGTGTTTTTTTGTACTTAAATCTATGCTTACTTTTTTGTGTTGATAAATCTTCAAAGTGAAAGAATTGTAGAGAGCTAAGTCTTGAACTAGATCTTTGGATTTAGACCTCATTTATTGTACATGGTATGGATGATTAATTTTCTTCTACGTAGTTTTCTATGTTGCACTTGTATCATGTTTCATAAGTTGTTTAAAGGATCCATATATATTCCCGTAGTAACTGTGATATCCTATATTGGTTAGGGGAAAAGTTCTTAACATTGTATATATAGTAGGCTCTTTTTAATTGGGCAAATGCGTTTTAAAGTTGTAAAGGCCATTGGCCTCAAAGCAGATAATATCTCCTTGATCCTAGTGTAGGAGTTTGAGTAGACTATTATAAATGGTATTAGAACCAAGTTCCCAAGCTCGATGTGGGAGTTTGAATGAGTCTTTTGACCTATGTTGCATGGGTTCGAGTATGAATGTCAGATGTGGGTTTGTGTCTAGATGTCTGAGTCTTCACAACTCAAATTTTAGGATACAGGAACTTGGCCAAAAAGGATCCAAAAAAGGTACACGGTTATTGAGATACGACATTATTAAAGAAAAACCAATTAAAAGTATTGGAAGTGAAGATCTCCTTTTTAAAGCCATTAGAAAGATGTTTGATATTCAAAGAAACCAACATCCATCAAGAAAAACTTCCTTCTAGTTAGAGGATGCTAGCACTTGTCTACCTTTTGAGTAGGAAAAATCCTAATAAAATGTACTTTAGAGCTTTAGGATTAGGATCAAGTTTTGTCTTATCTCAATTGTGGATAAGAGCAAAAACAACACACCTAAATACTCTTGGTGAAAGGGATCCATTTTGTTTTTGATGGGTAAAGGGAGAATTGGTGAAAAGGATCCCATGATATGTGAATGAGGAAATAATGTTTGAAGGTGTTAATAAGGGTTTAGGAATTCAAAATCTTCGTAGGCAATTGATTTATAAGGAATTAAGCTATAAGAATTGCATTCTCCTAATAGTGTCTAGGGACATTTTTGGAAAACATCAATGCACTAGTCACCTTTAAAAAGTGCCTATTTTTTCTTTCCATTGTCCCATTTTGTTGGGATGTATCATATAAAAAGTTTGATGCATGATCCAATTTGCAAGGAAATATGAACCTAAGGTTTTGCTAAGATATATATCTAATCTTAGGACTTGCATTGAAATTGGTTTTCAACTATTTTATGGAAATGTTTGAAGTTGGTGGCAACATCGGATTTAGCTAACATAGGTGCAATCATTGATGAAGCTAATGAATCACTTGAACCATGAAAGATATTTTACTCTTGAAGGACCCCAAACATCACTATGCACAATAAGGACTCCAAACACCACTATGCACCATGGAGAAAGGAGTTTCAAATCTCTTATTACTCTTGGAGAAAAGGATACTTGGTGGTTTTTTGGCAACTCACAAACCTCATAGTTAAACATAGATGGATCTTGGTTTGAGAACATTTTCGGGTATAATGTCTTTAATGACATAAAATTGGGATGATCAAGTCTTTGCTAAAGTAACCAAACCTCTCCCTCTTGATCCTTGCAATTCCTTGTTTGATAAACTTGCACATGGTTATTCACCTCTGGCTTTATGTTGTAAAGTCTCTCTCTCTCTCTTTTTCTAGCGTTGCAAATCATCTTCTCATAACTAGGTCCTGAAAAACATAACAATTGGAAAGAATATTACTGAACATGTCTGGGACTTTGATAATTTGTTGATGGATGACAAGTTACACAAAATATTAGACACATGAAGAACTGAAGAAAGGGTTCAAAATGGTGAAGTGGCAATTGGGCCTTCATCGCTAATAGTGATTAGAGACCATTAGCAAGCAACCTTAACCTTTTCTTTTCTTGAACAAAGGGCATAAGTTGAGGACTCCTTTGTCATGTGATTAGTGACCCCTAAATCAATAATCGAGGGACTTGAAGAAGAGAAAGCATTGAAGGTTGTATGAATTTTACATGACTGTGCAAAGGTATAAGAAGAAAAGGAAGGAAACTCAAATTTCCCTATCAATTTGTAGAAGAGATCTAATTGCTTGTGGACCTATATTGTTCATATGCTACTCGATGATGAAACTCGTTTTTATTGTGAAAAATTGAAGTTGTCACTTATTTTTGTTTATTTTTAAGGGGAAAACAAAATAAGAAATAAAATCTTAAAAATGACTTATTTTTTAAGGAAAAACATATTTATGAAAAATCGAGTCTAAGTTATAACTTCCCGCTAATCTGTAAAGAGGTCTTTACTAAACAAGTGGAAGAAATTATGACAATTGACTAATAAGCCATGGATACTAAGAAACCAAAACAGAAATAAACTATAAGGCATGGTGATACAGAACAAGAAATTGACGATGAATATATAGACTATGTATATCGAAAAATCACAAGATTAATGTCAAACAAAGAAAGATCACTCAAGAGCACAACATGCCCTTGAGGCCTAACTCAAGTGGTAAAATGATGGGGAGGGTGTGTGAGAGGTTTCATGTTCAAGTTCGGGGACAAAAATTTACTTATAAAAAAAAAAAGGAAATAAAAAATAACTCACAAGCACAACATGCTTTGCACAAGAAACAATCAATCAAAGGGAGAAGGGAGTACACCTCAATAACACCCAAAACAAGGGCACCTAGCTTATATAAGAAAGAATAAGTTGGTTTACAAATAAAACAAGTGATCTAACACCAAAGTAGGGATCAAACAAAATGTAAAAGATATAAACTATCATCAAGAAGAATTGATTTACATAAACGTGAAAAGTGGTTAAAACAGGGTAACAAATGTGCATTTACAAAATTGTAGGAAGTCGAGAATATCTGTATTGATAAGGCACATGGAAATTAAGGGATTTTACTGTGTAATGTTTTGACTTTCCCTGAATTAAGGATTTGGGTAGGATGTTACCCAAATTCCTTGTTTTCCTAATTTATTCAGTTTCCTATTTTAGAGGAATCTGTTTAGGAAGTTTAATTTTTTGTATCCCATAATTAGTGGAAGGTAATTACATTCTCTCCTCTATTTATTCCCTAGTGGTTCATTATTCAAATAAGAGAAGAATTATGATTCTTTCAATTGCAGTTTCTTGAAAAATAAATTCAATTAAACGAGCTTAAGGGGGGATCATGCTATAGGGGCCAGCTTATTTAACAAGTGTATTTGTCTATTACACAAACCAAAAGCCGAGGAAGACTAAAGGTGAACCAAGTAGGATTAATTTCAATAAACATCTCTCAACTCAAAAATAGGACAACACAACAAGCATGCAAAAGATTGATTTATTTGGTAAGGTTGGAGATGAGATTAAAATCAAGGCAAAAATTATCTAACATTTACAAGATATCTAGAAATATTTCAAAAGTCCAAGGATCCTAAACATACACCATATGGTACAGATTTTATGAAACATCTCACAACTCAAAAATAGGACAACAACCAAGCCTGCAAAAGATTAATTTACTTGACAAGGTTAGATGTGAGATAAAAATCAGGACAAAAAATATCTATCAAGTACAAGATGTCTAAAACACATTTCAAAAGCCAAATGAGCACAAGCATGCACCATATAGTACATATTTCATGAAACGTCTCACAACTCAAAAACAGGGCAATACAACAAGCATGCAAAGATTAATTTATTCTACAGACACAGCAAAGGATTTTGCTACAAGGCTAAAGCTTCCAATTTTATTTAAGATGCCTAGATCAAAGTCCAAAACTCGAATATAATTAAAAATGAATGGATTGGGACTAATTCACAAAAACATCGCAGTATGTAAAAACAGGGCAGCAGACAGGCACTTGGAATAACCAAATTATTCAACAAGCTTGGAAAAGAGTTTTTCAATAAGGAAAACAATTCTTTGACACATTGAAGATGTCCAAAATAAATTCCAAGTCTTAAAAATAATTTAAAACAAGTCAAATAGTCTAAATTTACAAAAACATTTTAAGACTAAAAAACAGGGTAGCAAGGTGTCAAAACTTGACAATAAAGAGATGTGGGCTTTGACATAAGCCCAAAATTTTTTCATGGACAAACCAACATTCTAGCCCTTTAATGACCATGGCAAGAGTTCATAATGGCTAGGGTAGTCCGTTTCTCCAAGGTCAAGAAAATTTGAAAATCAATTGTTTAGAAAATGAGTGATGTTGGCTAAGGATATGGGTCATAGAACAACTATAGGGCTCCTACTCCTTCGCAACCCTCAAATGAACATGGAATTGAGTTCACAAGAGGCATGGAATGCCTGATTACACTCAGATTTGGTTAAAAAAATGGGCTGAAATGCCCACATAAGCAACCATGGGAAGGCATGTTCTCATGTGGATTCAAGCTTTGTGTGCCAAGAAATGTGGCAGCCATTAATGACCCTAAATTTGTCAAGATTTCAAGCCCGTAATGACCATGGGAGGATAATCACAAGGGCTGAAAAATGACTCACAAAAATCAGTTTGGAAAAATCTTCAAAAATCACAAGGTTGGGAGCAACTAGTTATATTATCAAGCAAAAATAGTAAGGCTAGGGTCTATGGCTTGAGATCTAACCCTTGGCCATGAGATTGACCATCAAAATGAGCTTGAAATTCAGTAAAAAAGAACTTGCAAACAAGATTTTACAATCAGTTTTAAAGAGGAAGCCAAAGAAGGCAAAAAAAAGAAAAAAAAAAAAAGGAAAAAGAGTCCAAAGAGCATTTTCTAGAGAAAATCATTTTGTCAAAACATCAAACATGTATGGCTTTCAAATTTCCATTTCAAAATTAGTCAAAAAACAACTCCAAAAATCATCAAAATAAAGGGAAAACCATGATCCCAAGGATAACCCAAAAGAAGAAAAGCCAAATATCATAAACCAAAATGAGCCCAATATCATGGTTTAACTCAATAAAAGGAGAAAAAAAAAAAAAAAAACCAAGAAATAAGCAAAACCCAACTAAGTAAGGCTTGAAAACAACTAAAAAAAGATTTAGACAAATGAAAAAACATCTAGCAAACGCCTAAAATGACAAGAATGAAGCATAGTAACTTAAAACCCAAAGATAAAGAAAAAATACCCAAAATCGACCATGCAACTTTGAAATATCCAAAACCCATATAATCATCATCTCAAGAATCAATAAATAGATGAAAACAAATTAAAAATAATCCCAAGAAAATAAAATCAAGAAGAACTTACTAAAAAATCTCATTTCAAGTGAAACACTTGGCTTCCGGTAAGCATCAAACTTGTTCTCCAATCCAAGTCTACTTCATATCTCCCAAATTTTCTTTTCTTCTTCTTTTTCTTCTCTCTCAAAATTTGGGCAGAGCTTCCTCTCAAAAAACCAAAGAGAGAGCTGTTGAAAATAAGCCTAAAGGCTGATATTTTTAGGTCAAGGAAGAATGGAGATTTTGACACATGTCATCATTTCCACTTGGGCTCAAATTTTTCTTCAAAACCCTCTTAAATTAAAGCTCAACCAATGAGACCCAAAACCCCAGATTTAGGCTGACAACAACTCCCCTAAAACCAGCTTAAAAAACCTAAAAAAAAAAACCTTAAAAAGGGGGAAAAAAAAAAAAAAGTTAGGCAAGAAAAGCGGCACCAAAAAGAGGCAAAAGGGCCCGTTTCACGTAGATGAAACCCTGTCTGAGCTCCAAATGCGCTGGAACTTTAGGGACTCTAGTGCCACTAAAGTCACACTATGGATCCAAAAATCACTCCAAAAGGTCTCTAAAAGTGGCTAAACAAAAAAAAAATTCAGTGCCAAGGCTAAGTAGCAGATGTACAACCAAGGAATATAAGAATAGCTAATCAAAAGCGGGATTCTTTGCACGTACTACATGAAGGTGCAAGGCAAGGGGTACTGAGTATGATAAAAAACATGTGCTATGAGGACAAAATAGAGGGTCTACACATTTCCTTAGTGAAAATAGGTCTTTCTGAAGTGGAGGCACTGTCTGGTTTTTCCTCAAATGCAGTCTCCATGGCAGTTTGGTAGGCTTTTCTATGTCTATTAGCTGGTTTGTTTTCATTTGCTCTAAATTATGGTTTTCCATGCAACTTTGGCAAATCTCCTTAGTGTGCATTGTCTTGTTGCAATGATCACACCAAAGAGTCTCTTTATCTTCGTTCTTTCTTGATCCAAACTTTTGTGATCCAGCAACGGAGTTTTCTTGAATGGTGTTTAGGGCTGAATTCTCTTGTGTGGGAGGCCCTAATATGCCTGCTCTTCTACTTTTTTCACTACAAACACGTGCACATACTTCTCTTAGAAATGGGAGGGGATTTAAACCACGGATTTGAGCCTTAGCTTGGTCTAACTTTGAATTAAGGTTACCTAGAAACTCCAGTATCCTTTCTTGCTCCATTCACTTGCTTAGCTTTAAGGTATCTTCAGTAGATTCCATTTCAAAGTGTTGATAATTGTCAGGCTCCTTTCATAGGCTTTGAAGTTAGCTATAGTGTGCTGTCATTGAAAATTCCTGTTGCTTTCTGTCATGGATCCTATTTCACAAATCATAAATCTGGGGAATATTCCCCACATTTGAATATGTTTGAATCATTGCATCCCAAACCCCCTTAGCCTTTGAGAGAAACAAGTCTTGCTGATTTCTAATTGCATAGAATTCAGCAATCAAGACATGATTATGGAATTTTATACATCCCATGATTTGAAATCTGGATCTGTAGATTCTGGTTCCTTCATAGTACTGAGCAAGTAACACATTTTCCCTCTACTTTTGTTGGACAACTTGACAGATTGTGACTACTCAAGGAAGTTTTGTCCATTGAGTTTCTCTGTGGTAATTTGAAGAGTAGAATTGTCACCATGAGCTGAGGTTCATGACTGACCTATGACCTTCATTAATGGACTGTTTGGAGACACTTTTGACATTGTTTCAAGTGAAGAAGGCTCAACAAAGGGCAAAAAGCACAAAAAGATCTAAGACTTGACAATGAAGGCTAATGAGAAGTTAGACAAATTTAGGTTTCAGCAATGAAGGCTGAAAATTAAATCAGTGGTTTGATATCATGCTGGAGAGAGTAGAGATTGGAATACTCTTTCTTATTATTTTCAGCAATTACATTTGATGTTATATACAGTCACTTATAAACAAGAAAAAAGAAAGTAGACTATCAAAGTAAATTGCTTTCTAAGAATGCTACCTAATTTAAGCTTTCCTAAACAAATTATTCAACTATTGCTATGCATAAATGGAGAGAAGGAATACATGGAAATAAATTAGTACATGGAAATAAATCAACCACTAATTTGGGAATATTTTGGCAAAAATAGCTTATGTTGTGAACATGGGATGTTAGTTCATGCATTCACTGTTAGAATGTTATAGGGAGGCTATCCAAAGGAGCTTAAGATATCTTAAGTCTATACCGGGAAAGGGCTATTTTCAAAGAACAATCACTTGTAGGTTGAAGCTTACACAGTTTCACATTGGATAAGGTCCATCATAGACCGTTGGTCAACCTCAAGTTATTGCACATTTGTGGTTTGAAATTTAGTCCTGAAGGAGCAAAAAGTAACTTGTAGTGGAAAAATCAAGTGCAAAAGCTAAATTCCAAGTAATGTCTCAAGGAATATGTCAATTACTATGGCTTAAGATTCTACTAAAGGAGTTAAGGATGGAACATAATGGATCTATGAGGATATATTGTGATAATAAAGCAGCAATTGGTATTGCACATAATCCGGTACAACATGTAGGAGGGACAAGTGCAGCTGCTGTCTGTGGAGAGAAGGAAGGAATAGTCTTCCACCAATACCTAAAGAGGGTCATGCTAAGATTTGGCGCCATCAAGGTACTATGGATCATTTCCAACAGAGTTACTGCAATCCCATCTTATTGTCATCATCTTTTTACCTGATTTGAATTCCTTGCATTTTTCTCTTAAGGTCGTTTCTTTTATTTTATTTTTATAGGCGTATTTGTACATGGTTTTGGCTGATACATTTTTTGTTGTTCATTTTCCACTTGTTTGTCTATTAACAATTTAATACAGTGAGGCTTTTTTAGGCTTAATAGTCTTGTACTTGGGTTCTGAATATACGACTAATTTTTCCTGCTCTAATTGTTTTGTTGTATCAGCTTTCATTGCTTGGTACTTCAATGCTAAATTTATGCCAACTGACATGACATGTGAACACTGTTAGCCAATTCATCTTCTTTTTCTTTTTGGTTATCCATTCCTCATAGTGCCTTGATTTCCCCTAGGGAACAAATTCAGTTTATGTCTGTTGTGAAGTAACAAGAAGCAGCTTATAGGGCCCCTGCCACTGCAGCATTTCTTGAAGAACAAGTAGGTGGTCTGATTATTTCACTGCTTCCTTAGAAGCAGTTACTGGTAGGCAGCCCTTACGAGTTGAACTGTTTCTCTTCATTTGACTTTGCCTCTGCTGCATGGTACTAGTATCTGCATGGTACTAGGTCCCTGCTCCATGGAGATTTTGAATCTAAGGGCATACTTCTTATGTGGCTACAATTAGTGGCTTCATTGTTATCTCCTGTCCTAAATCTTGAGTATGAGGACTTGAACATCAGTAAACACCATTGTTTATGTACATAATACTCGGGGTTTGTACTCCATACCTAGGTTTTGAGTCTTCTCTTGGGCATGGCTTCACCTTATTGTCTATTAAAAGAATTAGAGGCCACAAACTTTATTCATCTGAATGGTTAATCAGAATTAAAAATGATCTCAGACCATAGGTTTTACCATGTTCTTTCAGGACCTGAGCAATTTATGAAGAGCTATAGCAAGTTGTCAAATTAGATAATAAAACTTGCCTGATCATGAAAATTCTCAGTGGGCAACTCTTGGGAAAGTTTGGCTTTTTGAAACTCAAGTACAAAATGAGCTGCTAATAATGCTTGCGGGTGAGGCTGAAAGGAATTGGAAATCATGTTTTGGTAAAGATTCAGAAAGTAGATGTGGTTGAAAATGGTATCCACATGATGTGATGTTTATTCTTTGTGGATAATTATCTTTGTGTTTGTTTTCCTGTTATTCCAATTATTTTGTGAGCTTTTGCATGTGTACATCTTTGTGTTTTTTACCTGATAGGCTTAAACTTCACGTTCTCATTTATGCTTTAGAGGAGAGGCAAATCTAAAAGAAAAGAAGAAAATTGTGAAGGTAAGCACTCTCACTCTGGAGAAAATGGTTTTCTTGTTCAGCTGCCAAATAAAGCTCCAACAGAGGGAGTTACTTACGAGTCTTACGCCTTGATTGTGCAGTTTGGTAAGTTCTATATATATATATATATGTGACCTATAAGAGCTACACTTTCTTTTCTGTTATAAAGTTATGTTGTAATTGAAATGACTTATTTAAGTGGCCTTCATTTACATCATTACTTCATGTAATTCCATAACTTCAGTAATGTTTGAGGGAAAGAATTCTGTTAGTTTCGTACTTACACTTGTTTTTGTCTTTTCAACATAGATTTTCTTAGCTAAAAGAAGTATTGATTCACATTGCTGTTGTGTGCTATTTCATTGTTATACTTTCAACCAAAATGCATATGCACAAGTCCCCAGTGGCTTAGCATCTTATGGCTCTCACTTACACTTGAATGCAAACTGCAAATAAATGCTTGAGTATTAGAAAGTTTATCATTTTATCCATCATTACCAGCCTGGTGGATATTACTCTTGAGAAATTATAAGATGGGTATATTATATTTTGATGGACTATATTGTAATATGTGGATGGTACTCTTACAATTCATCTTTCCATTGTGAGATGTATTCAAATAGGAACTTCACAATTTATCAGTTTAGAAGTCATTGGTATATATTGACATTTGTCTCTCTGCTGCTCACTTCTAGGGTACAGCTGAAGAGACATACTAAGGATGCAGCCAGGTGCCCCGAAAGACGTGGCTGGTGGTAACTAATCTCCGGTATTGCATTATACCATTAAGGCCTTGCTTGGGTCCATTTCTGAGAAATAAAAAACTCTTTTTAAGCTCAGTAAGAACTTCTATGCTTATTTGACTAATTTTGTTTAAAGAGTTTATGACTTCAAAAGAGTTTAATAAGAAAGTTAGGAAAATGTTGCTTTTTGTAGAAGCTTTATTTTGATTTTTGCAGGGAGTTTGCTGTAAAAATTGTGACTTTCGCTTCAGTTTCAGCTTCAGCTCCCAGTTAAAGTCAAAAATAGTAAGCTATCCCAAATAAAGCCTAAGTTCAGTTAACCGAAGTTGGCTTTGGTTTTATGCTCGATCTACTTCAATCCAACCATTTTTACTGAAATGAACAAAAAAAACAAAGAAGTGTGAGACTATAAACATGCAGGGAAGCCAAAAATTAGATCTGTTTTGAGGAATAGACGAAATAAGATTCATGACCATGTGTGAAACTATAGATGTTGTGGAATGTTGTATGGAAAACGAGTGATACATCTCTCTTTCTCTGTATTCTAAGCAGAGGTCTCTTTTCTCTTTTTCTTAAATTATGGGGAGTGATCATTATTTTCTAGGGTAGCTAGCCCTCCCTTTCTTGACCTTTCAACTAGAAGACAAATGAAAGAAAATCAAGGTAGGGACCATGACATAGATCATAGATGTAGAACAAAGGAAAAAACAAATATAGTGTTTGTACTTGGTCGACCTGTTGTTTTCTAATTGGTGGGTAACGAGTTACTTGGAGTATTTACATTTGCTGCCAAAGCTAGATAATGGAATGAAGACGGGTGTTCGTTCACATTGCCAGTATAGATTGGAAATTTTCTTTCCAAGCTTTGGGTTGTCTTTATACTACATTTCAACAAAGCCTCATCCAATATGCTTGGCTACACTTCTACCTAAAACTTTTCTACCATCAGCTCTATCGACAGGGTCATATCCTGGGTTGAGTGCTTTGTTGAAATGGCCTGTAGTACTTTGCTGTGATGATCAGAATTATTTTCGAGTTTTCGAACAGAGAAAAGGACCATGATTGAGCTTTATAATGACTAGGGCGGAATGAAGCCAAGGGCCAAGCAGCCAGTCAGGCTGAAAGCAACATTCCTTGTTCCTTTTCAAGGTGTTCATTTGACTACGTATGTTATTTTTGTCAAAATTGCTCAAGTCGTTGCTTCTCGAAAGGCACTCAGATAAGCTTTTGTTAAATGCTTATTGGGCCGTCCGTAATGGCGGTGGAGCCGCCGTGGAATGGGAGCGGCGGTGGTGGTGATGGTTTTCATCTTTGATGGTGGGCACGACAAGAAGAATATCTAATCAAAGTCAAAATTCAAATGATTAATCAAATTTCAGGATTAGGGTTTGTTACAGTAATTGATTTTGTAGCTTCATTTTCTAGATGATGTAACGCATTCAGAGTATCCTACTGATATTTCTACAGAAGCAAATATCTCAGATTCTTCTTTGATATTTCGACCAGGCCCACCAGGGAGTGGCAAATTTGGGCTTAGGCCCCACTCTGGTACGCAAGTGTGGACTTGGTCCATCAGAGAATGACCCAAATAGGTCCCGTAACAGCACCGATTTGGTACATATGGAAAAGCATAATTAATTATATGTTGTCAGGTATAATTTATTTTGTTTGCTGATTTGGAAATGACCAACACAACATTCAATTTTACATTCTAAAAGTACCTTAATATAAAATACAGCAAAGACCACATGGCATGCCACGTGCATCCACGGTGGATCACGATTTGATTTCATTTCAGTCCCATTTCTAGATCTTATGAAGAGTTTCTTTATATTAATGAATAAAATACTCAAAAAGGAAATTAAAAAAGAAAAAGAAAATAAAAAAGGAAGACCTTCTCAAAGCAGATTTGACCACCGATCACAAGTGAAATCAGACAAACAATTTTTATTTATTATTATTTTTTGAATAAATTAGAGCCTCAGCAGCTCTATCTACATCGTTATCCTCTCATGACTCATGAACATGACAAAGTGAGAGAAGATGTGGATTGTCTGGAGCTCCAGACAAATACAAATTCATTTTCTTTCTTTCATGTACATGACAAAGGCCTTGACACACATCCCTTGCGTGGCCCTTTTGTATTTCTTTCTTCCATCCATTTAACTCTCACAAATTCAATATGAAATCCACCTTTCTTAGCTTCTTTTTTTTTTTTTTTTTTTTTTTTTTTATAATAAATTTTTTTAAAATGCTTTTTTTATGATTGTTTTTAAATTTGGGTATCATGTAAGGAAACTTATAGTGAAACTAGGAAACAAACCTTTTCCTTTACTTAAGACTTTGCCAAAATTTTCTCAATTTCATAATTGTTACAAGTTGGGAAATCAAGGATAATGCTCCATTTTAAGCCATTTAACCCAAATAAAAACATATTGAAGGATCCAAATTCCTTGTCACGATGCTTGTATATATGTATGGTGAAATCTAATGGTACCTACCAAATTCCTTATCATGACAGTGTATGTATATAAAGAAATTTATGTAATTGAATTTTAGTATAAACAAATAAACTAAATTATGTAGGCATGAGAAAAAATTGAGAATAAATTTATGAGATTAAAAAAAAAAAAAAGTATGTGACATCATTTATCTGATTTGATTGGTAATAGGTTTTTGATATGTATGGAAAAAGTATACAGTGGAGTCTCTGGATAGCATACATTATTAATAAAATAAAATTAAAATAATCAAATTAATTGAGATCCATTATCTATAATCAAGATAAGAGTGGGAATCTAACCCACTCACAGTGATGGAACTGTACGCAGGGGAAGGTCTGAATTTATCCATACAGTAGAATAAGGTTAAAAAGTGAGAAGAGGAGGAGGACAGATAACTTGGACTATGTGCCAGCCTTTAAAATGGTACAAGTGGCTCCTTCACATTTGGAGGACAGCACCTCTATCTCTAACTCCCAGGCTTCCGGCTTTAAAAGGCCTTATGGTGATTTCTCTTTTGCGCTTAAAACATTGGAAAAAAAACACAGGCTAAAGATTGGGAGAATCCTTTCTGGGTTTGGGAGACCAGAGATTTTGAGAGCAAATCCCAACTGGTTTTCTCTTTTCATTTCTGGGTTTTGGAGGTAAGGGACAGAGAGTGCAAATCCACAGCTGGGTTTCTCTTAAAAGTCTTGATTTTGGAGAGAGGAGAGTTTAGAGAAAGAGAGAGAAGATGTTGGAAGGGAAAGCATTGGTAGAGGACACTGACATGCCTGTGAAGATGCAGATCCAAGCCATGGCTTGTGCCTCTCAAGCTTTGGATATCTATGATGTCCTAGACTGCAAATCCATTGCTGCCCATATCAAGAAGGTAACCCACTGTGTATCCATCATATAGCCTTTTTTTTTTTTACCCTTAATATCTTTGTGTTTTCTTTTTCTTATTTTCTTTTCCTACTTTTTTCTGGTTTTATAATGACAGGAGTTTGATATGATATATGGGACTGGATGGCAATGTGTGGTGGGTTCAAATTTTGGATGTTTCTTCACTCATTCTAAGGGAACTTTCATATATTTCACACTGGAGACCCTCAATTTCCTCATCTTCAAAGGGGCCTCTTCTTCGGATTGAGGCTTGTTCGGTTGCAAAGAAACTTGGAGAAAATGGAAGAAGAAGGGATGAAAAACAAAGTGCAGTTTTCTCTTCCGGCTGTTTTTTTACCCCTTCCTTTTGGTTTTTTTTGTCTTTTTGTCTTTTCCCTTTGATCTTTAACTCGGTTGTTGCTTGAGATGGGGGAAAATAAGGTGCGGGAAAATGGAAGGAAAAAAGAAAAAACAAGAAAAAAGAATGTTGGGAGGCGCCTACATCCACAAGGCCACATGGATCTCCTCATTGTGATGAGGGCCCTGTAATATCTCTAAGGGGCGGCCACGATGCCCTCTTTGTACATATGATGTCTCCATCCCCTTTAAAATGCATTTCTTTTTCATTTGTCCTTTACACTTTCATGCTCTGTTTGGATGCTGAGAAAAAATTGGTTGCTTGGAGTTGGAATGCTAGTTAATGAGATTCCAGATTAGGCATCTATTTCTGATGTTGGGATGAACAGTTGCAAGATTCCCACAATTGTCCAACCAAAGCTTGTCCCCAACTTATGAAATTTCAGCATCTGATTCTTTCCACACATTGCATCATACCATTCAACAATCACAAAGGGAATCAATTTTAGCTCTGCAAAAACATGTAGTCTTTCATTCGGTTAGGCTCACAACATAGATGCAGGCAAAGGTAGTCGCAATTACAATCAACTAACTTGCTTGTCTAAAAATGGATTGACAAACGGCATTTTGATCCCAAACACTTTCATATATATTGTGTGAATAGAAGTTTTAATGATAAATTTACGTCAATTTTTAGTAACATTTTAGTCAAATTCAGACGGTAAATCAAATGATTCAAATCCCATCTCAATGACTTTAAGTGATCATGTCCACATACCTTACAACAAATCAAATGACTGGAGTTAAGACAGGTTTGTTTTGGAAGCATGCCTCTAGGTTATCGATTACAAGGTCTGACATTGCTACACTTGTTTCCACGGTATCGCTTCCCACATGAGGTTGGAGGACTACATTTTCAAGCCCCAACAGTTCTTCAGGCACCTCTGGCTCATGTTCAAACACGTCCAGCCCTGCACCAGCCAACCGGCCTTCAAGCAGTGCAGACATAAGCTCAGGTTCGTCAATATGTGCACCCCGTCCAATGTTGATGATAATGCCTTTTGGACCCAGCGCATCAATGACTTTGCGATCAACAATATGGTGCGTTTCTTTGGTCAGAGCACATGCCACAAAGAGGATTTGACAGCTGGTGGCCAAGTCGATTATGTTAGAATAATATTTGTAATTCGATTCTTGTTTCTCTGATCTGGAGTGGTAACTAATTGAGCTGCCAAAAGCTTCAGCTCTCTTTGCAATTGCTGAACCTCTCCTGCCCAACCCAACAATTCCAACGGACTTACCACTGAACTGAGAAAAAGAAGGAAAGAGCAAAACACAAGGGAAGAAAAAAGAGTGAATTTAATATCCAAATAAAAGGGCCATTTGATGTGATAACAAAGAAACACAAAAATTATGATCTTTCTCATTCCATGACAAATAAGTCGGAAAAAAAAAAAGTGCCGACTGTAAACTCTAACAAAAGAACAAAACATGTTTAAACACATGAATCCCATTCCTCAAATACCTTGCTTTCCCTGCCTCTCGCTGTGGGTAAGACGGGAGTCACTTGGGTTGGAGGGTTAGTTCATACCAGCATTTAAAACTGATGCTTAATTTCCAACTTAATATCCATTTCTTGAATTTCATTTTTTTTTTTCAAATTTTTGTTCTAATGCACCGACAGGATACAAAATGGGGTTTCCATATTGGGATCAAAAAGCAATCTCCAGTATAATTCATAGAGTTCACCAACAGGCCACTTAAAACCTTCAGTGCATAAAAGACTTCACCCACAGGCCAGCTAGCACTATCAACACACAATGCCTATGAATCAACAGAATGATACTTATCACATTCTCATTTCCCAACTTCCATACGAAAACAACTCTTAAATTCTAGAGTTCCAAACTTCCACTTAAATATTGCTTTTCTCCATCATAACATCTGTCAAGATCAAAATCTTACAAACAATACCCATAAGCTGCTTGAATAACGCAACTACCTAAATTTGGAATCACCAGGTACAATGAATTAATACCCTTCATTATCACAAAAATCATTGAAAATCAAGAAAGCCTCTGTTAGATCACAGAAGAACAAGGATAAGTAAAAAGAAAAGGAAAGAAAAAGCAAAGGGAAAAGAAACAAAAATAGCTTGACCTTAATAATTCTGGTTTTGTTCTGATTAAAAAAGAAAAAAAAAGCAAAGGGAAAAGAAAAAAAAAAGCACTTGACCTCAATAATTCCAGTTTTATTCTTACAAAAATGCGTTAGTTCTTAAATAATTCTCACTCATGATTAATAAGAATTTGAGATTCTTTTTTTTCTTCTGATATCCAAATGCAACATAAAAGTCAATATAGGTCTGTGTAGTACTCAAGATATAGGTCACAATTTAGAGTAGGAATAAGCTGATAAAGAATGATTTGAGTCTGTTAGCGTATGTTTATTTAAGAAGTTGATAAATAAAGGGAAGAGTAGTTTTTACCCAATTTTCTTTGTATTTTCTGTGAAAGCAAGACTCTCCTCGAAGAGTCAGCATCTGCTATGATTCTTAGGCAGCTCTAGAGATGGCAGAGAAGGAACTCAAAGAGCAAAAATGCATGAAGCCATTAAACAATTTTAGGAGTCCACTGTCCACCTAACACCAAAGCTTGACTGACGAGTACAATAGCAGGACTCCACTGTAATGGTAACTGCTCTTGATCTAAACTATGATAAAATTTCCAAGAATACGAATTGTGACATAGAGAAGTTCTAGCAAGAGAATGGATCATTAATAGGGAGCAACCTGAAAGCACCCTTTGAAGTCTTATGAAAGAAAAGAGAAAAATACTCATCAAGTGATTTTAACACGCCATAGTTTTTAGCTAGACTTTTTTTATTGTTAATTTTTTTTAATTAGAATTGACTTTGGTAGTTTATTTTTAGTCAGATTTTTATTTGTCTAAGTTTCTAATTTAATAGGAAAAAGTAAGTCATACGCCCCCTAGGATAGAGTCTTAGTCTTATTAGGAAAAAGAATTTCATGAGTCTATATAAGCCTGTATTTACTGAAAATTTAGTAGCTATCTAGCTTCTTAAAGGTGCAATTGCCCTTTTTTTCTTCTTTGATCTCCTATCATATAACATTGAAAATCTTTTTATGATTCTGCTTAAACTACTACTTGCCTATTGAGTGTGCAGACCCATATAAACTCAAGCTTTAAGGTTTCCCAGATTTGAGGGAGGTGACCCATTGGTTTAGCTATACAAGCAGGCTTCATTGCTTCATTTCATATGAAAGGCAAAACTTTATATTGGTTTCAATGTGAACAAATCTGATCTTGTATGAAATGGGATGAGTTGGCAGCAGCTTTCACGGCAAGTTTTGGAAATTTTGCTTGGGCTCTTGCAATATGCAAAGCAACATCTATGCAAGAGTTCCAAAATCAATTTTAGAGGCTTACTAATTGAACTAAAGGGTTCATAAAGTTATATTTGATTAGTTGCTTTCTTGTGGCTAAAAGACAAGATAAGAGTTGGGGCATAGTTGTTCCAACCTACCAGTATGAATCCTGCCATTGGTTTGGCCAATAGGACAAACAATTTCTTAAATAAAGGATGAATAAGCCTGAAAGAAACAAAGTGACTGCTGATCAAGTTGTTAGGATGTTGAAGCCATCTTTTGTCATTAAATGCTTGACAGTCGTGGAGAATAAGGAAAGATATTTTTTTTTATACAGAAAGAAGTATAAATATATCAAAAAGAGGCGCCAAAAACTAAGGAAAGACATGCACAAGGCATCCTAGAAGATGTCAGAGACAATCAGAGACAAAAATTGTGATATGGAGATAGCAGGATCAAAGGAACAGTAGCTAGAGATCTCAAACCATGCAGGTGGGTAGATTATTATATTGTCAGCTCATCAATATGCTTATTGACAATGGATCCACACATCTTTTTAAAACCAAAAGCGGCAAAAAGGAGAAGTATTCCAATTCAATCAGGATCTAATTTTGAACTAATGGTGGTGAATGGAGATTGTTTAGTTGGAGGAACATCACTCTGGGCCACTTCCATAATCCAAGGCACTCCCATTAAGGCAGAATTTTTCTTGCTCACTTCGGGAGGCTGTGATACTATATTAGGTGCCTGAAGCCTTCAAATCTTGGGCCAATAGGTAGCGTTTTTCATTGATTACCATGTCGTGAAAGGATGTTAACAAGGGACATTACAGGGCTTCAACCTGACCAAATATATTTTACAAGTAAGGCACAATCGGGAAGGAAATGTGAAAAGAAAAACAGACACTTGTGCTCTAACTGTGTAATATTCTTTTTTGATGACCCAAAAATGGACATTTAGTGCCTAAGCAAATGAGCACCAAATTACATACAATGTATACAAGAGGCACCAAATAGGCAAGCGAAAAGAATAGAGAAAAACAAAAGGTTCAATCTCCCTCTCTTTACTTAGAGATAAGTCAATTAACAAAGTGTATCATTGTCAATAAATGATTACCTATGTACACTCTAACCTATTTCAAAAAAGTATTCATAAAAGAAAATTTAATTATTTGATCTGACTTTTCATTAGCTTCAAATGACCTCTGTTTCTTTCTTTTCACAACATTCAACATAAACACATAGAAGTGGCCTTGTGGCCTCTAAATCTTTTTTTATTACTTTCCCATGAATGATCCATGCTAACTCAAAAGAGTTTTTCTTATTGTAGACTACATTACCCAAGTCACACCAAATAGACAGAAAATTGACTATCACAAGTTACTTCCTTTAGAGCAATTAAGGAGCAAATGATCAATTGATTCTTCCTCATCTTTTTGTATAGAAAGCATCCATTCAGTGAATCAGCATAATCCATCCCCTCCTTTTGAGCCGATCAATCATTAAACATGTAGCTTCGCATGCAAAGAATCTCAACTTTATAGCTGCCTAGGAATGTCAAACTACACTTATGGGAAAAGGCTCTCTTCTTCCCCAAACTAAGGAAGAGTAGAGGGATTTACTAGAGAACTTGCCACGCTTAGTTTCCTTCCAACCCACTCTATCATCCTCATCTCAGCTTGTATGCAATCTCTATAAAATTGTCGTTACTCCTTCAAGTTCCCAATCATGGAACTATCTTGTGAAGCAACGACGCCATCGACCATCCTCCCTAACTTGCTCCCACGCCTCTACTATCTATGAATCATTTTTGGTGGCTATAGAAAATAATGTCGGGACATACCCTTCCAAAGATAAGTCTCCACAACATCTATCTTTCCAAAATTTACACCTTCTTTCATTGTCAATTATGAAGTGAGACATAGCCATCACTCAACCCCATCCCCCTTATTCTTCCCTAAACTTTTTTAATATAACGTGTTTCCATAGGACTCTCAGTTGCAAATCTCCAATTCCACTTGCCAAGGAGAGTCATGTTAAGAGCTGAGAGATTTCTAATATTGAGACCTCCATACTTTTTGAGTAGGCAATAGACCAATTTATTAGATGGGTTTTTCACAAGTACGACCTTATCCAAGAGGAAAATCTGAATCAGCTCCAATCTTAAGATCACCTTTAACATGAAATAAATTGGTAGACTCGACAACTAACCTTTGATCAAAGCAAGTCTCCCTCCTTTTCAGAGGTACTACCTCTTCAACACATAAAAAACCTTCTTTGAAATCTCTCCTCCACCACATCCAGACCCTTGCTGCCTTTAATGGAGCTCCCAAAGGCAAGTCTAATATGCAGTGGGTAGATTATCAAACCCTTAATCAAGTCACAATAAAATATGTATTTTTCATTCCTAGTATAAATGAGCTATTGGCTGAATTGCACGGGGTTGTGTTCTTTTCAAAATTAAATACTAATTCCAAGTACGATCAGATTCAAGTGTACGAAGAAGATACATCTAAAACGACCCTTCAAGCAGTGCATCATGAATTTTCAGTAATGTCCTTTGGTCTTACCAATGCACTTGCAACTCTTCGTTGGTGTTTCTTTAATGGTATATTGGACTACAATCAAACAAGGGAGGAGCACGAGAGTCATCCAAAAGAAGTGCTAAAAATTCTAAGGCAACATCATTTATTTGTTAAGAAATCTAAGTGGGGATTTGCTAATAAGTCTAAGACGAGTAAAGGGTTCACTTTCAATCACTACATAAGTTGCATGATTACAACCTGATCAGCAAGCCATTCTTGACCACTGACTGCTATGAAGGGAGAATAAACACAACTACTGAAGTCTTGACAAGCGGTAAGGAGTTTTGGGTGGAGTATAAATCAATAATTGACCATTATCCAAATAACCACCTTTAGGAAAATAAAAATGGGTTTTCAGGAGGGAGGAGCAATAGATTAAAAAAAAAAAGAAAAAAAAGGGAAAGAAATGAGTATCAGATTCTATTGACACAATATCAAATATTATATACAGAGAGGGAGAGAGAGAGAGAGAGAAAGATAAATTTAAAGTTGAGTGATTTGAGGAAGAGTTGTTGGAGTCTTTCGACGATTTCTGGGGTAATTAATTTTTTCTATTTGCTAGGGAGAAAGCCGCTATACCGAGATTTGAATTGAAAAGATTGAGGAAGAGTTGTTGGCGATATCTATATAAAGAAAGAGAGAGAGAGAGAGAAAGAGAGAGAGAAAGAAATTTAAAGTTGAGTGATTTGAGGAAGAGTTGTTGGAGTCTTTTGACGATTTCTGAAGTAATTTAATTTTTTCTATTTGCTAGGGAGAGAGCCACTATACCGAGATTTGAATTTACAAGATTCAAAAGAAACGCAAACTCCTGTTTAACGTTACGCAAACGGATTACGTACCTTTGTGGTCAATTCAAATTCGCCTTTCTTCCATTTCCCGCTTCTCACAAACCGATCACAGACGCATATTCGCCTTAACGTTGCCAAAGCCAACCCGATCGCCGAGTCCGCCACATCATCCGTAAGCACATCGGGCGTGTTTGTAACGGTAATGCCTCTCTCCTTGCACTTCACCAAATCGATCTTGTCGAAACCTACGCTGTAACTCGCCACAATCTCCAATTTCGGCAATGCATCAATGAATCCTGCATCGGCGCCGCATACGGCGGTGCCGACGATTGCTCTAATTGAATTTGAGATTTCTCTTAGGAGCTGAGGGTTCGAAGCAACTTCAAGGAACTTGAAGACTGTAAATCGTTTTTCGAGTTCTTGTACAAGGTATTCTGGAACTGGATAGGTCAACAAAACGCATATGTTTTCCATCGTTACAATGAATGCGAACACTAATTAGGGTTAGGGTTAGGGTTAGGGTTAGGGTTCTGGTTCTTCACTGCGTCATAACAAACGGCGTCGTTCCTGCACGAACGAATTGAAGTGCATATTTTAAACTTGGGAGAGGAGGCCATGTTTAGATAACGGAACAAAGCTAGGACGTTAGGTTAGGCTGGGAGGTTTGGACTGGCGGGATTTAATAACATAGATATAATATCTTTTTATATCTAATCACATGCTATATTTGATACTTATATTTAATTTTTAAAATGAATAAAAAATAATAATAATATATTTTAATATTTGATATTTATTTAAAATAAAAATTATATTACATTCCAATATTTGCTAGAAGAAAAGAAATATGATTTTTTTTTTATATTTAAAAATTGTTCAATAGTTTAAAATTCAATAAATATTTATTTAGTAATTAATTAATAATATACAGGATTAAAATTTTCTTTTATAGATTTTTTTTTTAACTATGATTTAAATTTTTAATTGAAGTTTTTTATTTTGTAAAATAAGTTTAAAATACATTGTCTTTAATTATAATTAATGTATTTCTTATAAGAGAAATATATATAAAAAGTAAATAATATACTTCACCATTTATCTTATTCTATATTTAATTATTTTATTTCATCATATAACCAGATATGGGATAAGAATATTATCTTTTTTTTTTTTTTCTATCTTATATTATATCTTCTTTCAATATAACCTAAATATAAAATTTAAACTTTTTTTTAATTGTTAAATAATTTGAAAATACATTAGTTTTTAATTAAATTTATTTATATTTGATTTTTTTTTCATATTTTCCAATAAAATTAAAAATGGAAATTTTCTTCAATATATATATATATTTTTCATCAAAATCTTTCAATTTTTTTAATGGGAAAGGGCAAAAATATTATGAAAATTATATTTGCACCAAAACTCTCTTTGCATCCACCTTTTAATAATTTTTTTGACAAAAATGCCCTTTAATGAATCCTTAAACCACCCATTTCTTGTTATTTCACTTCTCATTTAATTTTCTTATAATCCTAATCAAATTTATCAAGAAACATATGTTTTTCATCGATGGATAAACAAATAGTCATCTTAAATGATAATACAAGTACAAAGATATGTCTTTTATAATATTTTTGATATTTCATTTCATATTTTTGGAGTTGTCAATAATGTTTCGTGTTGCAAAGTCAGAAGTTTTATAAATGTTCGACAATATATTTTTGAACATACTTAGAATGCTTAGAACACCATTTGAAACCATACATTTGGACGCCTTTTCTCAATTGAACTATATGTAACTTTATACTTCTAGGCATTTTTATTATATTTGATCTTTCTGTTTCAAATATTTCCTCAATTCTAAGTTTGAACGTTTTCTTTTTCTTTTTTATTACACTTTTTATATATATATAATTTCTCACTTTTAAATATTTTCTAATTGTTTTTCAACAATTTTTTATTATAAAAAAGGTCAAAAATCACATAAAGAATAAGCTCTAAAAGATATTCATATAGTATATTGTATGGATTTAAATATAATGTATAAAGCAATTGCAATTGGTTATGAACATGTGATTCTAATACTCTCTTCTTATCAAATGAGCTTTAGAACTCTTCTACTATCAAATAAGGTTCAAAAAATGGTAATTTTCTCTTAGACTATGGTAGGATAGGATAAAAATATGACATAATAAGATAAGATATATTATATATTACGATAGGATGGGATATGTACATCCTAAAATATTGATAGCAAATGTATATTCTACAATATCATAAAATGGTATATGCAAGGGGATATGGTGTATTTGTATATCATATGGAATGGATATGATATTCTAAGGTAATATATGTAATGAGATATATTATATTATGTTTATATTTAATTTGTAAAATGAATTTTGAAAAATAATATATATTATATGTTCAATAGTTGTTTAAAATAAAAATAATATTGAATTCTAATATTTATTATTGAAAAAAATAAAATCTCTCTTATATTAAGCAATATTCATGATTAAAATATTTAAAAATTTATTAATAAAAAATCTTTATATGTATAGACATATATGTTATTTAACATATAAAAATGATTTAAATATATTAAATAATACATATATAAGTATTCTTTTATAAATATTTTTTAGTTCTTATTTTTAACCATAATTTAATTTCTTAATCAAAATTTGTATTTTGAAAAATAATTAGTATAAAAAATTAAAAAAATGATAAAATTTAAATTTATGATATATATAGATATGTATGTCCTATACATTCACTTAAGATTAACATAAGAGATATAAGGAGGATGAGTAATATATATATATCACTATTTATCTTGGTTGAACACATGATATGCTAAGAGAGGGGATAACTTATATATTATCTTTTCTCTTATCCTATTTCATATTATATCTAATCAACTAAACATGATTTTAGAGTTTGTAGTTAAAAAGAAATTGATTGAGAAAAAGAGAAAAAGAAGACGGGTTTAAGGAGAAAAGAATTAGATAGTGTTTTGAATATTTTTAAAATTTTAGGGTGAATGTATTAGTAAGTTTTTACTTTTTAAGTGGATGCAAAGAGAAGGGTCCTTGTCCTCCTAAGAAAAGTAGGCCGATATTCAAGTTCTATGATTGTTGACTCTGATATGGATTAGCTTTGCCTTCATGCAAAATGAGAGGTTGACTCAGTTGATATTGCTCAAGTTGAATTAGCTTCCAATCCTAGCATACTAAAGTCAACATTCCCAGGGCACCAACATAATCCGAGTGCTTCAATGCGTCTAATGAAGGGATTTGAAGCTAGAGAGGAGCAAGGGAAGAGATCGAAGCCAAGCAAATCGCTTACAGGGCTTTCTCCATAGGAGCATCATCAATCTTAAGGGTTACCCCCTTTGTATTTGGAGAATGTAGATTCCGTACAATAAGAAGTTACCTTAGCAAAATTAGTCAAACCCAATCTCCCATAAATTTGTACAATGAAAAAATTAACAAAAATTATTTTTTTCATATTTGATTTTATCACAAAACATAAAAAAGAAAGTAAATATAATATAATTAAAATAAGTAACATAAATATAGATTTTAAATTATTTAATCTTGATATAAAATAATTAAATAAATAAAATAAATTTAAAATAATATATAAAAATAATTTAATAATTTTAAATTTATTTTTTATTTTCCTTCACTTTTTCTTTTCCTCTATTTTTTTTTCTCGCACTTTCCAAGAATCAAACACTTTCCATTCATCATAGAGTTTGTTTGGGAATCAGTTTTTTGACTTAAAAATTTGTTTGATAATTTCTCTTTTCTAAAAACCTTGTTTTAAAATCAGGATATATAGGGCAATATATTTTAGTATTTTATTATGGTTTTCACTTGTTTTTAAATAATTGTATAAATATAAAAAATTATTAAAATAAAATATTATAGATAAAAATTATTTTTAAGAAATATATGAAAATATAAAAATCAAGTTGAGAACATCCCAAATTTCCAAGCAAATTTTTGTTCTAAAAAACATAGACAAGTATTTAAAAAAACATTTCCAAACATGCCAGAGGTCTTTGATCTGCAGAATCAAATGTTTTCCCAGTTAAGAGTCAAGCTTTGTGGGCAAACTACAACAAAACGATGGAGGAATGATAAAGAGTACATAATGAAAAAGAAAAAATCCCCTTTATGAACAGAATCCGACCAGCAGGTATATGTTTTTGCAATTTTTACTCTAAACAGCTTTCCGGGTGAATGAGGAAAGAGGGTGACAGGTAAACCATCCAGGGATTTCTGTACTCAATTATTTGCTACCAAATCAAGCTAACACCAAGAATATGAAACATTAAGAGACAATTTAGAAGTCATTAAGAAGGTCTTCCATTCATCATAACATAAATAGCAAGTTATTGAGGAAACAATGCAGAGAAAACATGAGTGGTTCATCGAGCAACATTAAGAAAAGACTCCAATGAATGATGAGTTACATACCTTCTCATGACAATTAAACCACTGGGGTTAACAGTGGTTTGTTCAGAAAGTGAGCCTCTAAGTTTCCAAGTACCAGGTCAGCCATGTCTTTCCGGGTTTCCACCGTTCCGCTTCCTACATGAGGCAGAAGGACTACATTGTCCAGTGCTAACAGCTCTTCAGGTACATTAGGCTCGTTTTCAAACACATCAAGTCCGGCACCTCCCAGCCGGCCTTCAACCAGAGCGGATACAAGCTCAGGTTCATCCACATGTAATCCCCTTCCGATGTTGATGACCACACCCTTTGGACCCAGTGCATTGATGACTTCACGGTTGATGATGTGGCGGGTTTCTGGTGTTAATGCGCAAGCAACAACCAGGATTTGACAGTTGGAGGCCAATTCAACGACACTAGGATAGTACTTGTAGTTTGTCCCTGGTTTCTCTGTTCTGGAATGGTAACTAATTGGACAGCTAAATCCCTCGGCTCTCTTGGCAATTGCTGAGCCAATCCTACCCAACCCTATAATGCCAACTGATTTTCCAGTGAACTGAAAGGAGAATAAAGAATTAGAAGGAAGGAAATAAAATTAAAGTGGAAGAAATGAATGGAAGTTATGAGTGTAGTTGTTAAGCCAAACCAATCAAATACGAAGGTAAAATACTA
Source organism: Vitis rotundifolia (assembly GCA_030254885.1). Classification (NCBI taxonomy): domain Eukaryota; kingdom Viridiplantae; phylum Streptophyta; class Magnoliopsida; order Vitales; family Vitaceae; genus Vitis; species Vitis rotundifolia. Next base: position 3,412,195 of record CM058159.1, read on the forward strand.
GAAAATTACAAATCCAAATACACAAGTCATGCGAAAACCAAAATTAAGTGTTAAACTCCACCATGATTTTTTGTTGGTTGCATTAGAGCTAAAACCCAAGTAAGCTTGATACACACTGTTGGTCCACTACCTGTTAGTTTAAACGTTTAGGTAAATTGGTAATTTAACTTGTAAGATTAATACATAATGTATTATCATGTTGAATTTTAACACATGACTATTCAGTTAAACTGACCAACAAGCCTGATTAGACTCAAAAACAAGATTCAGCTTGGGTTAACATAGGCTAACCATGCATAATAGGTTATCTGAGTTCTGGTTGAGCTAATGCTCAACATACTGGAGCTTGCAAAACACAGCATTTAGCATGCCTTTCCAGGATCCTTTACAACCCTATGATCAATTTGCTTCAACATTATCCCTTATTCATAGAAAATAAGAAAGGTATCTGATTTTTTACCTATAAAAAAAAAAGAAAAAAAAAAAGAAAAAAAAAAAAGAAAAAGGAAAGAACCATAACTTGGACAAATAGAAGCATATGGTCGAAGGAAAATAAGAAAAACCAGCTTCTACCAGTTTGGAACATGCATTGTATTCAACAATAAGCCCTTCTACTGCTGCATCAATGAAGTAATAATTAAGGTTGCACTCCTACTTGCAAGACTTGTATACAGCTCAATCAATTCAACAGAACTTTATCCCAACTTGAGGTCAGTGACATGAATCTTTTTTTCAGCATTCCAGCCAGTTTTAGGGTTACATGACACTAGTAGATGGCTAAGAGTCATAAAGTTAATCCACATCTACTTTACTCTTGCTTATGCATTTTAATCATTCTAACACAGTCCCACGACAACCTTCCTTTCTTATACTTTTTGGCTCTAATTAAAGCACCAAACCTACAGAACACTAGTTAACAGCACCACTAATCAAACCACAAGGGGAAAAGCCAAATATCACAAGCAAAAAATGTTGGCAATAACACAAGCTAGCGACATCACTACTACAAACTGACAGATATCCAGAGCCAGAATCTTTACCAATTTCAGCACAGTGAAATATAATTAATGCAGAGAAAAAAAAAACCCCAAGATAAATAAATACAAAGGAAAAAAGCAGTGTCTCAAAAGCAAGTACTTCTATGCAGACACAAGAACAAGAAACAACCAACCAACGGGACCACAAATACAAGCCTAGGACACTGATTGTGTAAGGCGCTCACAATATCTGATATTGGCATAAATGTTGCAGTCTCTAGAATAGAATGCGCGTAACTCCATGTATGCACCATTACGATTTCCTTCACCAAACTATCCCTCAAACTCATTTTCATTCAATAGGAAATCCATGGGTATGGTTGATTATATCAAATCAATTGAAAATTTGCCAAAACCAAGCATAAGAAACTGGAGGACTGCCAAATCAAAGCATCATTAAATAAATCAAATCACTTAGCTACTTCATAGCACATGAAAACTAAAACTTATGCATCACAAGAGACATGTGAGTCAATTAATAATGGCAATTTAACATTTTACAGCCAACTCAAGTAAAGGAAATAATAAACCAAAATGAAAACATTAATCTCCATAACCAATGAAAAGAAAATAAGATTCAGAATTTAAATTCTCGTATTGTTTCGCCTACTTAGTAATAAAAACTCATCTCAACTAAGCTAGATAGCTGCATTGATGGTTGACCGAATGTTCTTGTTCTCTGCTGTCTCTATGATCAAAATTCTAAAATTGAAAACTTTACCATGTATATACTCAGTATCATGTTACACAACCGCTTCTTGTTGCTGAAAGCAGAGAAATTTAAAATTATACAGAAAATGCATTTGGCACCATACTGTCTAAGATTACATTTTGAAACCTGTTTCCTGAGAACATAAGAAAAATGGTTTTCATGTCTCTATATAATTGAAGAAAACCTAAACAGAAAAATAAATCCAAAGCAGAAATTACTTTGGATTATGCACATCAAAAACTTGGTTCCAGTTTTTCCATCCCAAAATTCTCTTAAATCCTCAAAATGACTGGCATTGGACTTTCAAACATGAACCATTTTTTCATGAAAAATTTTTCCCAAAAAAAGAAAAAAAGAAAAAAGAAATAAAAGGGAAAAACCATGTTTTCTCCAAAAACATCAGAAATAAAAAGTCTCCCTTACAAGAGGAACCATTTTCCATGCTCTCATTTCCATTTGTTGTCCTTTTCATTTCCACCAACCACAGAGTAGAGTAAGAAAAAAAATCCAGACCTTGGTCAAGCAACTTTCTTCGTTTTCAAAAATCTAAAATGACATAAACTGCTAAATTCAACATTTTATTTCCTTTCTCCTTCCCAAACTTCTTAATCAACCTACAGGATATAATAACAGAAACCGAAACCAACCCTTTTCTTTTTTTCCATTCTCAAAGAAATGAGTCAATTCTCAGAAGAAACCCATAATTTCTTCCTTCAATTTCTTCCATTTTCTGACCAATCAAACAGATTATAATAAAAAATTACAAAAAAGAAGAAGATCGATACCAAACCTTGGTAGTCAACTTGAAATCCCCTCTCTTCCACGCCCCACTCCTCACATATCGATCACTTTCACAAATACGTCTCAGAGTCGCCAAAATCAAAGCAAGTGCCAAGTCCGCCACGTCCTCCGTCAGCACATCCGGAGTGTTCGTAACCCTAATTCCCTTCTCCTTGCACCTCACCAAATCAATCTTGTCCAACCCAACGCTGAAACTCGACACAATCTCCATCTTGGGCAACGCCTCGATCATCTGGGCGTCGGCGCCGATGAAGGAGCTTCCAACCACTGCTCGGATCGACTTTGAATGCTCCCTGAAAAAATCGTCGGCGCTTGGAAAGTCCCAGAAGCGGAAGAGCTTGAAGCGCTTGCCCAGTTCCTGTTCCAGGTATGGGTTCATTGGGCTAGTCAACAGTACCCCGATGCTTTCCATGGTTTCGCTTTGTGAAAGACGCGCTGTACACTCAGCGGCGCACGGAGGTGGGAGTGCAGCGGCGGTGACGGTGGGGCAGATGAGCCGTCCGATATCTTGGGGGACTTCGCTGGCTTTAGATAAGCTGGCGACTCATCGGTATAAATGGAAGGCAAGGCAAGGGATGCTGCTCCTCCAAACGACGTCGTTTGCAGTTGTGAATTTGCATGGATTCGAATCCTATTATACGCAAACGACGTCGTTTATGGGCCACGGCATGTACCAACCTCTTTTATTATTGGATAAAAATTGAATTATTTAATTAAAAGGAAAGAAATCTTTTATTATTGGATAAAAATTGAATTATTTAATTAAAATGAAAGAAATGATTTAATATTTTTTTTTTCTTTTTTTGGAGATGTGTCCACTAACAATGGACTTAATCTAAATTTTGGAAAAAGATATTCCAATATATAACTAATCACCCGAAACTTCTTCCCTTATCTTATATGCACTCAAAATATTAATACAATAATCCACATCATTCTAATCCAAATTTGGAAAGAAGATATTTCAATATATAACTAATTATCCGAAACTTCTTTCCTTTATCTCATACTCACTCAAAATACTCAGTTATACTTCGATATCATTTATAATAATTTGTATTGTCTCGTGTAAAAATCATCCATTTTGAGTGTATATATATTCTTCCCCCCACAATTTTTGTGTCAAAATGGTGTAACATTGTAACAAAGGGGGAATCAATTTGCGTGAAGAGGAGGAAGTAGGAACCATCGTAACAAAAGGGGGGTATGGAGATAATAGTCCAAACAATACCGACGCAAGCATGCACTGTAATTGACAGGTGGGAAGAATCCAATGAGATGGTACTGAAGAACTATTTTGGTTATATATTGTAAGACAGGCAAAACTACATTATTGGTCTGCCCACTATTATTGATGGGTTACATGTGCAAAGTGGACACCGGGCATGCCCAATTTACCTACTAGGACATAACCCTCTCCATCCCCTTTCAACATCTTGGTACCAATTTACCTAATGGGGGGTGAAAATGTCTTAGAGTGATAATAATAAAATAATTTTGTTTTATTATTGCAGCAAATATAGTTTTTTAATATAAACAATTTATGGGTTGTAATGTTTTTTTCTTGTACAAATTCAATTTAGAGTAGAAAATTGACATTAATATTATTATTTTAAGTGGGAGGGAGAATCAAGCCTTTTTATAATGCTACAAGCACTAACTCCTACATTATTTATTCGTGATGATCTCATACTTACTACAAAGGTGAAAGGTCAACGGGAAAAGACCGCCCGTGAGCATATTCCTCTTGTCGAATCCTAACATGACTAGAATAATATAACATAAAGATTAAAAAAGAGATAGCATATTTTATCGTAAATTTAGTTAATAATGTGATTGGATAATTTATATCTTTGTTGATCAATATTACATTTAACCAAATGATCAATGATGAGATTTTTATTAATCTTATTTCTTATATCTTTTTTATATGAGATATGTTAATTATATATATAAGAATGAAAATATCAATAATTACGTATGTATCGTTATTTCGATTTTATGAATATATAGGATATATTGAAGACATACACAAAATATCGATAACATAAAAATTCTAAAAATATTTAAAAAAATTTTAAAATTATATAAGAAGTAAAAATAGATATTTTAAAGTTATTTTTAATATATATATATAGAATTTGTCATATTTAATAATAATATCCTCTACATGGATAAAAAATATAAATTTTATAAAGGTACATTTATTATTAAGTTGTATTATAGACTATTTTATATTATTATTATAATAATATGTCTAATTTTAAAATATATTTAATATTAAAATTATGGTCCATTTTAATTTAAATATATTAAATGATATCAAATAAATAATAATATATGCATAATTTTTTTAATATTTATTTTTATTATATTTAATAAATATATAAATTATATAAAAAAATACCTATTAAGAAAATTATGTTTTTATATTTTTGATAATAAATAAAATCAAATATAAAAATAAAATAATTATAATTTATTTATTTAATAATAAAATAATCGAAAATTCAGTGAAATATGGGTAAAATATCCAAAAATATTGGTTGAAATAGGAAAAAATCGAAAAATTGAGTGTATATATTGGTTGACAAATATATCTTCCCGAATTTTGTATCGATATTCACGGATATTGGATATATCGCAGATATATATATATATATATATATATATATATATATATTATAAATTTGTTTTTTGTTTTTTATATTATTTATTTTTTAAATTAAAATATTTGGATTGAAAATAAATTTTGGTTCAAAAAAGAATAAAAAATATTTATAAAATATATTGTAGAATAATACTGATATATGTATTATTTAATAAATAAAATTTATTTTTTTTATAATGAATAACATAATATAGAAAATTTTATTTATAAATTATAAATATTTTAATCATGAATATTGTTAGAAAATTATCATATTCTTTTAGTAGAAAATATTGGAATAAAATATAATTTTTTTATATTTTAAACAAATACCAAACATTTGAAAATAATATACATTCGTTTGCATTTTTTATTTTATAAATAAAATATAAGTATAATATGATATATTCTATTGCATATATTGTATTAATATAATATAAAATATCATATAATATCATATCCTATTAAAAATGACATTTTAGGACCAGACATAATATTTTAGGATTTATATATAAAACATAACATAAGATAAAAATAATAATAACATATTCTATATCGTATTTGGTTGAACATAAAATAAAATAAGTAGTAGATATATTATTCACGGTATTAATCCTAAACCAAGCTGTATGTCTTATGTTTAATAAATTTATTTATTTTCTCAATTTTTTATTTCTCATATTATTTATTTTGAAATTAAAAAATTTTGACTAAAAAAAAATTAAATTTATGATAGAAAGAGAAGAACTAAAAAAATATTTATAAGATATATTATAAAATAATACTATATTATTTAATATATATTATTTTTATATATTGAATAACAAAATATAAAAAAATTTATTTATAAACTTTATGTTTTAATCAAGAATATGGTTAAATATAAGAAATTTTTTATTTTTTTAATAGTAAATATTAGAATGTAATTAATTTTTATTTTAACCCGGCATTAAAATTGAAAAATAGCATATATTTCATTTCTTTTTTTTGTTCTTTGTATTCATTTTACAAATTAGCTATAAATATAACCTAACATATAGTATTGTATATAACATCTTATGATATTATATATATTGAATATAATACGGAAGAATATCATATTTTACTAAAAATAATATCTTAATATATAAATTTCTTATTTAATAAAATATGATATCTCTTAGTATATACATATTTTACTATACTCCATCAATTAATTAAACATAGTATAAGAGTTTATAATAAATTATTTTATATTTTACTTACAATGAAAGTGAAAACTTAAGATAAAGTCATGATTGTAAGAATCATAGACCCTGTTTGGGAATTATTTTTTAGAATAGTTTTTTATTCTCTAGAATAAAAAATATTGAAAAAATGTTTGATAATAAAAAACTGTTTTCTATTTTCTATTTATAAGAACAAAAAATAAAGTGTTTTTGAAGAACATCTTTTAATTATTTTATATTATTTTCATTTCTCTTTTGAAGGTTGTTTTAAGAAATAATTATATAAAAATGATTAATAATACAACACTAGATATAAAAATTATTTTTAAAACATGTTTTAAAATATTAAAAATAGGTTAAAAATATTTTAGGTTTTCAAACATGCTTTTATTCTACGAAAATTAGAGAACAATTTTAAAAAACCACTCTAAAAAACTATTTTTCAAAATTATTTTTAAAAACAATTACCAAATAAACCCTCAATATAATATTATTTTTTCTCTACTTGGACATATCAAAGTTTAACTTGAATCTAAGTAAAGTCAAGTATCATTGAGTATTTAGGTTGTCTATTTTCTCTTGATGTTTGAAATTCCATAATTTATTACACTATACATTTCATAATAATTAATTATGTAATTAGTTAGAAAATTGATAATTATATAATAATTATGATTTCTAATTATGCTTGATTACAAAGAGAAACATATGTAATTTTCAAAGTTAAGTTTTACTGATTACTCATTGACTTTTGTGTGTATTTGGTACATTTAGCTATAAACGTCAAGAATAGTGATAAAAAATTTGGTATTTTTGAAATTTTTTTTCCCCAAAGTATTTTCACAAGTATCTTTTTTTAAAAAAGAAAATTTAAATAATATTATTTTTTAAAAATATTTTTAAAACACAACATTTATAAAGCATTTAATGTGTGGAAATTTTCTTTCAAAAATGAGATTTTAGTATCGAATATTAGAGTCTTTTTAATCATGTGATTTAAAAACAATTTTCTATTTTTAAAAACAAAAAACTATTTTTAAAATTTTCTAATATTGTTTGAGTGTTACTTTTTACAAACAATTTTTAAATAAAGTTAAATAAAAAATAATTTTTTTTTTAAAAAATAGGAGTTGTTTTCACTAGTTTTTAAAAATAAAAAGAACACATTGATTTGTTTGATCATATTTTCTCAAACTTGTTTTTAAGAATTATTTTTATTCTTTAACTTAAAAATAGTTTTTAAAAATAAGCTTAAAAAACATGACCAAACGGGCCTTTATGTTTTAGAAATAGATTCATAATTACCATTTATTTATTTAATAAAAAAGTCTAATTGTGCAAAAACACCCTACTTTCACAAGCCCCTTGAATAAAAGCTAGCATCACATTGAAAGCAATATCCAAACAAACTCCATCTGAAGAGTGGTCTAAATTTGATTTTGAGGCACATTTGCAGAAGCCCATTTTGGGGAGTTTGTTGAGAGAGGTGGTGGTGGCATCCATGCACTGTCTTTCCTGTTTTTTAGGTAGCTTTGACCTTGAAAATCAAACACAACCATTCAATTCTCAACCCAATAAAGACCATCTATATCTTGTTTATTCTTCATTCAGTCGCAAACATGCACCCCACGTTCAAGCAACCAGCTCAAAACAAGGCAAAACAAATTCAAACCCTATCCCATCTGTCAAATTAACCTGCTTCTAAAAATACAACACCCAAGTTCCAAATCAATTGGGAGTTGGGTTTCTCCCCATTTTCAATCTCTCTAAGAACAAAGGAAAAAAAAAGGGAATAAGAGAAGAAGAGAGACTTCACCACCTTGTAAAAATACAACTCCCAAGTCATTTGGGAGTTGGGTTTCTCCCCATTTTTCTATCTCTCTAAGAACAACCACAGAAGCTAACACCTATTACTCTCCATCTCTCTCCATTCTCATTGCTTCCACCATTGTTATGCTTGGAGTTCCTTGTTTTTGACACAAAACCATTTGCTTGAATCAATAATGGTTCGAGTTCTTGATCAAGATCAGGAGCCTTACAAGTCTAAATTAGTTCATTTTAAAGGAATGTATGAGAATGGAGGGCGACACACTCAGAGATCAACAGCAGAGAGTTCTAGTGGGGCAGAGTCTCCGCCAGATGATAGGATGATCTCAAGGTCAAAAGCTTTGGGTGCTCACCGCTCCGGGCATGATAGAGCTGGGGCTGGGAGTCATAGCAAAGATAACAGACCCTCAGGCAAGTCTGAGCCTTTTACAGTCTCTACATTTCATCTTTTGAATGCAAGAGTTTTTTCGTTAATTTTACTAAGAAAAAACGCATGTTCTATCAACTACATATCTGAATTTTGATCTGGGTTTTTGTCTTCCTTTATGGGCTTGATTCAGACATTGAATTGATGAAAGAGAGGTTTTCAAAGCTGCTTTTGGGAGAGGATATGTCTGGTCAAGGAAAGGGTGTTTCATCAGCTTTGGCACTGTCAAATGCCATTACGAATCTTGCTGGTGTTTTCAATCTCTTCCATTTTGTACTCCATTTGTATAAGATTTCTCATGTTTTCCCCAATGAGGATTGATAGACGATAGATGAAATTGTAATATTTTGATCTCTCTTAATATGATGCAGCTTCTGTCTTTGGGGAACTACGGCGTTTAGAGCCCATGCCAGCAGAGAGGAAAACAATGTGGAGAAGAGAAGTTGATTGGCTATTGTCTGTTAGTGATCACATTGTTGAAATGGTTCCTCAACAAAGATCGAAAGATGGAACCAGTATGGAGGTACAACCCCCCATCCCCCAACCTAGCAGATCTTGATAAAAGTTTTTAAGAGTCTATGTTGCTTGTTTAATAGGTAATGGTGACTCGGCAACGATGTGACCTTCTTATGAACATCCCTGCCTTACGCAAGCTTGATGCAATGCTTATTGTAAGGACACAGTTCTTTCATGACTTCAATTCATTTGAGCCACATATGGGCATTTTGTGTATGACTTATGCCAGATTTTTAACAAAAAAACAGGACACTCTAGAAAACTTCAAAGACCAAAATGAGTTCTACTATGTGTCAGGAGATGCTAAAGATTCCAGCAGAGGAGACAAATGGTGGCTACCTAGTGCTAAAGTTCCCCCAAATGGTCTATCTGAGGTAACAAGGAAGTGGCTGCAGTTTCAGAAGGATTCTGTGAACCAAGTGCTTAAGGCAGCCATGGCCATAAATGCTCAAATTTTATCAGAAATGGAGATACCTGAAAACTACATTGAATCCCTCCCAAAGGTGAAAACAGAAGAACAAGAAGAAGAATCCCTTAATACAGATGCTAGCTTACTATCTTCATTGACTTTCTTTTCTTTTTTCTCTGGTAGAATGGGAGGGCAAGCCTTGGAGACTCAATCTATAAGAGTATCACAGTTGACCACTTCGATCCAGGGCAATTTCTCTCTACTATGGACTTGTCATCTGACCGCAAGATCCTTGACCTTAAGAACAGGATTGAGGCATCCATTGTGATTTGGAAGAGGAAGATGCACAATAAAGATGGAAAGTCTGGTTGGGCTTCAGCCGTTAGCTTGGAGAAGAGAGAACTCTTCGAAGAGAGAGCAGAGACCATCTTACTCATAATCAAGCAGCGATACCCTGGATTAGATCAATCTCAACTAGACATTAACAAAATCCAGTTCAATCGGGTGAGTGCATACTATGTCTATGTCTAGGGTTCTATTCCATATTACAATGACACCTTCAATTGGACACCGAGAATCATCTTCTGTCCTATTTCCAGGTAGATTTCCTTTTGCAGTGATCATCATCATTAGTGTTATTGCATGATTCCCTACATGGGAAAGTTTTCCTTTCTTTTTCATTTTGTGTATGTTTACTAGGTTGTTCTATACCAATTTAGAATCTAAACAAGTCATTATTCAGTAGTCACACATTGGTAGTGTAATATTCTACATTGGTTAAGGGAAGAAGTTCCCAACACTGTATATAAAGTGGACTCCTCTTAACTATATAAACGTGCTTTAAAGCTATGAGGACCTATTGAGCCTAGAATAGATAACATCTACATAGAAAAAAGAGAGTTTTTACAAAATGGTATTAGAGTTGGGGTGTGGGACTTTGACTAAGTGTTTTGAACGGTCCCACTCATAATCTCATAGGACACAATGAGGATGTTATGCCCATGTTAGAGGTGATTTTGATATCCTACATAGGTTAGGGGAAGAAATTCCTAGTACCATATATGAAATGGGCTCCTCTTAACTATATGGATGACTTTAAAGCCTTGAAGGCCCATAGACCTCAAGAATGGTGGCTCTAAATGAGCTTCACCAACAAATATAAACTACAACTATGAACTATGGCGCACCATATAAATCCATGTATTTTGTTTGTGATTGTTCATTTGTTTTCGGCCTTTTTTTTTTTATCACTTATCTCAGTCCAAAGATTGAATTCTTCAACCTTTTAGGAGCCAGCCTACTAAATCATCTTTATCAATGGTGTTTCTAGTTATATCCAAAGTTGAAGTTATCTTCTTCTTGGTTTGGCAGGATGTGGGACATGCTATTTTGGAAAGTTATTCACGAATACTAGAAACCTTGGCCTTCACAGTCCTTTCCCGTATTGAAGATGTTCTGTATGCTGATTCCCTCGCTCAAAATCCAGCTCTCGCATCATGCAAGAGGAATCCTTTAAGAGGCTCCTCATCAGATCCGGAGCCACTGAACTTCCCAAACCCGAAAGAAGAGATAGAGAAGCTGTCTACAGGGACACCCCAATCAATGACATTGTCAGACTTCATGGGTTGGAATTTGGAGAAGGAAGATGGTGAAGAGAAGAAGGATTCTGGGAGGAATTCAGAGGAACTCTCCAAAAATGATGAGAAGCCTATGACCAAAATTGCAAATATTATAACCAACAAAAAAGTATCCTACATAGAGAAGCTTGAGAACCTGGGTGGTCTAAGAAGCCCAACAGCACGCCATTGATAACAAAATTAGAGAGAAAGATTAAAACCTGAGAGGGAGGGAACGATACAGAGAAATTCAAGGAGGAGAGGGCTTCACCTAGAAATGTAATATTTCAGATCCAAACATAACTTCTTTGGAGTTGTATATTTTTTTTTTCTTCTTCTCTTACTTCTTTCCTTCAGCAACTAGGAAGGGATGAGTAAAACTACGTGTTTTCCAAGCATTTTTAAATGTGCTTTCTTTGGTATTTGAATGGCTCTGTAGACTTGCAGCCACTAAAATATGTCATTCTTAATTTTCCTAAGGGTTCATGTATCCTACCTCTTTGGTAATATAAATTCTCTAAATTGACAGTTTATAATATACTCCCTAGTTCGGACTTTAAGAGCTTCCAAGCTTAACTGATCTTGGTCTATGAATAAATTACTAATTAAAGTTGAAGAAACAAGTTTTTGTTGGTGGCATTATATTTACTATTATAGTCAAAGATGTGTGAAGACAGCATCAAGAATGTCCAAGGGTAGACCATATGAGCTTCTTGTTCAGTAGAATGTTTGATTACTTGTATCATCCTTACTACTACTAAAAACAACTAAAACATTAGATCCTTGTCTACTGAAAGCAGAATAATTTCCTATTCAAAATTTACCGACACCACAAATGTATAAGATTGGATGTTTAGGGTTTTGTCTTTCGTTTTGCTCTCAAATAGTATTATGCCTTACTTTTCTAAGATTTTTCAGCATGAAATTTTAGCTATTTTTATGTATTTTTAGCTTTTTTCACATGATCCATCCCTTAGAAAATTGGGGGAACCCTTTTAAGATCTGGTTCTCATTCTGGCGATAAAGAATAGAAGTGGTTCATAGTTAATGCTCGGTTTTTTATTCAAGAAAAGTTATAGAGGGCCATTTAAAGGATAAAAAAAGAACTTTTTTTTTTTTTGATAGGTATACAAAAGATGCATTAAAAGCGTCAAGAAGGGCGCACCAAAATACACAGGACCTATACAAAGACTGCCTAGAGATGGCCAAAAAATAGGGAAAGGGAAAGGACCAAAAAAGAACTATTCTGAAGAGAATACACTTTTGAACATCAAAAGTCAGTTTTCTCTCCAAGTTGCTTCACCCCCATCTCAATATCAAAATAGTACAGGTAATGCTGCAATCAGATGACTAAGATATGATAATCAAACTGCAGTCAATTAAGATTAAACGCAATGCCCCAATTACAATCAAACAAATATCTTTGAATAATTAATAATGGGGTCCTAAGTAGGTCTTAGACATACTTACAAGTCGTGAAAAAGATACATATTGACACAATTAAAAGGTCGAAAGATGCGAATTTCCGGAGAATTAGATCTTGCCACGTGGCCCAGGCTGTGGTGGAAGTTGCGGACCCTTCTTGATTGGTAGGTAGTCATCTGAAGCTGTGGCACTGACATAAGCAAGTACTGAACCACCTCCCAATAGCAAGAACTTGAGCAATAGCCCTCTCTTGGTGAATGGAGCTGCAAAGGTCTCAAAGAATTTGCTCTGCAAATCCCATATGCACAAATAATTCATAAGTACTCAGCTAAAATTTTTGAAAGGAATGGAAAATAAAAGTGCTCAAACACATTTTTCATTTCATTACCTACACCAAATGCTTGAATCCAGCATGAGATAGCTGGATTCAAGCATTTAGCATAGGCCTGAGCATCAACTTCTGATGAACTGAGGTTGCGATCTGCTTTCTTGTTCAATATGCATGTCAATAAGATGACTTGATTACATTTTAGAATGTCAGGATTTGGGTATTACATGAATGCAAGGAATTTCAACATAAGAAATGATTGATTAGCTATACTGTTATAAAACAAAACAAAAGATGTATTCCAACCAGTTGCAGGCAGCAACAACTCCATTGCATTCACTCTTTTCATGTAAGCATTCTATTGAATTGAATACCAACATGTCTTCTCAATCTTACAGCCTTAACACATATTGCTTGTGTCCTGCTTTGGCACCTTTCACTTGAACCAAATCACCAATGTGCAATCCTCAAACTTTATTGCACATGAAAAGCTGTAGCACGACCTTTTATCATCTTACTTGGTTGTCTCTTTTATAAGGCCATTAATCATTTCATTCACTGTCCTAAAATGGAAAGGCATCTTGAAAAACTTGAGAATTTAATCACATTGCACTCCAGTTTTTTTCCCCTGAATCCATCCCACTATCAATCTACAGGAAACCCTTCTTCATATCCCCTCCTCAAAATCTGCCCCTGAAGATACATACCTATCCTCAAACCCTAATTCACTTCAGTAGAATATCAATTTTCGCACATATGCTGAAGCCTGAAAAAGCCCCCAATATACAGTTTGTGGTGAAAATTAGGTCTAATTACAACCAAAAAAGAGTTATTCCCATTACCATACACAGATTTGGAGACACTAACCCAATCCCAGACCCCATTTCATCAGCTTCTCTTCACACATTCCAATCAATAAGATGAGATAGGAGCACATACTATGATACTAGAATTCAAAGACAACATATAGGGATCTTTATACCCATTAGATCTCTTAGACATTTACAAATGGAAAATGCGATTTCTATCAACAGATTTGGCAGAAGATCCCCTCTAAACTCCAATTTAAATTCAAGATGACAGGCAAAAATGATGAGAAAAAAAGGGAGTGACAAACCTGGAGAGAGTTGTATGGTGAAGGTGCATCAGAGCCATACACGTCCCACTGTCCAGTGGTGTTGCCCAAATCCTCCAAATCAAAGTACACACTCTTGTCACCGTACTTTGCCACCACAGCACCAGCCCTGCAATTCAAGACAGAAGATTCCAAAGATTAGCCCAAGTTCATACCTCCCTCAAACAATGAATGCGTTCAGTTTTTTGTTTTTACCTTGAGTTACCCACTCTCAAACTTCGGCGAGCTGGCTTGACGGAGAGCTTGGTTCCGGAAATGGAGCTGCCGGCAAGGCCCTTAATGTTGATAGGTTGTACTGCAGCTAAGGTTGCTAGAGAAGCCATGGCCTTTGCTCTGCTCCAAACTCAATTCCTTCTTCCTCGGTTGGCTGGCTTTTGAGAAGTAGCATAGTATTTGGGCTTTTGAGATTTTGCATGGATCATGGGATGCCACGTGGCAAACTGGGTTTTCCTGGGGGATATGTGGAATCCAGATTTGGTGGTGCCATGGGGATGATGGTGGATAAGGCTATCCATTCATGATCTTTTGTCATCAGGTCTGGGTCTGGCTTGCTGAGGGTGGGAGGATCTGTGGACACGTGTTTTGATCACGGAGAGTGTCGCACCCTCTATACCGTACTACCTGATGACCTTATCAATCATTGAAGATTCCAAATATACTATCACAGCCGTCCAATTTTCCCTTTTTTTTTTTTTTCAACTTTTAATTCTCTAATGATTTTTTTAAATGATTAAAATAAACAAATAAAACTTAAAATCTTGACTTGAAAATTCTAAAATATATGCAAAAAAAAAAAAAAAAAAAAAATCTAAATAAAAACAATTATTTCTCTCTTTCACATATATGAAAATTATGTTTTAAAAATGCGATTATTAATATTAAATTTTAATGAAAGTTTTATTAATTAGTTTTAACAACTATACTAAAATATTATATTATTAATAATAAAATAAAATAGGAAAATAAAAATAAATTTAAATTATAGAAAATATTTGTCTTTACTTAAAATTTAACTTATTCAATTATAAAATATAAAAATTAAATCAAATTAGAAAAATTTAAAATTTAAAAATATAACTAAAAGTCTATTAATGTGTATTGTCTCTTCCTTTTTCAATTTTTTTTTAAAGAAAAATAGAAAAAAAAAAAGAAAATAAATTAAAAATGAGAAAAAATGTGACACTTGAATATCAAAAGAGAATAGTCAAAGAGTGAGAGTAAAAAAAAAATAAAAAGAATATCTTAAAGTCAAAGAATATGAGACTTATAAACACATTCATTTTTCTTAATTTTATCACTTATCTTTTATATTTCATGTTCTTAACATCAATTATGATAAATATATAAACTTTAGATCCATTATCTGTTTTAATTAGCCCTAAATGATAATTATGACCGAGAATTTTAGTAAAATAATTTTCTTAAGTCCAATTTCTTTTCTTGTAAACCACTAATCATACCATTCATATAACAATTTCAACCACTATATAAGTCCCTAGTTTGGCACATTTAGGTCATGTGCCCTATCCCAAATTTTCACAAGTGCTTTAGAGAATTGCCAAATTTTTATAGAAGGTAGCCCCACCTTTACACTTACATATGTGGATTCCATTAAGTGTGGCCTGCAACTTTAGACACCACCCAAGAAGGATTGTAGATCTTTCAACAACAAAATTTAACCTTATATGTTATAACAAACACTATTTGCACCAATACATTCTAAGAAAAGAACAAATAATAGGTTTCTATAACCATTTAAGTGATTAATTATATTCATTGAATCTAATTCGAAGGATCTCTATTCATATACGTTGGATTGCCATCACATGAGATTAATGAAAAACCTCGTCTAATCATGGATAGAGAGTAATAATTAGAGTTAGTAATGAGGAAAATTTTAAAAACCTAAATCGGAAGTAAGGACCCTAGTCCTTGCCCCACACCTATCCCATCCTTGTCTCGATTATATTATTATTTTTATTATAAATGATTTTATGCTTATAAAATTTTTTTAAATAGTATATTATATATAATTTAATTTTTAAAAATATTCGTTTTAAATATATTAGGTTATATATAATTTTATATTTAAAAATTAAAAAAACTAATTAAGATTGTTGGGATGGAATTTATTCCCTTAACGAGGATTCATCTTTTTCACCTTGCCTAGTTTAAGATAGGGAATGGAATGAGGACGAGAAATAAATTTACAAGATTTATGATTAAAAGGTGATACTTATATTATTAAAAAGTGATACCTCAATGGTCAAAGATAGTATCTTTGACTAAAAAATATATGAAGTGTTAATTATTTTTAAATAATTACTTAAAATTTGTATTTTATAATCTCGGGTTTTTATTTTGTGGTTTTTTCATAAGAGTACATAGAAACATACTTTTTCTTAATTTAAATTAATTTAAAATTCATAACAATCCACAAATGAACATGCATATTAATATTAATAATAAGTCCATCAAATTTGAATTTATAATTTAAAAATCAAAATTTTCAAATTTGAATCACACTTGAATGTTATTAACAACCAACACCTAATGCCTGTTTGGTGTTTGGTGTTTGGTGTTGACTCCAGAGATGAGAAAAATAAACAAGCAATGCTATTTGACTTTAGCACCTGCCACACTCAAATCATGTTGACTTTGTTCCCAAATTGAGATGGAAATCTTGTAGAAAGACGGGTAATTTGCATTGCAAAGCAGACTAGTCTATTGGACCGATCAAAATGAAACCCATAATCAAAATGAACCGATCTCTGATTTCTGGGTCTCAATTACTAAACCTGCTGTCCCTCCTAATCTTTCCCACATCTCCTACCAAAGCCTTGTAGTTTGAGAGCTTGGAAAACCCGTATGAGAACCTCTCAAAGAACTGCTCCAGGCTAATCCCAAACCTCACCACATGTGAAAGTGTCCTGGGATCTCTGGAAATATCAGAATCAATCTTCAGCAACCCTCTTCCATTCAATGTGTCTATGAAGTAGCGATTGTCAAATGATATTGCAGTGGCATCATTTGTCGCAAAAGCTACGTCTGACACAGAAGGACCGCTGCAGATTATCTTCAACACGAATGCATGGGAAGGTGATATTGCAGGGTCAGCTCTCGCGGCCGGAGCCTGTTCTCAAAGTTCCGGCAATGGCCTACGCCTAGAGTATGAGCGCCTGCAACCAAATTACATTTAATTAGAACAACAGTAAGTGCTGTGATGCCGAAGCTCTTTTTTCAAATTTGATTTTGGCTTGTATGTACCAATGAGTGCAGTGCAACTCCCTCTTCGATACTGATATTCTTCTGGCCGAAAATTTCGATCAGTTCATCAACGGAAATGTCAGCTTCAGGAAGCTGTTCATCAGCTCTCTCCTTGCTTGCAGCGAGGGTGTCTCTTCTACCAGTCAAAACCTCTATATATGGCCCCCCCTGTCTGCTCTAATACAAATTAAAGTCACTGCGTACATATGTTGATGTCTTCCACAGTTTCTTGATTCTTATACATCATAAGGGACACAAACAAATACTTATGATCAATGTTGTGCAAGTGGGACACAACCAAATACTTATGATCAATATTGTGCGGAAGGTTGAGCGCAAACATTATAGTTTAAGAATATAAAGATAAAATAATTCACACAAAGGAATGCTGAGGTTTTGATGCGATTGGATCAAATATGACTATGCCCATGATAAGAGTTGGAAAATATGAGATTTTTCGGAACCAATAGTTGTATTTGGTTCTTTCATTCGTGAATATAGGCATGTTGAGTTGAATTATGCTAAAACCTCGTGTTTCTCTGTGGGTTGTTGTTTTTATATTCTTGAACTATGACCTTAATATTGAAGCTCTTGACACAATAATCAAGGCATATATATGAGTATACGAAAGTGACCACATAGCTTCATTGAGCTTGAATTTCTAAGAAATCAAGAGTTGAACTTACCAGAAAGATGGCCTCCCTTGCAGCCAACTGGATGATATCAGCACAAGAAACAGTTTGAGGACACACACTCTCGAGGGAGCTCTTTATCTCATCAATGGTGTCAAGCTTCTGGATTCCGAAATTCTTCCCAGATAATGTCTCAGTTATGAGGCTACTCGAATCCCCAAGAAGAACTGAAGCATCACAACCCTGCAAGAAAATTAAATACAAGCTTTAAGTACTGCAAACACTTAAAAAACACAGAGAGAAATTAAAGAGAGGGAGGGAGGGAGTAACTACATCAACTTGATAGTCATGGAAAGCGAGTCTTAACAGGGCCGCAGCAGTGGAAGGATCGCCCACCATACTTGTTCTTGCTTTCTGCTTTACAATCACCTCTGCGCTCGGACAGCTATCCCTGTAGAAATGAAGCTCAAGCCCATCAACCCTTTCAGCTGTGTCTGCAACCCCATTTGCAGAGAAGGAAGCCCACAAAGCCATGGCCAAAAACATTGGAAAAGCTTCAAACCCCATTTCGTCATTCGATTCTAGTCTTCTGTTCTTGATAGATATGGAGCCCTCTCTTTATACAGAGGAAGTGGAAGACCATTTATACGCGATTCTGTTCCATGTTCAGAGATGTAGAGACTAGTGTGCTAAAAGGTGGTGCATGTTGAAGGTTATATATCACACCATCTGGACTTGGTTCAGAGCTGGTTTTCCATTTTGTGAACCTTGATAGTTAACGCTGGTGGTACTTCTCCGTCGGAGCAAGAAGGAAGTTTTACAAATAGTTTCCGTGATCTCCAAAGATTAAAAATGGATGTGAATGCTGTTGTTTTTTCTCCATTGTCACCCAAAATAGTAATTTTGATGTAAATCAAACATAGAAAGCATGCCTTCATTTACAGATTGGGAACAAACCTGGGTCTATTATGCTTGTTTGAAGAAGTATGGATGTTCCAAGGTGATAAAGGGAAACCACATTTTTGGAGAGAGAGAGAGAGAGAGAACATTCTGTCTATTAAAAAATTATTAAACACACGATGAATTTCTCATATCCTTCATGTGTTAGGGACCATACCCTTTGGATATTGGGTCATATGTGTTTTAGGCCCATCATATGAGACACGCATAGTATAGTATTGGGCTCTACACATAAGGTCACTCATACTTTATATCAAATATTAATTAAATATATATATGCGAATAGTTTAATCATAAATTATGTTTCATACGTGTGAGTCCATAGTTATTCTAACAAATGCAACTCAAGAATAAGACATCTCCTCCCCTTGGAAAGCCACCTTTCCATGCCCACCCCCGTTGTTAGAGGAGGTTTGAAGCCATGTGAAATTTAGAATGTGGAAAGGTCTAAATTGTAAAATGTTAAACCTACCCATTTCCCATTCTCCACCGTTGAATGTATGTTGAAATTTAGAATGTTGATTGAAGTAACAAACAAATGGAACTAAAGTATAAGTTACATATGAATGGAACTCCCACATGAAGTCATTTAGGTTCTTCCATTTGGAAATTGTTTTTAAAAATAATTTTATAAAAATAGAAAAATATATTTAATAAAAAATAAAAAAAATAAAATCATGTTTTACTTGTTTTAAGTGATTAGGTGAGGTTTTTTTTTTTTTTTAAATAATTATATAAATATGAAAAATAATTAAAAGATAAACTACTACATACAAACTTAATGTTTAAAACATATTTAAAAATATAGAAAAAAATAATAAGAAAATTTTAGATTCCCAAAAAGGACTATTCTATAAAACATTATAAAAAGAATTTTTAAAAAATATTCTCAAAATATATTTTGAGAATTGATTTCGAAAATACTTTTTAATCATAATTAAAATATTTTTAACTTATTTTTTATATTTTTAAAATATAGTTTAAAAATAATCTTTATTTGTAATATTTTATTTTTAATTATTCTTTATATTTGAATAATTATTTATTAAAAGGAAAAAGATTAAAAACAATTAAAAAATATTGTTTAAAAACATCATATTTTCTATTTTTAAAAATAAAAAATGAATTTTTATTTTCTAATTATCAAATTTATTTTCTTATTTATTTTTATTTTATTGAGCAAAAAAATATTTTGTAAGGCAGTTACCAATTAGAGCTTATTTTCCTAAATTCATGAAACTAGGACAGGGAGATCCTAAACCACCACAAGGACATGATATTCCCACACCCAAACACACCCAAAACCCAATCCACAGAGATAGCCAAAAACCAAAACCAAAACCAACCCACATCCTCCTCCCAAACCCAGCTATGTCTCTCCTCCAATCTCTCAAACTCACCACCCCATTCCTCCATGGCTCCAGCAACCTCTCTCGCCTCTCCAAACCTTCCTCCACCTCCCTCGCCTCACCACCATCCCCACCCACTTTTCTCCCCCCAATCCGTGCTATGAAGACCATGCAGGGCCGAGTTGTTTGCGCCACCAGTGATAAGACTGTGGCTGTGGAGGTGGTCAGACTTGCGCCACACCCAAAGTACAAGAGGAGAGTGAGGAAGAAGAAGAAGTACCAGGCACATGACCCAGAGAACCAGTTCAAAGTTGGGGACATTGTGCAGCTCGAAAAGAGCAGACCCATTAGCAAGACTAAGACTTTTGTTGCAATTCCAGCTCCAAACAGGAACAGGGCCAAGAGCCAAGAGGCATCGGCGGGAGAGCTTGAGATTCCATTGGAGTCTCAGCAGGCTTAGTATGCTTTTGTTTTGTTTTGCCGTGGATGCATTCGAAGTGGGATTTTGTTGTTATTGTGTTTAAATTTGTGTACTGAATTGGGTTGAACTGAGATTATGAATTTGGAATTTGGTTTTACAATAATGCTTCAATTTTAGTTTTGAATGTGGGGTTGTCAACTGGGTTGGGTTTTCGTCTCTTTTAGAGTTCCATTTTCTGGCTATGCTTGAATTTTTTTATGGGGAGTGGATTGAGTTTCATTGTTGTAATTTCGGGTTTTCTTTGTGTTCTATCTTTCAGATGGGGTTTAGTCTCTTGATGATGAGTTTCTTTTGCTTTTTTTCTGAATTGGATTCTGTATGATGCTTAATCAATGTGCTATTGAGCTTCAATAAAGTATTAAGAATTATTTGGAAAGAATGAAATGGAGAGCCTGGAAAATGATGAATATGTACAAAATAAGAATGATAGCTGGCTTTTGGTCAGTTAGAATTCTTAGAAAAAAATTTGGGATTTAGTCCTATAATTCAAGGTATGTTCCGATTCTGGAATTATTGAAGTATATGGTATAAATTTGGGTTGTATTTGATTGATGAAGCAGTTGAGAAGAATTTGAGAAATTTTGTGACCCCAGATGGAATAAACCTTCCCTACCAAGGACCAAGTACTGGCATTAGAAAACAGTTTTGAGTACCTGAGACCTGCAAAATAGTTGTTTGATAATATGCCACAAAGAAAGTAGTTAATGGCGTTTTACTGTGCACAAACCCTTTCTAACACTGGCCGTTTGAAGTACTTTGGGGACCAACTGAGAATACATTCTCTATATATGAATCCATGAACAATTTTGAGATAGGTAATTGACTTCCATGTGGATGTTTTTGCCTACAGTTTTTCAATTTTTTTCAGGTATGCTTCCGGGATCACATGCTTAGTTCCACCATTTCATCATTTTGTAAAGAATGTTCTGGGAATTGGGCTCCCATCATATACAAAATAATATGAAGGCTGGAGTATGAAATGGCATGTTGAAACACCGGTAGAAACAAAATCAAATTGAATGTGTGAAAGTTGATAAAAAGGGTATTCAACAGGCATGCTAAAGTTGGTCGAGTTTTTGTGAAACGATTTTTGACTAGTGTTCAGTATTAAGTCCTAGGAGTTTCTGCAAATGAAAAGGCAAAGAAGTTCAAGGAGTCTAATTGTCAAATGTTGAATGTTGCAGTCATCCATAGCATGGAAATATCTTTCAAAACTAATGGTTATCTCATGTTGGTTGACTGTTGGAGAGAAGGGATCCCCTGTCTTCTTTGCTTTTCTTTCATTGTTTTGCCATGGTGCATCTTCTGAGTACTGTACCGGATGCTTTACATTGTTTTTCCATGTTAGTAACGATGACTAAGATTTTAATGCTGCTACACTATACCATTGAAGTTTTTGTTCAATAGAAGATGTGGAGTTGCATTGCTGGCTTGTTGTTTGAAGCAACCGGCACAACCTAAAGATAATAGGAAGATATGTTCCATTGCTATAGAATTTAGTAGTACACTGTGTTACAAATGGAGATAGATTAGGCTTTATAGAGCCATTTCTCCATTTCTCATGAACAAAAATGTTGTAGGATTAGATGATTAAAATTAGGCCTTCAGCGATTAGAGAGGCATCACTTTCCTGTACTTTTTTCCTGGTTAGCCTTTGGATAGAGAATCCCTATCCGTGAAAATAGCAATTCAATTAAGGAAGACAGGAGGCAGATTGTAATCAGAAGTTCTCACTAGCTCTAACTTCCATATCATAGGACGAATGAGAAACGACTAGAATCAGCAAGCCTTGTCTCCACAATTTAAGATTGGTGAAGAAAAAAATGAAAGAAGAACCACATTAGAAGTAGCCGATTTGGCCTTGGAACGAAAAACTGAAAAAAGCCAAAACCTATAAGTTTTACAATTAATCAGTATCTATCTAATTAACATAGGCACACTGATCACCCATCCTCACATTGCAAACTTGTTTTTATATTTCGCAATGTACATGATATAAGAGTGTTCACAGACTCCACAGACTCCATAGTTAGTTTGGCTGTGGGGGAGGTGTTTGTTAAGACTTGAAATGCTGTGGTGAGCAAAGATCCTCCTTCTGTGCTCTTCTCCTCCGGCCTAGAAGTGATGACGAGAGGCCTTGACTCAACCCCATCTGGAAGAATTGAGAAACCCGACGGCAGTATAGCAATGCTGCTGGAGTCGCACCCTGTCATCACAGACTGCATGCCAGCAATGTCTACAGGAGCATAAACCACCATGGATTCATATGCATTTGTGCAGGTATCTTGTACCACCCACATGCTGTTGTCTTTGGATTTCATTGTCTGAATTCAAAATGCCCATGTTATCCTTTGTTTGTTTGATGAGAAAAAGAGGAAAGAAAAGCAAAAAAAAAAAAAAACATTTACTCTGACTTCTGGGTGGAAAGAACTCACCTGAATGGTGACTGCATTGCCCCGATCCTGCCCTTTGGCCAAGTTTGCAATTGACTGTACTGGCCCTCCACTCGACATGATGTCCCACTGGAATTCACACATTGAAAGCTTGTTAAAATATTTGTTGTACTGATTATCAACATCTTATGATGGTTATCAAGGCAGAATCATCTAACCTCGCTCCGGCGAGCTTCATCTCTTAAGAAATCGAATAGGACGTGGGGAGCCACTGGCAGCCATACAGATGAAACTGCACAAAGGATCACCCCTTGATGCTCACCAGGATCGTTCAGGTTCTTCCTGGAAGCCACCCTTATGTCGTCTCCTGTTTTACTCGAGACCTTTGTCCATGAGTTAAAGCTTGATGCCCCCAGCGCTCGACAAAAACTCCAGGTCATTCTTTGTGCCAACTTGAGAATGCTTTTCCTTCCCGCCAGTGTTGCAACGCCTGGAGTTCAATAATGGGTGTAAGCTAAAAATTTTTCTCAGTGTAGTATCTGATGATTGAACTAAAAATGTACTGATAATCTAGGATTACCGCTCGAGTCCTTCGTGGGGACGTTGGTTGCCATGAAGAACACCAGCCGCTCGCACTGGAGTTGCAGAGTCGCAATCCAATGCTTGGCACCAAAGGCCAGACCGCTGTTAACAATTTGGCGGTACATGGTATGAACCGTGCTTTTCTGGCATTCCAAATGCTCCACCCAGATCACCTGAAAGATTAAACCATCGGAAAAATGAGACTCAAACTTCATGTAGTCTCCAAAAGGCCAGCAGTTTCAAAAAGAAGTCTGGTATACGCATTTGTAAATATGTACTTACCTTGCAGTGGCCATTGGATTTATCCTCAATGATGCAGCCAGAAGGACGTTTTCTGCACTTCACAAGGGACGCATCTATATTATCTTCGACTTTATCAATGGAAACATCAACAATCGCCCATTGATCTGCGCTCAGCTGCTTGCAGAATCGGACAAAGTACACCTCTCTTGTGGGCACCATGGGTGTGAGCATTTGCAGCTCTGCAAACATCTGGAACCAGCATAATGGGAAAGAAGTTAATTGCAGAATCTAACCTAAGCCATGTCCAGCACCCTTAAGCAAAAGTAAATAATGGAACTGGTTTCAGACGAATGGAAGGTGTGGTAGATTGTTAGGTGATTTCCTAGTTTTCCATGTTTGTTAAGTAAGGCCAAATTTTCAAAAGGCTTTTTTGACCTTCAGTTGAGTTTATTACTGCAGAAAAGTTCATCCAAGAAGCAATTTCAGAAAAGCCTTCACCATGAGGAAAAGACACTTCTGCTAAGCCATAATGATGACAATTTTTTTCCTGCCTTTTGTTGTCCAGAAAAATCAGAAGAGAATTCCTCAGTTTTTCTCCATTTTGAGCCATATAAAAAACTCCACTCCTACAAGCTCTGGCAGAGATTGATTTTTCCTATGAAGAGATGCCCTTTTTTTTCAGAATTTATTCCACAAATCGTTCAAATCAGAGATGATGGAGAAGGGTTTTTGATGGGTTACTCACCAATTGAACTGCTCCATTTCTATTAGGACCTTCACCATTGCTGATAATATCAACGGTAGCCGCCTTTGAGATTGTGCATGGAAACATTTCCTTCCATTGATTCTATGAAAATAGAGGACAATCATGGAAAGGGAGTCAATCAAATTTGGAAGCTAGCATATTACTTTGGATCAATTCAATGAACCATTGATTCAAAAACTGCTTACCACATCCATGAAACTTTGAACAAGCCGTGGGAGGTCCACAAACACAACTCCAGTCTCTCTTGAGGCCTCAATCGACCTCTTTGGCCTTCCATTGCCTGAATTTTCGACAGAAAATTCTCTCATGTACTCGTCGTAATTAAGTATCTCACGACCGGTCTCAACGCTTCTAATCCAAAGTGGTTCCCCAGCAGTTGCCATCTTCTTGAGCTCCTCCGTTGCCTGATTAACTATCTCCATGATTCTCGACTTCTCAAGCCCGAAAATTCCAGTGTAGAACTCCAAAGAGCTTCTGTTCTCATGATCATTGCCAGCCGAGCATGAGGAGCTAGGTGATCCTGTTCCAGGAGGGTATTTCCCAATGGCTGTTCGTAGTTTTTCCACCTACATATTGAAATGAAATTCATCTTTTACCATAAAGAGTAAAAACACCTCAAAGCCATTGATTTCAGTTTCATAAGTTAGATTTTCAAACCTCGGCTTTCAGCCTTGCATTTTCGATTCTCAGCTGTTGTTCTTCAGTTGTCATGGTGGGGTCTCTACTAGAGGTGGCTGAGCCGCAGTTGGGGCAACAAGACTTCTTAATAGTCTCCCTCATAGCCTTATTTTCATCTCTAAGCTTCTCCATTTCTGATTTCAATAGAGAGTTTTCATGGCGCTCCTGTATAGCCTGCAACAGCCATTCCAGTACAATGACCAATTCAACAAAAGCCGAAAACTTTCCCTAAAAGAAATAGATCCATACAATAACCAGACACGACCCACGGCTCAAATGGAGAGGAGAATTGCCACATACCTTAATTTGAGTTCGTCGGTTTTGAAACCAGAACTTGACTTGCCTGGGAGCAAGGCCTAGTTGCTTGCTTAGTTGCTGCCTTTGCTTCTCATCCGGATGTGGTGACTCCTTGAATAGCCTGTAAACGTATCGATCATGTAAAAAGATTAACTAACAAAAACACACAAAGGTGATATTAGACAAATGGATAGAGATGAATCTACATATTTTTCTGTGAATCAAAGTACCCATGTCAAACAAAAGAAAAATAAAGCTCTAACATTAGCTTTAGATGCTTTTACGCCTTTTTCTTTTGTAAGCTTGCCATCAACCCCCTTTAACCCTCCATGATAAAGTTTTCTTTTCAACTGCTGCCAAAAAAACTGATTGCAACCAAATCATTTGTTCGAATACATCGAACTTGTTCGATAATGGCCAGTAATTTGGGTGACATCAATGCTAATTTTATATCTGAAAACAGTCTAACTATTACATTAATTCCATGCATCATTGACGGATTAATGTAACATTATTTTCAGACTTTGATGACTCAGAAAACCTAAGTCTTGGTAAGAAAAGAAATTCATACAATGGAAAGGGGGGACAGAGAGAGAAAGAGAGAAAGAAAGAGAGGGAGCTTACGCTTCCATTTCTCTGATTTGCTCAGCAGTGTGTCTGTGATATTTCTTCCGCTTCTTCTTCTTGCCCTTCTCACCTTCCCCATCTTCTTCACCCTCTCCTTCTCCATCAAACTCATCTTCGGATCTTGACCTCGCCGGGCCCGAGTTCTCACTGCTTATCTCCACCGTATCATCCCTCCGCCCTCCTCCGCTCCCCTCATCCCCTTCCTCCACCTCCATGTTGGCTGCAGCTGCCGCCGCCGCGCCGCCATCTCGAAAAATCCCAGCCTTCAACAACCAAAACAAAAACCCATAAACAAACGACCAAAAAGGAAAGAAAGGAAAACAAAAAACACCCAGAAGAAAAATCAAAAGGGTGTGAGAAAAGAAAGAACAAAAGGAGAGAGGGAATATACAAGACTAAGAGAGAGAGCTGGAGAGGCGAAGAAGTCTTTGGTACGAGACGCGGGTGGATTCGACATGTCCACGCCCATGGCAGGAGAAGCTTTGTGGATGAGCAGTGTTGTTTTATGGAGGCGGCAATGGGGTTGCTGCTGAAGAAATGTGGAAGAGAGAGAAAGTGTGGGGTAGGGTTGATTTAAGGATATAAAACAAAGAGAGGAAACTCTCAGTTTTTCAATTATGGTTGAATCGAGAGAGAGAAAGGGCTGGTAGGAGTTGACTGTTAGATATTGCGGGAACAGCTGAAATAAAAGAATGTGAAGAGCCAACTAACTTTTGATCATAAGTTGAATCTCATCTCCAACGGTTTTTTCAGTTCCCCTCGCCCACGGCTCGGCTTTGGCTTGGCTCCAGTCGGAGATTCCTCTCTTTAGGGCGTGTTTGGATAGTGGGCCTTTTTTAATTCCCATGTTGTTATTTCATAGCATCTTCTTGTGTTAGATGTGGTAGCTAGCTCATGGTTTCTCATGTCTTCTAGGGTTAGGTGATCTCCATTTATTGAATGTTAGGGATTTCTGGTTTTGTATCTTAGATTGGTGTAATGGTGGTTTTGGAAATTTATTTTTTTAGAAATTAACTTTTTTAGAAAATTAAAGGTGGTTGAATAACCTTTTTATAAATAATAAATAAATAAATAAATTTAATGATTCAAGATTATGTTAATTTACTAATTTTTCTAAAAATTTAAAATACTAAAAATGCCCAAATAATAATATACTAACAATTTAAATAAAGGTTGAGAATTTTAAAAATAATTTGAATTAACTTAAATATGTTTTAAAATAATAATTTATTGATAAAAAATTTTAGTAATTAAAAAGATTGGCTAATAATGTACATGAAATGGACTAGAAGTGCATTTCACGGTGTTTCTAGTTAAAGTGTTTTTAACAAAATCACTTATCAAGTTTTTTTTTAAAAAACATTATAAGTAATTTTTTAACGTTTCAAATGATTTTTAAAAAATTTAAAAGTGTTTTTTAAATTTTATCAAATATTTTTTTTTTTCAAAAATACTTTATAGAATTAAAAACACTTGCTAAAGTTACCACTAAATGCAATCTAACACTTCACACATTATGAGCCCCTCAAGGTATTAGCTTTAGCACATTACTTTTGATTTTTTTACTTTGAAAACTTCCATTTCATCTTCGAGATCTTTACATAAGATTTAAATAAAAATTATTTAAAAATTAATGGATGATATAAATTTTAAAAGTTAATTCATTAAAAATCATAATAAAATGAGTTTAAAATATTTTAAAAATCGATTGCCTTTCAATTACGTCTTTTAATAACCTTTCAATAACGTCTTTTGATAAGATCTTTGTCTTTGACTTTTAAAAAACCACGAGTTCATTTTTGCAATTTCAAAATTCATGAATCTAATGTCCTCAAAGGCGACTTTTATCGATTTCTTAGATCTATCGAATTATCAAAAACCTATGAATCTTTGGACATATTCTCTTCTTGTATTCCACAAATTGGTTCCAACCACTAAACACTAATTAGATAATTCAAATTACTTTTAACAATTGACCATCAAATTTGACGCATCAAATCATGCGTACACGTTAATTAACTTTTCATGATAAGATCCAATTCTCCGTGCCTTATTAGCTTTAAAATAAAACATCACTAGGTTGCGTGTCAATCTTCTCCAATGACGGTCAGATATTAATCGCCAAAATATATTAAAATATTTAACAAAACATTAAATCATTCACGATTTCATTATCTGCCCAACTATCATCCAATCATTTAAATTCAAAAAAAAAAAAGAAATCATACCAATCCCCCTTTTTTTGTCTCAAATTGTCATTATTAATTCTACTTCTCCCTCATTTTGTTCTTTCATGATGCTCATAGATTAGGTGTAATAAGAAGGTGAGGAATTAGGGTTTGCCCTAGCCGAGCCGCATGGCTAGCTAGAAAGAGCCGAGAAAATTCGAGAGGTCAAACGGTACGGTCAATACAGGTAGACACATAGTAAGGTGTAAGGTATGAATGTAAGCTTGTGGTGGTTTGTTTATTAGCTTTTTATATTTCAATGTGTCTTTATAGCATTTAAAGGGTTGAAAGAAGTGAATGCAATTAATGAATTTGCCTCCAAGCGTCCCATTTCTTTAAAATGGATAAGCCTTTTCTTAATCTGATAGACTTCCAACTATTTAATAAAATATTACCCCCACAACCAATTGTATTTCAATATACATCCTTTTCTTTTTCTCACTAATTAACAAATTAATTATTATAATTTTCTTATAAATATGTTTTTTGTGAATACTTAATGGGGTTGTCGAAATTTATTTATCGGTCAAGATTCTTTTTTTTTTTTTCCGCTCATATTCAAAATTCAACTGTTCCAAACCTCTAAATTTGTAAATAAAGTTTTATTGTTATTATTATTATTTTTATTTTTTTTTGTTGGGTAAAACCCAAAATAAGATACCTGGAATTTTATGTATATAAAAGCAAGCATTGTTAAATTTATTTTTTTTAAATGACACATTTTTGCAAATTTTGAAGGTGATTAGTTGGATTTTGAATTTAAGAGGACAAATTGGAGAAGATCTTAAAGATGGAGGGTCAAGATGCATTTGCACCAAAAATATCAAGCACTACTAGGTAATGTTTTTAAAAATAGTATTTGAGAGTGATTTTCAAAAGTAATTATTTGATATTGTTTAGAACAAAAATTTGTTTAATTGGCGTATAATACTCCGTTTCATCATGTTTTCTTACACTTATTTTTAAAATTTGATTTTTATCCTTTAACTTAAAAATAAGTTTCAAAAAACATGATCAAACTGATCCATATTTCCCTCTTCTTTTTAAAAACTGATGAAAATAACTTCTACTTATTTTCTAAAAAGTATCATTCATTTCACTTTATTTTTAAAAATTATTTTCATAGAACAACAATGAAATAATGCTATAAAATTTCAAAAACAATTTTCTATTTTTAAAAATAGAAAACTATTTTTAAATCACACGCCCAAACAGACTCTAATATTCTCAACTTATTTTTTGTGTTTTCAAATATTTCTTAAAAATAATTTTTATTTGAAATGCTTTATTTTCAACCATTCTTCATATTTATACAATTATTTTTTAAAATGTCTTAAAAAAAACTAATGAAAACAATTCAAATATATTATAAAAACAACTTTAAAAAAAAAATGTTAAAAATTATCAAACTTGTTTTCGAATTTGGAAAACAATTTTTTATTTTTTAAAAACAGTTCTAAATAAGTTGTTTCCATCCTTTAATCACCTTCATCACATTTCGACCATTTCATTGTAGCAAGAAAGGAGGAAAAAAAAATATTTTTACAAATTATAATTTCCAAAAGAATAAAAAACATTTCCCCATGAATGTTATTTAAAAAAATAATTAAACCCAATCTAATAAAAGAAAAATGGATGGCTCTCATATCCAATACCAAATATTCAACTTACACTGTGATGTGAATATTTTTGCCGAGGATTGGATTCATGATCACATGGGCCCATCCAATAGGTAAAAAAGGTTGCTATCAACACTGTTTTTTGAACTTTTTTCCTTCCAAACCTTAGAGGCGGTTTGAAAAAAAATGAAGCTCTTATTATCCATATATACTACAACATAGGAGACTGTGAGGTCCAAAGGTTTCAGATTTATGATCATTTTGATTTTTTGGTTCACACTTATTTTCCTTCCCATTTATGAGATTTTATGAGGCATCTTCCCACTATTTTCCTTTCTTTCTTTCTCCATGTAAAAACAAGAATAAACAACAAAGAAACATGAGAAGGTAACAGCTCTAAGGTGTATTTTTGGGTTGCTTTTTTGCTAAGATGTTTAGAAAGAAAATAGGAAAGAAAACAAATTGGTTTTTAATTTTTAAATTTAAATTTATTTTATTTTATTTTTCTCTTGCTTCCTGTCTCATGGTTTACACAATCCAAACATACCCTAGAAGAAAAACCCTTTCCCCTTGTATTTTCATTCCCTTCACACATTTGAAAAGGAGATTAAACTCCTCAGAATCAGAGACACAAAAAACAAAAGGAAAAAGAAGGAAAATACTAGTCACCATCAAGCCATTCTCAATCTAAAGAGTAGGGTTTGTGATGCCAATCGGATATTATCATTAAGCTAAGACATCCTGTTGTACTAAAAAAATATCCTTGGGCCTATCTCTATCCTCATAACTGTTTCTTTCATCTTTTCCTGCATGCATTGGTAGTTAGGAATGGTAGATACTATGAAGACATCACATGAGAACTCAACCAACCAAATAAAAAAATATGGTGTTAATTGATTTGGACTTTCTTTTGGTTTTCTCTCTCTACTTTATCCCCCTTTTGGAGGACAACATCCCCCATATCTTTTAATTTCATGTATTAAGGAAAGCAAAGTAAAGAGAAACCAATAAAGCTATATGAGGAAAGAAGATGGGCATCTTGCTTACTTGCTTTATTTTCAAGCCATTCCTGGTTTCTTATGAACCAAGTTTTGGGTCCCAAGGAGGGAATATAATGATCCAAAAATGAGGACACAACATTGGGAAGAAGGCCTAGAAATTTCGAAAATTTTTAAGGGAGAGAATTTTTGGAAATTTTGGAAAATGAGTGAGCAGAAAGCCTAGAAAAGAAAGGGGGGAAAGACTACAAAGACAAAAGAGAAAGGTGTCAAAAGAAAGAATTATTCTATCAGCTACTTCCACTCAACACACATTCATGGAAAGTAAAACAAAGTGAAGTAGAGTTCTGCATTTGATACTCATATGTCGGAAAATTGACCATGAATCCACCTCCTAAGAAGCACACAATTTAACATGACAAGATGGAGCCAAAAATTCAGGCATGAAAGCTTAACAGGTAACACCGACAGAAAGAAAGAAAGAAAGAAAGAAAATACAATCTATCATCTCCTCCTACAAGTTACGATAACTACTTTAATCTACTCCCAAATCACATTGTAACTCTTTTTTGAATTCAAAGTAATCATGAATAGGTTACTACACAATTTAAAAAACAAAACGTGTTACTTTCTGTAATTGGATTTCCCTTCATATGAGCATGATAATCATGCGGGTCAAATTAATTATGACATTATTAGTATAAACAGTACAAGTTGAAGAGAAATGGCAGACATGTCGTGACCCTGCACCCTCTTTCGGTTTTCTATCACTCAAAAGATAGCCTACACTTAAATTTAATTTGACTGGATAATTTCAGTCATGAGCTACAATAATATCAGCCACTCCAAAAAACATGCTCAGGTAATCCAGTGAGGTGGAGGCAGTTGTTGTGCATATTCAGTTTCCTGTCTTCCAAAATGCTGAAGTGGTCTAGTGAAGTGAAGGACAGTTGTGCACATTCAATTTCCTCTCTCCCACCCTCTACAACAACTTCAGTCCAATATCAACCATCACACATCAGCAAAAAAGAAATCATGTACTCAAACACCAAATATAAATGAGCATATTCCAATATAGTAATTTGCAAAAGCTAAACCGGATAAGATGATATTTAATTAGAAATTTCCAAGTGCCAAGCTAACACAAAAATCTATTACGACACGCAACTTGCATGGAGCCGCCATGCCACATGGCCCAATTGGGCCATGACACTTGGAAAGATCACCCTCTTTGGAATATTATTGCACCAAGAATGGAGTCAAAGGAGGGCACCATGACTGCCTGTTTTAGCATAATTAACATGAAGTTTGTATAATGATGCCTTTTGGAAAAGGCTTTTAACTTCCTGTCCAACTCTGAGAGACAGTTAGCTGTTGAAGAGTAGATGAGATGGTAGTTTTGGCAGTCAGGTGAAATGCTGACACCAAACAATGGCATGCAATATTGAATTTGATAATAATGAAATGGAATAAATGCTGCTGAAATTTTATGGCTGAGGTTTCTCTAAAAGAGATTTGATGAGTGTCTGTACACTTTTATGTCACTCATTCATGAATGCCAATAGCTCTACACTGAGGTCAGGAAATTCAAAGAGGGAATAGATTCCCTCCACCTTCATTTGTCCCTTCTTAGTAATTGAACTAATTAAGAAATTTAAACACTGTGCGTGTCTCCATGCCCACAGAGTCTTAGTTGGACTGGAAATTTTGACTGAAAGGAAAAAATAAATTAAAAAATCAACACAGGGCTATAAGGAATTCTATGACACATCATAAGAATTGCATAAATTGAAACTAGCTATTATGTGTGTTTTCATCAATTAGGATCAGTATCAGAACAAGATCAGATTAAATTCAATTTATGATGTATTTGCTTTCTAAATTAAAACTCTCAAGTCTTTCTACAAAGCCTGCCTAAAGAGTAGGTTACCAGTTTTATTAGTAAATCATAGCATTCTTTCTATTTTTAAGTTCATCAAACAAAAACGGCAGTAATTCAACCAATGACCTATTTTCCAATTGGTTCAGCTGTTGTTAGGTTGAGTAAACGTTTTGTTTAGTGTATGTAATAAGTTCCTGTATGCGCCAAAAAGAAGTCATTCGGGATTTTATATACTTTAATTTGTTCTAGTTCTTGGATCCAATACATTTGAATTGAATTTGAAAAAAAAAAACAAGAGATTTTTAGGGAATCTTCCACGTTCAATGTAGTTGAGCGCCGCCAGTGAGTTTCGTGCAGACTCAATGTTAGGCCAGAACTGAAAGTTTAGCACAGTATAAAAAAACCTAACAATACATGTAAAAAAAATTCATAAATGGAAATCAACAATCATCTTTAACAGATGGTTGGATTTCAATGTGAACATTGGCCATGATTTAATATTGGGAGATTCATTTGATGATTAAAAACAAAAAAAAAAAAGGGGAGATGGGGAGAGAGGAATATCTACCAGTCACAACTAACTCTCTTCTCAAATCATAGGGTCCCAATTTTATCTCCCACTTCAGATAGTCTCCATTGCGGTGAGATGGAAATTCAGGTATCACAAGTACTAAGTAATCATAGAATGTATGATTCTACCAAAACTTACAGGATAGCAAATTAACCAAGAATTATACACTCAAAGACCTGCACCACCAAATAGTAGTTCAACAAGTTACAGAAATGATATCTTGGAGTGGATAATATTGTCAATAGAAAAAAAAAATGAGTGGAGAAGATCAAAATACCTAGCACAGAAAACTCTCACCAGGAACTGCAACGATAAAACATTCAAGAGTACCAAGTAGAAACAGTAGTATAGAACCCAAAACCTAGGATTTATTAGCAGTAATGAAATCCTGATGCAGCAAAAGTACTTTAGGAGGATCATGCAAATATAGATTTCAAGACAAACATAACAAAAGGCAATGTAGACCATCATAACCAAAGCAAATAATAAGATAGAACATATAACCCAATGGGTACTTCATAAATTTTGGGAGAGTGAGTGGGGTGGGGGGAAGAGGATGAGATTTTATTTCAGGGGGACAAAGAGTGGGAGATTTATTTCTGGGAACCAAGATTTAACATATTTGCAATGTTTAGATGAGTGGTAAGGCCATTTTGCATTATAAAAGAGCCCCCTGCGCCATGCATGGCTGTGCCCCTGTTTATGAAGATTATATGTTATAAATATCTTAAATATTATGACTTCAGTCACCCTCTCCCTCCAACCAATAAATCCTCCACCCAAGCTGGTAAGGACAATAAAGCAAGGGCAATCGGAATTAGGGTTGAAAGATCTTCATCTCAAATTTCTATTCACTAGGTTTAGGATCTCACAAGATGGTGCTAATCTGTCTATGTTTAGATTTCATTGATAGTTTGGTTGACAATTTGGGAGGAGGTCAACAATCATCGTGTAGTTTATAAGCGCACATTTTTTTCCCTAAACAATAACAAACTGATATCACTCAGGTACCAATTGTTACGAATCAATTATCTCAAGTTTGGATGGACTCTCAATTCATTGCTTGATAAAATCAGCTTCCTAGAACCAGAGCAAGCATCAGTTTAATTTTTGTTGTTCGGCTAAGGATTATTGGATGAATGTGTGCTGAGCATTACTAGGGTAAGGATCAATCCCATAAAGGTTAATCCTTTCAAAGTCTTGGACAAGATATCTATTCAGGAACATTTGGCTTCTGATTTGGTTTGTAGGCCAGTTCTCTCCCAGAAGCAAACTTTAGGCATTCTTTGAATGCTTCTTTCATCTTTCATTGTGTAGGTTCATCCAAAAGGATACTCCATGTAACAAAAATAACAAGGAATTTAAAAACTAGTTGGTTAAGTGAACTAGTCTTTGTTATCACTAAGAGGTCCAGGAAACTAAGTATAATGTAGCAAAAGCAATGTTAGAAAACCTCAGAGACTTGTTCCCACCTGTAACTAGCAATTTTCTATGAGGACTCAACCAAGCCTTGTGGGACCCTCTAGAAAATATTTGAGTAGACAAGTGCTTCAGATGAATGTTCCTATGAAATTCTATAGCAATGCAATTTCAACTACTTTCAATTTTAATTAGTCACAACCCCAGGTCTGGGCTCCCATATGAGGCCTATACCATGTCCTTATAGAGCCTCTAAAAATGGATATTTACTTAAACTAGCCAGAACTTGTTGCTTCAGATGCATGTTCTGTTCTTAATGCAATTTTGACCTCTTGCAATTTTAATAGTCACATGCCATTTCTTCAACAGCCAATTAAATTCCTTCTTTATTTTATGAACCTGAGCGCACCTATTTGTTTGAACCACCATATCAAGTTTTTGGTTGTGTTTCTTTACCAAGTTCTTATATTAAGTTCAGATAATCCACATTTGATTAAATGTGTGTTTATAGATTGCTCTGATATCCAAAAGGACTAAAAATGTTTAGATACCCAGTATACCATTATTTTTGCGTGGAGTCATTTTTCTCTTCACAGTAGAAGACCTTAGACACAGACATTGTAGGCTAGTTTTATTCCTATGTTCCCATGCCAATTGCTACTGAGAGCATAGCTAAAACACCTCATTTATAAAGAAGACCAAGAACAGATCTGATCCTGTAGGATGCATCAGCTTTATCTCAGCAATCTGCTACCTCTTCATGCTCACGACATTAATAAAAGAAACAGAGTCCAGAACTCATCATCCTCCCAAGGAAGTTGTCTTCTCTTCACATATTTATCTCCATATTGTCATTCCTCTGCACAATCTTTACCTTTTATTTCTCTTCCATTTATCTTATATGGAAGCATCATATAAGAATCATAGCTCAAAACTTTATGTTAAGTGCCTAGGGGATGGAGCTACTAACTACCTAACAAATGAAGCTATTTAATGGTTAAAAGATTGTATGGTGGCAGAATTTTACATCAAATTTCCAGCACTGATCATTTTTGACACTTCCTTTCCAGTAGTCTGACTGTCTGACATAATTGAGTGTGAGTCCTCTTCTATGTAGTTGCACTTAGTCTCTAAAGGTTAGCCATTTTCTCAACTTGATAAGTTGAAACTATACTCTTGTGAATCTAGGGTTTGGAAGATGGAAAAGAGAGGAAAGAAAAGATAGAAGAGTTTCAAGTTTGTTCCATTGATTTTCCTATACCTTGCCATCTATTAATAATAATATAACTGAGTCTAAAAATGAGAAAATTACAATAATATCTCTAATATCATATTAGCAATAATAAACTAACATGCCTCAGAGACACCATGCCATGGGACTTAATTTATTTCTATTCCTCTTTGTGGGCTTCTTGTACCACAGCATTTAAGAGCACTCTTCTCAATGTTGTTCAGCTCTATTGGTATTCAGTGTGTAGATCAAAAGGGTTTGCATAGCAAGCAAAGGAGCATTGATTTGGTTTCAGTTCGAAGTAGATAGGTTAACCCTCATGGAATGATGAGTTGCTTTATATTGTACAATCTTATAGTTGCACATGACATTGTACATTAGGGAAGTTTCAATCATCTATCTGTTTTAATAATTTTTGTAAATTTGGGAAGGATTCCTCAGCCTTCACATGTACTTTTTAACCACATCAATGCATAATTTATTTCTGATAAAAAATAATAAACTCTGACATAGCAATATAAAAAATGCAATCTTGCATTGTGATATCAAAGAAGAGATCTACATGGATGTTACTCAAGGAGATTGCTACTGGTCATTTATGATTTAAACAGCCATTTACAACATATCATAAAAATTGAATGAGCTACATAAGATCATTACTAATTGTAAGTTTGTAACTACCTATTATCTACACTTCAATCAATTAAAATCAGTATCAGAACAAAACTCATGATCTTTCTGCTTTCAGAATCAAGACTTGGAAATCTTTCTACAAGGCCTCCTAAAAAGTAAGCAACCAGGTTGTTAGTACGTTATAACTTTCTTCTGGATGGTATTCATTTTCAAATTCATTAAACAAAAAGGGAGCAGTTCAACCAATGACCTATTTTTCAGTTGGTTTTATTGTTACAATGTTCAGTAAAGGTTTTTTTTTTTTTTTTTTTTTTCTATTTAATAAGTTCCTGCATGCACCAAAAAGAAAAAAATAATAATAATAATTTAGAGTTTTTATTTCAATTTTCCTAGTTCTTTGATCCAATATGTTTGAATTCAATTTCAAACAAAATAAGAGATTCTGTCACAAGAAAGTATTTACATGAGGAATTTTTCCATGCTTAATGTAGTTGGGTGTAGCCTGAGATCATATGTCATGCCAACTCAATTTTAGGCAAAAACTGAAAGTTTCACATAGTTTAAAGAAACCTAATGAAACAAATAAAACAGTTCATGTGCACATAGTAATCACTTTTATCATATAATTAGATTTCACATGGATATAAGCCATGGATTAACTTTTGAAGGTTAAAATTGAAGATAAATGAGTTTGGGAGAGGGGAACATCTACCAGTCCACAAGTAACTCTCTCTTTCACATATCATAGGGGTCCATTTTATCTCCCACTTCAGATTGGTCTCCGTTTGCAGTGATGATGTTAGTTCAGTTATACACTGTCTTTATTGAATCATGAAAAATATGTGCCTACTAATACTTGGGCTGACAAATTACCCTATAATTATACATACAAAGACCTGCACAGATAATTTTGTTCAAACAGCTGTGGAAATGATATCCTAGAGTGGATGACACTTCAATAAAGAAAATATGAACAGAGAAGACAAAAAACCTAGGATAGAAGAATAATATGATTCAATGACTGAGAATTCAAATTATGCAAAGAGTACCAAGTACAAAACAGTGATGTGAAAGTTAAAAGCAAGGACCTATATAAAGTAGTCTGGAACTCATTACCAGAGTGATTAGGTACATCTAACCCAATAAAAAACAGGGAATAACAAAATCCTAATGCAGTAAAAATACCCTCACAACCCACCCCCACCCTCACCCCCTAATACATTCACACAGACATACATCCATGCCTCCCAAAAAATCCTCCACCTAAGCTGGGAAAGAATTCAGCAAAATTGAAGGATCTTTTAGGGCTTGGAGTATTTGGAATTTGTGTTGACAGATCTCCATCTCAAATTTCTTTTCACTTGGTCTATGAGCTCTTTGGGAAATGGTAATCTATCTTATTTTAGATTACATTGATAACAAGCATAGGTGGTAGGACTTCATTGTGCAGTTTATACGTATGTTATCTTCAATGAAGTTTATGATGCCTTTATATGTTATACAACCATAAGGATCTTGTTAAACCCATCCACTAATGGGAGGCTTTCTTGGAGAAAACCTTACCTTACGAATGATATATAAAAGTAGGCCAAATAGGTTTTGACATAAGATGTTAGAGAAAGAGTCAACAACACATATCAACTCCACTAGCACTTGACACCTCCCCTTAAGTGTGACTTCCTCTTGCATGTAAGTTCAATAATGAAGGAACAATTGACAGAAAAATTTAAACGAACTTCTAGGAACCACAGTAGCTTCACTAGAGCTTTGTTCTTTCTCTTTCTTCTCTGTTCCTCCTACTGGCGGTCCTTGCTAATCCTGTGTTCTTTGGTTGCATATCAATTTTTGCATTAAATAGTCTTCTATTGTCTGCCTATCAAAAAGAAGTTTTAATACTACACTAAACAGCCATTTTCTTTAAATCTTAAGTTGTTAGAGAATGGATCAACAATGTATCATCTCCTCTGCCTTGCAATTATTGGGTCTGTTGATCTGAGCATTGTTCCTCTTGTCGCAGGAGCTAAGTCCTCTGCAGAAGCTTGGTCTTGTCTTAAAAGGACCTATGATAATGCCTCCAGAAGTCATAATCTCAATTTGAAAGCCACTCTTGCAAGAACCAACATGGACACTATATTGGTCAGTGATAATCAAATAACCATCAAGCACATAGCTGATGAACTCGCCTTGATTGGTGATCCATAGAGTGAAGATGAAATCCTCCTCCATGTCCTCAATGATCTTAGGCTAGAATACAAAGAATTGGGTGCTGATTGATCATGAAATTTATCTCAAGCAAGATATGGAAAGGAAAGAAAATTTTAATGCCATTGCAACATATAATCAGAGGATATTGAACAACAAGTCACTTAATGGTAATCCGCACTGCAACAAAGGGAACTCATTGGGGCATAAGTTCCAAAACTCTAATCAGTCTGAAACAAACAACAGAAATTTCAATCAAGGAAGTAACTCTAACAAGAACTACAACCCACAAGCCAATCGCCCCTCATCCAAGTAGCCACGAGTGTAGTGCCAACTGTGGGATCATGTAGGTCACAATGCCAAAACCTATTGTTCAAGACCTCCAACTAATTTCTATGAGGTCTAGGCATATTATTTCCATAACAATAGTCAAAACCTTAATAGTTGGGTTGTTGACTCGGGTGCCTCACACCACATAACCTCAAATCTATAGAACTTGGCTATTCATTCATAATATGGTGGCAATAAAGACATAACCATAGGTAATGGTAACGGTAATGGTAATGGTAATGGTAATGGTATACCCATCACTCACACCGATTCAACTACTCTCTCTACTAGGAATCCCAAATTGATCCATTTACCCTAGGCTTCTCTAAATCTAAATCAAAGCGGAATCAAGGCATTCAAAACACAATATGATATCAAATTTAGAGATTAATGAAAATATGTCTAGTTCTAGATGTTCCTAGATCAATTCCAAACCGTAGAAAATGTTATTGAAGAATTCAAAACCATAGAAGACGTTGTAGATCCCGTCTATCCAATAGTTTTCCACCTGATCTCTCCAAAAACGGTCTAGGCATGAGAAAAAGGTCTCCACAACTTGTTGGGATCACTGAACATAAGTATTAACACATTTTCAAGATTGATCTCATACTTTTGCATCAAGTGTTTGTTCCTCTTAATTATTGGTCTGCTACCTTTTCTACTACAGTTTACTCTATCAACTGCCTCCCAACTCCAATCTTCCAACACCAACCCCCATTCTCTAAGTTCTTTTCTACTAATCCTAATTATCTTAAGTTCAAGATCTTTAGCTCATTGTGTTATCCCTGGTTAAAACCCTACACAACTCATAAGTTAAATCCCAAGTCATGACCTTGTGTTTTCATTGGTTATTCAATAGCCCATAACGCTTATCACTATCTTGATCCTCACACCAAAAAGATCTTCACGTCCAAACATGTTATGTTTGTTGAGAGTGAGTTTCCTTTTTAAAAAAATTCAATCCAATGATTTAAGGGTAACTGAAAATGGGTACTCTAAATGGGTTGGCATTGACTTTTCTACACATTCTTCACTTCCCTTAAACCAAGGGATTTCCATTCTTAATCCTTCATGAGCTCCTCCTTCCTTTATTTTTCCCTTAACCATGTCATTTCAATCACCTTCCTCTTCCACATCAATATCCCAACACTCACCTTCTTCCCTCACAAACCAAGGAACCATGTAACCATCATCAAGTATAATTTATGCACTAACCTCATCTCCATGCTTCCCGACTAATGACTCTCAACCTTAGGTAAATCAACTCTCTCCTTTATCCACCTCATTCTCATCTCCAACCTCTCTCTCACTAGAGTCCAATCCTCGTACTCGCACTATTACTCATTCTCATAATAACATCTTTAAGCCCAAAAACATAGATGATTTCTACACCTATCATGTCACCACCTCACAAACACCCGATACCTTTGAACCAAGATCATTCTCATAAGCCAAAAATATTCCTCATTGGCGTTAAGCCATGAGAGAAGAATTTGATGCGCTTTTAAGAAACTCCACCTGGACTCTTGTTCCACCTCAACCCACACAAAACATCATTGGATGTAAATGTATATTTCAAGTAAAGAGATCTTGATGGATTACTTACCCAAACAAGTCACAATCAATTGCCAAAGGTTCTAATCAATGTTCCAATGTAAACTTTCATGGCATAGTTAGCCCAATAGTGCAATTCACAAACATTCGTGTTATTCTCACTATTGTTGTCACAAAAGGGTGGCACTTACATCAACTTGACATTAATAATGCTTTTCTTCAAGGTACACTTGAGATGAGGTCTTCATGGAGCAACCCCATGGCTTTGTTGACCCCTGGAATCCATCTTATGTAAGTAAGTTGAGAAAAGCAATTTAAGGTTTACGCTAAGCTGCTAAGGCATGATATAATGAGTTACGTGAGTTTCTACTCGATTTCAGGTTTATTAATGTTTAGTTGGATACCTCCTTGTTCATATTTCATTGTGACAATTTAACTCTTTTGTTGTTGGTACATGTGGATGATAAAATTCTTACAGGTACCTCCCATGGCTTCGTCAACCAGTTTGTCTCTACCTTAGCTAATTGATTCTCATTGAAAGATCTCGGTGCTTTGACTTACTTTCTTGGAGTTGAAGCTATCTCTACCACGGAAGGCCTCTTTGTATCACAATACAAATACATCAGAGATCTCCTTCGCAAAACCAACATGGCTAGTGCTAAAGAGTTGACCACACCCCTTTCCTCTAGTGAATCCCTCAAGCTTGATAACTGATCCCCTTCTATTGATCCAACTCTCTATTGACAAACCATTAGTGCCTTACAATATCTATCCTTGACGAGGTCAGACATTTCCTTTGTCGTTAATTGTCTATCACAATTCATGCATTGCCCTACTTTGTCTCATTGGACAGCAGTAAAGAGGGTTCTTCAATATCTTAAACATACACTTCTCCATGGTTACTTATTCGTCATCACTCCACTTCCACTTTGCATGCATTCTCAGACTTAGAATGGTTGGGAACTCGGATGATAGAACCTCAATATTTGCTTCCATTGTCTTCCTTTGCTCCAATCCTATTAGTTGGAGTTCAAAAAAACAAAAAACGGTTGCTTGACTATCAATAGACATAAATACATGTCAGTTGCATCCACTATTGTTGAATTGAATTGGGTACAAAACTTACTTCAAGAGCTTCAACTTTCATTTACTATGTCTCCAATCAATCATCTATTGTGACAATATCAATGCTACCTACCTTTGTGCAAATCCTATGTTTCATTCTAGAATGAAGCACATCGCAATAGACTTTCACTATATCAGAGATTAGGTTGCCAAGAAGGAATTACATGTTGTACATGTGCACGCCTCTTACCAACTTGCTGATTTACTTACCAAGCCTTTAGCTTGAGCCCCATTTACTTCTCATCATTTCAAGCTTGGTGTTCTTGACAGAACCCCAACCCCAATCTTGTCGGGGCATGAAAGGAAACAGCATCATGAAAGGAAAGCGCATCCTCCCAGTTAACATATTCAGCAAGAGGATTTATCTCCTTAACTATAGTGATTTTCTATACACCTTTAGAATACATTCTGCTACTCAGTCATGGTCCAGATTTAGTGCAGAATGCTTGATTCCATTTCCTTATTTCATTGTTCCTGTAATTTGTATATATTACGGAAGTCATACATGAATGAAACACAATTCAATTCCTTAGTAAAATCTGTTAGATACAAGTATTCATTAGGAGTTCCAGGTGTATATA
Source organism: Vitis rotundifolia (assembly GCA_030254885.1). NCBI lineage: Eukaryota > Viridiplantae > Streptophyta > Magnoliopsida > Vitales > Vitaceae > Vitis > Vitis rotundifolia. The sequence continues at coordinate 3,454,934 of CM058159.1, forward strand.
AACCAAAAGTTGATTATTAGAGAAAATCTGCCGTCTTCAATCAACATGAACTTAGCTACTTAGGGTATACCAAGACTTGTGGACACAAATACGACAATCAATATTCCAAATCAAAAACGGAAAACAAACCACCCCTCTCTACTCAGAGCACAGAAAAATAAATAAAATCAAAAATTAAAAAATCCAGTATTGATAACAGAATCACAAAGCTAAGAGGAAACAGAGAACCAGACTTCCCAAAGAAAAAGAAAAAAAGAAAAACCTTCAAAAATTTTTAATATTTGCTTTCTTTATTACCTATTTTCAATCATTTTCTTCTCTTCCATTTTTCCGAAAACCGAGTAGGAAGAAATTTTTCTCGCCTGCCAATAGGTAAACAACTGAAGCAAGGAAACTCATTAGTAAAGGGACCAACACAGACATCCAGTAATAATCCATGGACTCCTGCTCCGATATAGAAATCGGCCCTAAAAATCTCCGGTCACATTCAAGAACGACCGGATCCACCGATACAATGGCGATCAAGAGAGGTCTTCTTTGGCTTGTCGTTTGATTGTGGTGTGGAATGAAAGAGTGGCATAGATTTAGACATTGTGATTGAGGAGTTGGACGCATCAATGAAAAAGCAATCTAGGGTTTTGAGAACTTGGTGTGATTACAGAGTCGAAGAGTGAAGCCAGTTGAGCGTCGTTCTTAACGGTATAAAGCATGTTTGATTTGTTGTCACTGTTGTGGTTCAAAACGACGCCGTTCTCTCGTTTCTAGAGGAAGTTTGTGGGGTTTTTCTTTTCTCATTTCGAACAATTTTGTTTTTTAAGAAACATAATATTATGTTTGTCCAAATATAAACCAAGTGGGTTGTTAAGATAAAAATAGTCTTTTTACAACTTATAGTTAGATAAGAACATCAAATTGGACACCTTTGATGAAGCTTGAGGTTTTAGATGAAATTAAGGTCAAACATTCTCGAACCTTGTATTTGCCTTTAGAGTATGATTACTATCTTTGAGAGTTAGATCATTTTTTATACTATGAAATATATGGTATATCGAAAATAGGGAGATTGGGTAGGTCAATCCCCCTTCAACGATCAAGTTAGTCATAACGATGAGTTAGAAAACTTAATAGATAAAATACAAGTTTCAATTCTTATGGACCTTATTTTTGCCTTTGCTATGAAAATTGAAATTAGAGGTGGTTTAAAGACATCATTGATTCTCAAACATTCATTGTGGTTGCACAATGATAATTTATTTTCTCGGGTATCTCTACGATCACCTTCGATGTGTCTATATAATCTCCACCTTTATTTTTTGTTTTCTTTTTCATATTACTTTGCATTTTTTCCTATGATCTTATTTATCTTTCTTTTACGTATTCAAGGTATTATATCTAATATTGATTCTTTGGCTCAGCCTAACTATATCCCAATGATCATGAGGGTTTTGGACTTCCTTTGTAAAAAAAGAACTTTGATCCTTCCATCTAGGCCAATGTTATGTTCCAATAGAGCATTTGAAGGTAAGCTTGTGTTTATTGTTGTCACTAGTGTTATGTTACTTTTTTTCTTTTTGTAAAAGTGGCATTCCACCATTTCAAACCTTTAATACTATCAATGTCTTGATAGTGTTAGCTATTATGGATTTAACCATTGATTACTTCATTGGTGTTAGATAATCATTATTTCTCTATCAAGTTAAACATCATAACACCAATACTTGGTATAACCCTTCCAACAATAGTCTTAATGCTTGGTTTTTGGATTCCCAAATTCCAAGAAGTGGTAGGATCAAGGATTTCGCTTGGTCAAGGGAAACTAGGAAGGGCTAAACTTCTTAGGAGGTGCTCTTCTTATGTCTTTGTTAAAAGAAGAAATTGGTATTGTAACTCCTCCATTCCACCCTCTTCCTTATTTATTTATTTATATTGTCATATTAACCTTACTTATTTTATAGAATCAAGGGGTTACTAAGTGACCCATTTGACTTTGGATTAACATCTAAGGGTCTAATACGTGGTTAGCTTTAGGGGTGTCTTTTTATTACTAAGGGCTCGAATTGAACCTTGTTGGTCATTTGTGCTTTACTTGATAGTGGTCATTTAAAGGGCTTTTGCAGTAGACTATTGTAGTTTTGCATTGTTGCCACCTTATCCCCTATTTTTTAGGAATTTGTCCTTCACTTTCATGAGGGGTGCCCATGAAGGAAATGAAAATTCCTATCCTTAACTTGCTTAAGGACCTTAGGATTCCAGTAATGCCACCTAGGAAAAAAGTAGCCGATGGTGAGGGGTGTACACCACTTAAGAAGAAGTTTAAAAGAGAGGCTCTACTTTTGCTTTCACTATTAGAGACCATGTCAAGGTTTATTGCCCCTCCTTTAAAAGGTTGTTTGTTAGGATTTTAATTATACCAACCTAAGATAAATACCCAAGAGGGGGGGAAGGGGGGTGAATAGAGTGTCAATCTCTTTTTGCAAATTTATACAATTTAACTTAGACGAATGTAAGAGACAAATAAACAACAATATAACATATGCTAATAATGAAGCAATTGTATAAAGTAAATAGAGAAGGGAGTAGAGAATACAAACTTGAGATTTTTATAGTAGTTCCGTGCAACTTAATGTATATCTACTCTTCTCAAACTCCAACCAAGATAAAGGTTCCACTAAAGTCTTTGAACTCTTTACACTTGGATTCTCAATTATAAGGAACCCTCCATAAGTCTCAAAAAATGTCTTGCTCTTCAACAGTCCCTTAAGTGATACTCCATACTTGAGAATATCTAAGTGATACCTTACACTTAAATTTCTTCCCTTAAATGATACCTCACATTTGAGCGCATCTTGTAAGGTTTACAAGAAATGAATTATTAATATAAATTCCTAGTTTATAAATTTTTAATAAAAAATACAAAAAAAACTAAAATTGATTAAGTCTATGAAGAATAGAACATAAGTTTAAGCTTAATACACTCAAAATATTTTTTAAAGGTTTAATTAATAATAGTTTGGATTTTTTTTTTTTAATAAATGAAGTATGAAGCCTTTATATAGAATTCAAAGGTCAAACTAGCCATTAGAAACAAGTCTTTCAAAATCAAACAATTACATAATCATCTGCTTACTAGTTATTAGAGCATTTAATGAGTTGCGGAGAATCATTGGAGACTAAAAGACAGATGTGGATGTCTAGCTAGTAGTCTACATTGCCAAGTGGATGTCCATATGGCTTCTATAGGCAATAAAAAAAGAATAAAAAAAATATACATTTCTTGGGGGTAAATGTTTTTCAAAATAGTTCTGAAAAAATAGTTATTAAGAACAATTTTTAAAAATTGTTTTATGATATTTTGTAAAATAATTTTTTTTTAGAAACTTGAAATATTTTTAACTTAATTTTTATGTTTCTAAATATATTTTAAAAATAACTTTTATTTGCAATACTTTATTTTTAATTATTCTTCATATTTGTATAATTATTAAAAAAAAAACACGTAAAAACAATTAAAAACAACTTAAAAAATGTTTTCTGAAAACATCACATTTCTATTTTTTTAAAAATAATTTTCTATTTTCTAGTTATCAAACATGTATTCCTATTTTTTATAATTTGGAAAATATAAAATTATTTTTAAAAATAGTTACCAAACAAGGCCTAAGTAACATCCACTTTGCTTCCAATAGCCATTTTGTTCCAAAATAAAACAAGTGGATAAATGGATGGATGTTCACATGATAAGTGGATTATCAGTTAGACATCTGTATGACAACTAAATGACTACTTAGGCAAAGTATTTTAATTAAGTCGATAATGTTTTTAAAAAAACTTAAAAGATTTTCATGTTTTAATATTTTGGGTAAAAATTGTAGTTTTAAAAATTAAAAATTAAAAGTCTATGAAAGCCACCTTAGGGGTGTTTGGTAAAACTTAATACTTATTACTTAATGATTTAAGTTGTCTTTGAGTTAAATTATATTTAAGTTATTGACTTAAAATTTATTACTTATTTGTTACTTTAAGTATTAAGGTTGTTAGATAAAATTAACTTAAAATTTATTTTAAATTATCAAATTAATATATTTAATCATCATAAATTATAATAATTAGGGTAAATGAAGTTGAGTAACAATAGAGGTCATGAAGTAATAACAAAGATCATAAAGATAATTAGAGTAAATGAAGATAAAAATATAAAATAAATATAAGGATTTAAAATAAGTTAATTTATTTTACTTATTATTTAAAATTATTTTTTTCTTTTATATTATTATTAAGTCATTTTATCAAATATATTTAATTTACTTAATACATAAATTAAGTTATTGCCCACTTAAGTTTTGATTTTTCTTTCCTTAGATGAAAGAGGAAAGAGGAAATGACTCCATGGATGAAAGGAGTTTGGACAATTTTCTCTTCTCTTTTTTTTTTTTTTAAATTCAACTTGGGAAGAAACTCATCCGTAATTCCTTGATGTCAAAAGCCAATTTTGCATGTTGGTACAAAATGCAAAATATTATTTTCAGTGTTGTTGTGGGCTTAGCCAGGGAAAGCAGTATCCACTTCAAATTATTATCCATCGTGATCCAATTGTCGTCGTTTTCCGCCACAGCGGGGCTCACAACTTCTTGGGGAAGTGCTCCTTACCACAAAGCCCTATTCAGTAAGTGCGCCACCCCTCAAATTTTTTCTGGTGTTCGCAGCTCCCACTCCTCTTCCAACAAAAAAACAAGGTAAAACCCTAGTCTTCAGCAAACATTTCCACTTAGTTTGTTTTGTTCTTTCTTGTTATTGTGATCTTCTGATAATCTTCTACATTCTTGAATTGCAAAACCCAGTTCTTAAAATTTGATTTTTTAATCAAATTTCTTGATTATTGAGTAGGTACATATGGCTTATTCCGTTCTCGCAAGCCTGCCACCACCATTGTTGGTCCACAGAAGAGAGGCCCTTGTGAGGGCTCTTAATAGATTCCCAGTTTCTATCAATAGAGGTGAGCTTTACCATCCGTTTAGTTGCTGAGAACCGACCGGGAAAATGAAAGAAAATTGTGGGTTTTTTTTGTTTTGTGATAGAATTTTCAATTCCTTCTACTTTCTTTGCTTGCTCACATAGTATTTCCGATTCCGAACCAAATGGAGCATCACTGATGTTGGTTAAACTAATTTAAACTTTAATGTACTTTTCAGAAGTCTGATCATGTCAATTATCACATCTGCTAATTTGATTCACTTTATTTTTTATAGTAAGGTTAAAACATAATGATCTTGGAACTTTGGGAAGTTCTTAAGATGCTGCTTTAATTGCAGTATATGTTCAAGAATGAGGAGTCACTGAACTGCCTAAAGTAGAGAATTGTCTATTTGGTGAATTTTTTTATGAGTAGACAGATAAATGCTATTAAAACAGGTATATGTATTGAAGAGAAGTGAAATGTGGTTGGACCACGGTTTTGGAGGAGAATTTTATGGACTGTCTTTTTAAATATTTTAACTCGTTCTGCTGGAAACCTTCTGATTAAGATTTTATACTTCAACTTTTAGTTAACTTCAGTCAATATTGAACTGGAACTAATTTGTGGAAGCTTAAGAAGAAAGGTTTTATGACTTTATAGGGGCACTCATTTTGCGGTAGTTTAAATTGTACTCGACTAAAACCCGTATGCTAATTTGTGAACGAACATTAAAGTCAGGATTGGAGCTCAGTCAGCTGGTTCATTGAAAATTTCCTTGCTTTAGTTTCTTTACCCTCTTCAGTTTATGGGATTTTTTTTATTTTTTTTTAATTTCCATGTTGCAGGGAGACAGAGTTCTTTATCTGTTGTTGTAAAGGCTACAGGAGAAAGTTCTGAATCTTCAACAACCCTGAGCATTGTTAAATCGGTTCAAAATGTTGTGAGTTTTCCTCGATTTTCTCTTACACATGCTGACGCGGGGTTTTATTCCTTTTTATTATATAATTATCTTAGAAAAATAAAAACAAAAGAGTGAAGCAATTGTTGGCAAAGGCCAAATTTAGCACACTTTCGAATGTTTGTGATTGTGTGGCACTTGGTTAAATTTCATGGTTACAGCCTTTGTTATAATAGGTTGACCTAGTTGGAGGCCAAGACTACTATGTTCACCTAATTTGGTTTATATTTTTGCCTCTTTGTTGACATTATGTTAAAATTCCTTATTCTTTGAGTATAACAAGTTTTTTCCAGCTTTCTGATTTTGCTTCAGTTTGTTTGAAACAGTGGAGCGATCCTGAAGATCGGTTTGCTCTGTTTGGTTTGGGGTTTGCTGCTATAGTAGCTGTATGGGCATCAGCAAATCTGATTACTGTAATTGCCTTAATTCTTTCTTCCTAATATTTGTCAAATTCCTTAGGTATAGGGTAATTCTGAGATATGTGTTAGAAGATTCAGTAAAAGAAAATGAACATACCACATCATTTCATGAGCAGATTTACAAAGGGAGATGGAATGAATTGGTGCTGAGTGAGAAGTAACATTTTGCGATTTTCTTGTAGTTTTCTGATCATCAGGACAGGAAGTCTCATCTTAGGAGAGATTTCTCCTAATTTTGGGTATACCCGGGGATTGAATGATGAAAGCCCAGGGATTTCTCCAGCATTTGATCGATCAATTTATAAATGAAATCTAATCATAAACTTGGATAGTTGGCAGCAAGAAATTTCCAATTTTAGTTATGTTGAGCACAGTCCTGCCAACTTGATCTTATCTTTTAAGTTTCTCTTTCGTTAGGTTTCTGTTTTGCCTGTTGTAGTTAATGACACCATTTTAAGTTGATATTCATATGGATTTATTTTCTTTTATGTCAACAGACCATCGACAATCTTCCTCTAATCCCAGGTGTATTTGAATTCATTGGGATATTGTATTCCTGGGTAAGTATAATTACTACATATATGATATGATTAGCTTCTAGAAGAGAAGAAAAAGGAAAATATGGAATCTTGCTGATTCTTCTATTATCTTTTTATACAAACCAAGCATTAGGAGTTCCTAATGTCTTATACATGTCATTCTCCCATTGTGATACTAACTTCAATATTTTCTGGGTTTCAGTGGTTCATATATCGGTATCTGTTGTTCAAGCCCAACCGGTAAGAAAACTCAAGTGGCTCTCACCTATCAATATATTCCCCAAAGATCAAAGCCCCACTTGATGAAATAATCTGCTTTTCTTCTGAGCCTTTCATTTGAAACAAAAAAGAACATACTGCTAACAAAATTCAAATCAAAAGAAGCATATTTCAGGGAGTACGGAAAATTTGACCTGTTTGGTAACGTTTTCAAAAGTAATCAAATGTATTTTCTAGCTTGAAAAATAGTTTTCTGTTTTCAAGAGTAGAAAACTGTTTTTTAAAAGAGCTCCCAAATTGAGTATGAATTGCCCAGCCAGCATGATGGAAAACCATATATAAAGCAGCATATGTGTTTAGGTTTTTCTGCAGTTTGCCTCAGTACATGGACTTTGTTTCTTGTTTGCAGGGAAGAGCTGTTCGAAATCATCAAGAAGTCTGTATCGGAAGTACTGGGCCAGTGAAGTCTGCTGCCAGATGGAGCAGCCAAATGTAATTGCGAGTGTATTTTCTGAATACTCGAGCAAATTTCTCAAGTGTTGGCTGGTTTTGTATTGCTTTACCAATGAAAGTTTTATCATCATTTACATCAGGGATAGTATGCTACTTGGGTTCTATGCTAAAGTGAATGATCTGGGTTTTATAAGAATGGATTCGACTATGATGAATCTCTTCCAGAATCAACATTCTGAGAAATGTTGGGATGCAATTAGGGTTTGTCTCTGGTCTACTAATAAATGGGAGCTGGCAGTACGCAGTAATGCAGTCACACACCAATGGCTAATGTTTTGATGCATGATCTGATTGTAAACCAGGCAATCTGTTTAAAGAGGAAAAATATATTTGAAATGTTGAAAGTTCTAAATTTTAAAATCTCACTCTCAATTTTGCTGAAGAATGCTTACACAAAACTGTTATCTATCTCTTTTTTATTTTATTTTATTTTATTTTATTTATTTATTATGACCAATCGAGCTCCCTTAATTATAAGAAGGGTTTTGAGGCATTAGGCCTTCATTTTCATCAAACCCAATCAACCCCGCCATTGAGATTTTGGTTCAACTCGGTCATTTTGGTAAGTAGGATATACATTTTGATCTTCTTTTTAAATTATTTGTTCAAAAATAGTTTTTTTAAGTGGGAAGTGTTTAGTAAAATTTATTATTTATTATTTAATGATTAAAATAAAATTAAATTGTTGTCTTAAAATTTATTATTTAATTCTTACTTTTAAGTATTAAAATTATTTGATATAAAAGATGCATTTTCTCTCTAGTCCTGTTCTTCTCTAGAAACCAAAATGCTTCTGCACTTCAAAAGAAAGCTGAAAAGACCCTCTCCTCCTTTCTCTGGGCTCTCCTCTCTCCTCAAACCCACCTTCTTTGCTTCACTCTCTCTTCAATACCAATCCCCAAATCCCTCATTCACATCATCAGCTCCTCAATTCGACAACAATCAAACACACCTTAAAGCCAGTCCTTCTTGTTCTAACCCTCATACGGAATCCACTTATCTAACACCCTCATACTCTAATTATGCCTCTCTCCTCCAATCTTGTATCGCCCGAAAAGCGATCAAGCCTGGAAAACAACTCCACGCCCAAGTTTGCCTTACTGGGTTTGGTTTTGATACCGTCATAGCCACCAAACTTGTGAATCTTTATTGTGTTTGTGATTCTTTATCAAGTGCCCGCCTGCTGTTCGATAGAATTCCCAAGCATAATATTTTCCTTTGGAATGTGTTAATTAGAGGGTATGCTTGGAATGGACCCCATGAGGCTGCCGTCCAGCTGTACTACCAAATGTTTGATTATGGGCTTGTGCCCGATAATTTTACCTTCCCATTTGTTCTCAAGGCATGTGCCGCTCTGTCTGCAATTGAGCATGGGAGGGAAATTCATGAGCATGTGGTTCAGACCGGATGGGAAAAGGATGTGTTTGTGGGTGCGGCGCTTATTGATATGTATGCTAAGTGTGGTTGTGTGGGGAGTGCTCGTGAAGTTTTTGATAAGATTTTGGTAAGAGATGCTGTTTTGTGGAACTCTATGCTTGCAGCTTATTCCCAAAATGGCCACCCGGATGCCTGTCTTTCTCTTTGCAGTGAGATGGTGTTGACGGGTCTGAGACCTACCGAGGCTACCCTTGTCACTGCAATCTCGGCCTCAGCTGATAATGCAGCACTTCCTCAAGGGAGAGAGCTTCATGGGTTGAGTTGGAGGCAAGAGTTTGAATCCCATGACAAAGTGAAAACTGCACTGGTTGATATGTATGCTAAGTGTGGTTCAGTAAGGGTTGCACGGAATTTGTTTGAGAGACTTGGAGTGAAAAGAGTTGTTTCTTGGAATGCCATGATTACTGGGTATGCAATGCATGGCCATGCTACTGAAGCACTTGACTTGTTTGAGGAGATGAATAGAGTAGCTAAGCCTGATCATATAACTTTTGTAGGTGTTTTATCAGCTTGCAGCCATGGAGGTTTGCTGGAGGAAGGCTGGATGTTTTTTGAAACAATGATAAGAGATTATAAGATTGATCCAACGGTTCAGCACTATACATGCATGGTTGATCTCCTTGGCCATTCCGGTCGATTAGATGAGGCTTATAATCTTATAATGCAAATGAAAGTGGTGCCAGATTCTGGTGTTTGGGGTGCTTTGTTGAACTCATGCAAAATCCATGGAAATGTGGAGTTGGGGGAAATAGCATTAGAGAGGCTAATTGAGCTTGAACCCGACGATGCTGGCAATTATGTGATTTTATCCAACATTTATGCTCAAGCAGGGAAGTGGGAAGGAGTTGCAAAACTTAGAAAGTTAATGACTGATAGGAGACTGAAGAAAAGCATTGCTTGTAGCTGGATTGAAGTGAAAAACAAAGTCCATGCATTTCTTTCTGGAGATACTTCACATCCTCTGTCAGATGAGATATACGCAGAGTTAGAGAGAGTGGGAGGACTAATGAAAGAAGCTGGCTATAGCCCAAGTACTGGATCAGTTTTCCATGATGTCGAGGATGATGAGAAGGCTAATATGGTTTGCAGTCACAGCGAGAGACTAGCAATCGCATTTGGACTCATTAGTACGCCCCCTGGGACCAGGCTTCTAATAACTAAGAATCTCCGTATTTGTGAGGACTGCCATGTTGCAATCAAGTTCATATCAAAAATCACCGAGAGGGAAATCACCATAAGAGATGTTAATCGCTACCACCATTTCAAGGATGGTGTATGTTCTTGTGGTGATTATTGGTGAACTGAGCAAGTAAAAGCCTTTTGGAAATTTCGGGTCTGAGAATTGGTTTCCAACAGAAGCAACTCCAGAGTCTGAAACATAATTTGGGGAGATGTTGTGAAGGAAAATTCAAGAATGAATTTGGCTGGGAGAAAAGCAACAGATGTTAACAGTTAAATTACATTGGAATAGTACAGAATTTTTTGAATAATTCACTGGGCTTCATACCAAAAAAGGCATGTCAGAAACTGCGATCATGTCTCTGTTATTGCTTCAGAAAGCATTGATCTCAAGGATGGGCTATATGGGCAGCTCATAACTGGAAAATTTGGAGCATTTCACTCCCCTCCGGTCTCCAGAGACATTAAATAAAGGAGGGTTTTCGGAATCATACAACAAATGAAAGACTGATGAACTGCAGACATGACAGCCCATTTGAAATGAAAGAATCAGAGTTATCCCCATATTTCTACCTAATGGAATTCATCATGGTAAGAAGAAGTGCAGTTCTTGTTTTCTGTTCTGATATTCTCTCTCTAAATGTCATACAATTTGAGCAGAGAAGGATGAAGAAGGGGAAAGAGACATGATCTCGGACCATGATATGAGATTTTTCGACAGAGTATTGTCAGAGAGTAAAACTTTAAGAAATAAGCCCATATAATATGGAGGAAGGAACTAGTCTCGTCCCCTGATGTGCAAAGATGGTGGAAGAAGTCTTAAGATCTAGTTTGAAATTTGAAAGCGCAAATGTCTCCGGTGGAACCATTGCATCAGATCCTGTCCAGCAAAGTTCAAAAAGTCAAAAACAAAAAACTATTTTGGCGGATGGAGTGCAATTCTACTAAAAAAAACATTGGGCATCTTCGGGATCTGTTTTCAAAGAAAAGTTATAAAAAACAGTTTTTGGAAACAGGTTTTTATGTTTTGAATATTTTTAAAAATAAAATTTTCATTTAGTGTTTTATTTTTAACTATTCCACTTATTTATATAATTATTTTCTAAAATAATAATTAAAAAATAACTAAAAATAATATTATTTAAAAATACTATATTTTCTATTTTTAAGAATAGAAAATAGAAAATAATTTTTTAATTGTCAAACAAGTTTTCCTAAATGAAATATTATCCTCGCAAACATTTAACATGTTTTTTAAATAAAATATTATTCCCGAAAACATTTATTAAATGTCTTTTCACAACACTTTTGAAAGTAATTGCAAAGAATTGTTTTTTAAAAACAATTCTTCAAAAAAATTTCAATTGCATTTAGAAAAACAAAACTATTTGAAAAAATTGGTTTTTTTTTTTTTTTGTGACTTATAGTTCGAGAAGTTATAATATAATGATGAAAATTTTAAAATATTTTTAATTTTTTTAATTGTTACTTAAAACATCCTTACCAAATCCAACGTTTAAATTTTATTCTAAAAAATAATATATTTTTATAATAAATTTTAAAATACAACTTACATGGATTTTCTAAATTAGAAAATTATTTTTTCTATTTTCAAGAATAATGATGAAGTATATGCTTTATAAAATTTAATTACCATGGTTCAACGTCGGTAAGGCAGAGCTGGTTCGTCCCATGCGCGTCAGGCTCCAGCGAAAAACTGAGAGTGCTAACTTAAAACAGGCGCACGTTAGCACATACCGTGGCCTTTCTCTCTCTCCTCCTCCCACTCGACTGCATTGGAGCAACGGTTTTCGAAACTCTCGCGGGGACTTCGTTCTCTCATGTGACGTCAACACCCCAGGCGCATTTTAGCCCTGCTCTTCCCCTGGCTCTGTTGCTTTGCTTCCCTGGTCTCTCCATATCCCGTAGCTGTTTCTCTCTCCAAAGGTTCTTCAGATCACCTGCATTTCCTCCTTCCGTAGAAGGTATTGAACCTCGCGATCTCTCTATAAATGCAGAGTTCTGCGTTTTGGAAACGGCATCGTTTTTGCGTGTTTTTGTTTTGCTGATCTTGAAAACTTTTCTGAACTTCTGAGCTTTTGATCCTCTGCCGTCGTTTTGAAGCAGACGGTATGTTTGTGTTTTATTGATCTCGAAAACGGCCATGTTTTGGCCTGTTTGTGTTTTTCCGTAAAATCGGCGATGTTTGTGTGTGTCTTGTTTGGAGACTAACGTTGTTATTTATGCTTAACGGATTTTGAAATTGATGTTTGAACTGACATTCTACTTTTGATCTGTTTTCAATTCTGTGTGTTGTAAAATGCTGTTGAAATGTGAAGTTTTATTGAATCAGATCTATAGTCACAGTAACCGTGAATACAGATTTCTCTATCTTGATTTTCCATGCAATTGTATGCCGCGATACAGATATGATGGATTGCTCTGAGACAGTGGGATGAGTCTACTAGCATTTGGAAAAAAAAAAAAACTGACGGTTGGATTAGTTATTGGTCGATCAGGTGCGAAAGTTTGGCTGCTGAATGTTGATTTTTGAAGTAGGTGAAAATGCGGGAGCGGCAGTATAAGCGCACAGCATCCAAAGACCACCTCACTGGTTTGGACAGAGAGGAAAGTATAGGTAGAAAAGAATAGCTCTATCATTTAAATCTAATTAAAATTTATAATTTAATTTATGTTACTTTCCTCGTAATATTTATTGCGGTGGTGAGAAATCAGGGAATTTCCTTGGATCTAAAGTTTTGCATGAAATAAGTTTTAAGCAGATTTGTGATCTAGAACTTTATTATTGCTCCTTACTGATGTGACACTGGTCATGCAAGAATGAAATATCAGCAGCAAGCAATAGAATAAAGAAAAGTTGGGAAGAAAATTTTTACCTTTTCATAATTTCTACATATTAATTAGAAGAAAATTGCTATATAAAGCTTGTAGCGTTTTTCTTTTATTCCACAATTAAATGAGCATCATTGTGCTTTAATTCCAAAAGTGTTAGGGGAATTGGTAAAATTATAAAGCCTAAGGTGATTTGAATTCATTATCTGATTTGGTTTTGCAAGAACAGATGTTTTGGAAGCAATATTTTCTCTTCTTAAATGATGATTTTATATTACTATTAATGACACTAAATTGGTTGGGCCTCATTTTTTTTTATGGATGTTAGTCCGTTTTCATAATGTTGCTGGGAAAGAATCTGGAAACCCTTCATGGAGCCTTTCCTTGCCACATATACTTGTGGCAACTGTTTCTTCATTCTTATTTGGCTACCACCTTGGGTATGTCCCCAAACTTTGAAACTCATAATCCTTCCTCTATTTTTTATGCTTTCAAAAAGCAAGAAAGAGAATTAATGTAATTGTTTTTTTGGCTTGTTTATGTTCATGCAGAGTAGTCAATGAGACTCTAGAAAGCATTTCTTTAGACCTTGGCTTTAATGGGAGTACACTGGCTGAAGGTACTTCATGTGATGTTCTTAATCTTATATTTTTGTTTATTTTTCTGCATTTCGGTTTCCATTCTAATAGCTTATTTTTTGTTAATGAAGGTCTAGTGGTGAGTACATGTTTAGGGGGTGCCTTTGTTGGATCTCTATTCAGTGGTTGGATTGCAGATGGGATTGGGCGCCGCAGAGCATTCCAATTGTGTGCTTTACCGATGATAATTGGGGCTTCAATGAGGTTATTAAAATATGAAGCCCATGCTCCTTTGTTTTTTTAGTTTTGTGTGTGTGTGCGTGTATGTTCTTTTAAATTTTCTCTAGTGGTGTTTATTTTATTTCATTGGTAGGGCAGCTAATATTATTTCATGGTAATAACATACAACTTAATTCTTTCTAGAGAACTGACTGGATTTTTATTTGGCAACAAAGTGGATTATTTTGCTTGATGTTTCATGTCTTCTTAGTCTGAAACTGTGCTATCATAACCTATAATGCTTAAATGATATAAAAGAGTGACTATGAAACTGGTAGGCAAAAGAAATGGTGGTCTTCCAGTTCGAAGACTAGTTACATTGTTTAATTAACTAGACCTACTTATTATGTGTAGATAGATGGTGTTTTATGTGCTACTTATCCAATCATTCTATTTTATTGAAAATTATATTGACGAGGAAGAATGTGTTTGGTTTGTGATGAAAACCTACCAAATGAAGAAAGGACAAGGACAGATATGATACTGAGTGTTCTTAGTACCAAATTCATAGTTTCTGGCATACAACTTGCAATGTTATTTTTACCTGCTATGACTTGAAACTAAGTCGCACAACTTATGATTATAATTTTTAATGGGAAATACTTATAGTTTGTATTTTTTTCACCATGCTGTATGCTCAAGAAAGGAGGGGTGCTAAAGATTATCAAATATATCAACAACACTGTCAAGTACACATGATCCATCCTTTCAAAACAGTAAAAATTGTGACATATTCGAAGTTCCACTTCCCTTGTCTTAAATTCTTTCTGCTGAATCTTCCTTGCCAGGAATACGTCATTTCTTTCTTGCTCTGAATTGTCCTTGTCATCTATCATGACCCTAAGGCAGAGTATAGTCCACCTATCATTTTCACTGTTATCTGAAATTATGTGGATCTTACTAAAAGGATATCCACACCTGTACTTGCAGTGCAACAACGAGAAGTCTGGAGGGTATGCTTCTTGGAAGATTTCTTGTTGGGACTGGAATGGGTATTGGCCCACCCGTTGTTTCTCTCTATGTGGCAGAGGTATGAGAACTGATTTTTTTTTCTTTTACACTATTAGTTGACATTGCTTACTCCCATTCTTGGTGTCTTGTCTGATTGTGCTTCATCCTCCTGAGCAGGTTTCACCCTCGTTTGTAAGGGGTACTTATGGGAGCTTCACTCAGATTGCAACATGCATTGGGCTTATTGGTGCCCTATTGATTGGAATCCCTGCCAAGGAAATTGATGGTTGGTAAGAAACATTTTGGAACTTAAATGGTCACCTTAGATTAGTTCCCTTCTTTCTGAATCATATTTTCTTTTTGAATGCAAAATTGAAACATTTGATTTTTAACTTGATGATGTGCTCAGGTGGCGGGTTTGTTTTTGGGTATCTGCATTTCCCGCTGCAATACTTGCTTTTTTCATGGAGTTCTCTGCAGAGAGTCCTCATTGGCTTTTGAAGGTCATCTTTTCTCACTGTAGTTTGTTAGTGTCTTAAACAAGTTTTTTCTGGTGTTGGATTTTACATTTGTTTCTTCATGTGTAGGTTGTGATGGGTCCAAATAAAGTAGTCCGGAAAAAAATTAGTATTTTCTTTATACAAACAAATATTTAAAGAATGAACTTAATCTGATCAAATCTTGGTAGACCTGAGTTTGATTTGGATCTTCTTATTTCTGTCTTTTATTCAGAAATCATCCAATCTGCTGGTGTAAAACTCTAAATCAACATCCATTCTAGAATAGTTCTTTTGACTGCCATACTTTTCTTGGATGCTTTGGGGTTAGTATGATGCAGTCTTTTTTGCTTATGCATTTTCAATGAATATCATAGCCTTTTTCCCTGGTTCCTTGTATACCTTATCTTGTCCCTTGATAATTGTTCCCATCCTCCAGCAAATGCTTTATTCCCTTCTTTCCTGATAAGAAACAATGTGTTTCATATATATTTTGCATGTGAGTAATTACAAGGACGACAAAATATCCTTCAAATATTTATAGAGGAAAAAGAATACAATTTAACAACAAGATCATGAAACAGTTTTACATCTGTAGAAAATTGATGCAGCAAGGTGAAGATCTGATGGTTACAAGGCAAAGTTGGGTAAAATGTTCTCCAACCTAAGGCAGAAAAAATCTGATTTTTGATCAGTTTTCTGCCATTCTGAGCAAAGAATGGCTTGAAATCTATGAGCTCCGCGTTTCAAAATTTATGCCACTAAACAAGAACAAGAGGAAAACGAACACTCTAAAATCTGAATCTATCACTTCTAAGTTACTTGAAATGAAAGTTATCTTACCCCTAAATATATTAAAACAGCAATTTGCTCATGGATGACCCAATTAATTGTAAAGAAACAAAACTCAATACCTGACAAAAGCCTACTCTACAAAAAAGCCATAAGACTAACCCAGTTCCAGAATTAGGAAAATTGTTAAATACACCTATAGAACAAAACCTCAATAAGCTAGAAGAAGATCTATATAATTGAAACACGTTTTAAAACATCCTGCTGAGCTAAAAATTGAATAAATCAGCCTTTTAGGTTTTCTAGTGTTTGGAGCCCATTGTCTTCCTTTCACATCAAAAACTAGAAACTCAATCCTGATCACATCTGAAGTGCCCCAAATAAGTTTCAGTTATGTCCAACTGATGCATAGTTGAACCTCATGGAGTGCTGATAAATTACCATGAATGTCTTCACTTTTTTCTGTTATGTTATTATCATCAGTCTTACTGCATTTTTGGGGTAATCCATTAGTTGATGATTTTTTCCGAAGTAGATGGTTACCTTTGTTTCTGGACTTGGTTCAGAAAGGAAGGGCAGCTGATGCTGAAGCTGAATTTGAGAAGCTTTTAGGAGGATTACACGTCAAATCTGCAATAGCAGAATTGTTAAAGTTGGAAAGAGGGGAAGAAATAGATGCTGTAAAGCTGTCAGACTTATTCTGTGGACACTACTTTAGAGGTAATATGCTAAATTATTAGTGTTTTATCCATTATGTTTATTTTGAGTTGATTTATCTGAATTTATTTCACAGTGGTTTTCATTGGATCAAGCCTATTTGCTTTACAACAGCTTTCTGGCATAAATGCTGTGTTCTATTTCTCTTCAACTGTCTTCAAAGGAGCTGGAGTACCTTCAGACCTTGCAAATATGTGTGTTGGAATTGCAAATTTATCAGGTAAAGATCACTGACTTCAGTTGCAAATATCTCAGTTTTGCATTCCAAAATTATGATTAGCCGTTTCTTTACTGTACCCTTTAAACTTCTTTAGGGTCAATCATTGCAATGATTTTGATGGACAAATTGGGAAGGAGAGTGCTTCTTCTAGTGAGTTTCTCAGGCATGGTAAGTTAAAACTTTGGCGAACTTCCATTTCTAGTTAATCGGCAACTGGTTGCACCATGGCAGTGTATTATGAACCGCAAAAATGGTATCTTAAAGCCTCATGGGATTCCTCTCCGGACATACAAGTGACATAAGTGCACAATATTTGATTGTCCAACTTGGGAAATTTTATGCAGCATAATTTGCCTCACTAAATGATAATATTATCTCTGGATATCTGACCATGCTTTTCTGATGGCTGAACGGAAACCTAGTCACATTAGAAAGTTATATTCACTTGAGAGGGGAAATACTGAGTAGCAAAATTGTCTGGATTACTTCTTCTTTCACAATTCTTGGTCCTATTAATTCTAAAGCAATGAAGAATGCAACTTTCTAATATTTGAATTTTTGGGTTTTTCCCATCTTAATTGCAAACTTCAAAAATTGCAAAAAGATGGTCATTTTGGAGATCATCTGACCAAACTTCCGAATTTCAGACTTTGTGTGAAATTCATCAGATGATCAGTTGTGTCGGTTTCTGCAGTTGTGAAGGCTGTGGTGTCCATTAACTTATATGCTGTTCATTCTGTTCAAGCTTCTAATTCAGCATTATGTGACAGAAAAACTGTCAAGCTTCATCCAACTAAGCATTACACATTTGATTGGTTCAGGCAGCCTCAATGGGCCTTCAAGTCACTGCAGCAAGTTCTTTTGCATCAGAATCTGGAGCATTGTATCTATCTGTCGGTGGCATGCTGCTGTGAGTTGTCAATACTCATCAACGAGATCTTGAAGAAAACTATAAGAATATTATATAAAGAACAAGGATCAAAATTCCATCTTCATCTCAATAATATATGCAAATTACAGTCACAATATTGGCAGGCTTGTTTGTGTTTTTATTTATATGCAGCAGGATAATTATGAGTTTATGGGCCAGTTACCATATTCTTCTTTGGAGAAAAAAAAAATGAAGTGATATTCTAAACTCATGATAGCTTGATCCAAATATTTAGTTATAGAAGCAGCTTCGACCCATCTTGGATTTAAATTGCAGGATACAGATTGGAATCTGTGTGAATAAAATATTCCAGAACTTGATCAGCGAAGAAATGAAATTTATGATGTATATATATGTATTGTAAGTTGTTGTAAATTGTTGGAAAATTGTGATGAGTAATCAAACCCAGGTGGCCATGGTATCCATTATGGCCTAAACCATCTTTATATAACTTGGAAAGAGAACTGAGGGGAAACAAACAACTTTAAAACTTTTGCTATGTCAATAACATGGTATCCTTCCCTAATTGAAAAGTTGTTTATGCAGGTGTGTCTTGACATTTTCTCTGGGTGCTGGTCCAGTCCCAGGTCTCCTTCTTGCGGAAATATTCCCCAGCCGAATTAGGGCAAAGGCGATGGCAGTATGCATGGCTGTGCATTGGGTACTTCCACTGTTCTCTGTGTTATTGTTATATTTCCTTTTTTTCTCTCTTGCCATCTCTGGGACCTCAAATCTAGACATATAATGCAAAAACTGAGTTTTACAACTCTATGTCCTTCTATTCTTTTTCCATTTTAAAAACTAAGTTTTACAACTTTATGCCATTTTTTCATTTTTTTCCTTTATAAGCCATGAGTTACATTTTGAACTACTTGAATGTTACTTCAACATTGCTTATTGGTTCTCTTTGGAAACTATAAAATATGGGTTTGAAGATAGTACAGCCGGGCCATGGCTAATAGACTAATTATAGGCATAGGGTTTTGAGCATTAAATTTAAGACTGACCTCCTCAAAGGAGAAGCTATGACTTGTAATTTGATACTCTTAATTTGTACTTTAAATTGGTAAATTGAAAATTTCTTTTTAAGTCAATAAATTTGTGACAGTTGCACTTAATTTAAGGTACTCGAGGGTTTTTCATTGGTTTCTATTATTTATTGATTCTTGCAAATTGTGAAGTAAATGCAATTTTGAGGTCCCCTTCAAATCAATTTTTTGGCATTGCTCCTAGTCTGTAACATATACTGAGGATTTTGGTTTTGGCCTTTGTTTGGTGGGATCTTTTTATCTTCCTATTTGCTTTTCATTTTTAGACTTTATGAACTCTTGATGTCATATTCTTATAAAGTTAAGCACTTTGAACAGGTGATAAATTTCTTTGTTGGTCTACTTTTTCTACGCTTGCTGGAGCAAATTGGGCCCCAGATCTTGTACACAATCTTTGCTTCATTTTGCTTGATAGCCGTGGCTTTTGTGAAGAAGAATGTGGTGGAAACCAAAGGCAAATCACTCCAAGAAATTGAGGTTGCTCTTCTTGCACCTTAGTAGAGAGGTATTTTCTTGTTATTCACTGTATTATTTGGCATTATAATTGTTGAAATTCAGCTAAGCAAAATGATTGGTGAAGTTTTGGGATCAACTTTGTATAATTCTTGGAGTCAGGTTAAGATTCTTGATTGTACTTGCATCACGGCTTTCTTCTTGTTTATTAATGAAAGTGGTTCAATCTTATATACTAGAGTCTTTGACTTTTGCTTCTCACAAATGTTGCTTCTTTGTGACCATTTTTGCCTCCATAAAGGTTTTTTTTTTCCTTTAGGTTCTTAGTTTTTTCAATTGAAAGTTCAGCTGACTTGTGTATCTGTAACATCTGGTTGGAAGACTTATACAACCCAGTTAGGAGTCAATTGCTGAGATCTTGGATAGTTACAAAATATATTGAGTAGCTACCTTGTTGTACTATAAAGAAACTCTCAGAATTATGAAAGATTCTTGTTGGGAAGGTGACTAATGTAATATCATAGACTGGACCATACTTCATTTCCCGGTTTTCAAACACAAAATTTAAGTAGATTCTAGTAATGTCCTGCTGATTTGGTGAAGGTTGTCTTCATTTGTTCTTTGGTGGAATGCAAAAAGATAATGTGATTTATGCTTCTCTTGGAATGAAGGTCTTTCGGGAAATAAAGTTTCTTTTTCTGAATTCAAGTGACAGTTGATGTATGCCTTCTTTATCATAATCCCTTTATGCCTTGTTTTCCATGATGCTTAACATTAACATGATGAGTTCCATTAGCCCTAGATAATTTAATTTACGATAGATGTGAGTTAAACCCTGGAAATTATGTCTTTCCACACATGAACAGAAAAGTCAGTTTGATGGATGTTTTGAAAAAAAAAAAAAAAAAACATATACTCACCTGCATGACCTAATTTTATACTACCAGTCCTTATCAGAACGTGAACTTGTGAATGCAAGAGATCTCTTTTGTTTTTTGATGAGTTTGATACATGAGGCCCACAATTCTTCCCCAATGGTGAATCATGTCACCTGCAGGAAGCATTAGTCTTGCACACCAGGGATCTTGTGTGCATGGACTAGTGAGAAATGATATTGAACGTGTGGAAGAAGCCATGTTTAGAGTGCTAAGAGCAGTTACCAAATCAAATTGGGTCAGTTGGTGTGTTTTATGGGGTGCAGTTTGCAAGGTGGCTCCTCCAGAGCTTTTGGATTACTGCCTCAAGAAACTTGGAGGGAAACTGATTTCTGATGGTGTGGTTGTTCAGGTCCTCATGCAATCCTGATTCGGTTGCTGTTGTGCACAGGATGGCAACTTCACTTTTTATCTTCATCAATTTTTGGTTTAATTTTCTTCTTGAATAAAACTACAAAGTCTGTCCGCTTTAAAGACTACCTTTAGTCTAACCCAGTTAATAGCCATCCCAAGTCATGATAGTATGTGGTGTTTTTTCCTCCCTAATGAGGCACAGTATAGATGATTAGCAATACCAACTATCAGAGTGTTGTCTTGAATAAGCATGAGGCTAGTGCTTGCAATAGTTTATTGGGTTTCAATTGATACTAGCGTTAGTCAGTTATAATTTTGGAATTCCTGGGGTTGTGCCTTGTAAGCTTTAGTTTGTTGAACCCCGGAAGATCATCATTCATCTCTTTTTGTGGTTTACTTTGTTAGAGACTTGATCTGGGAAGCATTCCCTCGAATGGAATTACTGCTTGCACTAATTTTACTTTCTAATGTTGCTGATTAGAGCAACATCTCCACAGACGATGCTTAGCTATGGGCCTCTAGTAAAGAGGGACCTTGTAATCACCTTAAATGCAAAGCCCCTGGACTTCAAGCAGTTTGTGAAAGACTACAAGCCTAAGAAGGAGTTGTCAATCACAAATCCATTTGGAGTTCATCTCTCATGCCTAGTGGAACTCATCGACCTATCTGAAGAGGGTAACACAAAGTCACCACTAGAACTAATTGTTTATCTCTAAATGCCACCATTTTTTACCTCAAGCTTGAAACATCAAGGGGATTTTTAGGATGTATATTTGATGTTCTAAAGATTCAAAGCTGAATAGCTCGTTGGCCATGCTGGGGTAGATGAGTCCACCTGGCTCAAGCTCTTGTTAGGTTCAACCGGAATAGTTGAAGTTAGAGGAAGATTCCATGGGAAGAACGGCCTAAGTAGGTTTAGAATGGAGAGAGGACTTGATAAATGGATGGTTGATTGCAGTTGTGGACCCAACGATGATGATGGGGAGAGAATGCAGCCCCATGACGGCTAACCTCATGTATTTTGGCTAAGATGTACTATTCCGCCTCACTGGATCATAAGAATTTGAGGTAAGGTTCCTTGTAAAATCTCCTGTATATACCTATTAATAACAGAGAACCAGGTCATAAGCTCCAACTTCTTATCAGTTGGAGTTACACCATGCATCAGGTAATCCCAAATAGGATCCAGCCAAATGGCCTCTTTTGCCTCAACATTGGCCACATCTATGCTATCCAACTCCATAATGGGCTATTCAAGGTATTGAACAGGAATTGTTTAGGCTTCTCGGGCATGTATAGATGCTACGAAACTGGTGTGGGCATCTGCCTAGTCTGTTTTCTTCTCATGACACTAATTCAATTTCCCAATACTCAAACTTGTTGAGTTGTCACTCATCCCTGGCCTCATATTCTGTAGCGACCTGGTTTAACACAAGCTGGGAATTGGTCCTACTAGCCAGAAGAAGACGAAATCCTAGACCAGGCAGAGTCTGACTGTTAGTGCCTCATACTGGACTTCGTTATTGGAGGTGACAAGCCTTAACTTTGTGGCTTGCACCAATGCCCCCTGTCGGGCAAATGTAACACGACTCTGGCTCTAGACCCCTTATACGTAGCTGACTAGTCAATGGAAGAGGGTCTTCCATTTCTTCAGGTTTACGAAGTACGGTTTGTATACAGTCCCAAATTCACTCCATGCAATAGCCCACTTCGCTAATCTACCAGATAGGTTGGGTTTGCGCAAAATTCCCCGGAGGGGCTAGTCGGTCAGCACATTCAAGGTATGGGGTTGGAAATAAGGCCAAAGCTTCTTGGTGGTTGTCCGGAGCAATACCACAATCTTCTCGTATTCAGAGTAGCAGGTTTATGCATCCACAAATACTTGCTCATGTAGAAAAACTAGACTCTCTTGCTTAGCATTTGTATAATCGAGAAACACAATTATTAAAAAGAGCATGATATATAAGTTTAAAATTTCTAGGAAAATTGGTACGTCAATATGCTTTCAGACCTTTTAGAAAAATTGATAGCTCGACGGCCCTCAATGCTAAAGTCGTTCAGACAAGATGTCGCACCGGATACCACTCACTAGACTAAACCCAACAAGTCGTCGTGGGCTCATCCTTCCGAGGCAAGTTAGGTGATACGGTCCTAAAATCCCGGGCGCTTGGTCGGTGCCCCATCCCATCACATGGGTAAGCTAGAGTGGCTTGTTGTGTCTAATGATGTGAATATTCCCATTCTCAAATTGCTTCTTCAAACAAATTTACTTTACGTAAATGTAATATTCCTCCATATATTGCAAACAAACAAAGCAACAGAGAGTGGTTGTATTGATTATTGTACTTTCAACCATAAATCTAGAATGTGGCTGGATCCCATATCTTCCATCACAAGCATTTCATACTTCTTCCCCAAGCAAAAAAATAAATTTGATAACTCACCTTCAGTTCCTCTCTCTCACCTTCCATATTCATATCCTTCACTTCCTCTGTTTCTCTAGGTGAGTTTTTTTGTTTGGGCCTCAGCAGCAGACAGCCCAGTAGGCCTCCGTTATCCTCCATTCTCGTAATGCAAACGGTGGTAATGTATTTCACCTTTTTTAACGGTATTTTTCATTAAATTTTGCGTTGTAAAAAGTCATGTTGCTTGATGCACACAGCCACCAGGTCCAGTATCATCAGTCCTTGTTTCTTGCTTGTTTGGTTTGGGAGATTTTTGTTTCCTTCCAACATATGGAGAAGTCGGAAGTTAGGAATGGAAAAGAACCGCTAGGAAGTTCTCCATTTTTTGGCAAAGAAGATTGGTCTTGGTATGGGTCAGTGGAATTCATGAGGGGAATTGGAAAGACTCCCAAAAGTGCAAAGATTTGAAGAGAAATTTTCCAAATGCAAATATGTTTATTCAATTATTTGCATTTTATTTTAGATTTTTCTTCAATTTTTGCTCTTCTGATTGGAGTTCCACTCTTCTGCTAAATATATGTTGCATGACAAAAAGACATACTGCTTCATCTAAATTAAAACTCTATGAATGAACTAAACAAAACTGACCTTACCAAAGGCAATCTTCTTTCCAGAGAAAGAGGGTTTCTAGCCTTCTTGATACCCATGTAATTTTCATTCCTCCATGTGTCGGAAAGAAACAAAAATCCCCCGGAGTTCTAATCTAATGGCTGAAGAAATAGAAAAAGAAAAAAACCAGAGACTGATGCTATAATTGTTGCTGGTGTACAAATGAATCAAGGATTTTCTTTTGGTTCATGATTCCACAATCAACAAATTAATGTTTATTTATTTGTAAAATAGAGTACATTCCCTGTACTATCCTTAGATTTGGGCTTGGGTTGAGACCCTGATTAGGCTTGAACAACATTGATGAAAAATGTAAATGCTTAATCTCGGATTGAAAATGCTTCAAACTTATCCTTAAATTTTTGAAAGTTTTGAAGAGCTTTTAAATCCTTGATACTTAAGGTTTGAAAATACTTCAAATTTATTTTGAAAGCTTGAAGAACTTAAATCCTTGATACTTATGGAGGTTATTGAATCCTCAAAGCCTAATTAAACTTGTTTTAGAGTATTCCAATGTTTGAATAGCTTTATAAATTATCCACATCGACTCTTTTTGAATTCTTGAGCCTCTTAGTTATTCTTGTCAAATGTGAAAGTTTGAAAGTTTACAAGTGTCTTTTAAAAACAGGGGTTAAGAAATCCTCTTAAGTATTATCTCTTAATTTTTAAGAGATAATATTATTATTGTGTGAAAATAATCCAAAATTAATAATTATATTTTTATAATTATAAAAATTAGTTAATTTTTTTTCTTGGATGAGATTACTAATATTTTTGGTATGCCCCATTTAGCATATTTTCTTATCTTATTAAATACATGAATTGCACTTGATAATAAAAAAGCGAGTAAATTTTACAGCTCTACAAATACCCCTTTCAAAAATTTGTTTACATACACAATTTTGTAACATTCTACGTATTTACTTGATACTTGGAATCAATGTAAATGTGGTTTCACTTATTTTTCAGGAAATTTGTTCCTCCAAGGTGGAGAATGGTTTCCTCATTGCCTCCCAAACACCTAATCCTTTCTTTTAAGTAATGAATATTTGGGTAAATGTTGTCTTTGCTTCCCTTGCCATTAGCTTTAAGTTGTATCAATTAATGTATAAATATTATTTGAATTACAATTATCCTAAATTATATAGTCTCATAAGTAATAAAATATGTCAATAAAAATGTTTCTTACATTATTTTTGCTTCAAATAATTTTTATTATTTAAAAATATACATAAAGTATTGAGCCTGTTAACCATTATTTAATTTTTTTTTTCAACTTTTACTTGCTTATTATTAAAACAAGAGAATATTCATTGACATAAGTTTAATTTAATAGACAACTTCTTATAAGTTGATTTGAAAAAATGAATGCAGCATTTCCCACTTATGAGGTTTAGAGTCTGTTTGGTAGTATTTTTTAAATGTGTTTTTAGTTTTAAAAATACTTAAAAACATTTTTAAGGTAAAAAATAAGTATTTGGTAATATTTTGAAAAATACTTTTGAAAATTTAGAAAAACACCTGAAGTGTTTTTTAGAAAAGCACTTAAGAAGTGTTTCTTTAAAAAAAAAAAATACCTCAAAATTTTTCATATATTCTTAAAATACCATTTCCTAATATCCTCTGTTTCTCTTTCACTTTTCGCTTCTTCTCACTCTAAATGCCCTTTTTGGTTATTTATTATTATTAAAAGCTTTTTTGTATTCATGCAATATATTATCAAAAACACTTCCATTAGAAACAAAATTGGGTTCTTAATATACTTACAATCTCCAAATACAATATATACTTTAGAATATTGGTCTTAATTTTTATTAATAATAAATTAGATATTTTTACTTTTACTAGATGTTAATCATACGTCATAAAATAAGAGGAAATACATTTTTCTAAAAACACTTGCCTCTACTGAAAACACTTCAAAAAGAAAGGCAGTCTTAGAGTACATTTGACAATAATTTTATAAAGTGTTTCTAATCATTTTTCTAAAAATAAAAATTTTCAAGTATTAGTAACGGTAAAATCACTTTCTAATGTACTCTTAATATGGCATGTTTATGCCCCAAATCTTCGGTTAATTTATATTCAAAACTGTGAATCAATGGAAGAAGTAATGTGTCTAGGGTCCTAGGAATCAAAGAAAGCTGGGATGTGGAGGAGTGGTGGTGCTTCTCTTCAACCCCACTTATCTCCTTCCCCAATCTTCTCTCAGCATCCTTGGTCTTTACTTTCCATCTCAGGTATTTTCCTTACCTCTTTCTTTTTCTTCCTCTTTCATTTTTAAGTTTCATATAGAATTAAATTTCCTGCTTTTCCCAGAAAATTTCTTTCTTTTCACCAGTCCTTACTTTGAATTGGTGGTTTTTATGACCGGAGCATTAGAAGTGGCAATTTTTGGAATGGTAGAAATCCAAAGCCCACCAAGTTTCTCCATGTTCAACTTCTAGCTTGTTTTAATTTTAAGAAAATTTTGATGTCTTTTGTAAGTTATAATATCAATTGGGTTGATAACTTGTTTGTTCTTTGATGTAGACTATTTTTTAACATTGATGCATGCAAGAATACTTAAAATATTCTACATATCTTCATGCTACATGGCTATTGGATCAAACCATGTTTCATTACTAATTACAGTAAAAGGAGTCCAGATTTCCCTAGCCAGTTGTATCTCCATCCCCCCCCTGCCTAGACTGCAACTGCCATTGAAGCCTATAGAAGGGGAATCAGAATCTAATTCCTTCTTCTTATATCCATCTCTATCAGATGTGGTGAGACCATAGGGTGTGAGGGGAGAAAAGGGCTTAGAGGGGGTTTCCATCTGTCTGCAAGCGAGGTTTTGTTGTTCCATTGTTTTTTTCCTAATGTTTGGGTATGTTATGGTGTGTGTTGATGCCTTATTTGGCTATTTCTAAGTAGAGCTTTTATCCAGAGAAGCAAATATTGACCAGAAGGATTAATCTATATGGTGGGTGAAGCTCAAAGTTCCCTTCTCCTCCATTTCTGATAAAGTAAAACAAGGGTAAACTGAAAAGAAAATCCAAACAAGCAAAAGAATCTAAAATGACACGCACTTGAGTCAAGAGAAACCATTAGAGCCTGTTACTTTTGAAGGGCAGTCATTATTTCACTCTAGAACTGCACCCATGTTAGAATTTTGACCAAAGTTCTTAGCATGGAAGCCAAATTTCTTTACATGAAGATTAAATAAAGCTGGTTTATTGCCGTCTTTAAGTACCCGTAAAAATAACAATGTTTTCTGACATCTGTTTGTTCAAAGAGTGATGTTCAGCCTTCTCAGTTTTTATATTGATGCTGCACCAGCAAATGGTGAAGCCAAATCAAGGTCATTGGGAGTAGGATTGGAAGAAGTCATTCAACAAAAGAAAGTCAATCAACAGAGAAACCAAAAAGAAGGGATGAAGCAACAGAATGGAAGCAACAGAATCAATCTCATTTGGAAAAGGATGGTAAGAAGCTCAGAGTTGAAAACAGCACAGTTTTCACAAATAAATACTTCCACAACTGCAGGGAAGAAACAGAGAAGCAAAAACATAACTGTTTTACATCAAAGAGAGACCTAAAATTCAAGGAGGAAAGGGTGAAAATGAAATCACATTGTTTTGAGATAAGTAGGGGGAGCAGAGGAAGTGGACTGACTTTGGAGGTAATTACTAGACATGACTCCTATTACCAAAACAATGTTTATCCTTGGAAGAATTTTTGTTTTTTCTTGGCAATGATCATAGCTTCCAGGCAGAAGAAAGAAAAAAGAATCTTTCCCAAATAAATTTTCAGTTCTAATCAAAATTCATCTACTCTCAAACATTATCACCTGTTCCAGTTTTGCTTCTAATTTTGTCATGTCACCAGGAATCATGAAGAATAGAAACCCATCAATTTTTTAATCTTGAAATGGACCCCAAGTGTAGAAAAGAAATTGGTTGGATCATAAAGAATAAGATGATTGCAAACTGATGGAAACAAAATGATTCTTGGAGTGTACAGGGAGAAGCACTTTTATCAGGAAACAGAAAGACGAGGAAATTGGATGGATGACATTAACTTCATAATCCAGAGTTGAAATAAAGCATGGTTTTGGAGCATCATTGTGCTTAACTGGAAAGAAGAGTCAGAAAAATAAAGGCAAAGAGATGAAGTTAAAGCTGAGAATGAGAAAAAGCAAAAGGCTTATTAATTTATGTATACTATTTTTCCTTCTTAATCAACTACTGGCCCATGATTAATGATGATCTCAAAGGTAGGCTTTTGATAAGGAGCTGCAGACTCATCAAACAGCAAAGAAGACGCAAAGGGCTTGAGCTTAAGGATGGGTGAAAGCTTAAGCATTGATGCTAAACTCTTCATGCTGCTCCTTATCTTGCAGTGCAGTTCTTGGAATAAATAAATAAATAAAGAAATAAAAACCTCCATTATTAACGAAGAACTATACCTTGATCTTGGATGGAGGGAAACTCCTCTTATTCCTTCATGGCTCATGGAAGCATGGAACCCATAAGTACTTAATTGTTCATAAAAGCATGGAAGTTCATTAAATTTGAACTTCTTTCCCTCTCCAGGCTCATACATACTCTTTTGACCATCTCTGAATCCCATCATCCCTTCTCTTATCACCTCTTTTTGGCTGAATTTCAACCCTTGTTTGTGTGATATCCTAAGAGACGTGCCATGGATTGTCTGGGCTCACTCTTAGGAATTGCCCCCTGCTTATGTGATTATGCTGCGAAGCATTCAGTTTACATCTGCGATCTGGAAGATAATCTCGAGGTATTGAGAAATGCAATGGTCGAACTGAAGAATGTAAGTGAGGATGTGAAGAGAAGGGTTGATCTTGAAGAGCAGCAACAGATGAGGCGTAGAAGTGAAGTAGATGGCTGGCTCAAAAGAGTAGAAGAAATGGAGAATGAAGTTACTGAAATTCTGCAAGAAGGTGATAAAGAAATCCAGAAGAAATGTCTGGGATGCTGTCCCAGGAAATGCTGTTTGGCATATGAGCTTGGAAAGATTGTGATAAAAAAGATCAGTGAGGTGACTGAACAAATGAACAAAGGGCATTTTGACGCTGTGGCAGACAGAATGCCTCCAGCTTCAGTGGATGAACTGCCAATGGAGAACACTGTGGGGTTAGATTTTATGTATGAGAAAGTCTGTGGCTACCTTCAAGATGAACGAGTAGAAATTATTGGACTATATGGAATGGGGGGTGTTGGAAAGACCACCCTCTTAAAGAAAATCAATAATTATTTCCTGACAACAAATCATAATTTTGAAGTAGTGATGTGGGTTGTTGTATCCAAGTCTGCAAGCATAGAAAAAGTTCAGGAAATAATTCGAACCAAGCTACAAATTCCAGATGACAAATGGAAAAGCAGAAGCAGCAAGGATGATAAAGCCATGGAAATATGGAAGGTCTTGAAAACAAAGAAGTTTGTGTTGTTATTGGATGATATCTGGGAGCGTCTTGATCTCTTACAAGTGGGGGTTTCTCTTCAAGACAATCAAAATAAGTCCAAGATAATATTCACAACCCGATCCGAGGATCTGTGCCACCAGATGAAAGCGCAGAAGAGGATCAAAGTGGAGTGCTTGGCACCAGGAGAAGCCCTGGCTTTATTCCAGGAGGAGGTAGGAGAAGAAGCATTAAATTCTCATCCAGATATACCAAGGCTTGCCGAAGTTGTTGCTGAAGAGTGTAAAGGTTTGCCGCTTGCCCTTATTACCATCGGACGAGCTTTGGCTTCTGCAAAGACTCTCGCACGATGGGAGCAGGCCATAAAAGAACTGAGAAACTTCCCAGCCAAAATTTCTGGTATGAAAGATGAATTGTTTCACCGTTTGAAGTTCAGTTATGATAGTTTGCAAGGTGATACCATCAAATCTTGTTTCTTATATTGTTCAATATTCCCAGAGGACTGTGAAATTAGTAGTAATAAACTGATAGAACTTTGGATTGGGGAGGGGTTCTTAGCTGAAGCAGGGGACCTATACGAAGCACGTGTTCTAGGACGCGAACTTATTCAAGTTTTAAAGCTTGCATGTCTGTTGGAGCCTGTAGAAACTCAAGACTATTGTGTTAAGATGCATGATGTGATCCGCGATATGGCTTTATGGATAAGTTCCGAATTTGGAAGGGAGAAGAATAAAGTTTTGGTATATGATCATGCTGGCTTGTTTGAAGCACAAGAAGTTGCAAGATGGAAGGAAGCTCAAAGGTTGTCACTGTGGAATATAAGTTTCGAGGAAATCAAAGAAGTCAACGAAACACCAATACCATGCCCC
Source organism: Vitis rotundifolia (assembly GCA_030254885.1). Classification (NCBI taxonomy): domain Eukaryota; kingdom Viridiplantae; phylum Streptophyta; class Magnoliopsida; order Vitales; family Vitaceae; genus Vitis; species Vitis rotundifolia. Next base: position 3,485,132 of record CM058159.1, read on the forward strand.
AATCTCCAAACTTTTCTCATAAGAAAATGCAAAGATCTGCATGAATTTCCAACTGGGTTTTTCCAATTCATGCCTGCCATGAGAGTTTTAGACTTGTCAGGAGCTAGTTCAATAACTGAATTGCCTGTTGAGATATACAAGCTGGTCTCCTTGGAATTTCTTAAACTGTCCCATACTAAAATAACCAAGTTGTTGGGCGAGCTCAAGACTTTGAGAAGATTGAGGTGCTTGTTATTGGATGATATGTATTCACTCCGAAAAATTCCATTGCAAGTGATATCAAGCCTTCCATCATTGCAATGGTTCAGTCAATGGTTTAGCATCTACAGTGAGCATTTGCCTAGTGCGTTTGCAGAAGCATTTGCAGGAGATAATGTACTGTTTGATGGAGGTCGTGCCTTGTTGGAAGAGTTGGAAAGCTTGGACCACATGAGTGATATATCCATCAACCTATACACATGCCTCTCCATTAATATATTAAAGGGTTCCCACAAGTTACAGAGATGCATAAGGCGGCTATGCCTCAAAGCCTGCGAAGATTTAACCTCACTTGAGCTATCGTCTTCATCTTTGAGAAGAATGAAGCACCTGGAAAGCCTTTTTGTTAAAGATTGTCTTCAACTGGAAGTTGTACAAATCGAAGTGGGAAAAGAGGGGAGGCAAGGATATGACCGTAACTTCCCCAACCCAAGCTTAGAAAAATGGTTCCACAGCCTACATGAAGTATGCATTTGGAGGTGTCCAAAATTGTTGGATTTGACATGGCTTATGTATGCTCAGAGCCTTGAATATCTCAATGTTCAGAACTGTGAATCCATGGTAGAATTGATAAGCAGTGATGATGCATTTGAAGGAAATCTCAGCCTATTCTCAAGACTCACCTCACTGTTTTTGATCAACCTGCCAAGGCTACAGAGCATCTATCCACAGACCTTGCTCCTTCCATCACTGGAAACAATCTCTGTGATCAATTGCATGATGCTAAGGAGGCTCCCTTTCGATTCGAACATGGCAGCCAACTGTTTAAAGAAAATTAAAGGGAATCAAAGCTGGTGGGATGGCTTGCAGTGGGAGGATGAAACCATCAGGCAGACCTTCACCAAGTATTTTTCAAGATGTCAGTGATTCAAGAAAGGAGACATCAGAGCAGGCAGCTGAGGTACTGTAGGCAGTGCTACTGCTTATCTATATATCTGAATGCTATGTGGGCACAGGATCCAAATGTTCCATTACTGGCTATGTGTATATTCACAAAGAAAATCAACTTCCATGTTCCAATTTTCAAGATTTTGCATGAACATTTCCCAATTTTTACAGTTTGTATAATTCATATCAATGTACTTTTTATGTGTGAGATGGAGGAGTACAGAAGGAGGCAATATTTGGAATGGTTTTTTTTATTAGACAAATGTGAGTTTCATTGATAGGAGCCTATCCAACAACCTTCAGAAAGGGCTGTTTTAAAACCCAGTTGCTGTCAAGGTCTTCGAACAAAGAGTCCTTCACCAACTGAGGCATCACCCAAAGGATATCCAAACTAAGAGAAGGGAAGATACCACCAAATGTGTGGCTTCTGACTATGGGTTAGGATATGGTTGGATTAGTCTTCCTTCAACTGACACAGACTACAATGATTAAATTAAACCAACCTCTCCTTTTCAACTAGTCAAATTCCCAAAATATTACTTCATACTACCTTCCAAGCAAACCCATTACATACATCCGTCCTCCAACACCAAATTCCTTTGTAGAAAACTCTAAGATAGCTCTAAGAAAAGAATTAAAAAAGATTTGACAGAGAAATGCTAATTTAGTATGCCTAAACAGCAAACAGTACGAAGAGCAGGCTCTCACCCCACCAGCTAATTAATGATTTAATATTGGAAACATTTCTATCATCTCCAACTCTCAATCATTGAAAGTCGTCTAGAAGCACGGGTTCTAATCACCTAACTATTAGGTCGGCAATAGTGTCACTCCTCGAGAAAATAATGGCTCAAAAAGTAAGTTTCGTATCATGTGTAGTTAGGATTTGGTTTTGGACTGAGAAATTTGTCAAAGGTTGAGTTTGGGTTAGGGTTTCGTATTGGCTTAAGAAGTCAGCTCAAGATTGTACAAGCTAGTGATATGATAATATTAACTTAGAAAGTAAGTTCAAGGTTGTTGGTTTGGGATTTAAGGTGACTTTAATCACATAAATGAGAACCAACTTGATCTCTCTACTAGTCAATAGATATTTAGACTAGATGGTGTGTCTCATTAATGACCAATTAATTTTTAGATGAGATAATTAAGTCTTTATGAATAACACTTGTTAGTGTACTAAATTGATTAATTTAATAATTGTATTTCAAACACTTTCGGGTTCGACTTGCGTACTTTTTGAATTTTACATTGATATTAAGGACACGAGATTATCATTGATTCATTTAATAGAAAATTCATGTGAATTACCAAGTATAATTAAAATAAATAAATTAATAAATTTATTGAACAAACGATCATAGCTCAAGTACTCCTAGAACTCAAACGCTTAAAAAATTTGATTCTTTTTTATATTATTTATCGAATATATTTAATTAAGAAATAAATTAAAATTAAAACAAAAAAACAAAAAAAAAAAACCCACTAACTAACAAACAATACTATTTAGACTCGAGTTAAATTAAATCCTATTTCAATTTAAGATCTAAAAATAAATAAAGCAACAAACAAACGCCACCTAAGTGTTTGGCCCAACAGCCCATTACCCAAGCTTCCTGCGTCGAGATCAAATGATTGCTTTGAAGGGACCTTCAGAAAAGTTATTCCAACCTGGAGGAGGAAGAAGGAATCACTGAATAGATAAATATTTTATCTAATGTACAGTCCTCTCCACTACTTTGACAAAAGTAAAGAAGCTGTCCCAATTAGTTCAAATTTATTTTCCCTTTTTCCCCCTATTTTTTCCTGCAACCAAACAGAATGGGAAAAGTGAAAGTTATGTCTTTGGCCTTGAAAAGTAGGTAGAAAAAATGGAAAGAAAAATAGTAAAAAAAAATATAAATATAATTAAAATTTTATATTTTTAAAATTATTTAACCTTTATATTAAATTTAAATCTATTTTTTATTTTATTTTTCTATTTTTTTCTTTTATCATTTTCTTTTTCTTGTATTTTCTCTCAAATTTTCCGAAGCTAAATATAATTTCAGCATTAAGATAGTGGCTTTGATTTCTTGAATTCAATTTTTTTTTTCATTTTCTAAACCTGATGCAACTCTTTAGAACATGATTTGCAATTTTCTATTAAATAAATCCCCTAAATCTAGATTGAGAACAAGAAATTATATCTTCGAAGTCATCGTAGTCAAAAATCATTATTAAATTATATCATAAAAGATAAGTTCATCAATACGACACAAATGTGAGTCATACATGTGTTACATCATAGTACTATAAGAATAGTATACCCTAATTATTTGTTACACCTCGCGCGACCTACCATGTCAATTTCAAACTACTAAACACATGAAAAACATCATACAAATAAGTCATACTCCACTCACCACCCCTCACAACCCAAGGTGGTAAGAAAAATAAATGTGAACACAAGAAAATTATTCGTAGAAGAAGACGTATTGTCAATATTACTCTTATATTTATGTATTATATCTTGAAAAAAATAATAAGTTGGTTGAAATTTCGGGACATGTAATGCTTCCCCTCTGTCATTTTCAACTAAATATATGAAAACACATTGTTATTTTATTATCAGAAGAATTGTAAAGAAGAAAGGAAATTCTTTTTCTCATATGACATTTTTTTCAAGGTTTGATTTGTATGATGAAAATTTTGAAATAATGGAGGAGAGAAATAAATGAGGAAAAGACAACTAAAAATTTAGTCAACAACTAAAATAGAAATTCAACATTTAAAAAAAAATATATTTTTTCATTTTTTAAATTTTTTTAAAGTATCAAAATTTTGATAATATGCAAATCTTTTTAAATAACTTTTGCTATATTTTATTTATTTATTTTATTTTCTAAAATTCAAATTTTCATTTTTTGAATTAAATAAAATGAAATACAATACTTATTTAAGAGAGTGTATGACTTTGCTTCATATGAAAATTTAAAAAAATATTATTTTTAATAAAAAATTTATTTTAATTTATAAATAAATTAATCTTCACCTTTACCTTACCTTCTTGTTGAAGCCAAAAATAAAATATACGATCTGATATGAAACCAGAGTATCATTATTGACAAGCTTGTGTCACTCCATGCTACCAAGGCCATCCATAATTAAGACATGGACATAAAAATTAATAGAGGAGTCATTTTCATGAAAATATAGAGGTGGGCTTGAGCCATCAGTGCACGTGGGTCATACACAACATGATACCCAACTGTGACTCCAACCAAGGAGAGCTGGCCAGTGATGTTGTGGTGCTTTCTCTTCTCGTGTGTCTGCTCATTTTTCTTTATGTGAGAGCACTGGATTGGCTGTAGCTGTGTGCCATGGTATTGGCTGTCTAAGTAAGAGGACCACATGATGACCCTAATCATTGGCTTGGAATGTGTTTTATGGGTCAACATGGAAGCATGGGCATCTGCCTTTCCACTAGGTCTTGGGTCTTGTCCTCCCTTTTTTCATCTTCTCTTAATAATTTTACCACGTATTTGTCCAAAGAATAGAGTTTTTTCAAACAAAAATTTAAGGGCATGTTTGTTAACTCTTTTTAAAAACAATTTTTTGTTTTCTAAAACAAAACAAAAAAAAAAAAAAAAAACAAAAAACAAAGAAAACACCTTTAATAATTAAAAAAAAAAACTATTTTATGTTCTTAAAAATATAAAATAGAATATTTTCAGATAATATCATTTAATTATTTTTAATTATTTTATTTGTTCTAAAAAATAATTATATAAATTTTAAAAATAATTAAAAATAATGTATTAGATGTAAAAGTTATTTCAAAAATATATTTTACAATATAAAAATTAGATTAAAAAATTTTCAAGTTTTTAAATAGATATTTGATTTACAAAACATCATATAATATTTTTTTTTAAATTATTTTTTAAAACAGTTACCAAAAAGGGTATAAGGTTATTTAAAAATATTCTTAAAAAATGGTTTTATGAGGACAATTTTTTAATAAAAATTTTTATATTTAATAAAATAAAAGTTCATTTAAAAATTTAAAATATTATTAATCTATTTTTTATATTTTTAAATATTTTTTTTTATTTTTTACCCATAATACTTTATTTTCAATCATTTTCTATCTTTATATAATTATTAAAAAAAACCCCTCATAAAACAAGTAAAAATAATTAAGAAAAAAAACACAGTGTTTTCATAATTAGTTTTAAAAAAATTGTATTTCTTCAAATGTGATATAGAGTTTAAAAATTTTCTAAGTATATTCCAAAATGATTTTTCAATCTCTTTTTTTTTTTATAGAAAAAGTGAAGTATTACATTTTTCCTTTATATATGTCCATTACTAAAGTTAATAATGAAAAAAGAATTTTAATAAAGTCTTGTTTGGAATTTTTTTTTTTTTTTTGCCTTTTATTAAAATTCAAAGTAAAGATAACATACAATCATAAAAGATGGTTTTGGCATATGCCAAAGAAAATAATTTTCTGCATAAGTCAAAAGAGATTTCAATAAAAAATAATATCGAATTTGTTTTTTCTATCAGGCTTTTCTTTGAAGCTTTTTTCAATTAAATTTATCCAAATATATTTTCAATCTCTTGTTGATTTTTTAAGCAAGAAAAACAAAACATTTCACTCTCAAGAACTAAATCTAAATTATGTATTAGTAACATTTTAATATTTGTCATATTTTACCTCCTCATACTTAATATTTATTATTTGAATTTTTTTTTTTTTAAATACTCACAACCTCAAATAGGAAGATATAAAAAACCCCTTAAATGAGTATTAATCCTTATATTTTGGATGAGTCCAAGACATGTGGGTTTTTGTTTTAGTCCCAAAAATATCATTTAAGAAAACATAATGCGATACTATTTAGTAATTTTTTAGATGGTAAACTGATAATTTTTTAATATGACAACGTAGAGTAAAAAATATTCATAAAACTCCGTTTAAGGCATTGTGTTCTGATTTTATATGTTGGTAATTTTGTTTTTTCGTTATAATATATGATTTTTTTTTAAATAATAATTTACTCTTTATTGAAAATTTAAGGTTGCCGATTAATCAATCAAAAAGTTATAATTAAGTATGAAAATATTTTATGAAGGAGAAGTTAGTATTTGAAACAGTAATGCTCATATGAAAATTTAAATTTTGTGCTAAAACTATTTTAATTTTTATTTTTGAAAAAGCAAGAATGCTCAAGCACCAGCCAAAATGTTCGAGCACCAAAACCAATGTTCAAGTGCTCGAAGCACTAAAGTGGTGGTTAAGTTTGCTCAGGCATTCATTCCATCGAGCTCTTGGCCTATATGTATCATTCTAAAATGTGTTTTAGGATTTATTGCTCCCATCCAAAAAGATCCAAACTTGTTATACCATTTCCAAAAGTCATCAACAATTCATATAGCAAATTCTATGTTGTTAGAGATACATACATCCCCTCGTATGTTGAGGCGAATTCATTAGAGGACTTGAGATATTATGTTAAAGTCATAAATCTTAATATAAGTGTTGGAGTGTAAGTCTTAAATGATGTTTATTTTTTGGCTTTTTACTGAAAAGCGATTTGTTTTCAGAATTTAGATTGTTTGTTTTTCTACTTTTTTATGACTTATTATAACTTTTTTACTAAATTGAAAAAGTCAAAATACTTAACTTTTTCTAAATAGAAAAAATAACATATTGGTTTTTTTTACTTTTTAATACTTAATAGAAATAAAATACTATAAAAATAAACAACCTAATATTTAATACTATTAAATATTAAAGTTCTATTTAAAATTAAGTGAAAAAACAAACACAACCTTCGATTTTATTTTTAAAACTATGTATTACAAATTTCTAGGTGAGTTTTCAATTTCAAATCCTAGACTTCATGACTAAAAATTCGACAATTATGTAAGAATTTTTCACATAAAATCCTTTTATTTTCATTATGATCTATTAGTATTTTTTTCTCAAAGAATTAATTAAAATTAAAATATTAAACATTTATATTAAAATATACCCATTCACCCGTATTTATGTGTTACTAATAATTAATTTATATTTAATATTAACCGTATGATAAGATTATATAAACCTACTAAAAAAACAAAGGAGTACCAACTTGAAAAAAGCTTGATTATTTAATTTTATTTTCCTTTAAAAGAAAATTATGATTAAAAATGTTGATTTTTTTTTAGTCATTTATAAGGATGCTTAGCCTCGAAGGAAGGAGAATCATTTTTATTTTGAAATTGATTTAATTGTTAAAGCATCCAAAATTTTATATTAGAAATAATTACAAAAATATTGTTGACATGACTTTCACTCATATCATATTTAAGAATGCAAATTAATTGTCACTTTCAGAGACATTTCCTTATTTGACCAAAGCTCCATTATGAGTAATTGACCTTAGAAATTATAATTAAGATGAAATTTTGCACTTAATTTTATTTTATTTTTTTTATTTTTACTTTAGAAGAATTATATTTATATTTTGAATAATAAAATTATGAAACTTTGTTTACATCCTATACTAAAAGCCCTATATCTTTGTTTTCCCTTTAAACTTTGTACAATCAAATGGAAAAAAAAAAAAATTATATATATAATGTTAGGTTTTAATAAGTATTAAAGAAAGAAAATGAATAATTTTTTTTTATAAAAATAAGTAAAATGAATATAAAATAATATATAAAAATAATTTATTGATTTTAAGTCTTTTTTATTTGTATTTATTTTACCTTTACTTTTCCTCTCATTTTCCATTAGATTATTTGACAATAAATATAGTTAGGGATGACAACGAGTGAGTTTATTTTACCTTTACTTTTCCTCTCATTTTCCATTAGATTATTTGACAATAAATATAGTTAGGCATGACAACGAGTGAGTTTGAGACAGGTCGCCCTCATTCCAACCACAACCCGTTTATTAAAAATAATTTTCATTTTTATTCCATTGAAAAAAAATATATATAATAGGGTGAGGTGGGTGTGTGAATTTCTTATACTTGTCTCACCCTCTCTTTTAACTTCTTTTTTTTTTTTTGTTAAAAGATTTAAATTTTTTTTAATTAAATTAAAATAAATAAATTTTTTATAATTAAAATATTAGAACTTTTTATAACTTATTTTATTATAAAATATTGTTATTATTATTATTATTATTATTATTATTATTATATATTAAATTAAATTAATTTTATATATAATTGAGGTGGGTACCCATCTGGTTCTAACTCGTATATTTAAATTTCAAATCCATCTTATTACACGGGAATGATGCATACCTAAAAAAATCCGTTCCATTATCATTCCTAAACATAACTAATATATTTTATTTTATTTTTTGTATATTTATTTATTTATTTATTTTTCTCTCTCTACTTCCCTCAAACATGGAGAAAAAATTGTATATAATTTGTCACTCACATAGACACCCACCCTAGGGTGGGGCACCCCACTGGACGGCTACCCTACACAAAATTCCAACTCTAATTCATCCAATAACAAAATTTAAAATAATGACTTGTCATTTCACGTATCTCCACTTTAAAACAATATTATTTTTATTAAAAATAAATTACGGTTACAAATTACAATCACAATATCTTTTAAAAATAATTAAATTTGAAAATTGAAAAAAATTAAATAAATACACATGGTGTGACACATCACACATGTGCACAGAATAATAGTTACTGTAAAAATCTATGTGGAATTTGCCTTACAGATAGTTTCCAAATCAGCATAAGGAGGTGGATGTTAAATAGAGAAAATGGAGGCTTTTTCCCAGAAATTACAGAGGAAAAGGGTGATGATTGGCTCTTCCTCCAACCTCTAAACAACCTGAGTGAATCTCTCAGACTCAAACCTACCAGTACTTGGGAGTTGAAACTTTCCTACCTTCCAAACAAGCATCCCAGAAACTGAGAGAAAGCGACACAAAAAGGCCTCAGCAAGCAGACGAAACCTAACGGTCCTCGCGTTGAACTCCCCCAATCAAAATCATCCTCCCGTTTCTCCCTTTTCCGAGCTGTGCTTTTTCTGTCGTCTGGGTCTGATCGTGTTTTTCCCCAATTTGCCGATTTAAATTCGGTGATCGTGGTTTTGGAGCGGGTGGATTGGGGTTGTGATGGGAATGCGTGGAGGTTGCGTGGATTGGGAGGGGATCTGGTTGGTTAAGATGGGGAAAATTTGCGAATTTTGAGGATTGAGGGGTGGGTTTTGATTTTTTTTTGGGGTTGTTTCATTTTTGGGGCGAAATGAGCCCGGCAAAGCCGGCGGTGCCGGTTCGGGACCTGGTGGAGGAGGCCAAGAAGCGGTTTGTGTTTCTGGCGATATGCGTTGTGGGTCTGTCATATCTTATGTCTTGTAAGTGTTGATCGTGCGGAATTGTGTTTTGGTTCTGATTGATTGTTGTCTGATCGGGTTAAGTAATGTGGAAGGAATTGCTGAGAAAATGCAGGAAAAAGAAAATAAAGTATTCGACTTAAAACCCTTTTATACTTTTCATTGTTTGGGAATTTGATTAGTTTGCTCGTTAGAGGTGAGTTCTTAGTGACCCATTCAGTTGGGAATTTAATTTTCCTTCTTTTCCTCTGTTTTCTTGCCTACTCCAAGGAGGGGTGGCTGTTGCTCTTACATTAAGTTTGTAGATTGATTTTGTGATTTGTTATCTGGTGTCCAGGGACTAGTCTTATTCTATACGGTTAAATTTTTACCAAATTGAGGATAGTTTTGATTTATTTGGTGTTTAACTTTATTTTTTTCTGCTATATTTGGATTTGTTTAGGATATTGTTGACAGCTATGATCAGTTTTATCCTTCAATTTTGGAAACTTGTGTCCTTTTGTGTAAAGTGAATAGAATATAATTAGATTGGTTTTGAATAGCATGAAGCACTGGCATCATTTTCATGCAGGAGTTTGCAACCATGTTCTTTTTTTTAGGAGAAATGATGTTTGGAGTTTATTGAGATCGATTAGAGCCAGTTTGGGATTTAGATATTATCCCACATTATTTTCAGATTCATACTTCTACTTGGGTAGTACTATTGATTCTGTTGAATTCTTTCTGTTTCCTTCCTGGATGCTTGGCAAGGTGTTGTTGCCTGTCTCTTGGTTTTCAATAATTAGTGCCCACAACTACTATGGGGAACTGGAGCCTGTTTTTAAGTGTAGAGAATTTTAGAAAAACAAAACTTTTCTATCAGCATGTGTTTTGCCTGAGATGGGAAGTTTGCAATTTTGCCAGTTCATGTCTGTGTAATCTAGTGATGAAAACTATTCTTTCCCCAGTCAAGTTAACAGAATGGGCTGACATGTTTGTTTGCTGAAATTTTTGGATGCCATTTGAGAATGTTGGGCAATGATTCTAATAAAGAATGAAAATGACCCTTCTGTTCTCTTTCACAGTGATTTTTTGCACTTGGGCTTCTTACTATGATAGGGTTAGTATGAACACTATGTGATGTAAAGCCCAATTACCACTGAAGCACACAACATTATCAACACTACCCTTCACAATGGTTCATGCATATTAAGACATGCCTAACCAGCCCAAAATATCACACTGTGAACTACTCCCTTCTGGCAATGGGTCAGTCTGTTGTTCTCCAATTTTTGCATAATTGCAGATATCAATTTGTAAATAGGAAGGAAATCTACCAGCCTGTGACACAAATTTGGCTGTCACAAAATTGACAAGTGCTGTGGTTTTTCACTTTGCTGCACAGGGCTGTTTTATGGTTCAGATACTGTTATTGCCATAGGTGTGCACATCAGGATTGTAGATTGTTCAACAATAGTTTACTTCTTGTTAAATGAATGACAAATGAAGTCTCCCAGTTGAAGAATTTGTTGATTTGAGCTGTATCTATATTGATTCCTTTTCTTATATGAAATATTATTGTAACTACGCTAGCTAGTGTTAGTATAGGGCCTGGCTTATGCTTTTTTCGAACTGATCTTTTTTTGCAATTAATGTTTCATTCTGACAAATCATTACTTTGGTGGTTTCATACTACTTACTCTTAACATGGCACAATGCAAAAAGGTGGTTAGTGAACAGAGGTTTCCTCTATTAGCAAAACCTTTTGGAGATTGGATTTCTTGCCCTGAGGAAAATTTTCAGATGAGAGAAGGTGTTCTTTGCTACAAGAAAACTTCTCCAAATTTAAATACTTTAAATAACTTCACCTGTAAAGAAATTGATCAACATGTACAATGCAACAAGGACATGCAGTCTACCCTATATATGGAACATTGCAAGCTTAGACAGCTTCCTCTTGTTAATGGCATGAATTTCATTATTTTATAGTTATAATAATTTTCTGCATACATTGATCTTATGTCTAGAGAATACCATATTCCTCTTCTCTCAACGTTGAGACTAAAAGCCTTCAACACCCCTTCATTTCATTCTCTTTGCTATCTTTAATTCTTCTTCTTCTTCTTCTTCTTCTTCTTTTCTTCTTCTTCTTGTGTTTTTGTTTTGTCTTTTTTTTTTTCTCATTAATTTGATTCTGTAAAATCTTTTCCTACTGCTTGATTTCCAACAACAGTATCATGGATGAGGAAGTTATAAATAGATGGTGAAGAATGATAAAGAATGGAAGAGATACATTACTAATATCATGCAGCCTTAAAAGTGTTGTATTTTTTTGTGTTATACTGATGTGCAAAGTGCATTTATGTTGCAAGAAATGTGAAGCTTCATCCCCATATTTTTATAGTATGCCACTTCCTATATCCATGGGTTGCTTCCTGTTGTACTCTTCTAATATATATTTTCTTTATCTATTAAAGAAAAAGGTATGCTACTCATTTGTGAAACTGTGTCAGTTCTTCTACATTTTCTGTGAAGAGGCTGGTAAAAAGATTTGGGCAACTTTCTAAACATTCAATCCGTATGGCTTGTGACAGGAGAAAATGATTGTATCTATTTGGAAACTACAATGAAAGTGTGTTCCATCAAGATAATGACTATTCTGCCTTTTAAAAAAATGATGTAAGCAATCAGCCCAGTAAACTGAAGCCATGTTTGAGTTAGGCTCAAGCTTGAGCTGATTTGGACCAGAAATGTTAAAGCTGTAAATGTTAAAACTTGAGACTGGCTCAGATTGTGTGATCAGTGATCTAATCACAATGTCCTTTTTTGAGGATCTTTGAATTTTAGACTTCTAGTTTCAACTGTTTTCTTCTTCTCTTTTCTTTTCTTTTCTTTTCTTTTCTTTTATTGTCATTCTTTCTTTTCGTTTTTTTTTTTTTTTTTTTTGATATGCAAATAGAGATATATTAAAAGCGATTAACAAAGGGGTTGCACCCCAAGTATACACAATGCGTACAAGTAGCGCACCAGAGTACGAAACAACCTACACCCAGGCTAGCTAAAAGCAAACTATTAGCAAAGTCCAACATGGACAAAGAGGACCCCAAATCACTACGAGTTCATGAAAACTAGGTCTTAAGAAATATAGCCTTTGTTTACAAACATGATCACTGCACTCTTTTAGAAGTTCTCCTTTTCTGTTCTTTCCAAATAATCCAAAAGATCGATACAGGGATAAGCTTCCACGCATCTTTTTAACTGCTACTTAGAATCTGGTGTGCATCCTGAGTTCATGTGTTTTTCTTAGTATCAGGTTGAATAAGTCCCTAAATATTAGGACAAGGGAACATGGGGTATTGTCAAAGTGTCCATATCTTCGTCATATGTACTTTAGAGGATGTGAAGTTCGATGTCAAATAGCTTGTTAGAAATAGGTAAGTTAGTTGAGGAACATGGTAAATAGGTATCCTAAGATACACCAAGTAAATAGGAATGTCTTGCTCTTCCTTTTATAGGCACTGCTTTTAATTACTTGTCCAATAATTGGCATGCTAGGCACATACCTCATATCAATATCTTTTACCTATCTTGTCCAACATGGCTGCTTCAGCATTTTGAAGTAGTGTCCATGGATATAGGTTTTGTACCTATAAAAAAAAAGGATATAGGTTTTGAATAACTGTTTGGCTACTAGTGGACTTGATTCCATCAACTCTCAAGGAAAATCAACTTATTTGTGGTTAAAATTGTATTTATTCGATATGTGAATAATATAAATTCCTAAGAATAATGCACATGTGTCATTAAACATGATTAATTAGCACAATGAACTGATAAATGCTTGAATGAGTTTATCTTAGTGGTCCTCAATCTTTGCCCCTTAAGCCCAATTTGTTTAGGTTGGCTTGTGATCTTTTAATATCATTGAGTCACTCCTAGCCAATCTCAACTTGTTGGTTTGTTTAAACCCCTTAGTTTTTTGGTTGAAATGAAATGGCATTCATTAATTACTAACATGCCTCCATAACATCTTTTTCATTGTACATACTATCTATAGTAGGTTTTGTCCATCAATAAATGAATACCATCGGGAAGATTTGATTTAACATATTTATTTATAAACTTGTAGTTTTTTTTTTTTTTTTTGAGGAAAGTGGCGATTGATGTTTCATATTAGAAAGTCATATGAGACCAGATAACATCGTCATTCGAAATTCTCATGTATGCACCCTATCTGATGGTGGGGGCACAACACCATACATATGTTTTCAGCCTATTGGTTGTCAATTTATGTCCTACCCTTTATGCAATAATGAGACTCAAGGACATCGAATCACTAAAGAGAGTAAGATTAAAGATGGGATGGTACAATCCTTTTAGTCTCTATTGTTTGAGAATGGGGATTGGTGGCCCAGTTGTTTGGGGCTAACTTTTGATGTTTTGGGCACTAATGAGGCAGCTTTGCTTGAGGCCCCGTTTTCTGAGGAAGATGTCTTCAAAGCCCTCTCGGATCTCAGTGGTGATAAAGTTCCAAGCCCGGATGGTTTTTCCTTAGTGTTTTGGCAAGTTGGGATTTTGTGAAGGATGAGGTGATGGGTTTCTTTAGGGACTTTAATGAGCATGATAGATTTGTGAAGAGTTTGAATGCTTCTTTCTTGGTTCTTATTCCAAAAAAAGGGGGAGCTGAAGATCTTAAGGACTTTAAGCCTATAAGCTTTGTGGGTAGCCTTTACAAGTTGCTAGCTAAAGTGCTAACAGATAGATTAAAGAAGGCTTGTGGGTAAGGTGGTGTCTTGTTCCCAAAATGCTTTTGTGGAGGGGAGGCAAATTTTAGACACATCTTTGATTGTTAATGAGGCTATTGACTTTTTGTTGAAGAGTAATGCCTATGGTCTAATTTGCAAGCTGCATATTGGGAAGATCTATGATCATGTCAATTGGAATTTCTTATTGCTGGTTCTTAATAAGATGGGTTTTGGAGAAAAGTGGATTAGGTGGATCGAATGGTGTATTTCTACCGTGAGCTTTTTGGTCTTTGTTAATAGTTCTCCATCAGTATTCTTTGGAAGGTCTTGAGGCTTGAGGCAAGAGGACCCCCTTTCTCCTTATTTATTTGTGATTGTCATGGAAGACCTTAGTTGCTTACTAAAGAGGGCTAAGATCGGTGGTTTTTTGTCGGGATGGTGGTTGAGAGGTAGAGGTGGGGGGGGGGGGGGGGGGTGGGGGGGGTGGAAGTTTCACATTTGTTATGTGCTGATGGCATTTTAGTTTTCTGTGAGTTATCCCAAGATCAGTTGACTTACTTGTGCTGGTTGCTTATGTGGTTTGAGGCCATTTTTGGGTTGAAAGTTAATTTGTAAAAGAGCGAGCTAATTCTTATGGGAAGTGTGGAGAATATTGAAGAGTTGGCCCAAGAGTTTAAGTGCAAGGTTGGTGTCCTCCCCTCTTCATAGTTGGGTCGTCCATTGGGTGCTCCTTTTAAGTTCGTCTCAGTTTGGGATAGTGTAGAGAAGAGGTTTCATAAAAGACTACTGTTGTGGAAAGAGGCAATACATTTCCAAAGGAGGGAGACTTACCCTAATCTGTAGCACCCTTTTTAGCATGCCTATCTATTTTATGTCCCTTTTTTGTATTCCGAGGACAGTTAGGTTGAGGTTGAAGCAAATTCAAAGGAATTTTCTCTAGGGGGGAGGAGCCCTGGAGCGAAAACCGCATTTGGTAAATTGGGCCATTGTGTGCTCAAGCAAAAGAAAGGGAGGTTTGGGTGAGAAATTTGTCATCGCTCAATAGAGCCTTGCATTGTAAATAGAGTTGGTGTTATGCAAAAGAAATGGGGGCCTTTTGGCAAAAAATAATATATGGAAAATATGGGGAAGATGATGGCGGGTGGCGCTCCTGTGAAGTGAGAGATGGGTATGAAGTAGGATTATGGAAAAGCATTCGGAAGGATTGGTACATTTTGGGTAGTAGAGTTGCTTATACAATAGGTAATGGAAGGGTGAGATTTTGGATGGACAAGTGGTGTGGAGATGAATCACTAAGGATATTTTTTTCCTCATTATGCTCTTGCCATCCCCAAGGAGGTTTGGTTCTCTTCTTTTGATGGGGGTTGTTGGGCACCCCGTTTCTCTAGGTGACTCAATAATTGGGATGTGGATAGTGTGGAGTGGTTCCTCTTAAGGTTGCAAGGGTGGAGAGTGTGCAGGGATAAGGAGGATAAGTTGGTGTGGATAGGGGCGAATAAGGGAAAATTTTCCGTTAAAGCCTTGTACAAGGAGTTGGAGCCGGGAAGACAAATGGATTTCCCAACAAGTGTTATTTGGAACTCTTGGGTCCCGCCCAAGGCGGGCATCTTCGCATGGGAGGCCACATGGAATAAAATTTTAACTTTGGATCACACTCAAAGGAGAGGGTGGGTTGTGGAAAATAGATGTTTCCTTTTGTTGCAAAGAGGAAGAATCGGTTGACCACATTCTCATCCACTGTGACAAGACAAGGGTTGTATGACATCTCCAATTTTCTCTTTTTGGTGTGTCTTGGGTTCTTCCCTCTTCAATGAGAGAGACGCTTATAGGTTGACATGGGTCTTTTGTGGGTGGGAAAAGGAAAAAAGTGTGGCATGCTGCTTGTTTGTGCATTTTTTGGACAATTTGGAAGGAAAGGAATAGTAGGACCTTAAAAAACAAGGAGCATTTTGTTCATAGGATTAAACTTAATTTTCTGTGTCATCTTTAAGTGTGGTCCAATTTGTTTATAGCCCTTGGCTCTTCTTCTATTGCAGATTTTGTGGATTGGTTAGGGTCTTGTTGAGGAGGTGTCATTTTTTTTGTTGTCCTTCTTTGGTTTTTTGGTGGTGTCTTAGGCACCCTTTGTATACTCAATGTGTACTTTGGGCCGCTTTTCTGGCGTTTCTTTTATTAATATATGTTCTCTTTATCTATCAAAAAAAAAAAAAAACAATGAGATTTGGGTGCTTGGGTTTTGACTTTCTGTCTCACTCTGAAAAATCATAAGTTTTAATTTCCCTTCCTTTTTTTTTTTTAGAAATGTATCATACACATTTTTTTTGTTGCTGTTAAACTAAAAAGGAAAACTTGGTTAATATGGTACTGACATATACTATTCCAGTTGAGAAACACAAATGCCAACTGAAACAGAATCAACAACTTAGTCTAGAAAGTACAAAACTGATGGGAGATCAGTATTAGTTTTAAAATGCACAAGTTTCCTTGTTTTTTCATTTATTGCTTTGCACCTTCCTCTCTTCTTACAGAATCACATTATAACCTTAGATCAACAAAAAGAAAGAAAGTGGTAATGCATTACGGTTATTCCCTTTTATACACACTTTTGCTTAAGAACATAATTCTAATTATTGTTAAATGATTTTGCATATTGATACATTACTATGGATTACGGTCATGGCCATTTTTACTGTGTAAATATGTGGATTTGAGAATGTAGAATTATCTTCTCTTCCAGTGCTGTATTGACTGGAACAACATCTTGAAGAGGTGGGAGGTGGGTGGTTCTCTTTTCCGCTTGAATCTCCTTCCTTTGGTCAATCTTAAGGCAGAGGATATCGACTGACTATACTCCCCTGTTGGTGGGCTGATGACAACTCTTCTCTTTCGGGCTTCTCCATTGGATATCAATAGCTTTGTTCTCCTTAAGACTTAAATTCTCTACCTTTCCCAGTGGGAGAGTCTCCATGGTTGTTTCCTCGCATTTGATAAGAAGCAATAGCCCAACCTTGAATCTTCTATCCCAATCAGAGTATCCATCTGCAAAACCTCGGATTCGATAATCTAATCCAGTTGAGATAAGCAGTTCCAACCAGGAATGGAAAGCCTTGATCTCCTACCCAACCCAATCCATCAATACTATTTATTGATTCAAGGAGCAGAAATTACGGAAGGATCAGTTATTGGTTCGGTTGAGGCTTATTATGGTGAATCAATTCCCTTCCCACTTATCAATCCGGGGTGGTGGGTCACCTCATTTGCTCTCCCTCCTTTGATGGATGTGCCACCAATCAAGAATTGGATTGGTGACTGCCTTCTTGAATGGGGATGTAGAAAGAACTTATCCTCCTCCCCGACCTTGCCTTCCATTTATCCTATTTTGAGATGACAAATGAATCACTTCTCTTTTTTCAATCTGAGCGTGAGGTAGAAGGGAATTGATCAACCAATCCTTCAAAGAGAAGAGATAGAGAACTCTTCTGGCCTGTTCAGTAAATCTATTTTTTCCATTCAAACAACTCACTTGAAGTGGCTACCTTTGTTTGTTTGGGAATTTTTGTTTCTTTTTGACATTTTTTGCCTACTGGAACTTTGCATTCCTTAAACTGTGCTTCCACTTTCCCGCTTCTCATTATTGTATGCTCTTTTTTTTTTTGTTTTTTTTTTTTTTGTTGTTGTATTAAGAAGTTATTGTCTCTATTTATTTATTGTATAAGTAGAATTTATTGTGGAGAAGAGTGGGGAGTATGAGGTGGGGCAGTCCCTTGCCCCTTTGGTTCTCTAATAAGAAAATGTGTTCTCATATTTATATTTCAGCTTGAAGTTGACAAAGGAAGATATATTTTCTTTTCTCTCCATGCTATTAGAATACCCTATTTTGGGATTAAATGCTGGAATATGTTCTTCTTACTCATTGATGAACCTAAATAAAGTATTTTGATATCGAGTGCCATATCTTGGGCTTCTATACTCAGATTTTATGAGCATCTCATGTTCTCTCTCCCTCCCTCACACATGCATGTGGCTAAAGGCCTTATTGCATGGTAATACACAATGGGTTCATAGGCCCCACAATGTGGACATGGCAATAGGGTAGGGCTGGGAGACAAAAGTTTGGGTCGTGTGGCCCCAAAGGAGTATGATCACTATCCAATCTGCACAAAGATTATGCTGCCTATAGGTATGGGTTAGGGAGCATAACCAATCTGTAGAAATGATACTTTGTATGTCTTTTATCAGGTTCAAGAGGGAATAAAGCTCAGAGTCATCTTTTTGAATTATCTTAGTGGCATATCCTGATTCTTTGAGCAATGTCTCTGAAGCTATTTGCCCAGGCGAGTGTTACACCCTCTATGGATGCCCAACCCTCATCTTGATCATTGTCGCAACCACCAATGTTATAGGCCATCTCCCATTCTCATCTCTGATCAAACAACCAGCCCCAGCCAAACTGGGTTCCCTTTGCACATCCATTGACAATCTAACTCAGTCCAAAATGGAGAATTTCCTAGTAATAAATCTTCTATTATAGTACTACTAAAATACCATTTTCATGTTCAGTGTTTGTTAAGAGACTGGAATGTTCTATATAGTGGGTTGCCTGTAATTTTCTGTTGTTCTCTTTCCATGATGTGGAACTTACCATACTCCTTCTCATCTCAGTGACAAGCTCCTCAGTTTGGGTCAACTTGCCTGCAGCTGCTTCCTTAATTATCATCATCAGGTATTTGTCTCTAGATTTTGAGATGAGAAAGAAAGCAGCAGCATACAATAGCAAACCATCCTCCACAAATACTGTATCTCAAAAGAAATCTCCCGAAGGTCCTAAAATTATTGAGAAGTTTGACTGGAGGAGGAAGGTTAATTCCTCTGTTGTTGAGGATGCAATTGATCAGTTCACCAGACATCTGGTTTCTGAGTGGGTGACTGATCTCTGGTACTCTCGCATAACGCCTGATAAAGAGGGCCCAGAGGAGCTGGTGCAGATCATGAATGGAGTTCTTGGAGAAATTTCATCTCGTGCAAGGAATGTAAATCTCATCGATCTTTTAACAAGGTTTTAGTTCCAAAGACATCTCATTTTGATCTAATTTTGAGTTATTTTTGTCTGAAAGTGTATTTACTGGAAAAAGCTTCTTTTTGGATTGAAGCAGGGATCTTATCAATCTCATTTGCACACACTTGGAGCTTTTCCGTGCAATCCAAGGAAAGATTGTGAAGAAAGAGTTGGGGTCGTTATCTATTGCTGACCGAGATAAGGAACTAAAACTTATCCTGGCCGCAGAAAACAAATTGCACCCTGCACTATTTTCTGCTGAGGCTGAGCACAAGGTTGTCTACTCTATTTTGTGTCCTCCAGATTATGCTAAGTCAGTCAGTCTATAGATCTCACCTGCAAGGGTGAAGGTATTTCTTAGGACTTTTTCACTCACTGAATTGTGGTGATCATACTTTTTGTTCAATTTTCTGGCAGGTTTTGCAGCATTTGATGGATGGTCTCATTGTTTTTACTTTCAAGCCTGAAGATCTGCAATGCTCGTTCTTCCGTTATACTGTCAGGGAGCTTCTTGCTTGTGCTGTGATTCGACCAGTCTTAAACTTGGCTAATCCAAGGTAACCGTTCCTGTTGTTCTGCTTTTGTAAAATTTTATTATGTTGTTGGTATTCTCATTTTTCTTCAATTTCTATGACAGGTTTATTAATGAAAGAATTGAATCTTTAGTTATTTCAGCAACCAAGGCTAATAAAGGAGGTACTACAGCTCAAGAGGCATCCCAGCCTAAACCAAATGGGTCTTCAAGGATCTCATCTGATCATTTTTCTCGGTTTCTAGATCCTTCTGTTACAGGTGTTGAACTCGTGCAGTTGAAAAATGATCAATCTAGAACTGCTGCAGATAAAACCAGGAAGGACAATGTGAATGGAACACGTCTTTCAAAGGACCCATTGCTTTCGATTGATGCTCGATCCACTCGTTCATGGGGTTCTTTGCCTTCTGGTCCCCTAACTGGTGATGGAAGAGGTATTCAACATCACCGCTCTGGAGGTGAATGGGGTGATATGTTAGATATAGTTTCTCGCAGAAAGACTCAAGTTCTTGCTCCAGAAAATTTTGAAAATATGTGGGCAAAAGGGAGAAACTACAAAAAGAAGGAAGATCGATTAACCGAGCAAGCCACTCAAAGTTCTTTGGCAGGGAAAACTGATGCTGTGAATAACTCAAAGGGGATACATAACCCCAAAGAAAAGGATGGTATAAGCAAGGTTAATTCTCCCCAGACCCAGAGCAGTGGTATCATGTCTGGATGTAATGATCAGTCAACAACAAAAAATTTATTCCCTCGTGCTGACCTGAATATATCAACTCGCCCTTCAGATACTCTATATCAAGAAGATGATGATCATGCTCTCATGCGCTTGGAGGAGATTGAAACCGGGAGCAGTAGTTCCTATACTACTGAAGATGAAGAAACCAGCGCTGTGACTGGTCTTGATTCCCCTGTCACCAAGGTTTGGGATGGAAGAAGCAACAGAAATCTCGCGGTTTCTCACATTCGTCATCCACTAGAAAGTTCTGAAGGCCATATGGGAAAAAAGACTAATAAAGGGCATGTTCGTTATCAAACAGTACCTAGAAACCACACTGGCAGGAAAAGGTCTAGATTAAGTAGCCAAAAGGTGCATGTCTGGCAAGAGGTTGAGAGAACAAGCTTCTTGTCTGGAGATGGACAGGATATACTAAATTCTTCTAAAGGACATGAAAAGTCTGAGGATTCTAGTGATGATTCTGAGACGGAGCTGTTGGGAAGAGTTAATAGTGGAGCAGCTGCTTCTTCATCTGCACCTTCTATTTCTAAATCTGAAAGCCGTAGTTTTTCTGTTAATACCCTGCAAAATTCATTATTGGCAGATTCTTTTTTGAAGTTGAGATGTGAGGTAGACATATGGCTCAGTTTTTGTATTTGTTTCAGCATGGTTAATTTGTTTCTGTATCCTGCTATAATCTGAATTCCATAACCTTGTTTCTTTTTGCAGGTTTTGGGAGCTAATATTGTGAAAAGTGGCTCTAGAACATTTGCTGTTTATTCTATTTCTGTTACCGATATAAATAATAATAGCTGGTCGATCAAAAGAAGGTGCCAGGGATAGTGCTGTATACTTTGTGGTTTTTTTTTTGTTCATGGATATGTTCTTTAATTTTCATTCATACAGGGCTTCTTCAGTTTATTCTCTTATAGTTCATACTTCTTCTTTCATTGTACATTGCTATGGCTTCTATAACCGCGCTCTGTTGCTGTTTCATTTATAGGTTCCGACATTTTGAAGAACTGCATCGGCGTCTCAAAGAATTTCCGGAGTATAATCTTCATTTGCCACCAAAGCATTTTCTGTCAACAGGTTTAGACATGCTTGTCATTCAAGAACGGTGTAACTTGCTGGACAAATATTTAAAGGTCCTATGCTAAATATACTCCTTTCTTCTGTTTCTTTTCCTTATCCTTTTGTTTTATTTATATTGGAGCTTAAGCTTTTAGGAAAATTGAAAGTCCAACATGGTATCAAAGCTGTAAATTAGCTAGAGGTGCCAGGTCCAAGCCATCCCCATTTATTTATCTATCTAATACTGTGATCACAAAAATGTGATTTGTTTGCTGCTAATGGTTGTTGTGTATGTGGGTAGGAAATCCAATTACATATGTAGGAAATTCAACATGTTCTGATCAGAATCTCTTAAGGGTGTGTGTGTGTGTGTGTGTGTGTTTTCTGGCTTGTGTTAACCATTGTCTTTTTTATTCTTTAATTTTTATTTTATGGATTCAAGAGGAGTGCTTGTTCCATGACTGGTAGCATTTCCTAAGTCACCAGTGTTTATGTTATTTAAAAGTCAAATATATGTATTTCATGTAGCTAATGAGTTATTCCTGCTTTCAATTATGTTGAGATTGGAACAGTAAATTAAAGTTATCAGCACTCATGGCATAAGGGGTCTGGGTATTGCTTTACCTGTGAGAAAAAAAACTCCAGTTTTTTATTTTATTGTTCAGTGTGTTGTAACTAACAATTTTACTTTTCTGTCCTGACATATTGTCTTGCTTTCTTATGCTCCCAATCTCCAAATGACATTTTCATGTGTTCCTGTTCTTCAGAAGCTCTTGCAACTTCCCACAATTTCAGGATCAATTGAAGTTTGGGACTTCCTTAGTGTAGATTCTCAGGTTTGATGTTTTCTTCTTTTTATCCTTTCTTGTGTGTGGATTGGTACCTTATGTAGAGTGGGGCTTGTTATCCTTTTTATTTTGGGAAGAATTTCTAACTGCTTGTAAAATGCAGACATACATCTTCTCAAATTCCATTTCAATCATCGAAACATTGTCAGGTGAATTGTCTTTCTATGTAGGATTCTATATATTTCCATTTTTTTTCCTTTTTCTGAATATTTGATATTCTTTCATTTTTCCGTGGAATTTAATAGTTGACCTACATTGCAAGCCAGCAGAAAAGAGTAACAAAGTTCTGAGTTTTGTTGGGCCTCTAGTCAATCCTCTACCCTCCAGGAGAGCACATTTAGGCACTGAAAGCAAGGAACCTCCATTGCAGACGAAGCATAATCATCTTGTAGATCAGGGAAGATTTACAGAGAAAGGCACCAAATATTCTCTGGTGGAAAAGCCTGTTAAAGAATGTGGAAAGCCATTTGACGATTCAGGCAGTGACTCAGATTCTAGGGTGCAAAAGAATGCATCTTCTATGGGAAACTTGGGAAAGAAAGTCAAAGGAAGAGAAGGTGATGGTTTACTAGAAACATCTGAGGTGCTTTCTGATGCTGAAAATGACCCATCCCTTCCTACAGAGGTAACCACTATAGCTAATTACAATCTACTTTGTTTGAATTTTATTGACTTGTGTTTAGTAGCAAACCATTATTTTGTCACCATTTTGTAGAGTTATAGTGCTTCTTCTTGTAGTGCTGTGCATGTTCCAGCCTACCTATGCCATGTATAGGTTTTTAACTTAAAATTTCTTGAATGCAGTGGGTTCCACCAAGTCTAAGTGTTCCCATATTAGATTTGGTAGATGTTATTTTCCAGCTTCAAGATGGTGGATGGATCAGGTATTCAATATATGCCATCTAGAATTTTGTTGTATCACATCAGGATAATTTTTCCATTTTCATATTTTCTAACTCATATCCTGATCTTATTAAATTGATGAATTCTTGTGAACACTATTTTCTATGCATTTCAGGCGGAAGGCTTTCTGGGTGGCCAAACAGGTATTACAACTGGGAATGGGTGATGCTTTTGATGATTGGTTAATTGAGAAAATTCAGCTTCTGCGGAAGGGATCAGTGATTGCTTCAGGGATCAAGAGAGTTGAGAAGGTAAATATTAACGTCAATTTGATTCTAGAATTTCAACAACTTTTGGGATATCTGAATGCAGTTCCAACTTGTTAGTATCTGCTTTATTAAATTTTTTGGACTAAACCAGTTCTATGCTTGAATATGTTAATATCTCCTTTATTAAAATTTTTGAATTAAAAACAGTTCCATGCTTGAAGTATCTGGTCCTATGTTTGATAGAATGGGATTTGGAGTTCCAGATGACGTTAAATTCATTTCAACAATCTTTGGTTTTATTCTTTTGTTGTAGGGATATTTTTTGTTGTAATCAAAGATCAATAACTAGTGGCAACATGACCAATCCTTAATGGAGCTGGACCTTTTTTGTTCTTTAAATCTTACCTATCAAAAAACAAAACAAAACAAACAAGAAGAGTCCAGGTCCATTGAGGATTGGTCCTGACAATATACGTATGCTCAAAACTCCACTTTTTTCCTCATATTTATGATCCTCTGCACGTGTATCCTTGCTGACATTGAATATGACCATTGTTAATGCTACAAATATTTTCACACCTCCTGTGTTTCCTTTTGATGGGTCTGATTGCCCTTGGCAATTTGACGCTGCCTAGAATTTGTCTAACATTTTCAATCCTGCCACTTAGAATATTTGTATTTGTAAATTGGTTCCTAACAATTAGTAAAACAAGAAATCAACCAACGGTAGTATCTTAGGACATATACTGTGACATAAGCAAAGAGGTTACATTGAAAATTATTGCAAGAGAACTCTTATAAAACACAATATAATTTGCATGAAAACAACAGGTTTTAGATGGAAAGAAGCGCCAAAATCAAGTAATCTTTGGATTAGTGCTTCTGAAAGCAACTCTGACCAGAAGGGCTTAATGCTAAAATCATTAAAAATAAATCAGTTTGGTATGCTGAACAGTTAGGAAATGTTCAGAAAGAAAAAGAAGTTGAATCCAAGGAAGATAGGAAAGAAGAAGGTGAGAGAGGGAACTTACAAAGAGCAAGGGAGGGGATAATACAGTCTTCCGAACCTCTTGGGACACAGAACTCCAAAAGAAACCAGCAAAGGCAGAGGTGCAAGAAAAGAAAGAATAAGAAGAAGAGAAAACAGTAAGGGGCAGTCAAGCCCAGTTTTTCAAGATAATCTCCAGAAACCTCTCTAATTGGGGTTGGTCCAGATGTTTTATTGCTAAGGTAAAATACTAAAAAGTTAATGTGCCAAAATGAGTACAATATTTGGCGTTTTAGACTGCCTGGAATTACAATCTGAGAAATGTTCTACTCTGTTACTTGCCAAGCAAGTACTAACTTAAGTGAGGATGTAGACAACACCCACAACATCATCAGATATACCAATTAGTAAGCTATATGATCAAAGAATCAGACAGCTTCTTCCAGTTAAAAAGGTGGAATAGAAACGCTAAAATAAAAGTTCCAGGCTGCCCCTCCGATCTAACTCTTCTTCATCCTACAGATTCTATGTCAATATTTTCTAGATCCATCTCCATCACAGGTTCCTTAAAATTTCAGGTCCTTGGTTATCTGATTGGAGCCTGCCCTCTTCACTTGCATGATCATCAGGCCACCATCTTTCTTTCCCCTTTAACTGTCATTCTCTACCTTCATACTTGTACTAGAAAGCAGTCATAGTATTCTTGTTAAATACCTTGATATGGAGTGGGGAAACATGATCATATAGTGCAGCCTTCTGACTGGCAAAAAAACCTTTTTTCACTTATTTTACAGTAGGTTATAATTGAATTGATGAATATAAGTTTGGGTAATAGTGTTGCTGAATTTAATTTTTTGGCGTTAATTACACTTTGTACATGATAAATGGTCTTCCATGTGTGCCCTTCTTTTTTATAAATATTATAATTGAAAAGCAAAGAAAAGGTTGCATGATTTGAATGTGACATTTTTATAGTTTGAATGCTGCTGTATCTAATTGGAGGCTTTTTACCTTTTTCTTTTTTTTTTTCTTTTTTCCCTTTTTACTTTTAATTGAATGTAATTCTTTTATCATTTTCACCCCCATGATTTCCATTTTTATCTCAGACAAAGATAGGGCATTTCCCTTTTTAACATTCCTTCTGTGCATGATGAAAGTAGCTTTAATTTGCTTATGCGTGTTTTCTATAACACTTTTAAGATAGAGGATTTGGATGCTTTTGTATTACTTCTGATTTAGTTCTCATGTGATTTTAAACAGATACTATGGCCTGACGGAATATTCTTAACCAAGCATCCAAAAAGACGAAGACCGCCTGCCCCCATGAGCCCATCCCAAATGTTACCTCATGGCCAGCAACCTGCACAAATGTCTTCACCTAAAAAGGAGGATCTCCAGAAACTGCAGGAAAAGGAGCACAACATGGTATTGGATGAGTTGCAACAACAAGAAGCAGACCGACGTGCAAAGCTCGTATATGAGCTAATGATTGGTAATATTGGTCATCCTACACATTTCCTGTGTATTATCTACATTAAGATATCATATTATATTGGAGTTACCGTGGCCAATCTTGGAAATGTTACTCTCTTTTTCAATGCAGATAATCCACCATCTGCTATTGTGGGCCTTGTTGGACGCAAGGAGTACGAACAATGTGCTAAGGATCTCTATTTCTTTCTTCAGGTAATTTTTGTTTTGCTAAGGATCTATATTTCTCTTTTCAGGTAATATTTATTGCAGTAAATATGATTTGTTTTAGACGCCTTCCCCCCCCCCCCCCCCCCCCCCGGGACAAATTCCTTGAGTTCCTAGTTATACTGGTGATTTTTTTCTTTTAACCCCTGGCTTAACAGTTCAGGATGAACATTGTATAGGAAAGATTGTATACCAAGTGAGTACTCCATTACTGCATAACTACACCTGCCATTCAACTCTTCCACTCAGAAAACCGTTTATATTCCATGAACTGAGTTGATGGTGGTCTTGATTGGGGAATGGAATCTTGGTGTAACTTTCGTAGTTGAGACATGTGACCTCTCAAAATTCTTGGCACACCTGATCATTTGCAGCTGTTGATTCATTCTTCTCAGAAATTTTACTAAAACAGTTGCAATGACTCTTTTTCCTGTGCAGTCATCTGTTTGTTTGAAGATGCTGGCCTTCGACCTCCTAGAGCTGCTGGTATTGTCAGCATTTCCAGAGTTGGATGACATCTTCAAGCAGTTGTATGAAGAAAGGCAAAAGTTTGGAGAATTCAAAGCGAATTGATGGAATTTTATATTTAAAGTTCTAAAGATTCTGAGTGATACCTTCCCATGATTTTTTTTTCAGGCACAATGTGTAAAACCATGTTTCTGTTTGTCTGTTGGGAAAGTTTTGTGAATGGAAAATCATTGTCCCCCATTTTCAACTGAGGGAATCATTGTTATACACAGGTCAAAGTTCTGTAATTAACTTTTGATTTGGCATCTTGAGGAAATCATATGTAAATCACCAGACTGATACTACAAAAAGAAATACTATATGGAAAGCTGTTTGTTTCACCAAGCCTTCAGATTCCAATTTTCACCTTGTTTTATCTGATATCTCAAGGACTTGATATCTTTTTCCCTTTTTTTTTTTTTTTTCATTCATTTTCCTTCTAGAACAATCTGTGATTAGTTATTATACTTCAATAACATAAATTTTCCTTTTAGGCAAACACCAAGTATTCTCACCATGTGTTGGAAATTATTAAAGTCATGAAGAAGTTGAGTCATCATAATGATATCTCCCTAAAGCCACATTTGGTTGGTTGTCTGGTTGTCATCCAAAGGTACTTAAAAAAATGTTTAAAAAAAATTAATTTTGTAATATCTGATTTTAATATAAAATTAAAAATATAATAAAAATGAATAAAAAAAACTTATATGTTTTAAAATTATTTAATCTTTATATAAAAAGATTTAAACAAGTAACTAATTTAAAATAGAATATAAAACTAATTTATGCACTTTAAATTTATTTTTTATTTTCTTATAAAACCAAAAACAGCCTTAGTTTCTTAGAATTTTTGAAGTTGTTAAAGACCACGCAAAAAATGCTTGGCAAGATGGGATGCCACTGGTTACCCCATTGAACAGCCTTTTACCAGCTCAGAAAGGCACTATGATTGAATTAGACACCACAGGTGGTTCACATTCCCACATCCATCAAGTTCGTTAAAAGATTAACAGTCCCATAACAATTGGAAATAAACCTATACCAGTATACCCAAAAAAATTTGATAATTATTTTTTAAAACAATTTTTAAAAATTGTTTTAAAAATTGTTGCAGAATAAAAATTTGTTTGGATGGTGAAATGTTTTTAAACTATTTTTAATATTTTTTAAACATATTTTTAATCATTATCCATATTTATATAATCATTTTTCAGAACTCCTCTCAAAACTAAAAAATTTTAAACACCCTATTTTTTGTTTTTGCAAACAAAAAATAGAAAACAGTTCTCCAATTATCAAATATGTTATGTTCTAAAAATGGAAAAACCATTCTTAAAAACAATTACCAAACAAACCGTAAATAATTGAACTCTCATTTGTCATGCATTCCAAATTAATCACTATGCAACCTCTACAGTGGGCTGGTGCATCCAAGCGTACGAATGTCTATGTGAATGGTCGCTCATTCACATATATCTAATTTACCTATCAAAACATTATGCAAATCCCAACACATCATCAATTATAGGGGGATATGAAAACTTATTTTGTTTAGCACAAATGCAAACCCTCCAGCAAAGAACTCGGAGAACCTGGTTATGCTTTGCACATCCACAGATTTGATAGTCATTAAAATAATTCCGAACTTGTTGAACACATCTGTTTTATTTTGCCACAAGCTAAAATGAAACCCCAGATAAACAAAGAGAGAGCAAACCTGAGACATGAAATGGAAGGACCACATCGGATCTCCAGGAGCGAACCCAGCAGTAGCCATCAGATTTTTTCTTTGTTTTTTCTTTTATAGGCCAACAATTGCCCGCACTAAACAAGACTACTGTGAAAATTTGGCTTTTGATTAGGACCAAGAACAAATATCGGGTAAGCTTCATAGTATGCATTCTTCAGAACCAAACATACCAGAAAATGGATCCCCTCAAGAAACCATCTAGACCTCTACCATGATGAATCATTAATCCAAAGGATTGTGGCAAAAAATGGATCAGTTCATTTAAAATGTTCAGCAACCAAGCCCCCATCCATAAAGAATATGAAGATAAAAAAGCCAAAAAAGATCTTAATACACAACTGAATTGTTTTTTTGGCAATCTAACAAATGAATTATCCACCTGTTCATCAAACTATAATTCAAAGCATTTCAAACTTCCATCCAACCATACTTGATAAGGGGGATAAAAAAAAAAGGCATCTTAGACATAGGGATCATATAAACTGGAAATCCTACGAGGAGGTGAATCATGAAATGTCATACGACTCTCCCAAATCAATTCAAACTCTACCCTTACCACTTTACCAAGCAAAACATAACAAACCAAAAATCTACAAAACAGAACCCAACACCTAACACCTTCACCCCCACCTAAAAAGGCGGGAGAAGCCAAATAATTGAAGTTTAAGAAGTAATGTACAAGTTTTCCTAGAACCACTATACTGCATTTCCCCAAAAACAAAAGGTCTACTAACAGCATTCTCATGAGATAATTATTGATTAACCAACATGAAAACCATAAACTTCCATCAAAGAAAATGCAACCAAAAGTAAGTAAAAGGCCAAACTAACAGTAGTATCATCCAATCCGCATCCAAAATTTAAACCAACTACATATCAAGGAAAACTGAGAGCAATTTTGGAATGAAAAATAAGCAACACTCATCAAATAATGTTCCCAAAAATCTTGTTCCAACACTTAATGCCAACTGAAACTAAGAAGGGCAGCACCCAAATTATGCCCAGTATGGCTCTTCTACACCTTAAGCTGAGGCAGCTGCTCCCTTCTTCCTTGGAGCTGCTTGAGTACCTATATAAGAACAAAGCATAAAATAAATTTCATAATCAAAATAAACTAGTAAATGCACAAAAAGAATATACAAAATAAAAATAGAATGATTTATTTTACCTTCTCTGAAGTTGCTCTTGAACCTAACAGCAACATGGCGAAGGTACCTCATCCTACCAGTTCCAGTTGTCTTCCTCCGGAGCGCCTTCACACTCCAGTTATCTGAAATCGTTTTAAACACAACAAATTAGTTAAGAAAATTCTAAAAACAACTCCATATAAGAAAAAAAAAAAAAAAGGTACACATAGAGAGCAAGGCTAATGTGATCAAAGCGCGCTCACATTTTCTGATACGGGCTGCGGGAAAACCGCAGGCGGCGCATCGGCTCTTCTGCAGATGGAAGCTGCGGCGACCACACCGGACGCACAGGGTGTGAGTCTTGTTCCTTCTCTTACCGAAGCTTCCTGTTCCTTTTCCCTGTTGCATATAGATACTCAATCAGATTAATACACAAGCCTACACACATCTAAAAAGATCAGGATCTGTTCCCTTAGCGAGAAATTGAAACAAAAGGAAAGGAAAACTCTAGTAAAAAAAACTTTGAAGTTCAAGAAAAAGAAAGGAGCTGTTTGGCTTCCGAGAAACCGATAGAAATAAAAAGGAGAGGAAATGTTGAGAAACAAATGCTCGTTTTCCTTCATTAACGAAAAACAAAGAACAGCAAACGATCTCAACTTTCCATGTCATTCCTTCGTTTTTCCTCCAGTTTCTCAGGAACCAAACAGAGAGGTTGAAAGAGAGTTTACCATTGTAGCAGAGAAAAAAAAAACCCTAACTTAGGAGCTCCCTGGCCAAAGACCTCAAAGCGGCGTTATCGATAGGCTTTATACTATGAACCAGACTTAGGGTTTAGGGTTGGGAACAGAATTGTAATCAAATGCGCTCAACCCCACCCGAGTCGATGACGTGGCAATACTCTATGGGACAGGCAATCAAATGGACCCTCCAGACTCAATATTGGGCTTTCGGGCCCATGACCATTTGGAAGTTGTGTATTAGGTCCAGTACCAATGGGCTTTTTGGGCCCAGCCCATATGTTTCTGGCGGGAAGATGCTTTTTCTTCTTCATCTTCATCAGCTGTCACCGCAGGGAAAGCGGCAGAGAAGCTCGGGAGAAATGGAAGAAAGTGAAACCCCCAAATTTCCGGCGTTTCCATATGAGCCCTATTCGATTCAGATAGATTTCATGAAAGCCCTTTATCGCTCTCTCAACAAGGGTGGTGTTTCTATGCTCGAAAGCCCCACTGGTGAGGCTCACTCACAGTCTCTGTTTGGTTTCTGAGAAAAAGGAGGGTAAGAAGTGGGAAAATGATTTTTGTATGAGATTTTGGGCGTGTGAAATTGTAAGTAGTTAAATATTTTGAGATTTAGGATTTTGTTTTGCTGCGTCTTCGATGATTCTGGGTTGCTTAATTTGAATCATTTAAGCATCTCTCACATAAAGTTAATTTGGTGTTCGAGAGATATCGTGTAAAGTCTGTTTGATTAGTGAGAAAACAGAGGAATTCAAATGAGAAATTCGGATTCGACTAAGATAAGTAACTGTTTTAGGCTTAAATTAAGGGGAAAATTTTCTTTTTCCAGAACCTAAAATTGGAAATTCAAGAAGTGGGGTTTTGCTATATTTTCTTTTTTACATGTTCTTAGGCTTAACGGTTTTTGTTGGCTTAATTTGGAATCCCTTGTCGCTACAGGGACTGGCAAAACTCTGAGTATAATATGCAGTGCTCTGCAATGGCTTGTTGACAGGAAGCAACAACTCAAATCTGAGGCCAATCAGACTCAAACACCTGGAGGTGGAACTGGTTCAGATGATGAACCCGACTGGATGAAAAATTTTGTCGCAAACAAAGATCCTGCAGTGGAGGACAAGATGAAGAAGAAGCTAAGGTTTGGAAAGGAGAAACCAGATAAGGGAAGGAATCAAGGAAGTTGCAGAAACCTGTTATCACCTAATCTTGTAGAGGAAGGTATTCATGAGAAGAAAGATAGTGAGAATCTGGAGGAAATTAATGGGGTGGAATCGAATGATGAAGAGTTCTTGGTGGAAGAATATGAAAGCGAAGAAGAGGGTGTTGGTGTAGGGAAATCAAAGAGGAAGGCTAGTGGGGTTTCTATAAATTCATCAAGTGATGAGGAAGAGGAAGATGACAACGAGGAGGATGGAGAGGGATTGAAGATCTATTTCTGTAGTCGGACCCACTCACAACTGTCGCAGTTTGTAAAGGAGTTAAGAAAGACTATTTTTGGTAATGAGATGAAGGTTGTATGTTTGGGCTCTAGGAAAATTTCCTGCATCAATGAAGGTAAACTAATATTCAGAACATGTTGGAATGTCATGTAGA
This sequence comes from Vitis rotundifolia, assembly GCA_030254885.1. NCBI lineage: Eukaryota > Viridiplantae > Streptophyta > Magnoliopsida > Vitales > Vitaceae > Vitis > Vitis rotundifolia. Next base: position 3,517,097 of record CM058159.1, read on the forward strand.
AAGTAAACTGCTTGATTGATTTCTGGATAATTTTTTATACAATTCAACAGCATGAATACAGACATAACAGAAAATTGGCAGCTGTCTTGAAAAGTGATGATAAAAATATGAAATCTTGGCATTTCATGAAATTTCAAAACTGATCTCATGCCTTCGGTTGTGTTATCTCCATTTTTTTTTCATGGTCTATTCCTGATCATGGATTACTATCTTCAAGCCCCATATAAGGAAAATATCTTAATTTTCAGGGGATGCCCCAAACATGGCTTACTGAACTAATAAAATTGAACTTAATGCAAATTTGACATTTTTTGGGGGGTTCTGTTTCAGAGGTTTTGAAGCTGGGAAACTCTACTCGTATCAACGAACGGTGTTTGGAGCTTCAAGAGAACAAGAAAAAAGAAGTTTCCAAACTTAAGGTATCATACATTGCTGTTCATGCCAGTTTGGTGGTTAATTTAATCCATGAATCTTTTTTGTTTTTCTGATAACTTGAACTTTGAGCATCTTGTTGAACTGAAAATTACAGATACTTTATTTTACTCTGTGATTTTTATGATTATGCTATGAATTTGTACTCATTCATTTGAAATAAATGGGCATATTTGTGAACTCACTCACTTGGAGCATGCCCTCATTGTTCCATTCAAGCTTGTAAAAGGGTTTTCTTTTATCATGATTGAAATAACCGTGTTGATTTTGATAGAACTTAGGTTCAGAAGGAAGAATACGTAGGACCAAGGCTTCTTCTGGATGCCCAATGCTTAGAAATCATAAATTACAAAAGCAATTTAGGAGTGAGATTTCACAAGAAGGAGCTTTGGATATTGAAGACCTTGTTCACCTTGGAAGATGGATGGGAACTTGTCCATATTATGGCTCCCGAAGCATCATCCCAGCAGCTGATCTTGTGGTTCTTCCGTATCAGTCTCTTCTATCAAAATCATCCCGCGAATCACTTGGTCTGAATTTGAAGAATAACATTGTTATAATAGACGAAGCTCACAATCTAGCTGATTCTCTCATTAGCATGTATGATGCAAAAATCACTTCCTCACAGGTAAGAGAAAAAGAATTATCCATCTATGTAAGCATCATTGTTGCTTCTGAAAGGCAGGTTGCCAGCCTGGTATTGGGTGCTAATTTGACAATACTTTTAAGCCTCCTCTTAGCTAACATTCAGATTTCAATCTTTAATACACTAATCAGTTTGAATTGTTGGCTTTTGATTATTATCTTAGAATTGAATATTCAAAAATTGGTAATATTTGGTGTTTCTTCTACTCAGTTGGAGCATGTGCATTTTCATATAAAGCAGTATCTGCAAAGATTTCGCAATTTTTTAGGACCTAACAATCGAAGATATATCCAAACATTATTAGTCGTCACCAGGGCTTTTCTTCAAATTCTTCTTAATAGTAAGGATACAAGTTTGGTTGATCCTGGCCATGATGCTGAAAAAGCTTTTGGAGCGAAAAGTGCCTCTGATTCTTCTATGGCCATTAATGATTTTTTGTTCTCTCTCAATATTGACAACATCAACTTGGTCAAATTGCTACATTATATAAAGGAGAGCAATATCATCCACAAGGTAATTGCTTACTACCATCATTTATCTATTCGTTGCTACCCAGTTCTGTTAATTCTTTCTTCCCTGCACTTTCCCATTTAAGAAGATATCTCTATTTTGTTTGCCAGGTAAGTGGTTATGGAGATAAAGTGGCTAAATTGCAAAAAGGTTCAGCCCTTAATGATGGTGGAGAAAGTAATGAGGAGGGAAGTACTTTGTCTGGTTTTCGGGCATTTGTTGATATGTTGCTGTCACTAACAAATAATGATGGTGATGGAAGATAATAATCTCAAGGGCAAAACAAGTGTGTTCTGGGCAACAAGGAGGATATCTAAAATATGTTATGCTCACAGGGGAGAAGATTTTTTCTGAGGTTTGTTTGAAATTCAGTACTTTTGCATGCCTGGATTTTTCATAGATTAGGTTTTTATTTGACAATAATGAAAGTTTGATATCTGAATATAGATTGTGGATCAAGCACATGCTGTCATACTGGCAGGAGGAACCCTGCAACCAATTGAGGAGACAAGGGAGCGACTATTCCCACGGTTAACATCTGATCAGTTCCATTTCTTTTCGTGCAGTCACATTATCCCTCCTGAGAGTATTTTGCCTGTTGCTCTTTCTCATGGCCCCTCTGGCCAGTCATTTGATTTTAGTTACAGCTCCAGAAGCTCATCAATCATGGTGAGTGCATTACAGCTTTACTCTTCTTTTGATGGGGATTACTCTGATAATCTTTGTTCTCTGATAGCACTATTTATTCAAGTTTATCGTTTGGGTGATCGACTGTGTATTTTACTTCTGCCTAGAACAGCTATTTCAGTATCATTTGTTCCATTCCATGTATAATTTTATAGTTTTCTGAAGCAAGATCCATGTCTCAACTTTATTGGAAACAGAAGTTTCTGTTGTTACTTCTGAAAAGTTTTCACATAGATCATGATTGGTCGCCAACTAAACTATGTTGTTGGGCTTGAAATTGCAGATAGAGGAGCTAGGGCTCTTGCTTTGCAATTTGGTGACAGTGGTTCCTGAAGGAATTGTTGTATTCTTCTCTTCATTTGATTATGAAGGACAGGTCTATGATGCATGGAAGGCTTCAGGCATCCTTGAGAGGATTATGAAGAAGAAGTGTGTATTTAGAGAGCCTAGAAAAAACACAGATGTGGAATTTGTTCTTAAGGAATACAAGGAAGCAATTGATAAATCATCTGACAGGAATCAGAAAGAAGATCCAGTGCCTCAGAATGGTGCTATACTCCTAGCTATAGTCGGTGGGAAGATATCAGAAGGTATCAACTTCAGCGATGGGATGGGTCGATGCATTGTCATGGTTGGACTGCCCTACCCTAGTCCATCTGACATTGAGTTGTTGGAGAGGGTGAAGCATATTGAAGGCCTGGGAGTCTCAATCTCCAGCCGATCAACAAAGTTTTCAGTTGGTAATGAATATTACAGTGGAGATGTCCAAGTTGGGTTCGACATCCTACGAAGTTGCAAGCATAGAGGAAAAGAATATTATGAAAATCTTTGCATGAAAGCTGTAAATCAATCAATTGGTGCGTCTAAACTACTCTACTTATCTGCTGAAAATCATATGCAAGTTGATAGACCACAAGGATGGTTTATCAGGACTATTCATAATGCCTTGGATGCAGAAGCTGTTCCTAAGTTGGAACCTGGCCTAACCAGTACTCCAAACATCACATTTTTTATGCAATCAGAAATGAATTTGGTTTAGTCCTTAGGGAAATGCTGGTGATTAAATCTCTAGAGTCATCTAATAAGCCCATTTTGTGTGTGTTGTTTACATGTAATAATACATACCCAGTGGCGTTTACTATTAATTTTTACTGATATCTGTACCTTATCTTTGATTGTCTGTTTTAGGTAGAGCAATTCGGCACATCAATGACTACGCTGCAATTTTGTTGGTTGACGCACGATATGCATCTGATCCTTTAAAAAGAAGCTTCTCTCACCCAACTAACAAGCTTCCACAGTGGATAAAAGATCGTCTTGTATCTGTAACTGGTAAATATGGAGAAGCACACAGGCTGCTGCACCAGTTCTTCAAATTCAACAAGAAGAGAGGGTGTCAGTAAGAAGCCTTACTAGAGCAGTTGCTGGATTACATAAGAATATGCAGTACCAAACCTTACAAAGCTATGTATATATTGGCCGTATTTGAAGCTAAAACATGTTCAAATGAAGCATTGTAGCGTGATAGAGACTGGACATGGATTCACAATTAAATTGTATACTTACAGAGGATGAATAGAATTCTTATAGCTGACCCCCAAATGTTGGGGGCTAAGGCTTGGTTGAGTTTTATGTATACTTCCATAAGATCTATATTTGTATATGTAACCTTTAATTTTCAAGTTCTTTTACTGGTTGAAATGACAGTCAGATATTTGAGTTCACTGTTCTTTCATTGCCACTCAGATGAAGCAAATATTCACTACAATTCGGAATTATATTTCGGATCTCTTGGGGATGAACCGCAGATTTGTGCATCAGCCACATCTTGCTGGGTACAATTTGCTAGATCATAGTTTCTTCCAATGGTGAAGGAGGACTAATGTTTGTGAAAACCTCAGCATCATTTGGACCAAAGAGAAGCTGGCCGGGGTGAAGCAGGAGCAGATCAGGACATTGGAGATTGTTAAGCTAAAATTCAGACCTGCAGAAATAAAGGACTTTCAGCTGCAGTCATCAATACGAGGTCCTGGAGTTATACTATTATTCGATGGATCAATTTTCCCTGGGTTTTCTGGGATTTTGGATTGTCACTGGAATGAGTCTTAAATTGGACATGGGTAAATGTGTTCTAGCATTTAAGTATGGGTGGGATCTAGACAGCAGATTAGCCGAGCTTTCTTAACACATGGAAGGCACAAATTGGAGTATTAATTCTGAAACAAGATAAGTTTCTTGAGACGGATCTCATTAAACTGCAGCAGGTTCTGATTTAAAAAGGGTATTTGTATGAGGTTGGTGATTGATTTCAACAAGGCAACTATGAGAAAATGACTGGGCTGTGCAAGGATGGCAACTGTGTGAAAATGACTTCACTATGCAGGAAATGAAATGCCCCATGTCCTGATTGCAACCGATTTTGGTGCCAACCAATACAGTTTGGGACCTGTACAGCTCTTTCTTATAAATGCAGTAATGATATTTTGCCTACACTCGCTACAAGATAAGATCAGGCTCACCAGCTTTTTCCTTCTAAACTAGGGTGATGATCTTGGGTTAAATTTTGTTGCCTCCTTTGATTATGTAATTCCGGTGTAGATATTGTACACTTTGAGCCAATGGACCTCATGGTTTTAAAATACGTCTACATAATTAAAATAATCTCATTACAAATATAGTGATAGGGACTTCTTCCTTACCAATGTGGGGTACAACAGCTCATGAATCAAGAAGATTCATTTCATGGGTCCTCTGGTTGAAACAATGACTAAAAAATAATGATTAAGATGTTGAAGTCATGGATTACAACAATAACCTTTTCACCAACCCAGCACTTCTAGTTTTTGCACCTTAATCAATTGTACTTCACTTTCACCAACAGGCAGTCAAAATGAAACATTCTTATGATGATTAGATTCCTCAGCTCTTAAATCTCTTCTGCACTTACAGATAGGTGCAAATCAATGCACCAACCGTCTGATCAGTGGACAAATTATTTGATGCCTTAAAGCCTTGAATGCTCTGACCTTGTGCCCATGTGATTGTGTATGAAAAAAGGGTCACTACCTTTAACCCTATATACCTCTTTGTGGAGAACAGAAAAAATTCAGGAGAGTGAACAAAATAGAAAGAAAATTTTCCCTCTGTGACTTGATTAGGCCTTTTTCTCAAGGCACCCTTAGGAGAGACTTCAGCTGTCCCCATCTCTCTTATCTGTCTATTGGAAGCAAGGCCAAGAGAAGAAGAAGAAAGGTCTAGACAAATTGGAGAAGCTTGTTCAATTGTCTCAATCTCCTTTACCTGTTTACTGGAAACAACATTTGGAGAAGAGAAGAAGCCAAATGAGGAGCTGTTTCTTTTTGTTGTAGATAGAACAAGATAAACCATCCTCCTTACCATACAACATCAGAGCCACAAATGCTGCTAAGGGAGTCCATCCAAAAGACCAAGCGCTTCTTTCACAAAACCCTCCAAAATCTCAAGGCCTTCCTCTTTAGAGGTTACCAAAAACTACCCGAAACCCCACCCTGCAACCCCTTCTCTTGCAGCAGTTGCAAAAACCAGAAAAAACATCAGCTAGATCATCTCTATGCAGATTTTTCTGATCAATGGGAGTCAGACCAAGATAGTGACAAAAGGAGAAAGATGAAGGGTATAATGTCATCAAAAGAGCTGGTGAAGGAAGAAGACAATTGTAGTGGAAACTTTGTGAAGTTGGCAAAGCAGAGTCCTGAGAATAACAAGCATGAAAAGGGAGGAAATGAGGAGATCAAGAACATGGGAAGTTCCCATCAAGGAAGAAGAGTACAGCCATCTTCTTATCTGGTTGCCGATGGAGGGGGCTTCGCCTTATTACAGAAGATGAAAGAACTGGAGATGATGGACGCAGGTGATGTGGATCATGTGTTGGACATAGAAGAGGTGCTCCACTACTATTCTCGCCTTAAATGCCCAATTTATCTAGACATTGTCGACAAGTTTTTCATGGAGATGTATCGTGAATTCTTCCTTCCACGAGCACCCTCTCTTCGCACTAACAGTTCAAGTAGGAGGCTTGGCCCACTGAAGTTGTAGGTGACCTACTTACAAGTTCTTTCTTAGCAAGTTCATCTGTGTGTGTTTGTGCTTTTGATTTTCAGCTACCTAGTCCTCTCTACTATTGTTGTTCCTTGCTTAAGTGTGTTCCTCCTTACAGTATAGAAGTCTGTGAATTTGTCCACTGCTACTTCTTCACCTCATCCTTAGACTAATTATTCTTGATTTCAAATTTCTCTACTACAATGGTGCTTAGATGCTGTGAAGATTTGCCTTTGATTATAAGTCATAATAAGTCTTCTTTTAGCCTTTCTTGTAGGCATTCCCTTTGCATACACCTTTGGTTTATACTTGAATTTAAAAGAAGTCATTACATGAAAACCCCATGTCAAAATACACACTAGGATGAGAAGAATGTTTCATTGTAGTCTAATTGATGAAGTGCAATAAAGGGACTTATAAATCTGTTCATCCACACCATTTATTTCATCCAATGGAAAAGTATCAACAGCCATTGATGTAATCTAGTAGCTAAAACAAAAATTTAACAACAGAAACAATTCAAGTATTGGTACATTTCAGATCAGTACAAGAGGCTTCTGGGTAGCTACAAGTGAGTGCAGGAGATAGGCTGAATAAGTGGGTGCAGCACCCTCTCTCCGTGTCAGCCCACCTTTGAACAATTGAGCCGAACAATACCCAATGGTGCAGTCAATACTTGGAGGTTTGAGAGCTTCATCATTGTTATGGCAAAGTCCCGGCGGAACAAGGTGTTTTCTGAAGCATATGCTCTTACCCAGCTTTCAGTTCCCTCCTTAGCCATTAGCTGTTGATCAGCATAGAGGATTCCTCTTCCTTGCAAAAGACTGCGGTAATATAGTGTCCCAAAATTTGATCTCAGTCCATCATAGTCCATTACCATGCCTGGCTCCTCAGGGGAGGAAGGTAGTGAGCTATTAAAGGAAGGTAATGGTAAGCCATCAAAGGAAAATGGGGGTGGAATATTGAAGGAGATTGGTGATTCTGGTGGTGCTGTTCTATGGCTGTTATTGCATCTTGATCTCATGAGCTCAAGGAAGCCAGAATCTAAAGATGGGTCAGGCCTGTTGGTCCCATGGAAGTTGTAAAGACGGTCTAGGAAGAATTTGCAGTGAACCACTCCAATACTGTGAGCACCTGCAAATCAAAGAAAGGGGACAGACAAAAACCATTTTCTGTCATACCACAAGAACTAGACCAAAGCAGAACCCAAAAAATCAAATTAAACAAACACCAAAACCAATGATTCCATTTGCAAGAAATGAGATATCAGATTAATCAAACACAAATCACAATCATTTTAAACAGAGCAGAGATCATTCAGAACCTACTGAACTCCAGAAAACGTGTTAATGAACCAGGAAATATTCAAAGAAATCACATAAAGTGATCTATCTTAGCCCAGTGTTAAAAATAAGAGATTTATAATTTCAAATTCTCCATTTGGTTGCTGATATGAGAAATTGAAATATTGAATCCAACATCCAACAAATGAAAAAGGCACAAGCAATTTCTTTATCTTCTAGAAAGTACAAAGCAAGACAAGGGCTTCAAAGTATCTATCCTTTTTCTAGTCTTATTTTTTTATCAACTAAAATGGAGAAAAAAACATATAGCTGAGACTCAAACCAATCAAGCGGAAGACAGAAAATCATCTCAAATTAAGGATATACTCCAATCCAAATCTCAAAACCGGAAATTGCATTGACTGAGAAGATAAAGAAGGGAAGAAAAAGGCAATACCTAAGAGACTGACAGTCTCCTTCTCATTGAATCCCCTTGATGCAAAAGATGCAAGAGTTGTTCGTAGCTCTTCATCAGGTGAAGGGATCCCATATGTTGCTGCATCTGCAAAAGCCCGACTGCTATCTCTCCTGCCAGTATCCAGAGGGTAGAATGGGCCACCAGCCTAGAATTCAAAGCTTCAGAACAACATCAAATAACATACATAGGATCACACAAGCACATGGAGAGAGGCTTTTTACCAGAACAACAACTTCTCTGGCAGCCAATACAAGAATATCAGCACAGGAAACAATTCCAGGGCATGCTGCTTCCAGCTCTGCCTTGATGGAGTCAATTATATCAAAGCCCTTTAGAGTTTCATTAGGGGGAGAATCTTTCTCTGAGCGGATTCCATTAACCGCATCCAACAATACCGATGCATCACATCCCTGGACCAATTTCAGTTAGCAAGTGATGCAAATCAATGTCTGAGACAAATAATGCTAAAAGAATCCCATTATGAATACAGAAAAATTTTCAAGAAATGAAATGAATCGACGTCAAAATCTGAAGGGAAAAACAAAATGAGACAACCCAGACTGAAATCAACAACAATGAACAAGAAAATTTGCTTCAAAACCAAGTTTGAAATCAGATAGATTCCAGAAGAACACTAGGAAAAATTGGAGAAATTAATGAGTCTAGTGAAAAAAAAATAATGAGAAATGCAAATGAACATCAAGTAAAAGGAACAAGAAAATCACTTCAAGATCAAATTCGGGAAAAAACAACAACAACAACAAATCCAGATCAAAATCAGCAAGAAAGAGGAAGAAACACACCTCAATAAAGCAATCATGGAAAACAAGTCGCAAGAGTGCAGGAGCGACATTGGGCCGGACTTCGTACAACCGCTGAATCATTGTCCGAATGATTTGCTCTGCTGGTGGGCATGAGTTGCGGTAGAAATCATATTCTAGTGATCTAGAATCACCGAACTTGGCAGAAAGAGACAACCGTCGAGAGAAAATCGAAGAGGAATCAGGTGGAGGCAATCTAGCAGTTTGCAAACTGTTCTTAGTTTCCGCATTGTGGTTCTTGAGAGAGATCAAAATGCAGAGTAGAAACACCAGAAAGCTGAGTTTCCTCAAGGTGTGTGTTTCAAACACTCCAAACATTTGAATTATCATCTTCTTCTTCTTCTCTTTCTTGCTTCTTTTCTGTGAATTATTCGAAGATTGAGCTACTGAGTTGCAGAAAGATCAGAGACTCAAAGTTTGGGGCTGAAGATCAAGAATGGCGGGAGTGTGGGATTTCAGAATGACGGAAACGCCCCTCCTAACTGAAAGTTAGTTTAGGCCATAGGAGGTAATTGAATTGTAATTTTACATGGATGCCCTTGTATTTTTGTGATCATCGGCCGTTGTATTAGGGAAATGGGTCACCATTTTGGAGAACCAGTATAACGAGCTGGATGAGGTGAACAAAGCCCATATAACTGCCAACAAAAATGGGCCAAAGCCTGTTTCATTTTCAAGAAAAGCCCAAACAATTAAGTCGAGCCAATGCCATCTTGATGTTAACTATGTAATTGGGACCTTGTTTTAATGGTTATTGTATTATAAAAAATATTTTAAAATTAAATATAATTAAAATTAATTAGAAACTTATATATTTTAAAATTATTTAATGTTTATATTGAAGAGTTATAATAAGTGCATAGTATTTGAAATAATATAAAAATTATTTATTAATTTCAATTTTATTTTTTATTTTCCTTCACTTTTTCTTCTCCTCAAATTTTCCGAGACTCAAACATAGCCTTTGGGTATACAAGGTGTAAAATGCTTTTACGAAGAGACTTGCATGAAAAGGCTTAAAATGGAAGTGGTATTAGAGCATGAAAAAAAATTAGACACCCTTGCAAGCTTGCTCCTGCTCCCTCCCATTGAAATATTGTTTGCTCTAGGCTTCATTGTGTCCTCATGGCCATAAAAACCTCATCTCCGGTTAGGAGGAACTCATTATACAGTGTCAAGAACCTTTATATGATGATATTAGGAGTGTATTTAACAGTGATTATAAGAAACGTTTCTAACCTGATAAAAAATTTCAAACTACCAAACAAGTTCTAGATATCAAATATATAATAATCTCCTGATGAATGAAGAATGGGGCATTGGTATGCCTCATGATGAATGTGATGTGAAGCCCCTAAATGGGTTTTGGTACACTTCAAGAGACCCTATTGATACGGGTATATGATATGCCTTCAAACCCCTTACTAACAACGAATTGATTTTCAGTCCCTGATGCCTAGGGACGTTGATATGCCTTGAGACAAACATAGTCACCACTCACCAATTAGTTTTCAGTCCCTAATGGCAAGGGCCTGAACGTCCACAAACTAATGGACCACAGATTTGACGACTATGTTGGAAACTTACTGCCATCAACTAAGAGAATAGCAATCCAATATTAATTCCTTGCATTATCAATCAGAGTACAGTGCTGCAGTCTGCAGAGCTTTACAAAAGCATGCCAAATAGCATGTTAATCCCAGAGTTTCCAGTGACACGATAAAGGGGATAAATCAATAACAAATTTAACAGTAATGATAAAAATGTGAAAGATAAATGGGGCCTTAATTCAACAAAAAACTGCAACTCCAGAAACCTAATGGAGATTGCCAAAGATGTAGGATGATGCCGAACGAAACAATCCCATGCCTGGGAGATGCCATTTTTTACTAGGCCACAATGTTCTGAACAGAATCATATAAGCCATGGAACCAACCCACCATTGGATCGATGATATTGAGATAATAAGCTTCAGAGTAAAACCAAGCTTTATTTCTCATCTGACAGCAACTATGAAATTATTGACCATATGAAGACACTAAAACATTATGCTCCTTCAGACGCTTCTGAAAATGAGCCAAATGAGCTTGAAGCTGCATTATTCCAGCAGCCTTCTGGGATAAAATTGAATTCAATCTAGAAACATAGTCATCCAGCTGATTCCCGGGTTGATCTGCTTCGACCAACAGGTTCATCTCCTGCACATGCAAATAAGAGAATGTGAACTTGACAAATGTGCATGCATAAACCTTTAAAAGTGTCCAATTCCCTGTGTTAGCAAGAAAATATAAGATCAAAACCTATGAATAAATGAGTCAATTGCCCATAAGAAATGATTAAACAAGTCAATAGTTGAATGTAGGTGGTCACAGACCTCTCTAACAATGTTCATGGTCTCCTCCACTTGTCTCCGGTGAGCATTTACAAGATCTTCCTCTTCCTGAGAAAATGCAATGCAAATTTTACAACAGATGGATTTACTTGATTACTTGAATGATTCTAATAATAATTGGCTCCTATTGTTCTTACCTGTAAGAGGGCATTCAAATCATCATCTGAATGAGAGATCTTAGTATCAAATTTTGGCTGTTCCTTCCATTTTGTCTGGCCATTGGCCTTCCTAAATTTGTCTTCAGAATGAGAAAGATGGTATGGCTCTAGCCTCCCATTCTTCCATGATGGTTTCTCTTGCTCATAGGACTCTTCCGACACATCAAACTCGTCTCTTTCATTTTGGTCAGGCCATGTATCAGTCATGTCATCTTCATAGGTGGTTACAACAGGTAAAACTGAAGATAGGGGCATGTTTGTTGATTCCTTTAGGTTTAAGGTTGAAGACAATATATCCTTCTTAGAGTTGCCGCCTTTGGAGAGGCTCTTCACCCTGGAATATAATTTTTTATTCAAACAGAGCATATAAAAATGAGTAAAAGACAAGTAAAAATAATACTGGTAATTTTTTCATTTAATAAGAATATTTTCACCTGTCGGCATATCTTAAGGTGTTGAGAGTATGCTCACACGATCCAGCATTGGGTGAAATGCATGAAATCATTACCGTACGTGAGTCACCAACAAATGAATCTCTTAGAACTTCAGTTAGTTTACTGCCTCTAAAAGGAATATGACCCTGATCATTGTCAAGTGCTCTTATGCATTCCTTCAATGCAAGCAAACTTTTATTAATCTCAGCACCTTCCATTCTGCATCACATGGTTTGAAAGAGCTAATTAAAGAAAAAGGTCCACTACAATAGAGAAGAGAACATGTAAAATATATTTTGACAAAAGCATGAGATTTGTCTGCCATGACATAGATGGAAACCACCATGGACTCATACTAGGAACTAATTTGGGCAGGGAAAAGGTTGAATATTTGGGCCTCATTGAGCATCCTTTTTTCTTTCAGAAAAGAAAAAAAAAAAACACACTAAAATGGAGAAGACAAAAAACCAAAATGTATTTCAATTAAATCATGAGACTCGTGCGCTATTAAAAATGCATAAAGGAATGACACAGATGGATACCACCGTAAACTCATACTAGAAGCCAATCATGGCAAGGAAAACCTTGAATCTTGGACCTGAATGAGCACCTTTTTCTTAACAGGCTCATTAGAAATAAAACATACAAGGAACAATACAGATGGAAGCTGCCACATGAAATCATAATAGAAAACAATGCTGGCAAAGAAAACCTTGAATATTTGGAGGTCCTTCAGCACCTTTTTTTTTTTTTTTTGAGTATTTTAAATAGAATATTAAGTTTAAAATTCAAGTGGCCTAATAGAACAGCACAAAAAAAGAATTAGAATAATTATAATACTCTAGGGTATCTGACTTTATCTTTTATGTGTTTTTTCTTTTTTCTTTTTTTTTTGGCCTTAGATTTTCTTTCTCCTGAAATTTGATTCTAAGTCAAATGACCAATACCTACCCATAGATGATGATGTCTTAGCTTTGGAATCCTCTCAAGGGCATGTGAAGGGAAAAAAAATGTAAGGTGCTGACAGTCAAAGATCTAGTTCAGTAAATTTTTTACCAATAAGATCCTATTCTTAGGCCTAACATTGGTGATTCAATAAGCACTATGAATACACTTTCTCACCTTTCAAAAAATACAGTCAGAAAACATAAAAGGCATCTTACTTGTCCACTAGGTTTAAAAAATGGAATAAATTCATACCTTGTCTGCTTATCATTATCTGTTGTATCTGCACCACGTTCACTCCCAGCAAGATCTATAAAGGAGAGCTTGCCAACAACACGAGGAGGCTTTGATTCATTGCCATCAACAGATCTCTTGATAGCAAGCTGAAGTATGGCATGTGAACGGGAGGACTCCTCATTTGCACCAGTTGTACCAGTACTTCTTGTTGCACTTCCTTTCTCAATGAGCTCTTTAATTGTCTCCACATCAGATACTCTATACTCTTGCAAACCCACAATGCAAACTTGCTGTTTACCATCTTCTCTCATGCAAAGTTTTCTGCACAAATAAGCTTTACATTTCAAACAGACTCAAGAGACAGGACATGATAACTAGATACCAGAGTATAGGTCGTAACCACTTACTTCCGATCATTGAGGAGATCAAAAAGCTTTCCTCCATAAATTTCAAAGAAGCTTACAAACAACTGAAAACCTTGGTTCCGGTAAGTGTGGTGCATCAATCTCAAGATATCCCGAGATGCTTTAAGTGGCAATGGTTTCATAGTAAAAGTTTTTCCACTCCCTGAATAAGCAAAAGGACAGTAAGCACACAGCAAGACTTAGCAAACAGAATAAAAAGAAGATATAGTTTCATGCTTCAACCCAGCAGGAGTTCAAGAAATGTCAAGAATTGATATGCATGGCCAGGAAAGGGAAAGCATTTTATTGCTCACTTTAGCTTCACAAGTTACAACCAATTCATGCTGACATGTACCAGCCTCATAGTGACTTTCCACACAGAAACAACAAAAAAGAATTCATGAAATTGAGGTAAATGTATAACAATTAAGCAACATGTTTATTTTCAATCTGTATTGGCCATCATTAGGCTACCAGTATGGTCTTCTTAGAAGAGCATGTGAATAATGAAGATACAAGTCTAATCAGCATTATGTTAATGATTCTAAGTTGCCTGAAAACAAGCTTGTAAATGCATCTACTCCAAATTTGGGAGATAACCATTTACCTGTTTGCCCATATGCAAAGCAAGTTGCTTTCGTGCGTTGAAAAATTATTGGAACAATGGGCTCCACAGTCTCACGATAGACCTACAGAAACAAAATGAGCAACCATGATTATCTAAAAAACTTTTATCATAAGGAGATGTTTCTTCTTCTTTATATGTTTGTTTGTTTCTTCTTTTTTTGTTTTTTGATTTTGATTTTTTTTTAAAGAAAAAATTGTTTCTTCATATACTCACCTCGTCATTTGAAACCTCCTCATTCAACACTGCATCAAAAAAAAATTCATGCTTCTCCACATATTCTGTCAAATCAACCTGCAGAACATGGAGATTTAGAGATTTCAAGTATTTGAATTGGTTTTCATTCCAAATTTCCAATTACCAATACACATAAGAGCTTTGAGCCAAAAAGTGATCATATGTTTACATAATAGATTCTATTTCTGAGAGCAGAAGTAAATTTCTTTGGTGATGAGGGTCAGGAGACAACTCCCATTTTCTGGACAAAAAGATTAAAAGGAAACCACAAAGTTGAGATCAAATCCTAGCATACAAACAAAACCAATTATAGGATCTGGCATGATAGTTTTAATACCTTTAAATATGAGTACAACCACCCTACTTTTGTAAATCCTTTAACAAATTATACCTTTCAAATCTAATCAGCAATAGTTGTTTTCAAACCAAATTGTGAATCTGTTGCCCTTGTTTTTATTCCAAATAAAATAAGAGAACCCTAAATACACTTTGGAGAGAGAATTGCATTTAATATTCTTTCAACAAAAAGTTTTTAAACTAGTGTTTTTCCAAAATTTAGTAAAAATGGATATATATATATATATATATATATACACACACACACATATAGAGATAGAGAGAGAGAGAGAGAGAGAGAGAGAGAGAGATAAAGAAGACAACTAACAACACAAGGATGAAAAGGCAAGTTATCCTTAAAGTAGGTAAAGCAAAACGCACACTCAAATACACATACATAGGAAGAGCTGCTGTATATATATATATACAACTAACAACACAAGGATGAAAAGGCAAGTTATCCTTGAAGTGGGTAAATCAAAACACACACACAAATACACATACATAGGAAGAGCTGCTGGAAAGCATCTCAATCTAAAAGTTTGGTTCAGGCCATGAATTCTAGCAGACTAAAAGGCATGACATTGTTCACATTTAATATCATCTGCAGCTCTACTTGCAATTAAATCCACTTTCACCTGTATGTTATTGTCCATGACATGAATTAGTGATATTGGAATTATTGTTAGACTCTATATATTGTTGTACCATAACCAATTACTGGGAAGCAATCAAAATCAAAACATATAAAATGTGAAAACAAAGTTGCAGAGTAAAGCACCTCTTGCATCTGACAAAATTTCCTATTGAATGTGAAAATGAAAAGAATGACCAAAAAATTACATTTACCAGGCAGTGACACTCACCTTAAGTTTTGTCTCATGAACTGTCAGAGAATTGGAATCAATAGTTATAATGTCGTCCTCATTCTTTGCTAACTCCTTTTTATTTAATGGTCTTTTGCGAACCTGAGCATAAGAAATTATTAATAAATTTTGGGACAAAAACTGTAGCTTTCAATTTTGTAATTCAGTGCAAAGCTTTTTACTTTCATCATAATTCATTTAAGAAAGAAATAGAATTGACAGGTAAAGAGTCATAAGGTAAACTTAATGGAATTGAGTGAACTTACCACAACTTTTATCTTCGCAACAGAGCTGGCCTTCTCCTTATCAGCAGCAAAACTTTTCAGTAGGTTGTTCTCTGGCAAACCACGAGCTCTGCCAGCCTGTTTGTTGGCAGGGATGTATGGCTCAGAGTCATCAAAGCTTCTGCCCCGTACAGAATGATACATGGAAGTGCTGTCGTAAAGACTATGAACTGGCATCTAACCATGGGAAACAAAAGAATATCAGCAGGACAGTTCAGGCAAACTCAAGTAAGTCAGGTTCTATTATTAACTCCTTGTATATAATGAGAATAATATCAACTTTGGGCACCTAAAGTATCATTGTGTGTAATGAGACATTGAACTTTAAGATATCTACATTATTTGGCTTATTCATATGATTCAACAAAACACATCTTTGTGTGAAACATAAGAACTTCTCAGCATCTTTCAAATGCTAACAATGATTTGGTTTACTAAAAAAAAAAAAGTGGTACAGAAAAGGGGTAAAGAAAGAAACAGAAGAACAGGGCAATGCATTGACATTTCATGGCAGTATCCATAATACTGGTCTATGTGATTTGGGTACAAGTGCCAGTTGCAGGTGCATCACAAGAAACAGAATCAAGTATCTCCAATTCTTAGTACAAGGCTGTGTTGACTAGCTTCTAAGTTCTCATCACCCCTAACCTCGGATTGTATAAAGGGCTTTTGTGGGATGATCATGTTAGAAACAAGTACTTGCTTACTTTACTGTACCCATGTCACTGAGGTATACAATAAGAAATGTAGGGAACCTCTGGATCGATAGAAATCAGCAATTCTTGCCTCCGGCCTAGGTTTGAACCAAGGGCGTTTGAAGTGTTCATATAACTGCAGGTGCAAGTTGGTTTGGTGCAACCTACAAAGTAATCCAACCCAAGAACCTTTGGTTCATTTCCTCTGATTGTTCTAAGGGGGACAAAATCATCAAACATATGATCACCACACAATGCCCCTCAATGTATACGTTGTTTTAGTTCCAAAGACTGATATGAAAGGTAAAATTTAATTTATCATCACCGTAGGTTCACAAAGAGAACATTGAAATCAAATCTTACTATGCTCATTGCAAAAAGTCAAGAGACCCACCTCAGGAAGAAGCTCAGTATCCAAAGAATGCAGATCTAGGAGTCCAGGACTGAACTCACTAGGTGAAACTTGCTCCTCACCGGTCTTCCTCTGACCCATTGACCTCGAATTTAAAGGCGGCGTAGATGGCTCTGAGTAAAACTCATTCCCTCCACCAAACTCCCTCTGCATACTCCTATACACTCTCGACCCCTGGCCCCCTCCTCCTCCTCCTCCTCCTCCACCACCACCACCATAGAACCCATAGTCCTGTTCTCCCATACAAAATAGAGTAATCAGATTTAACCACAAAACAGTTCAGATATGAAACTGCATCATCAGATCCACAAATAGCCATGGTAGCTAAGAACATGCAAAAAATTGACCAAATCAGGGATTCAATTTTCAAAAATTGAATGGCTATGACGAAAGGGGAAAAAAGAAAAGAAAAGAAACTAAAAGAAAAGAAAAGCGCTCTCTACTCCAGCTCATACAAGTATATATAGTTCGTCTGACTGAGTTTTTCATTATGTAAGCCAAAAAAAAAAAAAAAATTCTCCTTTTCTTTCCTGTACTCTTTCTTAGCAACCAAACAGGAGGTAAAAGGGAAAAAAAAAAAAAGAAAGATCAGGACCTGAAGAGAAGGAACGGAGGCATTGGAGGACTGGAGGTGCTGAAGACCAGCAGATTGAAGCCACCTCCCATTGGACGAAGCATCTATGAAGTTTTCGGAGTACTGCCTCTGATGCATCGTCGATGCACCAGATCTCTGCGCCTGCCTCCCCAACGCATTCATCTTCTTTCTCTCTCTTTCTCTCTCCACAACCTTTACCAGAGAAGCTTTGGGGAAGCAGCAATTGAAGAATAATGAAATAATACAAGAAGAGGAAGCAACAAACTTTGAATTTTTGGGGCACGTGCGAGGGAGGTGAGGCACGTGCGAGCAGGAGTGTTAAGTAAAAACGACGGTTGGTGTGGGGCCCACTCGTTTTTGAATCGCACCGCCGTCCACATGGTGGGGGCGCCGTGGCCGTTTTATCTGTTCGTTTGTCTTTTTTTTCTTTTTTTCAAATTCGTAGTTTGGAGGGCTGTCTTCATAATGTGCCACGTGGCATGATATCAATATCTGGATAGGATTAGAAGTGTGGTGCAAGTTTTGGGACGTTGATCTGGTGTGGCCCCAGACTGGAGCGCCTGTACGTCCACCAAGTGGTGTTTTACGCGCACTTGAGATTAATTTATTTGATTCTTAGGAGTCAATGGTCAACTATTATAAATATATTTTATAATTATTTATAAAATAAAAAAGTTATTTTCAATGAATTTTGAGCAAATTTTTTTTTATCTCATTAAAATTTTAAAAATATCAAAATTACTTTTCTTTAATCTTATTAATTTTTAAAATAGAATATTTATATGTCGGATATCATATCCATTGAAAATCAAATAAGATATACAATATTATAATATTCTTAAATATTAAATCTAATAGAAATTATATCCTAAGATTATATATCGATATGTAATGTTATTATTATATTTGTTTATAAACTAAATAAAAAAATAAAATAAAATATACATTATTTTTTGAATACTTAATTTTATAATAAAAAAGTTATTTACAAAATAAATAATATAAAAATTTGATAAAAATAAATAAATTTATAATGAACTAATTAATATAAAAAATTTACAAGTAAAATTTAGTCTAGAATGACTATGATTTCTTTTTCCCGTAGAATCGTAATTTTTTTTTATAGATTTCTTATTTGATAAAAAAATTCAAATCAAACAAGATTTAATACATTAGAATTCTTAACCAATATGTTCATTTTAAAAAATAATTTAAAACTCAAAAAAATAATATAATTATTAAAAACTTTACAAATTAAAATTAGTCCAAAATGATTTATTGTTTCTTTGAACATAATTATACTTTTATATAAAAAAAATTACTAAATAAATGAATTTCAAATCAAATTAGACTATGTTCAATTTATTATTAAATTCAATCAGTAATTGAAAATAATGAACCAAAATTGGTATATTATGTGTCATAACTTTAATCTTTCTTTTATCCACATAATTATACCTTTCGAATTTTGTTATTAAGACTTAATACTTTAAAATTTTAATGGATCTTCTAATTTCTATGTCATAACTTTAGTATTTCTTTTATCCACATAATTATACCTTTTGAATTTTCTTATTAAGACTTAATACTTTAAAATCTTTAATGAATCTTCTAATTTTTAAGAAAATAAAAAATCGACCCTGATAATTATAAAATAGTTGGAAATGGTAGAACCTACCAACTCTTCTAAAAGCAATTATTGTTGTTGAAAAAGACGCATATACCCTAACCTTATAGTGTATTCACCCAAACACTCATGACAAAAGGGAAGTTGAGGAGCCAACCCTCTACCAACAATCTCCTTTCCCCTCTTCCCCAAGGGACACTCCTAGGGTTTGAACATGTGACATTGGCTCAAATACTACTTATATGACTTTAGGCGCTATCAACTTTTCTAAAAGCGATTACTATTAGAAAAGACGTACACCCTAACTTTATAGTGCATTTACCCAATCACTCACGACGAATAAAAGGGGAGTTGATGGACGCTGCCAACCCTCAATCTGTGAACAAAAATTAGTCCAAAATACATTATTAAAAAACCGACACTAAATTTATATATGTAATAAAAAATTCATCTTATTTATATTTAAAAACATTAAACTTTATTTGTTTGTAGATTCATTTCAAATAGGATATTATTAACCAATTACTATTTTTAACAAAAAAAAAAAATCAATTATGCTTTCACAAGGATTTTACTATCCATATTTTTATAATATATGCTATTTTTATTAAAAAAAAATTATTATTTTTATAATATTAGTATTTGTATTTTGCAAAAAAAACTATTCATTTTTAAATCTGCCGACTCGGACTATCAATGCCTTAATTGCTAGGTAGATACTTGAAAAATATGGTACGGATTACCCTTGTCTTCACGCCACACGTATGACCCGAAGGACCTACCTTTTGTTGAGGAGTCAAACTCACAAATCCCCAATCTTAAATTCATAATATGACTTATTATATTATATGCTACTTTTGCTTTTTCCTTTTTTTTTTTTTTTTTTTTCCCATTCCATTTCATTACAATTTCCTTGATATTTGAATGTAATTTCTATTGATTCATTAAATTTATGATATCCTAAAATTATCATCTCTCTGTATTTTCATTTAAAATACATGTTTACTAAAGTAATGCATTTTTATAAATATAGAGTATTAGAGTGTGTTTGATAACTATTTTCGAGAACAGTTTCCAATTCTTTAAAATAAAAATTAGGAAATCATGTTTGATAATAAGAAAATTGTTTTCTATTTTTTATTTTTAAAAATAAAAAATAAAATATTTTTAGAAAATATTTTTGAATTATTTTCACTTGTTTTTTAAGGGTTTTTTTTTAAATATAATTATATAAACATGTGGATTGATTAAAAATAAAGTACTAGACATAAAAAAAATATTTTTAAAATACATTTCAAAATATTTTAAGTTTTCAAATAAAATTTTGTTTTATAAAATATTATTGAATAATTTTTAAAAAATAATTTTTGAAAACGGTTACCGAATAGGGTCTTAATATCTTTATGTTTTAATTGAATATGATTATAAATATGTTTTTGTATTTATTTTCAATTTCTTGAAACAAATTGAGAAATGTAAACTACTAATTTTTAAAAAATAATATAATTGTTAGTCAAAAAGCTAAATAGGAGTATTAATTGCAAAATCAATTAATTTTAAATATTAGACATGCCAAACAATATTATATTTTTATTTTAATATTGTGTTGTTTTAAGAATGATGAAGGATTGATATAAATTTGTATAGATATAAATTTGTATAATCCTCTAGATATTTGTAAATGTTATAAAATTAATCCACTAGATGTTAAGGTTTGTTTTTTTTAATCAATTTAATTTCATTGATGTTTATAATAATTATTAAATATCACCAAAAGAATTTCCCTTTTTATTAATAAACCTATCACTAGTCAATTTCTCTATTGTTGAAGAATTATTCAAGATTTGAAGTTGATTATTGGATTATGGATAATGTTGGAAAGGAGAAAATTTTAACCACCTATTAATTCTCATATGTACTAAATTGACATATGTCTTCAATTTGAAAATAAAAATTTGTCATGTGCTACTGTCACAAGACTTATGATACAAGAAATTTATGGTGAATGAAAAGATCTAAGGTGACATTAATGTTTTAAATGATATAATGACATATGTCCAACATGTGACACTTATTAAATTTTTCTAAATGTAATCCATAACTTTAAATAACATCATGACTTGTGTCACATGGGCCACATGAAGGAGGAATTGTCTTCCCATAAAATAGATAATAAATTAAGGGTTTATTACATTTTACCCTCCAACCTATACCGTGTTTTGCATATTGCTCCATCGAGTTTAAAATTGAATAATATATCCTTCATACTTTATAATTACATGTAGTGTACATTTTTTGAATGATAATGTCACATTTTTGGATGAAAGGTGTACATGCTCCCCCCATTACCTAGGGTAAAACGGTCATTTTTAAAAAAAAAATAAGGGCACAATGGTCATTGTCATTTTAAAACCCTAAACTTTAACCTTCCTCTCTTCTGTCAAAAATTTCTCCCAGTTGCTGCTATTGAATCCCCAACCCAAAGCCCTAGAATCCCAAGGAAGCTAATGCAAGGTTTTTCTCTCTCTACTATATTCACCTCTCTCATTTCTCTACTTTATCTCTCTAAAAACCCTAATTCGAAGTTGTCATTGGATTTTTCAATTTCAATTTGTGGAATTTTCTTAAATCAAGGTCACGACGATGTGGATTGATGTTATTTTTATTGAATTGCTTGTTTTGGATGTGAGTTTGTTGATTGATTGGAGACTTCGCCAACTTTTAAAAGATGTGGGGTTGGATTCTCTACATGCTGTTGGTTTGAATTGTTTTTTGCTTTGGATTGGGTTTGGTAATTTTATGTTTGGTTGCAAAGAAAAAAATGAGGTTATGAGAGGGAAAGATGATTTTGTAAATTCAGGTTAGGTTTTGAATTTATCGTGCTCAACTCAATTGAATGATTGTACAAGTTTTGTTTGAGTTTGTTGTTGTGTTTTTCTCTAGAAAATTGCAAAAGGAAATCTTATTGGATTTTAAATTTGAATTTTTTTTTTCATTTCTTTTGATAAATTCCAATTCTGATTTGAAAATTGGATGAATTAATGTTGGATTTAGATGTGTAAGATTAAAACTGGTGGGTTTTAAAATTATTTTTATTGAATTCAAATTTTACTGAATTGAAGAAATAGAGTTCTGATGGGGATACCACTTTGCATCCATCTACAGTTGCTATGACTTCAAATGAATTTGATGCCCAACTAAACAAGCTACTAAGCTCTCATTTGAAAAACCCTAGTTTAACACTTGAGGAGATTGTGGAAGCATCGAGATCAACTGCCAAAGTTGCAGCTACAGTTGTTAGGGTTGCTGCTGAAGAGAAGGCTACAATTATAAAAAAAGAAGACCTTTTTATCCTCATTCACATGGAGAGCACGTGTCTTTCATCTAAAAATATAACACCATCACTCAAAAAATGTACATTGCATGTAATTATAAAACATGAAAGGTAAATTATTTGATTTTAAACTCGATGGGGCAATGTGCAAAACATGGTATGGGTTAAGGGGTAAAGCATAGCTAAATAAATAATGAATTAGCAATTTTAATATTAAAATAATTATTGAAATAAAATAATAATTAGTATCCGTAATAGCAAGATGGTTTCTCAACTTTTATAAATAGGACCTCCGTAACTTTGAGAAAACACATTACACTCTAAAAGTTTGAGGATTGCTCACGTAAGTCAAATTTGAACATGTGAAGAGTTTCAAGGTTTTTTTCTCTCTCTTTTGAAGGTGCCTTTGATTCAAAATTATGCCCCAAGATGCTTAAATGGGGTTTTTATCTTTTACAAATAAGAGGATAGTATGGAAAGTATCTATAATTTTACAATTCAATCAAAATTTTTATTCACATTTTTTCTATTAAAGGGAAATTTGTGTGTACAGGCTTATGACACTACAAAAGGACAAGAAATTTATTATGACACCTATAAAAAGATAAGAAATTTATTATCCACAATAAGAAATCTAGAAAAAAAAAATGGTAAGCAAGGAATTAAATCTACCCCATGTGATCCTATCAAAGCCATTGGAATTGGAACAAGATTCAATCGCATACTTTAGGGTAAAACTAAAGTTTCTTTTTTTTCTCAAGATGATTACAGTTCTTTAAGTGATTTTCCTTAAGAATCCAAAACTATCCTTAACCCTTATAAAGGTGAAAAAGAATGTAAAAACACCTAAAAGGGGGTAGGAGGGGAATTAAGTGATTAAAATTTTTCATAAAATCGTTAAATCCAAACCCTAAATCCATAAATCATAAGTGCAATAAATTAAAGAGTAGAGGAAAGAGAAATACAAACACTTTTATAGTGGTTTAGGAACTCGCTTACATCTAATCTTCTCAATCTCCTATTTGAGTGAGGGTTACACCATCCAAGGCTTCAACCCAAGTCTTCAGTCTTTCAAATTTGGATTCATGACTTCAATGGTCACTACAATACCTTGTGGTTCTCAACCAACTTGAATCCCAATCACTCAAAGAACATAAAAATTTGATGTTCTCAATCCCAGTACAAGTGTAGCTCAATACAAAGAAAAGAAATATGAATTTTAAAAAGTACACTAAAAGATTTGCAAGTAAAGAATTCTATACACTTAAATGAAGAGCTTTAAATGAGAGAAAATAGGTGAAAAACAATTCAATGCAAGTGTTCTTTTGTCAATAAATGTAGCGAAGCTCTTCAATTTACAGAAAATCAGCTCAAACACTCAAAATAAAACAAAAGTCCTTAACCAATCGAGCTCTAATGCGATCGGTGGACTAGTTGTTGGTGCAATTAATGTTTTGTTGGTGATAGTTGGTGTTTTTAATGCTCGACAGGACCTCTACTTGCTAGATATCAACTATTGGAAGAAAGAGAAAATTTTGTGCAAGCTTGACTAGTTCTCAGTTGGGAAAGCCTAACTACTTAGACTAGTTCAAAGCCCCTTAATTAGCTACACAAAAAAAAAAAAAAATGTAAAAAATGCTGCTATTTTTAAGTTTTAATCTTCTAGTAACTTAAGTATCTCATCTAAAAACCTTTATAAGATATTTTTGAAAGATTTGAATTTAAGGTTTTGAACTAAAATGCATATTCATCCAATTTAATGATAATAGGTCACTTTTGATTTAAAGTAAGGATGAATGAAAAACATTTAGAAATGTATAAAAATATTTTATCCTAAGTGGACCCATGAGATTCATCTTACATAGGTTTTCTGTTTAAAGATCTATTTTTTCATGACTTTTGAATCTCTTTAAACCATAATTGAATTTAATGATAAAACCTGAAAACTTTAGTATACTTAACCTTGTATTATAATCATCAAAACATAATTAGAAGAACCCTTGGAGTAACAAGAATGACATGGCTCACTAAGTGAAATCACACCCAATCATATCTCAAAAGGCAACTCTAAAATCTTCTTTGCTAAAAAGCACTAGTCTAGATACATGAAACCTTAAAAGTAACAAAACCAACAACAATTGATCTTGCTAATTTTTCTAATGCCATTATGTTGGTCAGTACAACAAATTTTGTTCAATTAAAAAAGCAAATTGCTTACATGAATAAACAAATTGAAGTCCTTACCTAACGCATGAATGAAAAAGATACCTAAAACTTTGCTTATAAATAAGATTAAAATGATGGAAGATTTGAGCCAAATTATTGTCGTTCTATCTACAATAATTCTACCAAAAGGAGTTATTCTCAAGGTGTTAAGGGTTTAGACTTTATGGTATGACAATTTGAGTGATTGTGAAATGAGACATAAATCATAGATAGTTATAAACAATATCAATCCTTCCATTATTTAGATTTCAAACTTTAAAATCATTAATTGTTCTTGGAATTTAAGTGAAATTATGATTTCAAACTTTAGGGTGTGATAGTTTATGACAGATAAAGTATCAAAGCCGGCATATATTCTAAGTTATCATCAAGAACCTATCTTAATATGTTGTGTATGTATAATCAATAAGCGTATATAACAATTGAAAGTTTGAAAAAGAGAGATATTTGTTTGTTACCTAAGTACAAGTTGTAAAGGAGATTACTCATGGTAAGTTGTAAGTTAATGCTAATTAAAGCCTCCACCTACATAATAGTACATCTTTAAACAAGTAATTTGTTTTTCATTAGTAAAGGTTAACAATTAATTAAGGTGTTTGATACAGGATTTCACTAAGGCGTGCCACTAATAAGTGTATGCAACAAGATGTTCAACATTACCCCCAATTAACATATGACAATGGGCAAATGTTTTCAATATTTAGAAATTAAACCTTAAGTGACTTTTTTGAAAGAAAAAACAAATTTGTGAAAAACTGAGTCTACATCCAAGGTCAGGTTACTTATTAAGAAGATATCACAAGATAACATTCGAATTCTAAACAAACCTTTACTAAACAAGTGGAGGTAACTAATACAATCAATTAATAAATCATTAATATCATAAAAGAATAATACAAGTGTACATGCACTAATGCAATAATAAAAACATATTATAAAAATATACAGAATTGATACATGAGAAATGTACGAAAAGATGCTTATTGTTTCAAATATCACAACACAATTTCGAGAAATTTCCAAATAATTTATTTACATTAACAACAATTTCAAACTAGTGATTTCAATTTATTTATTCACAAGGTTTTAATTTATTCACAAAATATTTGATTTTTATTCGTATTGAATTTTATTTCCAAATGAAAAGACTTTCTCTTGTTTCTATTAAAAGAATTTATTGAAAGTAAATTCACTTATTTTTTAAAAAAAATAATTTGATTTTATTTATAAGAAATGATTTTTATTTACCTTGTTAAGAAGAGAGATGAATTTTTACAAATTTATATAAAAAATTATTTCATTTTGATTTTTTAAAAATAATTTTGAAATTAAAAATAATTTTTACAAAATTATTTCCAACCCAAGTGATTTTTATAAATTATTTCCAAGCCAATTTTTATTAAAAAAAATATATTTTTGAAAAGAAGGATTTTCCCATTTTTTTTAACAGATTTTTTTTTTTTTAAATTTTACAATTTTTATTTAAAAATAGGATTGTTGCAATTTTTATTTAAAATACTCTATAGATTTTCATTTTAAAAAAATCACAGTTTTTGTTATTAAAAAAGGCATTTTGGACACTTTATTAAAAACAATTATTTTCTGGACCATTTCATAAAAAATACAAAGATTTTCTAGATCTTTTTTTTTTTATTAAAAAATATGATTTTTTGAACTACTATTATTTTTTTAAAAAATATGCATCGATTTTATTCAAAAAAGAAAATATTTGTGGACTTTTTATTAAAAAATATTTCTAAACTTTTTATAAAAAAAATAAAAAATTTATGAAATTTTATTAAAAAATGATTTAAAAAAAAATCTGGACCCTTTTTTATTTAATAAAAACATTTTTTTTCGACTTTTTAACTGAAAAATATTTTCCAGATTTTTTTTATTTAATAAAAACATTTTCTGGACTGTTTTATTTAAATGAACAAAGGAAATAAGGTACAACAAGTATAAATAACCCAAAATCAAAACCCCATGTCCAAGTCCAAAGCCCAAATGAATGTATTAACCAAGCTCCAAATAATAGATCCAAATGTTGAACACTCAAATAAGAAACATCAATATGCACAACACAAACCCAATTTGACATTTAAAATTAAAACCCAAAGACTAAAACATATCAACCTAAACTCAAGCCCAAAGTAATAATTCAAGTATGAAGCCCATGATCAAGCCTAAGATGAGGGTTATGGCTTCGGAGGAAGAACGAAGAGGAAGGATGAGGGAGAGCTCTGTTTGGGGTTTCTAGGTGATTGAATTTACAAATCTACCTTTACTTATTCAGTCACGTGTATGATACATGACATTTCTGTCTATTGAAACTAACAACATCTAACAAAAAAGATTCAGTGCTAATATTTATGAAATTTGGAGGGAAATGTATTTGATTTTAAACTTTATGAGGCAATGTGCATAACACGTAATAAGTTGAAGGGGTAAAGTGTATTAAATCCAAAAATTAAGTTATATACGTGAGTTTCTAACGGGTTGGGCTTGAAGGAAAATGGGTTAAAAATTAAAAAGAATGGGCTTAGGGTAAAAATTGGTGGTCTATAGTAGTGTTGTTTGGTTACTTCTCTTCCCCTATTTTAATTTAAGATGTAAATGACTTGAAGTGTCAATGTTGTAAATGGAGCATCCAAGCATGCTATAGATAGATGGATGAATGTTCTCAAATTGTCATATTGAAGCTATATTTACATGATTGTATTTTTAATAATATAAATTAAAATTAATTGGTTAAAAGGAATAAAATAATTTTCAAAATTACGAATTTAACAATTTTCATATATTTACTTGAAAAATAATTCTTTTTTGACATAAATGTTCTTTACTATTTCAAGTATTTACATGTAAGTTTTTTTTTTTTTTTTAAAGTTATTTTTTTTTTAAAAAAATTATTTTTTAAAAAATAAAATAATGAGGGCATTTTTGTCGAAATGAGGTAAAAAATAATGAAGGATTAAATTTCTAAAATTGAATTTTGGATAACCCTTTTAATCAAATAATCCTATAAATTATGTAATTTTGGTTATTTGGCTTATTTTATTGAATTTCTAATGTTAGGAATTAAATTCAAATGCCAAGAAAAAACATAGTGAAAATTGGTCATATTACATAAGCCAAAGCCATCTAAGGTGCCAACAAAGTTTAAAGGAAAAAAAAAAAGTGTTTTCATGACTTATTTAAAAATATATGTAAAATAAGAATTCATCTTTTCATATTTTAAATCATATCCCATGATTCCAAAATACTACAATCTATTTAAAAACTATTTTTCATTCCTAAAAAGAACTTTTGAGAATTTTTTGACAAAATAATAAAAGTTTATTTGGGGTGTTAAAAATTATTGTCTGTTTTTTAAAATAAAAAATTATTTTAAAAAGTTTTTAACACTATTTAGTTGTTTTTTGAAAATAATTTTAAAAATAAAGTGAAATAGATAATAATTTTTAAATTATAAATAAAAATTATTTTTATTTATTTTTAAAAATAAAATAAAAAAATAGATTTGTATCGTAAAACTTGTTTTCAAAAATTATTTTTAAGTCAAAAAATAAATATTAATTTTTGAAAATAAGTTTCAAAAAATATAATCAAAATGACCCTAATTTTCTCACATGTTATAAAATAATGTTTAGGAACTATTTTTTTTTTTTTTTAAAAAGAATTGTTCTTAAAAAGATATTTTTTGAAAATGGTGTTTGGGAGCTATTTTTTAAAATAATTTTTTAAGGCTCAATTCTCAAACTCTTCCATTCAAGGATAATGGAGGGGACAAGCATGCCCTTATACATGAGGGATTGTACGTAGACCCAATTTTGAGAGGCATGGATAGAAGTGTCCGGCACCTCATGCGTGGTGTGAAGTTAACAGATGAGGGCACTCCATACGAAGAGAAGCTGTTCTGGTGTACTCTTTCTTTAAGCACATCAAGAAGGCATGACCCTCGCCATCAGGGGACCTACCCTGGCTAATAAGACATGGCCACCCAGCACCTCAAGAAGGTATAGCCGCCCACCTTTTTCCTCTCCATTAAAAAAAAAAAAAAAAAAAGTGAAATAATTAAAAAAATTACAATCCATAAAATATCTTGTTTATAATTCTGACATGTAACGCTTGAATAAAAATAATTGTAATCACATGCAATTATGTAATTATAATATAAGGTATTTCAAATAAAATTTACTATTTATATTAAATTATGATATTTCACTTTCTTTTTTTTATTATTTCATTTACGAGACATATAATCTATTTTTTATTTTTTATTTATAAATTGTAAAATGAAATAATTTTTGTGAAAAATATGATAAATTGACGTAACGTAATATAAAAAATAAATTGATTGAATATATAATTATATATATATATATATATTTAAAAAAAAATGAAAAAAAATGGTAAAATAAGAAAACTCTTATAGGTATTAATTAATTAGTTCTTTAATTATTATTATTGAGAATTAATCGCTTTTTTAAGTGTGTAGAATCCTCCATGACAGGATGCCAGTCTGA
Source organism: Vitis rotundifolia (assembly GCA_030254885.1). NCBI lineage: Eukaryota > Viridiplantae > Streptophyta > Magnoliopsida > Vitales > Vitaceae > Vitis > Vitis rotundifolia. Next base: position 3,546,367 of record CM058159.1, read on the forward strand.
AGAATGAAAACCTAATTCAGAGAAAAGAAAAGAAGCTTCTACACTTGCATTCTCCACCGACTTTCCTCGCCTGGTAACCCCGCTGAAGTTTCTGGAATTCGCATAACCCAGATTCTCTTTCTATATATTCTTCTTCTTCTTCTCTCCCGCGTTATCAAACTTGAGACCTGGTTTTTCGTTTGCGTTTCTCATTTCTTCGTTGTCACAAATTCACAAGCGCTTAGCGGCCATGGCTGAAGAAGGCGTGGTTACGGTCTACGGAAGCGGCGCCATCACCGACCCTACCAAGACCTCCTTCTCTATCAAGGCTGGAATGGCCCAGATGCTCCGCGGCGGTGCCATTTTCGAAGTCATGAATCTGGATCAAGCCAAGATCGCTGAGGAAGCCGGAGCTTGTGCCGTCATTGTATCGGAATCGATTTCCAAGGGCATATCGAGGCTAATTGATCCCGCTGTGATCAAGGAAATCAAGCGGAGAGTCTCAATTCCGGTGATTGCGAGAGCGCGGGTTGGACATTTCGTGGAAGCGCAGATCTTGGAGGCCATCGGCGTGGACTATATTGATGAGAGTGAATTGTCTGTTGCTGATGAAGATAACTTCATTAATAAGCATAATTTTCGAACTCCGTTTGTCTGCGGCTGTCGGGATCTTGGTGAAGCGCTTAGGAGGGTGAGGGAAGGGGCTGTGATGATCCGGATTCAGGGGGATTTGTCTGGGTCCGGGAACGTTGCTGAGACGGTTCGGAATGTGAGGAAAGTGATGGGGGATATAAGAGTGCTAACGAACATGGATGATGACGAAGTCTTCGCATTTTCGAAGAAGATAGGTGCAGCTTATGATGTTGTGGCCCAGACCAAGGAAATGGCTAGGCTTCCGGTTCTGCATTTTGCAGCCGGAGGCATCGTCACCCCTGCTGATGCGGCGCTGATGATGCAGTTGGGGTGCGATGGAGTGCTTGTGGGTTCCAAAATTTTTGGCTCTGCGGATCCTTATAAGCGAGTTCGGGCAATTGTTCAGGCTGTTAGGCACTACAACGATGCGCAGGTGTTGGCAGAGAGTTGCTCTGAATTGGATGTGACAGTGGCGGACCTCAGAATCGTTGAGGAGTAGGGATAGAACACTCTGCAATTGGAGGTCAGTGTTCCACCCTAACCTCGCCTTTTTGGATCTAATATGGAGGCTATACTTAGACTTTCGTCCAATTGTTGTGTTGATTTTGCAATAAGAACTGAAATTCTGTGTTCTATCAACTTGTGTCGTAATACAGAAATCAATCAGAATAAATGTGTAGTTGAGTTCACTGAAAGCATATAAGCTGGTTGATTCACTTTAGAGAATCCATGTAGAATGACATTTCTGATTTGTGAATACAATCTGTTGTTGAAAAAACCAAAAAAAAAAAAAAAAAAAAAAAAAAAAAGAAAAAAAAAAGAAAAAGGAAAAAGGGAAAAAGAAGGATGATTGATCCTTCAAAAGAGAAGAAAACAGAGGGAAGATAAAGGTGTGATCCATTCATTTGATGGTGAATATGGTCATTACAAGAAGCCCAGATGCTTGGTGGGCCAAGATGCTTATTCATTGAATCGCTTCCATGGCTACTACTTTAATGAGCATATGACCCACCACAATCAGTGCCAAAATGTCCTTTGCTGGTGATTGATTTGTTCCTTCTTAGATTGTTTGTTGTGTCTGGTTTAAATGCTATCATCTCTGGAGAGATACATGCATCCAGTAGAATTGTAACAATTGTTATGTACAAGCCATTTCTTCTTAACATTCCAATGTTTTATTGTGATGAAATAATCATGATTGAGCAATTTTATCAGTGTCCCTGATCCCATTTTACTGAGAAAAGACTTTTTCTTCTAAACTGCGGTCTGTTCGAATGCTTCCATTACCTAAGAGCAATTTCATAGGCTACAGAAACAGCTCCATTGACCACAAATGCTCTACTAACAGCTGTTCTTAATCCTCAAGAGAGCACACCATGTCCTTCCCCTTTTACACTCTTTTATGAAGCTGCCACAGAAATCCCTAAATGAAAGAAGTTTCTGGAGTTGCAACTATGAGAGAGTGATTACAGAGTGGTCTCTTAGATACAGTTCTAGTAGTCAAGATCTACCACTAACAACTCAGCGGTTTCTTGTTCTGTTTTTGGTAACTTAATAACAAACATATAACAGCAAGCTAACCATTCTAGCAGCAAACTAACTACTCTTAACAAGCGCATAATATGGTTTTGTGAGGGTAGCAACAAACCCAGCTTTCAACTCCTGCTACTTCTGCTCTGGCATTGTTCCCAACCTTTCTTGTTCAGTCCTTTGGCAGCCTGGGAGAAGCTGTTCTCGCATGTATTTCTAGGTTTGGAAATACATTCCATGAGAGGGAGCATCTCTGTTGGTTAAACTTCAGTACATTCCCCATAAACCCTTTGGACCCTTATGACAGTCTGCAGGGTGGGTTTTTGCCTAGCTTTTGATCTTTAGTTGGGGCCATATTTTACCTAGTTCAATATGGCTCCGCTTCAAACACCTCCTAGAGCCAACACCTTGTGTAGGAAGGAGGATCTTTGGCAGGGAACAACGAGTCAACTGTTGAGAGGGCAGCATATTCCAGGCTGAATCATTAATATTACTTGTATGAAAACATCTCCATTTAGTTGAATTTTTTTTCTTTTAAAAGCATTATCAGCTGTTGATTTGTTTCTACATACGCCATTCCTACTATTGTAAGCACCGTACCTTTTCGGAATTCACGACCCATTCACCAGATATCCGAAGAAAGACTTTCTATATACAGTTTTATCAAATAATTTGAAATTCAAAATGATTTAATTAATTATATATTGAATTAAATTTGTCCAAAATATTTTATATTTGATTGGTTTATATATTAAAAAATTAAATACTATTTATTTTAAATAAAATATTATTAGTTATTATATTTAAATGATTGTAATTTAGTTTTAATAAAAATCAATTATGCTTTTACAAAATCTATACTAGGATGAATCCTATGTATTCAACACTTGTAAGGAAGAGGGGTGAATAGGCGATAATCTATCCTTCCATGGATTTTTTTTAGTGTCTTTCTCATTTTGGGTTATCTTAATAGATCGGATTTGAGATGAGATAAAAATGGACTAGTCTGATTTTTTTTTTTTTTTTTAATTATCCTTAATGTATTCTTCTCCTCACCTCACCATCAAAACTCCACTAGTCAATTCACCTTCACAAACACTTGGACTAGATTCAATTTGTAAAATAAATAAAAAAATGAAATGAAGTATATATTACTTTTTAATATCCAATATTTGTTAAAAAAAAAATGATATTGCATTCAAATATTTATTATTAAAAAAAATATGAATTTTCTCTTTAAAATTTTAAAATTTGCCATATATCAAATAATATATATTAGTATTATTTTTATAAATATATTATTTTTAGTTTTTTATCCATAAATTTAACTTTTAATAATTTTCTTTTTGGTTTTATAAAATAAATAATATAGAAAATAAAAATTGATAAAAACGATAAATCTATGATACATGAAATAAGTACATCATATATGAAATAATGATATAAAAGAGAGAGTGAATAATATCTTGGATCGTTGATTCATTGAATATAAGATAAGATATTATAAATTACAAGATATAGCCATCAACAATAAATATCCGCACTTTCAACTTAGCTCATGCAATATCCAGCCATGAGCCGGCTGACTAAAGGCTTAGTCACCGTCTATGGCATCAACACCATCGCCAAAACCAAGAAGAGCTCTTTTTCTATTCGGAACAACTCCGATGCTCCGAGACAGCTATTTTCCAAGTCACCTATCTCGATAACTAAAGATTGCTGAGGATATCGAAGCTTGTGTTATTTTTGTGACATCTCACGTCAAATAAAATGAAAAGTTTATATCGATTCCTCTTAATTTTGTAGATACATTTTAAAGCTGTGAGAGTCTTTTTGAGATTATAGCAAATAATATTTACATGGTTGGACGTGATCGTTACAAATGGTATCAGAGCCGATCCCTGATTCTAGTGTGGGGTTTGTTTGGCCCGTAAGAGGTGTTTGTTTATATGACCTCGTAATCTTATGAGACACAACGAGCACGTTAGGTTTACACGAGGGTATTTATGGCATCCCACATAGAATAAGGGGAAAATTTCCTAATGCTATATAAATATGAACAACATCTACGTATCGGAATTGATTTCCAAGTACATCTCAAGGCTAATTGATCCGGGTGTGATAATGGAATAAGCGGAGTGTTTCAATTCCAGTCATTGCAAGTGCTGTTGCTGTTGCTGGGCATTTCGTGGAAGCACAGGTCTAGGCAGTATTGATGAAGTGAATTCTCTGTCGTCGACCAAGATGACTTAATTAATAAGCATAATTTTTCGACTCCATGCATCTGTGGCTGTCGAGGTATTGGGAAAGCGCTTAGGGAAGGGGCTGTAATGATCTGGATTCAAGGGGATTTATCTGGGTTGGGGAACGTAGTTGAGACGGTTCGGAATGTGAGGAAAGTGACAAGAAATGGCTCTGGTTCCGGTTCTGCATTTCGCAACCGGAGCATTGTCACTCCTGATGGAGTGCTTGTATTCGAAAATTTTGGTTGTGCGGTCATTATAAGCGAGATCAGGCAATTGTTCAAGGCTCAGATGTTGGCAGAGAGTTGCTGCGAATTGGATGTTACAATGGCGGATCTTAGAATCATGGAGGAACAGGGTTAGGACAGTTTGCAAATGGAGGTCAGATTTCTACCCTAACCTCCCTTTTTGGATCTAGTATGGAGGCTATGCTTGAGAATTTTGTTGAACATTTGTGTCTATCCTGCAGAAAAATCTTACACTCTTATTTCATTACATCAACTTTTGTTCAATACAGAAATAAATAAGAATAAAAATCAGTAGTTGAGTTCACTGAAATCATAGAGGCAATTCAATTCACAGAAACCACACAGATTGACGTTATTCATTTGTAGAAAGAATCTGCTATAAACAACAATTTTATTGAAAAACGAATAGAAGGATGACCCACAGCCCCTATAATGAACTGGGTTGAAAAATCATTGGTCCACTCATTTGATCATTGATATGGTTATTACAAGAAACTGGGTGCCAAATACCTGATTTTTGACACCTCCAAGTTGCTTATTCATTCAATTTCTTGCATGAATAAAACTTTAATGTGTATGTGAACCATTTCTTCATAACATTCCTGCGTCTTTTGCTATGAAATGATCATCATGGAGCTGTTCATATCTGCCTTGATGATACCCGTTGGTGAGAAAAGACACTTTGTCTTCTACCCTGTGTTCTCTGTTTGAATGGTTCCATGACCATTGTTGTTACATAAGTACCTAAGAGCAAATTCATAGGCAGCAAAAATGGCCCCATTGACCACAAATGCTCTACTTACAGCTGTTCCTAATCCTCTCCAGAGTACACCCTGTCCTTCCTCTTTTACACTCTTCACAAAACAGTCAACAATGCCACTGTATTTTTGTGGGGAAGATGATGATTGAGCCTGTAATCGGGTTTTTACAACATCTAAAGGGTAGCAACAAACCCAGCTGGCGACTCCTGCTAGCCCTCCTGCTATTAGCATTGTTCTCAAGCTTTCTTGTCCAGTCTTTCGGCAGCCTGGGTGAAGCTGCTCTCTCATGTATTCATAGGTCGAGAAATAGACTCCATGAGAGGGCGCGTCTCTGAGTACTGTGATGGTTAATCCCCGGTACAGTCCCCTGATACCCTCTGTTCTACATATGCTTTTGATGACACTCACTGGACCCTTATAACTGTTTGTTGGTTGGGTCTCTCCATAGCTTTTTCTCTGTAGTTGGAGTCTTATTTTAACTAGCTCAACAGGGGCGAGCATTAGGCTCTGTATGGCCCCAGTTCCAACTCCTCCTAGAGCAACACCTTTGTAGGAAGGAGGGTCATTGGCAGCAACCGACGGGTCAAATGCTCTTGAGAGATCGGCATAGATTTGGAAAACCATAGCATTCTGCAATGTGAAGTAGATTAGTCAGCAAGGCTGAGGCGAATGGAAACTTCTGCACTAGATTTCGATTCAAGACAGTACTGGTTTGGAGGGTTAGATTTTTCTTTTTCAAAGCCCATAATGTAAGCTACGTAGTGTGCTGCATTACAGCAGAACTTTATACTTGGAAGGCAAAAGACTTCTATATTAGTCTCTTTCAATAATCTAATTCATAAGGCAGGGTATAACGAGTACATTTATTGGGAGCAAAGATTAAAACATCAGAAATTATAGAAATATTAGTCATCAGAATTTATGAAAATATGAACAAATATGGAATGGGTCATATCTTATCTTGGGTGAGAATCCGCAAGGACTAATAAGTTGATGGTATGTTAGGCAATTAAGGCCAAATTTCATCCTGAGACTTAATTCCATCAAGTGGTTTTGCATCAGTTTGTGGTGCCCATATCCTTAGTTCCAAACTGGCTTCACCACAAGTTGGTGAAAGAGACCAATCATAAGTGAAGCTCTATTATACGTCACCCACAAATTCCCAGAGGGGACTCTCAAATCATAATTGAAAAGTGTGAAGGCTTCTTTTAAGTTGGGAAGTCATTTTTCCTATCAATCATATGATGTCATGTCCACACCTTTAGGTGTTTGCATCATTTTATGTTTTGATTTCATTCATTTGTATTCTTATTCAACGACTTAAATATTACCATTCGTAATTGTATTTTCGACTATTGAGATGAACAGTTTGATAGATCTCGAGAGGGTTCAATCAACCTAATCATAAAATTTTTCCGACACTTATTTTAACTATTTTGTCTTATAAACTTTTTCTTAGAATTCTTCAACCATTTAAAAAAAAAATGATTTAAACCGGTGCAAATTAAATGAGAAATAAAAATGTGACCCTTCCTTCCTAGAAATACGAAACTCTATTATTGAGGAAATTGTCTAGTACGAAACGAAAAGGTTAATACACAATGTCCATCCTATCAGTAAGAAAATGACATTTCCCAAAAGAAAAAAAAAGGGAAAAGCCATGGCAAATTTTATGATCATAGCCAGTGCTGCAGACACCATATCATGTTTCAGAATTTACTTCTCACAGAGGCGGGTAAATGAAAGATTCCCAAGAAGCAAACAAAACTTAAAATTCAAAAGCTATAGAAAAATTGGGAAAAGAATTCCCAAATCTCAAGTGGTTAGAAACAGTTCATTGTTTACATCTTGATAAGGCCCTGATCTTCACCCATAACAATTTCCAGAAGTTTTGCTTCTCTCAGAAAAGTCATAACCAATCTCAAAAGCATCAACATCGATCTTGAAGGAGGAATCAGAATTCAGAAGAAAAACCATGAAAAGTGAAGAAATCAAAACAAACCTGAAAGGTGACAGAAGCGAGAGGTGCGCCCATGCCTCTGTAGAGAGCACCAGGGCCCTCGGTGGCTATCACTCTCCGGAGAATGGTCATGGCGGAGCCACTCCTCGAGTGCTGCTGCATAATCCTCAAGCTATCAAGTGGGTATCCAGACACCACGCCCGCCATGCCACCCAACCCTCCTGCCACAAACTCCCTCCCCCAACTGCCTGCAAGAAACTCTGGCCAGAAATCCATTCTTCTCCCACTCCCATTCCCCAACCCCACTTCCCAATTCTTCCTTTTCTTTCCTACTCCACCACCTGATAGCTTACAAAGAAAGAGAGAAACTTTTAGACAACCCTGGAGGGTTTCTGCCTCGCTTTATTTTCTGGTTTCTCTCCTGAAATGAAAGGAAAACAAAAGGCTAAAATCCACCAGTGCTATTTTGTTGGATGTGGGTGGTGAGGGGCAATGGGCAACGTCCTACTTTCAGAGACGCCCAAGGGTGTCTGCCCACGTGGGTCCAACAGGTGGTGTGCGCCTAGTGTTAACCCACCTTTCATCGGGCCAACCCAGATAGTTTTGAGTGGCGGGTGACGCCACAGAGAGAGAGAGAGATAGAGATGTGAATCATGGGGATTTGAACCATATATTATTAAGAATTCCCGTGGAGATAGTGGTGTCAAGGGACATGCTGGGTTGGATTTTTGTCTTAAGAAGTGAGCGTGAGTGTGAATGTGACCTCACCTCCATTATTTGCTCCAAAAGGCTTTTCCTCTTTGGTCTCAGCCACCATGTCTTCCATTTTCTAATTTCCCTAATTAAAATTTTCTTCTCTCTTCTTTTTCTTGAAAGAGTTTATTACATGTGGGAAAAGTAAACCCTTGTATGACCTGGAAGATCAAAGGGATAAGAAGAATGTGGTGTCAGTAGATGATAAAAAAGGTATAAAATTATATATGGATATTTGATTTAAAAAAAGGTTAAAATAATCTCCAATTTAGAAAATGTGATTCTTATTTTTTTAATGGAAAATAAACTTTTTTATTTAAATTAAAAAAATAAATAAAGAGAAAAACTTTTCTAATTAAGCCGCCTCTAGCTGGGTTTATACCAAATTTGGCCGGGCGTTTTCATTTTCAATGTCATTATATTTGCAAAAAGAATTCATAAAGTATATGGAGGAAAGTGCCTTTTTGCCCCCTTTACTATCATGGTTGAATGATGGCATTTTAAGAATTGGCCTCAAAATCTTAGATATTTTTAAATTATGAGTTAAGCCTTGTAATATAATTTTCTAAATATATAAAATTAAAAATTATTATACAATGCAAATATATATACTAATGTTTTAAAATCTTATTTGAAAAAATTTATTAACATAAAATGCAAATATATATACTGAGTCATGGCATGGTGACACAGGTTATGACATAGTCATAATTTACGTCATGTATCGTAGGATGGTTGGTAACACATGTCATGTGTCTTGGTATGGGTTGTGGTGGCATCATGACATAGATCGTAACAGGCGTCATGGCATAACACGGGTCATATGTTTTAAAAATAAAAAATTAAAACCTATTCCAAACATATTCTAGAAAGCATAAATTTAGAGATGAATTTCTATTTTATATTTACATCAAATTAACAATTCTTAATATAAAAAATAAAAAACATGATGGGTCCCATAATAATACATAGTGTGAACCCAGTTATATGACGTCACATATACATTGTAGGTTTTAATTTGATTTTATTTATTTATATATTCATTTTTTTTTTGGTGTATAAGAAGAGAAATTGTAAATAAAAGTAAAACATGGATCCGAACAATCCAACCCGACCCGATCCATCTGGAAGCCCTAGTCATCATACGGAGGTGGGAGTGAAAGGTGGTTGGTGGATAGGCATCGGAACTTTGACACACAGATTTGGGCGGAGTGAGAGGGCGGAAAGCAGAGGCCCACGATGGCGTCCCTCAGCCTCTCACTGTCCTCACCTTTCACGCTTTCCTCATCTACAACTAATCTGAGGCAACGAAGTCGCCGCAGAATCTCCACAACTCTCCGGCCGCCGTCGATATCACCTAATTCATGGCGGCACAGGCATATTATCTGTATGGCTCCCGAAGAGGAGAAGATGACTCGCCGTTCCCCTCTCGATTTCCCCATCGTGAGTCTGTTGCTTCATCTCTTCCTTTTAGGCTCTATTCAAGCTCTTGTTTATGCACTTATTTATTACTGTTTGGCTGCCGAGAAAGCTTGAGAAAGGAAAACCAACTTAGGATGTTAGGGCTTTTCATTATTTGGGTTGACGGGGAAACCTGGGGAAGGAAATTAGATTGAAAATTTAAATTTTAGGTTTCTTTTCATTCTTAAGACTGTATGAAGAACAAACAGCTTACACGTTAGCTTTCAGAAAATGGAATGCGAAATGGATAATATTTGTTTAAAGATTTTGTATAGATTTATGTCAACCATCAATTGGAGTTGATTTGTGGTCAGAATGACCTTATCTTTATACTGATTAGTCACATGAGTTAAGGGGTCGTTTGGTAACTGAGAAAATAAGATGAATTTAATTTTGGGGTGTTGGATTTCTTTCTCTTCTTTCTACAAAGTGTTGTTGCTTCCATTTTGCATAATCTTGTTACTTCCTTTTGTACTCTTTGGTTATAGAGAAAGCATGGGAAGAGGAAAGAAATTAGAACTTTTGAATGAATCTTGAATTTTTCCTTGGTTGTGATCCAAGAAGTCAAAACACATGATCCGATTGTTCCTAATGTTAGTATCTGGTTTGATTTAGGTGTCTTCTTAAAATTCTTGGGAATTGAAGTGACCAAAAACAACCATAATGTTCAAGGGTTTATCTTCTTTACTCAATTCTCGAGAACCAATCTCAGGTTTATGGTTTATGCTTGATTTGTGGTATCAGTGCTTCCATTATTTTTTGTAATTTAGTTGATGATTGTTTTAGCTAAGTGGAATGCATTAATTTCTAGCTCCATTTTCTGTTGTTTGCCATCCATTTATATATGCATCAGCATATTCATTTTAGCTTTGATACCATATCATTTTGTTGCAAACCCACACATACAACATGAAATAATATTTCCTCATAGGACGTGTTTATATGATAAGAATATTGACCCGAGTCATGGTGAAAATTCTGCAAAGGAAAGCTTTACCCATCCCTAATTATGGAAATGCATAGGTAAATCTTAAAGAAGCTTCAATTTTCATGGATATTCTAAACCAAAATAGCAAAGTTACAAGAGGTGCTGAAAAGTAAAGCTTCATCCCTTTATTTATATAAATGGACCCAAAACTTGAAAACTATTTTTTGAAGCCCCAATTCACCACATAGCAGCTTGTTGTGCAGCCTTAACTGCATTGGATCCAATGGCTTGTCACAATCTGGTCATGTAGGAATTGATGTTCTTCTTTTCCCACTTGTGAGGCCTTGCATCTCAAATTCATACCACCACAGTCACATTTTATTGATCTCTTGTCACCTGATCACCAAATAGCTTATCGTAACAAGGCTTACCAAATGGCTTTAGTAATATTCCATGTTCTGTGACTGGTGATTCTGGAGCAATGATTCTACAGTTAAACAGATTCTCAAACTTTGTTGCTTGTTAAACAGTTTCTACAGTATCTGTGCTTAGCTGAGAAGTATTTTCTCTAATGTCAATTCTAAAGTTGTACAGCTTTGTTGTATGTTTGTCTGTTGCTGTGCTTTGCTGAGGAGGTGTTTCTCCTAGGGCTCTTTCTCTAACATGTGGACACATGCACATGGACACGAGTAGGCTTGGACATGACTATCATCATTGATGAATCACTTGTCTCGTGTTCCTACAATAATTTTAGAGAATAGGCTGTTTAGGGATTTGAAACCATCATAGCAAAGCTGCACACTAGCTACTTCTTCCCTATTGATCTGTTTAACTGATCAGAAGACATGGAAAAATAAATGAAAGCCAAGAATCGTATAATGGATAGGGGTTTTGGCTGCTGTTTTAAAGATTTTAAGTTTGCTTTTCCCTTCAACTTTTGTCCTCTTCCGTAGAAACTAAGGTGTACAATAATGTCCCTACCTTGTTCTTTACTGGACGGTTGATAGAGCTAAATATGTTATTGTAATTGTGACTGAGTTGGATTGGCACCATCTGCTAACTTTTTACGCATCTAATTGGTATGACAGGAGTGGGAGAGGCCTAAACCTGGGAGGAGACCAGATATTTTTCCTCAGTTCAGCCCAATGAAAACACCATTACCACTCCCATCGCCTGCTGATCCTCCTGAAGAGGATGAGGAAGAGGAAGAAAAGAAAGAGGAAGAGGAAGAGGATCCTGAAAAGGAAGAACCAGATAATCCAGAAAAGCCTGCAAGTTTTGGAGTATAGAAAATCTAGTGGCTTTCTTGGATTTGCTTAATATTGTGCTGTTATTTTGATGTTGTAGAATCTTAGTAAGTGATCGCAGGCATATTGATGCTTTGCAAACACCTTCACCCATTTTTCCTCTTCTTGTTTTTTTTCCCTCAGCAACTTGTAATTTTTAGAGAAAATTCTTCAGATACTATTAGCCATGCCTTTTTTATTATTTTATTTTTAAAATAGCGGAATGATAATATGAGCATTTTCTCGACATCGAGAAAATATGGGCAGAGTGTACTCATGTATTCATTTATCTTAAAATTTGTGGTTTTAGGTGCTCGGTTGATGTAAGTGACGTGACCAAAAAGGCTTGAGGCTTGAGGCCTTATGACTTATGCAAGTTCATTTGCCTGTTCCTTGAAGGGTCTAAATTGGATTCCAGAACATAATACCTAATACATTATACATCAATTTATACTCATTAGATTGTCAAGTATGGCGTCTTCATTGAGAAGGAAAGTTAAGAAGAGAAGTACAAGCATTGATTTGGACCGACTAGGCTTTAAACCAGTCGCTCCTATTGTCTTTTCCTTCCCACCCAAGCGGAAATGGAAAAAACCTTGTAAAAATTTAAGGATGTAAATTTGGCAGCCCAAAGTCCAGCCAGAACCTGGACAAAAAAATTATGGGCCAAACTCTGCTCGGCCTGCGTCCAAGCCTGGCCCGATGCCTCAAGGGCTGGGGGATTATTTTTTAAGCCCGAGCCCTGGTCTCTGAGCCCGACTCAAGCATTAATGTACCCATAACAAGTTTGTGACTGAAACTCATCTCCGCATCGAAGTGCTGATTAGCATTAAAAAGCTCCCCAAAAAATAACATGCATGGTTAAAAATGTAGATGTAACATCCTTTACAATTTGGCCAATTTTCTTACTTTTATTAAAAAATCTAATTATATTAATTAAATTGGTGAGCTTAGGACCTGACTTGGGCTAAGAGATAGATTCCGTTAGTCTAGTCTGAACCCAAATCCAGGAGGCCCAACCCCGGGCCAGCCCATACACATGGCCAGTAGAAGAGTGAAAGAAAAGATGCCAATGACTTAATTAGAACCTCCAGTAATAATGTACGAATTTTCAAAACCAATCAGCTTCCCCTTGTGGGATCGCATGACCTTCACTTCTACTTTCAATCTTACAATGTGCTAAAAGCCTAAAAGCCTAAAGTTACACAAATCAAGAATAACATTAAAAATCTCTAAAGGGAAGCATCAAGCATTTCAGGCGACTAGATGAGTTTCTCGCTTGTCATTTTGTTCTTCTTCCATAGAACCCCAAAGAAATAAATTGTTGAACAAGCAGTTGTACATATGTCAAGTTGATTAGTTTTTTCCCCCTAGTCCAATTCAGTACCCACAATAATGGGTGCAGTGCATGGAAATAGGAATTAATCTGAAAGTGTGTATAAGCCGCAACATATATCAATTTCATCAATCTCAAATCAACTAGGAGTAGAGGGTATTGGTTGCAGGGCACAGGGAATAATTTATGAAAATGAAGTAAAAGTGGTCATCACCACATCAACAACACTTGATATCATAGATCAATCTCAAAGCAACTACAAGCAGATTCAAGCAGCATTAATTACTAGTACCATATCCAGAACATGACAATGCAACTCAGTTTTAATGGGGATAAGAAAATGTTCAGAAGTTAATGTAGCATCACGACAGACCAATTGCATCCACCGAAGGATATTCACCACATATGTATTATATTATGTAGATATTGCATTATGACTCGGGTTTTCATTTCTTCCCACTCTTCTTGAGTCCAGAACCTCCAAATGCGCCCTTTTGTGCTGCCTTGGCCTTAAGCTCCTTCAGTGCCTGCTCATCCATGAAATAAGAAATTAAATTAATTTGTCAAATGTACCACACACAGCAGAAAAGAGAATAACTGAATGTGATGTCCCACCTTTTCCTCCTCCTTTTTCTTTTGAATTTTGGCCAGATCATCCTGCACAGATGGATGGGTGTTTGAAATTATAATAACAATAGAGAAATATCACACAACAAGACACAGCATCGTGGAATATATCAGCTAATTCAGAATTGTATACACTTCCCAAGCATGAAAACAATCCAACCTTGAAACCATATGGAAGGTAAACAAGACAGCAGACAATAGAAAAAGATAATCCCCAATGCAGAAGCCAAAAAGGAAAAACATAAATGAAATTTCAGGCAATAAATAACATATGAATTGTCTAACTAGAATGGAAAGGGAGCTGAATTCAACGGTTAAATTTTGCTCAGGCATTAGAAGAGAACAGAAAAAAGGAAGTTGATGCAATCATTTAACTTCAACATTACAAGGCCAACAATCTATGATACCTTTACATTTGGTACAGAAAACAACAAGTTATCTGACATCTAAATATTGGAAACCAAAGGGATACAAAAAGGCTGCGCCAAATGTTTCCAAGGATATATAAAGATTTCTTTGGGTTCATCATGACAAATAGCTGCACAGCTTACCATATACAACTTGCAACTGATACCCTATCGGCTTATCTTAACATTTGCTAAACCCTGATTCTGTGAATGCTTCCTATAATTCAGTTCACAAGAATGACAAACTACAAATTCTCAAATCATATTAACTGAATTCCACACTGACCATACCATCCAATGTTAGCAGTCACCACCCTATATGATGAATTGCAACAGAAAGAATAAACCACAGGAATAAAACCAATCAAATTACCTTTTATTGCTTATAATGATCCTACTTTATGCAGTTCTATTCATCCATCCCTAAAAATAGATCATAACTAAAAAAGCTTAAACAAAAAAAGGAGAAAAGAAAAGGGATAGTTAACAACACATGATGCAATTTCCATTGCACTTTTGCACCATTCACCCATTGTTTTTTTTTTCATAAAAAAGAGTTTATTTCAGAAAGAAAAAAAAAAAAAAAAGGATGTGTTTCCCTAATTTGATAACTAAATCGTGTGTAAATGTCATCCAGTCAAGCAATTCTTTCACAAATGATTAAGTAATGATACTTAGTTTGCATCCAAGAATCCAAAAAATAAATCAGAAACACAAAATAAAAAGCGAAGAAAAGAAAGAAAAAAGAAAAACACAAACTTAGAATATTTGAGATACCTCGTCGTATTCTTTCTTGTCGACCTTGGGTTGCTTCAAAGGCTTCAGCTTTCCCCCTGCGAAATTCAAGAACAATTATGGCTCAATTTTTCAATATAGAGGAGCATCAGATCTAAAAGGAAAAAAGAACCGGTATTTGATGACAACAGAAGAAAAAGTAATAGATTTTCAGAATCGGATATGAGAGAAAACGGATCGAATCAGAGAGAGATGGAGAAAATTGATACCGGCTTTGGACGACATGGCTTGTCTTTAGGGTTAGGGTTTGTGGTGTGATCGCAGAAAGAGTGAATCGCAGAAGCCCTCACCCTAATGCCACGATAAGAAGCGTCGTCTGGGGATTGGTGAATGGGCTAGGCCTCTATATATATAGGGATGTTGTTACTAATTCCAACCCACCCACCCACTCCCCGTTGTTTTTTTTGCTATTTCCAGATATGGAATTTGAAATTATTTGTCTAATAATAATTTTCTAAAAAAGGGTTTAAAATTCCACTCACCACCTTTATTCCATTTTTCAATAATATTTTTTTTAATATCAGAAAAAATAATAATTGCATTGAATTTTTTATTATTTATTAACTAACAAAACATTGCTTAAAAAAAATTTATGTTGACATATTACTTTTTCTTTATTTCCTCTTCACTATCGAGAAGGTAAACAATCGTATGTATAGAATCGAGAATATGTCTATACTTAGGTGAAGATGACTTGTGATGTCAAAGGATGAACATATTACCTCTCAATCATCTTCATTTCCTACAAGATGACTTTTTAACTAACTATTAAAGCATTAAATGCGATTGGATATATAAACAAAATAATAATAAAAGAATTCCCTCGTAGCAGAAAAAAATTCGATAAAACACTTCTTGCATAATTATGACATGTATAAGATTCTATCCCTAAATCAGTAGAGTTGTACTCATTACTTAATGAGGTATCGACATTGTGTAGTGTTCAATTACTAACATAGCCATCATTCGTAATAAATCTAACTCCATGCTTTTAAATATCCACATAAATAACAACCATGATAGTAGTCTCAGACTCTTCATACATTTTGCCTATTATCTCCCCAACTAAGTGGATGTTTGGTAAACTAACTTAATAACTTAATTTAAGTTATTAAATAAATTAAATATGTTTAGTAAAATAACTTAATGGTACAATTTAAAGTAAAAAAATAACTTTAAATAATAAGTAAAAACAGTTAACTTATTCTTAAGTTTATATCTTCATTTTATTTTTTTATCCTTATTTATGCTAGTTACCTGCACAATCTCTTTTACTACTCTATGACCTCTATTATTATTCGATTTTTTTTTTTTTTGTCATAGTTATAATTTATGAGGACAAATATGTCAATTTGATAATCTAAAATAAATTTTAAGTTAATTTTGTTAAACATCCTTAATATTTAAAGTAAAGATTAAGTAATAAGTTTTAAGTGAATAATTTAAGTATAATTTAACTTAAAGTCAACTTAAATTATCAAGTAATAAGTATTAAGTTTTACCAAACATCCTCTAGGTAACATGATTAACTTAATTATTAGAAGGACAATGGCTTAATTGCCACTTCTCTCTAGTTGATGCTTATTGGTCCTTTTAAGACTTGATGCACATGTCATGTTGTATGTGCTTCTACTTGTGTGATTGAAAAATGGACAAAATAGATTGACGCTATATATGGGAAACACAAAAAAATAAAATAAAAATTGAAATAATAATCATTATATAACTTGCATGAGTAGAAGGCAACTACTAAAAGACTTACCTCGTACCTTTGGTGCAACTCTATGAACAAATAATGACAATGAAAATGGTAAAGAGTGAGATAACTGGGAGTAGTTATACCACCTCATTCACTAGGACTACCTTCCACTATCATTTCAACCATCAATGGAGGGTTGTAGATGACTCCAGCTAAAAAGTGGGAGCCTATCAAGGAGTTACATAGGTCGAAGAATGAGTAGGGCATCCATAATATTAGAGGGGTACCCTAGTTGGTTGTTGAAAATACATAGGAGAGCCTTCTTTCCCTTGAAAACAACCAAGACTTCCTTCTCGAGGCAGTATTTGTTGGTGCTTGTAGTACATATTATTTACTTACAACCCATTTATGTCAAAAAATTATTTCTTCATAAATTGAAGCCAAAATTTGTGCTCTGATGTCACATATATGATATAATTTTGCTATATAAAAGGTTTTAATTACCCAAGTTAACTCAATTTGATGTTAAGACCCTAGTTATGGATCTAACATACATTTTGAGCTTAATTTTAGGTTTAAAGGAGAAAAAGGATGCAAGCTATAAGAATTAATTTTAACCAAGGAAGAAAAAAAAGGTCAAACATGAATAAATAAGAAACTTGGGACTTGTGGAGTATAAAAAGACTTGATCAAGGGCAAAACAAGTGAGCGATGTGTATGAAAGATAAGCAATGAGTATTATGGAGAGGGATAGAGAGCAAGTAAGCATGAGAAAGAAGGTTGGAGGCTATAGCTTGAAATTCAACATTGGAATTATAGTTCGATCAAAATCTAGCAACAGTACGAGTCATCAATTCGAGGTGAATTTTGGAGAAATTGCAAAGATCATTTTTAGCTAAGTTATTTATCAATTTGAATCTTGGGAAGTTAGGAGTCCAACACTTCATACAGTACACAAATCAAAGTTGAAATAGAGGAGTTATGACCATTTGAAGTCAACTGCTTAGAATAGATGTTGATTTTGAATTCAAAATGCAACTTATCAATTCAAAATCATGCCAATTTCAAATTCATCCATTGACAAGTGAAGAGATCCAACTTTCCAATTCAACCTACTATTGCCACTTGGAGATTTTGCCTCCTCTACCTAGAAAATTTTCACTTTTAACACTCCACCAACCCAAAGTGGGTCCTGAATAATTGAAAATTGTATTTTTATTATTGTTTTAGTTATTTTTAGGAATTTATTTCAGAGTAAGATGCCAATTAGAAGGTGCCACATGTCTCTTTTAGGGTTAAACTATATATGCTTTGTATTAGGGTTTGACAATAAAATTAAAAAGCATAAGAGTAGAGATTGTTCCATTTTTCTCGAATTCTTCAATAAAGAGTTAGTTTTCTTTATTTTATGTTTTCAATCTTTCTATTCTATTTTTTGGCAACCAAACATGGGTTATGAGGAGAAATCCTCCACCATGTTTAGGCTAATTTGATTTATTCAGAAATGCTAACATGAAGGTTAAGAATTCAAAGAAGAAGCAAAAATAAGATAAAGTTATTGTTTTTTTTTTTTAATTGTTTTCAAGTTTTAATTGATAGAAATAAATCATTTGTGTTAATTCATCCTAGATAAGGTACAAAAGATTCTTACCATGGTACTAGTGGTTCTTGAAAAGACCTTAATTAATAGTTACCTCAATTTGATCATATTGTTAACAAATCTAAGGATTGATTCTACAAGATGGGTATAGGTTTTTGATTGAATAGAGTTGAAAACCAAAATTAACAGTCTTATTTAATTGGTTTGAAAAATCTATTTTTCAAAAATAAAAATCTAAGTTCAGGATGCAATATTGGTTCTAAGATTTAATATAATATTAGATTAACTTTGATATTATGCTTCAAATTTACAATTCCCTCTTTCTAAGGATACAACATTAGATTTTGAAACTCTCCAAGAATTTTCTTTTATTTATTTATTTCATTAAGTGGTTTATGAAATCTTTATCCGTATTTTATTATGATTTATTTAAATTATAAATATTTTAGGAAATATTTATCCATATTTTAATTTTATTTATTTAAATTAGGTTTTATTACCTTTAGAAAATAATTAATCTTTCTAACCTAAAAACTATTGAACACATTAGGGTTGATTCGAGATGACAATAACATGGAATATTAAAAAGTAATGGTAACTCTATCTCTAATTTTTCTTGGTTAGGGTTATCGCATATTTAGGCTTTAAAATTTTAATTACAACAAATATTTGCAATCAAGAAAATGACATCGTTGTTGGAGATCGACATTTTTTAATTGTTTTTAATTGAAAAATTAATTATTTGTTATTAGGTTATATTAGGTTTTAATTTTTGATTTTTGATTTTCTATTTTCTTTCACTTGTTTTGTGTTGCAATGTTCTTTTGAAGTCAAATTGCTAAAGTCCATAATTGGGATGCTATAATGGAATAATAGAACAATGATTAATTACTTAGCAATGTTGGAACACTATTTGAGCCTACACTAGTTTACAAGTCAATGAGGGATTACCTTAGTCCTAGACTAACATCATATTTTTACATTAAGAAGAAATTACCTAAACTTTGGGCCTGATGAAGGGCATAAGTTAGTGAGAGACCATTTTAACTCCATTGATCCCTCATTTACTTTTTAATGTTCAACCTTCCGGTAACTTCATAACTTATTCTAATTTTGGTGTTGAATTTAGTTGGCAAAAATTTTCTCCAAATCTTTTTATTAAGAACACTTGCATATTTTAAACAATTTGAGAATGAAGGGATAAACCAATGTTAGGAAAGATACTCAAAGTAATTGAACTTTTTCCCACAACAGATTTGAACCTTGGCAAGTTATCTTCTATTTTCATGATGTTTTAACTAAAAAATCTTTCCACATGTTTAGTGAGGAAATCTTTTTTGAAATGGAACAAACTATGGCTATGATAGTACTTGATAATCTTATAGAAGAAAAACTCATGAGCCTAGTTGCATCCCCATTCTTTGATTTTTCAATAATTTCATAAGATCGACAAAGTTTAGAGGAATGTTAAAGAGTATATGAAAAGCTTACTAGATGTGATCAATAACTTAAAAGTAATCATGCTGAGATGGAAAAACTCAATATTAATTTAAGTGAATCCACTAACCTAACAACTCAAGTTTTGGATGAATTTCAGCTTGATACAAATAAATTATATGGTATAGTTGATGATAATGAGGAAATTGTTGAATTAGGCATATTTTTAGTAGAAAATAATGATGAGCTTGATGTGATAGAGTGATTAGAGCCAAAATATATGCTTTAATGACACATATTCGATATGATTTATACATCATAAGACACTCAAATCATTTGACTTGATCAAAATTGTTGTTAAGACCTTAGCCATAAGTTTAAGGAAAGAAAAAGGTGCAAGTTAAATCACTTTAAATTTTGAAAGATCAAGTGAGGAAAGACAAGCGAACATGGATAATGAGGTATGAAGTAAATTCATCAAGTTGAATGAAAATTTGGAACGCAAAATCTGGTGGCAACATGTACTTTAACTTTGAAGTGAAATTTGGAGCACTTCTTGAATTTCATTTTAGGCAAGTTATATATCTTTTTGAAGCTCCAGAAGTTAGGAATCCAACAATTGAAATTGTGTATAAATCAGAGATGAAAAGAAGAAGTTATGACTTTTTGAAGATAATTGTGTAGAGATAAAAAATCATTTCAAAATTCAACTTATGAATTTGAAATCCAACTTATGAATTTGAAATCCAATTCAAAATTACTCCAATTTTGAATTTACACACTGCCACATTGATATTTCGCTTCATCTACTTTGGGAGTTACAACTTGGGCACTTCATCCGTTCTAAGTGGGCCTCACATCACTAGAAATCACAAATTTATTTATTTTAGTCATTT
The DNA here is from genome assembly GCA_030254885.1 of Vitis rotundifolia. NCBI lineage: Eukaryota > Viridiplantae > Streptophyta > Magnoliopsida > Vitales > Vitaceae > Vitis > Vitis rotundifolia. The sequence goes on from CM058159.1 coordinate 3,566,946, forward strand.
TTTATAATTATTTATAAAATAAGTGGCCAATAGGAACATGCCACGTGTTATGTTTTTTGGTGAAAATTATAAAAACTCGATATTTAGGTTTTCTAGGGAGTTCTTGATTTATTTATTTATTTATTTCTTTTTTGAGGAGTAGAGATGGTATGACAATTCTTAGGGGTAGAGAAGAAGATCTTGAAGGTTTTTCTTAGTTTGTTTTTTTTTATTTTTTTATTATTGAATAAATTATTGTTTTTAATTTTTTAAAAATCAATAATAGTTCTTTCTTATTCTTTTATGGGCTATATATGTGAGGACATGCCCATAAGAGGCTAAAAAGTCATATTGGGGTGAAACATGAAAACCTAGAGTTAGATCCAAAGGGAACAATGAGTGAAATTAGATTAATAATGGAATGAATGAAAGCTTAGGGCACTAGTATTAAGATCAAAATACCCTCTAAAGTTAGTTTGACTTAAGAGATGATACAATCACATATTCCTTGATATTAGGGATTCTCGGTAATTCTTGATTTCTAGTTATTAAAGGTTTTGTTATTGTTATCTACATTAAGACAAATCTACAAAGAGTGGTAAAAACCTAAAAACCTTAGACCTAAACCTAGATTCCATGTCCATTCATCTATAAATCTTCTATGTTAGTTCACCCTAGATAAGGTATAGAGGATGTATACCAAGGTATTAGTGATTTTTGGAAAAACCTTTATCATTAATTACCTCAATTTGATCCTATTGTTAATGAATCTAAAAGTCTGACCCACAAGATGGATATAGATCCTTGATAAAATAGAATTGAAATGCAAAATTAATTATAGTATTTAATTGGTTTAAGAAATCTATTTTCAAAAATAAAATCTAAGTTTTGGATGCAATATTGGTTTTAAGAATATTCAATTAGATCTCAGATTGACTTTGATTTTAACCTTAGATTTTACAATGTTTTCTCTTCAAGGATTCAACACTAGATTGTTAAATTCTTCGCAACATTCTATTTTGTTTTATTTCATTAAATATTTTAGAAAATCTTTATTCATAATTGATTACTATTTATTTAAATTAAGGTTTTATTAACTTTAAAAATAGTTAATCCTTCTAATCGAAAAACATTTAAATACATCAGAGTTGGTTTTAGAAGACAAGAAGTTGAAATACTACAAAACCATGCAATTCTATCTCTGAAAAACATTTAAACACATCATAGTTGATTTTAGAGGACAATAAGTTGAAATACTCCAAAACCATGGTAATTCTATCTCTAATTTTTCTTAGCTGGGTTATAATGTATTTAGGCTTAAGTATTTTAATTACAATAGAGATTGATGGTCGTTAACCCTTAAGGTTAGAGAAGCCAAAAGCTTTGTCTTAAATTGAGCAACAATGGTGACCTTGGGTGATAATTCCTTATTTGACTCGTTTATTGACCAAGCATGAGGGCACTTGGGTGATGATTATGTGACTATAATCTTAGTTTCTTGGAAAGGCCTTGAGGCTTAGTATTTCTAATGGGGCGAAAATTGGTGTTGAATGAGCCCTTGCATGGTATACCTTGTTATTGGGTTCTTAAGGAAAGGTAATTAATCCTATAACTATGACCCTAGGAAGAGCTGGAAGTTGCAGTCACACTACAATCAGGTCTTTATTATGTGAGACAAATACATAGGAGTAGCAAAACTGGGAACATAGCTTGATTGAGTACTTACCTAGGTGGACTTTATCTTGACCACTTTCTTCCTTGTATGAACTGAATCACATAACAAATCTAACTTTAAATTTTTTGGCAAAATCAATTGTTGCTCTCAAACTTATTCTCTTGGGTTTCACAATTTGAATAACTACTTGGTAATAACAATTTGTAGTCTTTGTTCTTGGGGACTCAACATTGAAAACCACACTTTTTTTGGCATGCCTTGAGCACAAACATCTTTGAAGCTTTCCCCTTCATCTACTTGAGTCCTCATCTTTCACTCACTTGCTCTCTTACTACCCTTTCTTTCTATGTAAACCCAAAATTTTCAATCCCTTATTTTGTCTAAACCAAAGTCTCATCACTTTCTTGTTTGAAAGTGGCTAACTTGCAATGATGAGTTTCTTGCTTGAGGGAAGGCAAAACACTCCACTTTCAATGAGAAAGTTCTAAGAATTTGATACGAAACTGAATCTTTTCTAATTTTTTTTGGTAATATTTAGGGAGTTAAATATATTACAATGGTTTTTGGAATGTAACTAGACAAGGATTAAGTTCTATTGTATCTTATTTTGAACATTTTTTTATAATATTTAGGGATTTATGTGTTAAACCAATTTTTAAAGTGATTGGACTAGGGTTAAACTTTGTTTTGTCTTATTATAAGTGACATTTTACAAATTTTTTTTTGGAATATTTAGGAATTCAATATGTTAATCGCGAGTCATACATGTTATTAACATGATTTATTTAATTTATTTTTCTAAGGGTGTTTGGCTTTTGGTTTAATTTGATTATGTTTTGCCTAAGAGGGTTGTCTTCTATTGTTGGTTCCTATATGACAAATGCTTCATTTTCTTAATATATGTTTGTTTACATTATTTATCTAATGTTAGAGCTGAACTTGAATATTGGTTTACTAAAATATCAAAAAGAATTTTATTGTCTTTTTCTTGAATGAATTTCCTTTCAGTTTATGATGGTTTGATGAGGTGATTATCAAAGAAGGTTGTACTCCATGGAAAGATGTTGATGGAAACTTTTCCATGGAGTGTATTAATTAATCTATCTACTTGAATATATGTTCTTTTTCTAAGGATGAGGAAGAAAACTATGAAGTTATAAAGTTATATTTTTCTTTTAATGTTCTTGGATGATGACTCTCTTTTTTGGTATAAAGTGTTGTCCCCTGTTGGTATAAAGTGTCATCAACCAAATAAAAATTGGAAGTCAATTTCAATGAATATATATCCTCATTCATTGTTTTTGTTTATTAATCTATCGTGTATTTACAAAATCATAAAAATTTCAAAATACACGAATATTATATTAGGGAGGTAATGCTTCATTTGTTTTAGTAACCTATATGTTGAAATCTCAATGTAGAAAATGATGGGCAATTCATGGACTTTTACGAACATTGTAGATTCATTTACATTCAATATATCTTAACCTTATTGTCAAATAGCCAAGATGATAGCTTTGATTTATTTGTGTACTAAATAGTAGGTTGTATGCGCTAATAATATTGGCAATCCAATTATTACAAGTAAAATAAGAAATAAGATTTGCAGGGTAATTTCATTATTTACTTTAAGATGCTTGTAAAACCCCTAATCTCTCTCTTTCTCTCTCTCTCCTCCTTTTTGATGGACAAATAATTAAAAAGAATTGTAATTTTGTTTCCATTTACGAAGTTGATCATTTCTATTAAAAATTGTTTAGATTGTTGCTTGTTTTGTATCAATTATATTGCTTATTTCCAGTCTTGGAAGCCATTGAAAATGATTTTATATTCTTTAGTGGGGGTCATTCATGTCTTTGACACAAGGATGTTATATCATATAAATCAAACTAATTTTCATGTTGAAAATGCATTTGTTTACTTCATTCCTTATCCTTGATGCAATGAACTTACCTTATTTGAATAACACTTCTTAAATACTAAAAATAGGATATAGGTTGGTAGATAAGGGTTGCCATTTTTGTTTCATTCTAAAAGTAACTTTGGGATTTGTTTTAAACTTCCTCATGAAAGAATATTTGAATTGAGTTATTCTAGAGATTGATTAGATTGATTGTGAAAACCATGCTCCATGCATGTTTCATGTTTATCAAAGTTATGACTTTTGCATGACCCATTTCTTTGATAATAAAAAGAGGAGATTGCCTAACACCCTTATTGCTTTGAAAGACTAGCTCATCTATTTTGTTGTTGTTGTTGTGATATGATTATTGTGTATGCGCATTTGCTATTGTTCTTTGATTGTGCCACATGTACTTAACCTCATTCAAGTATATTGTTATAAGTATGACAAAAATATGAGTTCTTGGGAAGGGAATCAATTACCCCTAGAAAACATCTACTTTGCTTAAAGATGATAATCTTAAGTGTTGTCCAACATTAAAGGGAGAATGATGACCGCAAGGGTCATAAAAAATGGGACATTGAGTGGATGGATAATATTATATAATTACAATAAAAGTAAGGACATAATGTTGCTAATATGCTCTTGCAACAATGATTGCTACATGTTTTGGTTAATTTTGTTGAATACCTAATGCACAACAATATATTGAACACGCTAAAAAGCGAGTAGGTGAGTTGGTTTCAAGAGAAGGTGATATGGAGTTGTCGTTCCACAAAAAGCTTTCTACATAAGGTCCCAATTCATAGATTTAAATTAGTTAATAATAATTATAGTATGTTAAATATAAATGGTTAAATATAAATATAAATATCATACTTAATTTATTAATAATCACTTGTAACATATGCTTGATATTACAAAAAAAAAAAAAAAAAATTCATACCCATAATTAAACTTGAAGATAAATTTGATTTAAAATCACCTAGAAGAATTGCTCATGATGGTATAAATTGAAGAAATCTTGGAACCTTTATCTAGCTTCCATCACAGATATTGATACAAGATTAAGAGAACAATTCTCTGAGTTTCTTTTAGGGATCTCTAGCTCTTGTTCAATTCCCCCGATGAAAAATACAGGTTGCTTTGGGATAGATAGTTGCATACTTTCATTCGCAAGCATAAGAACAACATCTGACATAGTGGGTCTATCTTTTGGATTTTCTTGCACACAAAGGAGTCCCACATGGATGCATCTTTTCACTACATTATTAGGACTTGGATCATCACATAATGCTTGATCCATTAATTCTAGCTCTTTACCTTCTTTCCACAATTCCCATGCCTGAACAACATACAAAGTTATATAATATATATGATAAAACTATTTCTATACATATCGCTAAGTCTTATTCCTAAAGCGTAAGATGGAAGTAAATTAGGATTTAGAAAACTTACATATCCTATGAGGTTGAGAGGACGTTCATAATGATAATTACTATGGTTTTTTTTGCTGCTCACAATCTCCAGTAGCAATACTCCAAAGCTAAATACATCAGATTTTGTAGAGAAAATGCCTTGCATGGCATACTCTGGCGACATGTAACCACTACAGTAATAATTGAGCAAACTTTGTTAGTATTTAAGTCATAAGCTAAATTTAGTATGAGCTCGATTATAGAAATAGTATACACTTACTATGTTCCAACAACTCTGTTTGTATTTGCTTCACATTCATCTCGACCAAATATTCTAGCCATACCAAAATCTGATATCTTGGGATTCATTTCATTGTCTAATAAAATATTGCTAGCTTTCAAATCTCTATGAATTACTCTTAATCTAGAATATTTGTGGAGATAAAGAAGTCCTTGAGTAATCCCTTCAATGATATTATAACGTTTCTTCCAATTCAATAAATTCTTTTTGCTAGGATCTGTCCATAGAAATATATATATAAGAACAATCAAAATTAATTACCCAAATAAATATATAATGTAAAAATAGACAAAGTCAAAAGTTTAAAGATTACCACCAAAGATGAAGAAATCCAAGCTCTTGTTTGGCAAGTACTCATAAATTAGTATCTTTTCTTCTTCTTTAATGCAACACCCCAAAAGTTTAACAAGATTATCATGTTGGAGTTTTGCAATGAGGGCAATCTCATTTTTGAACTCCACCAATCCTTGTCTTGAACATTTTGAAAGCCTCTTTATTGCTATTTCTTGTCCATCGAGTAACTTTCCCTGAAATCATTTTTATTTAGAGATGATATCGTGGATCAATTTAGTAGAAGTATATGACGTTAATTTACCTTATATACGGGTCCAAAACCACCTTCTCCGAGCTTATTTTCAATTGAGAAGTTGTTCGTAGCAGCAGCTAAGCTTTGAAAGCTAAATAGTTGCAACTCATTCGTTTTCTTTCCACCCATTTCATGTTTCTTTGAATTGTACTTGGTAAAAGGTTTTGTAATAGCTCCCAATTCAAATAGTAGCTCTTGTTGTCTTTTGTTCTCCTCTATTGAGTGTAAATTAAGGTTAGGACATCTAATCAATGTATGGTAAAACTATTAGGAGAAATTTTGGTCTATATGTTTGAGAAAACTTACCTTGTAGCTTCAGCTTTTTCCATCCTAAACAGCACAAAGAGCTTGCAAGAAGTATAATAACTGCTCCGCCTGCAGCAGTAACGAGCCATATCCACCACATCTGTCTTGCAGCTGCATTAGCAAACAATTAAGACATTTATTTATTTATTTATTTTTTTGAGTTTCATGTTTTTCTCTTGGAAAGAAATGATATTACCTTTATCGGTTTGAAGGACGTAAATCTGTTGGGATTCTCCTACAAAATGTTTTCTGGGTTGTATTCGGCTCCAAATTACACAACGAGTTTCAGCGGGAGAAAGGGAAAAGGCAACACAAGAGCAATTGTTCCAGCACCTGAAATGGCAATCCACAGAGGTCGCGTTGTCATCGAACATAAATCCTCCGGAAGCTACATAACCACCATCAGTGTATTGAAACCGCTGTGATGCTGGATTTCGGCACTTCGGCAAATCCGGCTTCACACATCCTTGCCGTTTAATGTGGGATTCACAGTGAACGTAGTTTCTAAGCCAACTCAGAACTCCCGATGATAGCAAAACCAACATTGGGAAAAACACGCTTTCGTCCGGATGAAAACTGAAGTACATTTCTTTCTTATTTGACGTATAGCGAAAGCCGTGTCCAGCATTCCAATGATCTTTGGATGGTAAAGAAGCTCGAAGGTTGTCGAAACTCAAATTCCCATTGTGCCAAAAACCGCTGGTCCAGTAGATCTTCCCTCTCCACCATGCGATTAATTGGCTGTTATTACGGAAATCTGCGCCCAAAGAAAAATACCCGGTAGCAGGAATCTGATTAGTTAGCCAGGAAGTCAATGACCACTGATGCCCAGTTCTCAAATTGATACCCAGTTTCATTCCTGGAAGAAGTGTGTCCGTTGGATAATCAAAGCTTTGCCACAAAACCCGTGTTGTTCCATCTGACACATGCTCTCTCAATATAAAGTTCCCATTATCCTGTAGAATAGCACTTGTATTGCTTGCTATTTGGCTGTAATTTGATACAGCAATGCTGCCTCCGTTGTATGTGATTTTTAACTTCCAAGCACGGTCAATCATAAGATTTCCGGATGTGTCTGGAACTGGATCATTCCGGTTAGCAACCCAGACTCTCTTCATCTCCCAGCTGGTGTACCATATTCCTAAATAGCGGTTGTCTGAAGAATCTTCCGTGAAGAAGCCTAATGTGAAAGCGTAGTTTGCAGAAACCAGGCGCTCCCAGTCTCTTAGAGGTTTGCCTTGTAGCAGCGTGTCTCTTGTTGAATAACAAGTACTTAAGAAGAGGAAGAAGCACGAGAAAGTGAACGGGATGAGGATTCTTCCTTTGATAGCCATATGACTGGACAGTCGTCACACAGCTCAGAAATGTGCTACTATGAGCTTCTCTACTTGTAGTATTTTGATGTGTGTTCTAATGGAAGGTGTAAGTGTATGTGAGCATCCCTGATTTGAGACAAAGGCCTGCTAAGGACGGCAGGAATAATATATGTGTATATATTAGCCACTAATTTTGACCTTGAATTGGAAATGCTTTCATCTGAAAGTGATGCCTTTGTAAAATAAAGAGAGCAGCTTGGAGAAGGAGCGAGAACTACGACCAATTCATGTTTGTCTTTCTGACTTGGCAGAATCGTAAGGACTAGGACCTCATCAAGGTCCAGTCATTGAACTGAAAAATCCTATAAACGACGATTATTGCCTTGAGTTGTGAGGGGAGCTCGCACCTTACTTCAGCGGGTATTTTGGTTTCCATTTATAGAGCACAAAAGAAGAAAAATTCGCGGCTAGGCATAAATAAAAATGACTAAAAGAAGGAACGGCTAACTAGGCTTGAATTCATGCAGTTGTAGTACAATTAGCCTGACAGATGGAGATCCTGCAGCAGCTCAGTTGTAGCTTTCTAATGTAGTTTATTGCCTTGAATTCCTAGTGTCGCCATATGTTCTGATATTATGGTTTTTGGGCAGCGCGTTTGGTTTCTTCTCTTAAAGAATGAGAACATAGACCAGGTTGTCTTGGTTCTTCAAGCTTGAATTTAAATAAAATATAAATAAATAAATAAAATTGGGCATGCATGACCTATTTTGGTGAAGCATTAGGAAATCTTTGAATTTGGTGTCTTCAATTGTGCCCAAATCTTATTCAAACATATTTGCTTCCTTTTCCCTTCTTTGACTTTTTCTTAATTTGTATTTCTTTTGTTTTTTTTTTTGTACAATAGCTTTCTTTTCTACGTATACACACACAGAACAAAGAGTTATGCCATTGCAAATCCAAAGTTTTCAAACCAACCCTATAAATATTTCAAAAGTTTAAATAGATCAAACATTTGTCTCTATGAATTGGTTTATATATATGCCATTGTCTAAGCCACCATGTTCCCACGTCGTCTTTATTAAATTGATTATTTCGAAATATGAGCCGGTTGAATAAGTATCAAATTGGAAAAATGATCCTTAAACATTTTTTTCCTTTATTTCTCTTGAGTTATTTGGTTAAAGGAGTTAAAAATAACATCAACCCATCATTTCTTTGAAATAAAATAAAATAACCTCATAAGACAAAAGCATCCCTTTCTTTTTTACTTCTCTCAAATGTTGATTCTGAGCCAACGGGAGTAAGGTTCGTCCAACTTTACGGAAGTCAAACAACCTTCCTCCCTTTTTTGTGCCTCTCAGAGAGTCTACCAAGTAATAATGAAACTGGGTGGACTCATTTCCTACACAAAAGGATGTTCGGACGGGTGGTCTGGGCACACCCCTCTGAAGCTCAAGTCAGGCAAGAATAACTCAAGTTGTTTAATGGAAGAGAGTGAATAAGCATATGTGCGTGTGTACCTTGTTTGTACTTTTTGGAGGGTTTATATAGTGCTAATGAGAATGAGTGTTTATATAGTGCTGATGAGAATGCCACTATAGTGCTGACTAGATTGGGCAATCATCACAGTTTTGGGTGGCTGGCAGGTACCATCAGCTGACGTGCCAAGAGCTTGGACTGTGCAACCTGTTGATGGCTTGGAGCTATGTGCAACAATTAATTGACGTGGACTTGAGGACTAGAAGAGGTCCCATCGGCCATTCATATGTCAGGTGTGAATGATCACGCATGCCAGTGAGTCTTAAAGACTTGATTGGATAGTCTTACCTGTTTGGGGAGTTCGACTTCCTTGCCGTTTGACCTTGTAGATGAAAAGGGTCTTCTCATGCCTAATGCCATATGGAACTGGTCGTTAGCTGGACGGGTTGCACACCTGTGCCAAACGGTCAAGGTGTTCGGGTTGAAAAAGGGACACGTGGAGGGGAGCCTCCCACATCAAATACACAAATTTTCTTCTTCTACTTCATTCTCTTAAGTTTGAATTGATAAGGAAAAAAAGAAAGCGAGTCAATTGAGCCTATGAGTATAGTCTTTATGTTTTATAAATTTTTTGAATTTTTAGGAATGTTATACAATAGTGTTAGTGTTTATGTAGAGTTAGAATTATTACTTAATATCTTAAAATTTTGGGAATTATTAATTGAAATGCGTTCAAAATAATAATAATAATATATATATTGTGAAGTTATCTTATCTCATACTCTATCTCCTAGCAGAGAGCGAAAAATGAGTTCAATAGGGATGATAAACCAAAAAGATTTAAAATGATGGTAGAAAGCAAAAGTCCCCATTACCAATGAAATAGAAAAGCAAATCAATTGAGCCTTTTGAGTATACAAGAAATTTTTGGAATTTTTAGGGATATTATATAATAGTATTTAAGTAAATAAGAATTATTATTTAATGTCTTAAAATTTTGGGTACAATTGAAATGTGTTCAAAGTTGTACATTTATAATTTTTTTAGTTCTCTATTATTGTTAGTCATGTATTTAGAGTTTTGTTTTATTTTCTATTCTGGTTTGCTTTCTATTATATTTTCTTTGCAACCAAACATGGATAGAAAGGAGAGATCCACTGCCATATTTGACTAATTTTGTGTGATCTAGAATGTCGCATGAAGGTAGATAAGCTAGACAAGGATTATTAATGGCACGAGAAATTTTGATTGGCTTGATCTATATTTTTATGGTTGAATCAGTAGGTAAGGATCCTTTATTTAGTTCAACTTAGATAGGATTTACATAAAAACATGTAAAGCCTTCTTGTTGTCGTCATAGTGGCGGAGTAACGTCGATGGTGTCAAGTGTGAGAAGTGGAAAGTTGAAAGGAACGAAACTGAAAAATAGGGTAGAACAGAGTATTCTTGAACCTTCTGAAATCTTTATTTTCTGAGATTCATTTCTTGTTTTTATGAGTCATGACTCAACATATATACATGTATTTTAGTTATGCCTTCTAACTGATTATCTAACAGTACCAGAACTGATTAACTAGTTACAGGTTAGTTATAGGTTTCTAACTAATGTTGTTCAGGTTTCTAACTACTGCTGTTTAGTTACAGCTGTACATGGTTTAACATTCCCTCTCAAACTCAAAGGTCTAGCTAGAACAGTGAGTTTGCTTTGTAGATTGAGAAACTGTTGAATGGGTAAGGCTTTGGTAAGAGCATCAGCAATCTGGTCACAAGAAGGAATGTATTGAACCACCAAAGTCTTATTGAGCACATTTTCCCGAACAAAATGGCAATCTAGTTCCACATACTTGACTCGAGAATGAAAAATAGGATTGGTAGCAAGAAAGGTGGCTGAAAGATTGTCACAGAACAGAATAGGAGAGGAAGAAGATGAGATAGAGAGCTCCTGAAGAAAATGTTGAATCCACTGAAGTTCAGAAGCAGCATTTGCTAAGGCCCTATATTCAGCTTCAGTGCTGGAACGAGACACAACTTTCTGCTTACTAGAGCTTCAGGAGACTAGATTAGAGCTAAAAAAGATGCAATGACCACTTGTACTTCGACGATCATCAGGGCAACCAGCCCAATCAACATCAGCATAAGCAGTAAGTTGAAGATTAGAAGAAGGATGAAATGAAAGACCAAAGGAAGTAGTGCCCTTAAGATAGCGCATCAATCGTTTAACAACTTGCCAATGAAGATCAGTTGGTGATTGCATGAATTGGCAAAGTTTATTGACAGAGAAAGAGATGTTAGGCCTTGTAATGGTACAATATTGCAGGGCTCCAACAATGCTGCGATATTGGGAAGGGTTAGCCAGGAAGGAACCTTCAGAGGTAGATAAAGTGTGAGAGGTAGTCATTGGTGTAGCAATAGGTTTATAATCTGCAAGTCCAGCACAAGTTAACAAGTCCTGAATATATTTGGTTTGGGAAAGATGAAGAGAAGATCCTTGCCAACATACTTCAACACCCAAGAAGTAATTCAGAATACCAAGGTCCTTTAGAGCAAATTGAGAGTGTAAAGAAGAAACCACTTGGTAGACTAACACAATATTAGAACCAGTAACAATAATGTCATCAACATAGATGAGAATAATGATCATGTCAGTCCTTTTCCGAAAAAAAAAATAAAGGAATCAGATAAAGAACAAGAAAAGCCCCAAGCAAATAAGGAGTTCTTTAATTTGGTGAACCATGCCCGAGGAGCTTGCTTCAGACCATACAAGGCTTTGTGAAGTTTACAAACAAAACCGGGTTTATAATGATCAACAAAGCCTGGAGGTTGAACCATGTAAACCTCTTCTTCTAACTCACCATTGAGAAAGGCATTATTAACATCTAATTGTTTCACTAACCAACCATGAGATATAGCAAGAGAAAGAACAATTCGGATAGTAGTTGGTTTAACAACAGGGCAAAATGTTTCAAAATAATCAATACCATATGTTTGATTAAAACCCTTTGCAACTAAGCGGGCTTTAAAACGATCAACTGAGGCATCAGCTTTGAGTTTCAGCTTGTATATCCATTTATAACCAATAGTGCGTTTATTAACAGGTTTGGGAACCAATATCCATGTAGAATTGGTGAGAAGAGCATCATACTTAGTCTTCATAGCAGCTTGCCAATCAGGATGCAACATTGCTTCTTTGAAAGAGGAAGGTTCAACTACAGTAGTTTGGACAGCAAGGCTGAATATTTTTTTGGGTTTAAAAATACCATTTTGGCTACAAGTAATAATAGTTCGGTTTGGAAATGAAGGAGGATCAGTAGTGAAGGCTGGAATAGAGAATTGTGGTAAAGTAGGAGAGGAAGGTGGAAGAGATGCAGCAGAATTGGTAGGGATAGTAATGGGAGAAGAAAAATTAGGTGGAGGATGATGAGGATTCCTTGAAGATGGTGGGGAAATAGAGAATACCAGAATCAAGAAGTGTTGAAGAGGAGTTGGATGATGATACTGGTTGAGAGGATAAAGTTTTTGTTAAAAATAGAAATCGAGTTTCATCAAATATAACATGTTGGGAAGCATATATCCGAGAGGAAGCCATATCCAAACAGAGGAATCCCTTGTGTTTAGCACTATAACCCAAAAAACAGCAAACAGTGGATCTATTTGCTAGCTTGTGAGAAGCATAAGGGCGAAGATAAGGAAAACACAAGCATCCAAAACTTCGAAGAGATGTATAATCAGGTAAACGATTATAAAGAACTCCATAAGGAGAATTTTGTGAAAGAACAACAGAGGGAAGCCAATTTATGAGAAAAATGGCAGTTTGAAATGCAAATGACCAATATTTGAGAGGCATTCCAGCTTGTATTAACAAAGAAAGACCAACTTCCACAACATGACGATTCTTTCTTTCAACTCTTCCATTTTGTTGAGGAGTATAAGGGCAAGAGACTTGATGAAGAAGACCATTTATAGCCAAATAATTCTGAAAAGCCTGAAACTCACCCCCCCCATAAGATTGAACACCTTGAATTTTAGTATCAAATTGTCTTTCAACCACGACTTGAAAACGTTGGAACATAAGTAAAGCTTTATCTTTAGTTTCCAAAAGGTACAGTCATAAGAATCTGCTAAAATCATCAATTATCAAGAGGAAATATCGAGCACCATTGATAGAAACCATATGAGCTGGACCCCAAAGATCAACATGGATGAGACCAAATGGTTTTATTGCTCTAGAAGTGGATCTTTCAAATGGAAAACGATGGCTTTTAGCCAACTGACAAGACTCACATACAGAGTTATTATTGTCATGTTTCAAAGGTATTTTGCAAAGAGATAAAATTTTGGAAACTATATCAATAGAGGGATGACCGAGTCTATTATGCCAAAGCCTTAAAGAACCAGCATCTGAAGTACTATTAGTGGAGTAAAATGCTAGTGGAGGACCAACAACTCTTGGTGCAGCAGGAAGTTTATAGAGACCCTTCTCAATTTTTCCTTGAAGAAGAGCAAGTCTCGTTTTCTGATCCTTCACCACAAAATGAGAAGGATGAAATTCAATAAAGGTCCCATTGTTTGAGCAAAATCGTTGCACACTAACTAAGTTGGTGGTAATAGATGGAACATGTAAGACATCATTGAAAACCAAAGAACCACTTCAAGAGGCAAGAGAAAATTTACCAATATTTGCAATGGATAAACCCTTACCATCTCCAACAATTACTTTGTCACCACTGGTAAACGGATTATGGATTGTTAGATTGTTAAGATCAGATGTGAGATGATGGGTAGCCCCTGTATCAAGAAACCAAGAAGTGTCTCCCATTGTTGCAGAAGTTGCAGTCATAGCCTGAGGATTGTTAGATGTGGAATGTTTAGAATCTTTTGGTTGATAATCAGAGTTAAACCGATACCAGCATTGTAAAGCAGTGTGTTTGAACTTAGAACAAATCTGACACTGAGGCTTGGAAGTTCCAGACGTGTTACCATTATTGTTTGTGGTCTGTCTAGTAGCAGAATTCTTTGGTTTAAAATTCTGATTGTTACCACCAGAAAATTGACCTTGAGTTCTGTCCGGTATTTGGACGAAAATTAGAATTGTAGGTTTTCTTCCTGTTTTTTTGTTGCTGAAACAGAGCAGCATTTGCTTGGATCAGAGTCTGTTCTTCTACAAATCTTTGTCGTTCAAGACGTCGTTCAAAAACCATGAGGTGACTTTGCAATTCTTCAATAGAGATTGGTTCAGCTCGTGAAGTAATAGTCACCACAAAAGGATTGTACTCAGGCCCTAGTCCACCCAGTATTGCCATAATCTGATCTTGCTCAGACACTAGTTCTCCAACAGCAGTCAAATTGTCACAAATATTACGTATTCGTAGCACGTAGTCAAGCATGCTCAAGCCACCTTTGCGTATAGTTTGAAGATGCAGACGAAGCTCCATTATATGAGCTCGAGAAGCAGAAGCGAAACTTTGTCGTAAGGATTCCCAGATTTCATGAGATGTGTTGTAACTCATGATCTGAGTCATCATCGGTTCAGTGAGTGAGGAGTAAATCCAGCTCATCACCAATCGATTTTGACGCTGCCAAGTGATGTATTCTGGATTTACAACTGGAGTTTTGAATGTTGTGGCAGATGTAGAGTTTGGATCAGGCAGAAAATGTGGTGGACATGGTCGGGTTCCATCAAGAATATCATCAAATCCGCTGGCAATGACCACATTAAGCATCTGATTGCGCCAAATGAGGAAGTTATTGCGATCGAGTTTGATCGTAAGTGATTGACCGAGTGATGGAAATGATTGATTCTTCATCTGAGATGTAGTTTGTCCCATAATCAGACCAGTTCCAGCAGTTGGAACTTCTCCAGAATCTTGTAATGGAGTCATATTGGTTGAGTGATCTGCCATTGTTGTCTGCTCTGATACCATGTGAGAAGTGGAAAGCTGAAAGGAACGAAACTGAAAAACAGGGTAGAACAGAGTATTCTTGAACCTTCTGAAATCTTTATTTTCTGAGATTCATTTCTTGTTTTTATGAGTCATGACTCAACATATATACATGTATTTGAAGTTAGTTATGCCTTCTAGCTGATTATCTAACAGTACCAGAACTGATTAACTAGTTACAGGTTAGTTACAGGTTTCTAACTAATGCTGTTCAGGTTTCTAACTACTGCTGTTTAGTTACAGCTGTACATGATTTAACATCGAGCTGACAGTGGTGTAGTGGTGGCGGTGGTGATTCTAGAGTCTAGTCGAATTCATCTGTTGAATAAAATGGAGGCGGTTTGGGGCTATGAGACGAATTCATCCCAAGCACTCGGAGACGGCTCTCTCTGCGCTGCCTGGCCTCTTGCCTCAACTCTCCTCCGATGTTTCTCTCAATTCGATCAACCTATCTAGGTCTCTAACTCTCACTCTCTCTTCAATTCTGTGTTTTTTTCTCTTTGGATATTTGGAGTTTGTTTTTGTCGATTGTTTCAGATTCTTGATGTTTGGAGTTTTTAGGGTGTGGTGTGGACATGTTTAGCCCTAACTTTCGTTTGGCTAACGTGAAAGTGTGGGAAAATGAAAGAAAATTCCTCTCATCTCTGATTTCTGCTACCAAACAGACCCTGGAGTATTTAAACTATTATTTTCTTTTATTTGCCTTCATTTCCTCCGCAACCAAATAAACTATTCACTTGAAATTTTATTGAAGTGTTGACGAAAATCAAAGCAGTTTGTATAATGGAATTAATCTCTGTCGTATGAACAAATAAGGCAGAGAGATTGTCAGCTGAAACAGCTTCGTATGGATCTCAATTGGTTGTGTTTCCTGAAGCGTTCATTGGTGGTTATGCCCGTGGTTCAAATTTTGGTATTACCATTGGTAACCGCACAGCTAAGGGCAAAGAAAAGTTTCAGAAGTATATTTTCTTTCTATTCTGTTTCTTTTCTGAACCTAATGTTTGGAATATAGAAGATTCATTCATTCATTCTAAAGTGGATATTAGGAAGGAAATGAAGCATTATAAGGAAAAAAGAAAATGTTAAGGAACAAGAAGATAATGCAGAAATGCTTTCGTCATAACAAGAGTTGGATTTTGCTATAATTGCTCTGTGCCACTTGCATTCTTGTAGTCTAGTTTTTTCTTCTGATTGAATATCACATGTATTTCTAGTGTCGATGGTTTAATTTTTCTTGCAAGTTTCTATAGTAATTGGTTTTAATGCTTGTCTAGACATCCTTGATGCTTCCACTTTTCTGCACCAGAAGTTCAGAGAAGGCTTGCATTTCTAAACCTTACTGGTGTATATTTCCTCAATAAGTATTAGATTGCATTTCAATATCCTGATGACAGTATATATTTGATGAAACAATGTGAAAATGATTTGGATCAGGTATTGGTGGGTTAAAGGGTGCTCAGAAGAAAGGCATTGATATATGATCTGTATCTTTCTTCATTATTTTGCTCTATAGTTTGTCTTTTAATGCATATTTTACTATTTTGGCTCCTTTCTGTGTGTTGCTGCATGGATTGCATTTCAAACCTTGATCACTGTATGGGTGGTATATTCACCTAAAATCTGCACAAAGATTATAAATGATAGAATATTAATGAGCATAACTATCTACCATAATACCACATCCCTTTCTCTTATGTAGCCCTTGTTTTTCTACTCTATTTTTTCTCTTTATTTTAATTCAATGTTTTAGTTCAAATTACTAGATCTCTTTTCTCTGAGGCTCTTTGTATCATGGAAAGCTCAATTCAGGAAATGGTTTTTGACCATTTCCTGTTGACTGTTAAAGGAACGGGTTGCATTTATTCTCAACCATCAATCCCACTGGTTTTAGCTACATGTGACACTGCAACTAGCCATCCTATAAAAAATGGGCATAAACAGAAGAGAAAATGTGCACTAACAGGAAAAGACACAACTTTCCTTAAAAACAAATTTCGAAAAATGATAAGCCTGGATCATTATGATTCTCATAGGTGTATAATATGTTGACCCCATTACTCATGCTGATCCGCTAATTACAGGGAACCCAAGGATAGGTGTTGACTGGGTTCCTATTCTCTATGTATGTGATTGAGTCCTCATTGATAGTTTCATAATATCTATATATATTCTAATTTATTACTCTATATGAGCTGTTTGCTGCATGTAGAATTCATTTGAAATGTTACTATTAAATTTATTAGAAAGGATATTTAAAGATGAAATATGAGAGATATATTAAAGGTGAAATATGTGAGATGTATAAGAATAATTTTTTATTTATTTTATTTTATTTGTTTTTGTAGTAAAACATATTTCACTAGAAATTTTACTCATCGTACAAGAGTGATCTTTCACCATGAATTTTTTTATGGCAAAAAAGTGACCTTGTACCATGATTATTTTCATGAAAAAATGACATGTTGCTACAAACTTGTTTATGGTGAAAAATGATGTGTTGCCACAAATTTTATTTTGTGGTAAAAAGTGACATGTTGCAACAAATTTTATTGTGAAAAAATTGTTTATTTTGTTATAAAATTAAATTTAATGATTAAAAATATTTGCTCACGGACTTATAGCAACAAACTCACCGCAAATAATTTTTGTGGAAAGAAATCTTCTACCACAAGATACTCTTTTTTAATTGTAAATTAATTTGTAGCAAAACCCCATATTTGTTGTAGTGGATCACTCGCCTATTTGAAATCAAGATTGTTTGAAAGTACTAAGAGGCAAAGGCAAGTGGTTTGAGATTATGGATAACCATAATTGAATCAATTTCAAATTATGATTATATTGGTTAATTTTTTCAATAGAAGGTCTTGGGGAGTCAAGTGGCAAGTTTTTAACTAAGTCTTTTTGTAATCTGTTTATGATTGCTCCAACCTTAAGCACAATCTATCCATCTTAAAAATAGGGAGGGGTAGAGAAAGACAAAGGGAGTGAGGAAACTTTTAAGATATTATGTTGACATTGAATAGTACATGAAAGTAAGTCACTAATGAATTCTTAACATACATTCTATTGTATTTCAATTAACTGTGTGACATTACCTTTGAGTGAGTTTTGATCAGTGTATAGAATGAGGGCTGTCACCCAAGTACAACTGGCAGTTTCTTGTGAATATACCAGTGTTCTGAGAGACATTTGAGACTTTTGAGTTCAGGAACTATACTGAATATCTATGATCTCTCTATAGCATTATCATGGTAGCTTCCAACTAATAAATAGAATAATTAAATGTAATAAGGAATTAGAAGACAGAATATAAGAAACCGAAATTTCCATCCTTATAATATAACAATACCCACAAGTTCTTTGCAAATACATATCCAATTCATACATAAGATTCATGGAATATATTTCTAATATATCAGATAAACCCTAATGTTAGCCAAATATGGATCAAATGAACCTTGGTTGCTCTATCTGGCTTGCATCACTGAGATTGATGCATTATTAAGAGAACAATTTTCTGATTTGTTTCTAGAGATCCCCGACTCTACTGGACTCCTCCCAATGAAAAATGCTGGTTGTCTTGGTTCAGATAATTGCAAAATCTCGTTTGTAAACATAGAGACAACATCAGACATTGTCGGTCTATCCATGGGATTTTCTTGAACACACAAGAGTCCCACATGAATACATCTCAACACTACATCATTGGGACACAAATCACCTAATGTTTGGTCCATTAGCTCTAAAGCTCTGCCTTCTTTCCACAGCTCCCAAGCCTGAAACAAGCCAATACAAGTCAATTAATTTTGTTCTTGATGTAGAACAGAAAACTCAGACTTTAGGAACTTACATATCCTATAAGGTTAAGTGGGCGCTCATGGTGATGGTTACTATAATTTTTTTTACAGCTCACAATCTCTAGCAGCAATACTCCAAAGCTGAATACATCAGATTTTGTTGAGAAGATACCCTCCATGGCATACTCTGGTGACATATAACCACTGTAGTTGCAATTGAATAAACTCTTAGTAGTAGTTTAAGAAATTTTTTTAATGTTTCAAGTCATACCAAATGTAGTACTATGTGCTTAGGTAGAGACATCATTATTTTACTTACTATGTTCCCACAATCTTGTTTGTATTTGCCTCAAATTCATTCCTGCCAAATATTCTAGCCATACCAAAATCTGATATTTTAGGATTCATATCATTGTCAAGTAAAATGTTACTAGCTTTTAAATCTCGGTGGACTACTCTTAATCTAGAATACTTGTGAAGATATAGTAGGCCTTGAGCAATTCCTTCAATAATGTTGTAGCGTTTCTTCCAATCCAACAAATACTTTTTGTTAGGATCTGTTTCATAGTAAAATATGTTAATAAATTAACCAAAACAATCAAAATGAAAAACGAAATTAGTAAGTAAATATGCACAAATAAACCAGGTTTGAAGAATGGAAGACTGCTCACCAAAGAGAAAGAAATCTAAACTCTTGTTAGGCAAGTACTCGTAGATTAGTATCTTTTCTCCTCCTTCAATGCAGCAACCCAATAGTCTAACAAGATTATTATGTTGGAGTTTTGCAATGAGAATAATTTCATTTTTGAACTCTGTTAACCCTTGCCCTGAACTTCTTGAAAGCCTCTTTATCGCTATTTCTTGTTCATCCAATAATTTTCCCTGAAAGGTTTTTAATTTAGTGATTTCTTAAATCACTTCAGTAAATATCTAGAATATGGTACTTCACCTTGTACACAGGTCCAAAACCACCCTCTCCAAGCTTGTTTTCAATCGAAAAGTTATTGGTAGCAGTGGCTGTGCTTCGAAAACTGAATAATTGCAACTCATTGCTCTTCTTCCTGTCCTTTTCAAGCTTCTTCACATTGCTATACTTGACAAATGGTTTTGTAGCAGCTCCCAGCTCAAATAGTAGCTCTTGTTGCCTTTTGTTCTCCTCTATTAGAAATAAATTAAAGATAAAGACATGAAAACAATTAATAATCAGTATATTTGCAAAACTGTAATTGAAAACTTCTTTTATATAAGATTACCTTGTAGTTTGTGCTTTTTCCACCCTAAATAACATAAAGAGCATGACAGAAGTATTATCAGTGCTCCTCCTGCAGCAGTAACAAGCCATATCCACCACTTTGCTGCATTGAGAAATGCACATCTAAATGCTAGAGTGGTGAATAATCTCTTATCTATTAATAATCACACTTAATTAAATAAAAATTCTTAATAATAAAATAGAGAAACCTTATAGGACCTGACTACTCAAATATAAAAACTAAAATTACCACTCAAAATAAAATAGAAGACTCTTAACTGTTACAAACCCATTTATCAAAATTAATCTCTCTGAATCTTGTTATTTTTTTGGGAATGATATTGATGAAGAACAAGTTTTACATTCATGTAGCAAAGTTGACTTCTACGCTTGGAAGTCATGACTTTGAAGAGGCTAGTTTTTCTTAGACATTCTTTGCACATTATGCTCAAATCATGACCCTAGATATTAAAGCAATTATTCTTCTTTAAGAAAAAGGGGATATTGCCAACTTTCTGAAGTGATCATGTGTGGTTCTTTGGGATGATGTTGACAATTATTGGTATGCATCCTACAAGGTTAATTTAAATTATGATAGTTCAGAAATTCTGCATATTCTTATATTCAGCATGCAATAATGCAAATTTGGGAGGGTAACAAGCTTGGAATTCTTGTTCATATTTCTCACATATAGTTCATTTTTTTTTCATATTAGTGCATATTCTTGGAAATGTTTAGTGAAGCACTTGCTATGATGTGCTGTTTATCTCTACAGGTGAAGGATTGGATATGCAGAAAAACGCATTTATGTAATGTTTCAAAGGCTAAAAGTTATGAGAGCTTACCTTTGTGTGGGACAACATGTGCAATTTTTCTCTGAATCATATAACTTGGGAGAACGGATCCTTGGCTCCAAATCTCACATCCAGTTCCATCGTTGTTAACCGAAGAATAAGCAACACAAGAACAATTGCTGATGCATTTGTCTTCACAGTCGAAGGAACTTAAGTTATCATTTTCAGGGAACTTGAAACCTGCCCTATCCATGTAACCAGTATCAATAACGAATTGAATATTAGGATCCCTACACTCTGGCAGCAGTTTCTTCTTGGTACACCCAGCCTTTCGTTCATCCCCTGCTTCCAAAGCTACAGAACAAGCACCAAAAGGTGCGAATGAATTCCCTACCTCTCTAATTACACCCCTTGGTGAAATCTTATACCTTGAATAAGTAATACTTTTATCCACAGAATATATGAAGTACTTTTCATTTTCATCTGAGAAGTATCTGAAGTTGGGTTTGAAGTCATAGGCAAACCTTGACACGTATTCAAAATGCCCATTGTGCCAAGGCCCACTAGTCCAATAGATGTCACCTTGCCACAAGATGACCAATTGGCTTGTACTGTTTGGGTCCAAGCCAAGAGTAAATGATCCTGAAGCAGGAGAATTTTCGCTTCTCCATGAAGTCAGTGACCAGGTATGCCCAGTTTTGAAGTTGATCCCAAGTTTCATGCCAGGCAAAAGTGTGTCCGTGGGATAATCAAAGCTTTGCCATAAGATTTGCCCTGTGGATCCATTGGACTTCAGTTCCCTCAGTATGAAATTGCCGTTATCCAGTAGTGTAGCACTTGCGTTCCCTGAGGCTTGAACGGAATTTAAGATAATAGGACTACTTCCGCTGGATGAAATTTTCAAGTTGCCATCACTGTCAATCATAAGAGATCCAGATGTGTCGTTGATCGGGCTGTTCCGGTTTGCAACCCACACTTCAACATCACCAACCGGGGCTGACCATCTTTTGTTGTACGATATTCCTAAGTAACGTTTCTTTGATGTGCCAAGGCTGAAGAATTCTAACCTGAAGACCCCATTAGCTGAAACCAAGTGCTGCCAATCTCTGATCTCTTGGCCTTGTAGGATTGTGTCTGTGTCTGAATAGGAAGGGCAGGTGAGGAAGCACCATGAGAAACTGAGAAGGAGAAGAAGGTTTCTTCCTATTATGATAGCCATTAGTGGATGGTGCAGAGCTCAGGGATTGATGTATATATTCATATGAAATGGTCAATAACTGGATGAATGTTAGGCAGCTGACAATTATGACTTTTTTGAGTATAAATAGGTTTTAATCAAATTTGTGTCAACATGTAAAACCAATTTAATAAATAGGTAATTTTTTATCAATCTACATCATATGCATTTGATCCACATTGACCAATTTGGTAATTCTGCTATTAATTTAATTATATTTTTAAGTTATTTAATCCATATTTGACTCGTTTTAAATTTATTTTTAAATAAATATATCAATTAATTTATAAATATCTTTAATTGAAACATTAATCACATAGATAGATATAAGAGCTAACTTAACCTGATTATTAATAGAACGATATAATTATTAAATGAGTTAAATGGGTTATATAGCGTATCACCTATTTAATAATTATATAGTATTGGAGTTTATATTTTTAACTTAGTACCAATTTTGAGTTATGCTCTGTAATAAAATACTTAGATTTTGGCTCGATAGCCCTGTATCAGGCCTTGCTTTTGAATTAGTCAAGTTTTGTGGGCTCCACAATGCCTGAATCTTGAATACAATGTGCCAAACCATTTTTCTGCACCACTGGTTATCCTTCCAACACCAAGACTGAGTGAACGGTCCAATTGATACAATGGCAATAAAGTCCATAGTCCATAATCAACCAAGAAAAGCTGTATGGTACCTGCAATGGAACTTCCAAATAATTTTCCTAATTAGTTGCCTTTTTTGAAACTCTTAGAACCAGAGAAAAAGGGCAAACGAATGATTCAACCAGAGAAATTTCTTTACTACTTTTTTTAGTTGTTTTCCCATCTTTCAACTGAGAAAAATTGTTCAAATTCTTTTTCCATCTAACTACTTCGTTTTTCTTCGTGGAAAATGGGACTTCATATGGACCAGACTTCTCAAAAGAAGTTCAAGTCCACTAATAGGACATTTTTGTGTGATATTAGTCAAGGACTCTCATTTTAATTATTATTATTATTATTATTTGAAATTAGAATGAAACCAGATTTTCAAAATGTGGCTGAAGTCTCATTTTCATGGCTGCTAATACACCTCTTCTTTGTTTTTTTTAATGATTTTGTAAAATTGTTAATTTAAAAATCGTGAATAATCATAGAAAAATAAATAAATATTCGGACATTATAGATTTGGATTTTAATTTGTCTTTAAACATTATTCATATAATTATTTGTTGAGATATTAATTTGGTGATAAAATGAAAATAGTAATTTAATCATATTTTTCAAATTTTATTTTTATTAAAATAATATTAGACATTTTTACACTACATAGATTTTTATTATTTTAAAGTATATATTTTCAACTTCATGTGTAAATAAGAGTTTAACCTAAAACAATAATCTTTAATATATAATTTTTTTTATATTTATTTTACAATTTTAAATTGAATTGGATGCTTTGTAGCTAATTTTAAAATAGTTAATGAAATTAATTTTAAGATTTCTATTGTGAAATATAAATTTACAAGCTTGGTCAAAGTCACCAAAAATACCTACCAAACATTCATACATATAATGGAATAAAACAAAGGGTACATAACCCCCCCATATGTCTTCCTAGAAAGAGAACTAATATCTTACTATTATTTTCTTCCTCTTTGGTAGCCCTACTCTAATTGTAACAACTACTAAATCTAGATGCGACCAGACATAGATAGGAAAGAGAGACCCACTACCATATTTGGCTAATTTTGTGTGATAATATAGCATGAAGGTAGATAAGCTAGACAAAGAATGCTTATTGAGGCACCAGTGATGCTTAGGTTCCATCAAGAGAGCCATACTCTCTCAATACAATATTGACATCATCCTATAGAATGGCAATCTAATGCTGCCTCCATTGAAAGTCAGTTTTAACTTTCCCTCCCCATCAATAGTAAGATTACCAGATGAGCCTGCAATTGGGTTGTCCCGGTTGGCAACCCACACTTACTTCCTTATCATATTTGGTGTACCATATTCCTAAGTAGTGCTGGTGTGAAGTGCCAGTGCTGAAGAAACCCAAGCGAAGTTCCCATTTGCAGAAACCAGGTGTTCCCAATCAATGAGTGAATCGCCTTGCCGTAATAATGTGTCTCCTTCTGAATATGAAGAGGAAGAAACTTGGTAACCAGAGAAAGATAAGGCTTCTTCCTTTGGTAGCCATCACTGGACTGCTAATGTGGGCAGGAATGACTTACTATAAGCCAGTTGTAATAGTTAGCTGCCAACCAAGGAGGAATGTTTGAATGTTCAATGTGGGCATTTTTGGATGAGATTCCACATTCTCATGTTTTGAATCTTCAATTGGAAATTGGCGGGTCAAGTCTGCTGTTGGGCACCATTAGATTAATCCTCTGAAGCATCCTATCTAGGTTGTTGAATTCCTGCTTTACTGCATATTGTGTTGGTTTATTAATATTTTAAGGTCCTAAGTGTTGAGACAATGAAATACCTTTTAAAGGGAAGAAGAATAGAAGCACAAGGAAAGATGAACTATAAAGGATAACCGATTAAAAGGGATAAAAATCCCTCACTATTGCAAAACTAACCCCCCACTTATTTAAGTCTCAAAAATGACCCAACTCGGACAAAAATACTCCTCAGCTATCTTTTCAGCCCATTTTCCCTCCAACTCCAATTTTCCCTTGTGTTGCGTGTCTTCCTTACCTTGTAAACCCATTTGTTTCATCTGTTAACCTGCAAGAAAGAAATCACGAAGGACTTTTCCGTTTATTGCAAGAGAACAAAAAGACAACACAACACAAGGAAAAAACATAAAGTAAGTTTCACTGGTTTATTCTTTGATTTTAGTTTTTCGAACTGTACATATGAATCTTCATCCATGAAATGAGAAGAAACCCTAAGTGTCTTATTTTGGTTTTTTTTTTTTTTTTTTTTTTTTTTTTTTTTTTTTTTTTTTTAAATCAAACCCTATTTTTCATCTTTCTGATATTGTGTGTTGATTCAATTCATGAAAATGGTAGAAGAAAAAAATTCGCAGATGAAAAATACGAAACAGAAAAAGTACAAAATTTTGGGAAAAAAGAAAGTGAAACAAAGTAAGGTTTTGAAACCTTGTCATCATCATCGGAAAATGAGAAGAAATCAACTGATTCAGTAAGCATTAATTTTCTACTTGAAATGTTGGTTTTTAATTTTTTTTTAATTTTATCCCTTTTAATCGATTATCATTTTTTTTATGAATTTATTTTTCATAAATTGATAATCTAATTGTTGAAAATTTTCTCAGTGAGGTTATAGTCCAAGGTTTAAAACAATATTTGAATGATTAGAAAAAACTAAACTTAACTACTATCAAGTTTACCATCAAAAGGTTTTAAAATTTTGTGTAATGAAGTTATTTGTTATGAATTTATAACGTATTTGAATATAATTTTTATGAAATTATTTTATCCAAATATTTAGAATTTTGATTTAAATATATATGTTAAGAAAAAACTGAACTTAACTGCTATCAAGTTCATTGTCAACAGGTTGCAATTTCAAAATGGTTTGGTTTTGTTTCAAATTTCAATAAACACTAGAATAATGTCTGCAATTTTTTGTAGCTGCAACTTAGTAAAATATAATAGCTTCAATTGCATTAGTAAAATAATATCTTTAGAATATTAGCATTTTACATGACATCCTTAAATAATATGAAAATAAAGTCTATGTTAAGAAGTAATACGAAAAGATGGATTTAATATAGTTGGATCAGTTTGGTAATATAATTTTGCTCAATTTATATTGATATTTTTACATTTTGTTATTATCTTGCAGATGGATTTAATACCATGCAGTGGTGATTGTGGCATGTTTGTTATCAAATATGTTGAATACTTAATGCACAACTATCCATTAAAGTCATTAATAAGTGCTCGAATGGATTGGTTTCAGGAGAAGATGGCAACAGAGTTATTTTATATGAAATACTTGCCTATGTAATGAATTCATGTTGATATTTCACATTTTGATAATGTAGTTGGATGGTTTGTTATTTGTAATTGGATAGCTTGATATATGTAGTTAGACATTTTGATAAATGTAGTTGGACAACTTGATATATATACTTGAATATTTTGATGAATGTAGTTCGATAGTTATGTATACAATTGACCTTTTAAACTAAACTTAACTATTGTCAAGTTTTTTTGTGTACAAACTTGAAGGTAGTTAAGTCCACGGTCTTAATAAAACACTTGAACTTAACTACTATCAAGTTAACTGTGAACAAACTTGACATATATTAAGTCGAATTCTATTCCAGAATAACATATTTAATCTGGACTTAACAGGTATCAAGTTGATCTTCTATAGACTCATAGGAAGTTGTGTCTACGGTTGCCATTTAAACCTGAACTTAACTATTGTCAAGTTGTTTTATGTACAAACTTGAAGGTAGTTAAGTCCACAGTCTTCAGACAAAATCTGAACTTAACTATTGTCAAGTTGTTTTATGTACAAACTTGAAGGTAGTTAAGTTTACAGTCTTCAAACAAAACCTGAACTTAACTATTATCAAGTTGTTTTATGTACAAACTTGAAGGTAGTTAAGTCCACAGTCTTCAGACAAAACCTGAACTTGACTATTGTCAAATTCTTTATCAATAAACATGAGAATAGTTGAGTCCATAGTTTGAGAATAAACATGCAATTTTCATTCATACTTTATACATAACTCATCATAACATATATGTACAAAAGTAACAAATATCTCCATTTCTATGGGTATGCAAAAAAAGGGGATCATTATTACAATATTCATCTGTGTGCTTATCCTATCACCTGATACAAAAAAGTAACTTACATTTCCATTCACATGGGTACCAAAAAAACAAAAAAGCTCACCATTACAATTTTCATTCCATGTAAGTTCATAGAATGCCAAAGCTATCATGATATCAAGGGATTGGTCGTTTGCATGTTTTCTGATTATGCCCATATTGACCACATCGACTATAACGAGATGTGCGCTTGCCCTCTCCACTAGAAGGAATTCTTACTTTTCTTAGTCTTCCTGTTGGGCGTCTCGTTTTAGGTGGTAAGACAACTTTGTTACGAATATGATCAGGTACTACCCAATCTATTTCATTTCCAGTTAGATAAATACATTCTGAATATAAAGAAAACAATGCTTTAGTAGTAAAATACTTGGAGCACAAAGTGTAACATGAAATGTTGTAAAATCTACAAGCAGCAATAACATGTGCACATGGAATATGATCAAGATCAAATTGTCGACATGTGCATGAATAAGTGTCTAAATTCACTTGAGCACTAATGCCAGCATATTTAACATTACACTCCTTGGAGTTGATAGGTTCCACTAGATATGTTGCTGACATATTATACCTTGAACGAAGTTCTCCATCAACGCACATGGTAAGTTCAGTTGACATTGACATTGCTTGTTGTTGACAAGCCACAAACCATTTTTGAAGTAAGTTTCTCAATTCTTCAACCAATTGCAAAATCGGAAGATCTCTAGCATTTTTCAACACAGCATTAAGGCTTTCAACAATCCCTATTGTCATGATATTATATATTTTTCCAGTAGAATATGAATGTGCCCATCGATCAACTCCTATATCCATAAAATATCTTGCTGTTCTTGGGTTAATCATCTCTAGTTGCCCAAATATAAAATTAAACTTTGAAAGACGATAAGCATGAGCAACATCATGGAGCAACTTATGAATTGCAGGATTCTTGAACTTTGTCTACAAATTTTGTCCAACATGATAAGTGCAAACACCATGCCTCGCATGGGGAAATACTTTATGTACTGCTTTCTCAATGCTACCATGTCGATCTGATATCACAAACAAATCATCAATGTGTCCAAGTGTATCATACAATTTTTGTAAAAACCACTCCCATGAGGCATCATTTTCTGAATCACCAATCCCAAAGGCTAAAGGGTATATCTAATTGTTACCATCTTTACACGCTGCAATAAATAAAGTCCCTAAGTACTTTGCTTTCAAAAATGTCTCATCAACTGCAACCACAGGCCTTATTGATGTGTGAAACCCAGCAAGAGATGCACCAATCAACATAAAAAAGTATTTGAATTGATTATCACAATCAGTAACTATATCAGTAATGATACCAGGATTTTTTTGCTCTAAAACATAGCAATAGGATGGTAAAGTGTTATAAGACTCCTCAGGTGATCCCTTAATAGAACTTAGAGCAAGTTCTCTGGCTCTCCACACCTTATCATAACTGATTTGAACGCCATACTGCTTTTGAATGTCTGCTACAATATCTTTTGGTCGAAATTCACAATCAACCCCTTGATATGTTTCTCTTATACTCTCACCAATCAACCAACTACTTGCATGTCGATTGTCACAAGACATCATATTTAACCGACAAGTGTGTGTTGAATAGTATTTCATTATTTGAAACATATTGGAAATCCCCAACTTGGTAGCACAAACTCACCACTTGCATTCTTTATCAAAACATTTAACAAGAAATAACTTAGCAGTGGATTTAGTTGTTTTGAACTTAAACTTCCTTTTTAAAGCCATCATATACAACTTCCTTTGTAATTCTTTCTTACTTGAGTATATTTGGTGTTCTTCTAGATGGTCATCACTAATTCCACTAACTATAGGTTGTTGCATCCTGTTTTGTCCTTCATTTGCTACATCTTCGATTATAGTGGGATTGTCATGTATGAAACCATCATTTGTATCAATGCATTTACCTTTACTTTCTTCGAAATAGAAAGCATTTCCATCTCGTACCCATTTTCCTTCATATAAAAGCATTATTCCTACTTCATCAACCACTGAAATAACAAAATAATTCAATTAGTGGCATCAATATACAATATTATAATATTTTTTAGTTACATCACAGCATTAGCATCAATAAGTAGGTATTAATTTTTAAAAATTCATTCATTATTAAATACATATTATTTCATTACACATATTTATTTTTTTAATAAACAACAAATAAATAATATTATTAATCATCTTTACTACCTCAAATAATACCAATAATGCTATAGAAATACAATGTATATAGTTATTAAATAAATTCAAATATCGTAACTCTTAACTATTTTAAACAATAAAAATATATTTATTTAATAAAAGATTGGTTATGTTGTAATTCATTTAATGTCAAGGGTAATTTGCAAATGATTCAACTCAAATTGAGAATAATTAAATAAAATAACAATAATATAATGTTACTATAAAATGACTATATACAATCTTAACTTACGTAAAGTTCAACTTAATATCTATAAGGTTTTGGTATATTACTAAAAAAGATAATTTTATATATTATATCAAAACCCTATTAACACATATATTTACATCTATATAAAGAACAAATATGCAAACAATATCAAAACCATCATAAAATTCCATAAGTTTTATTACTTACCATCATTTGAGTTTTTCATATGAACAGTGTTTCTCTACACTACACTTTTTAAGCTGATTGTTTCCTTCTTTTAATGCCTTTTTTCATGGTTGTAAATGATATTAAAAAAATTATAACAATTTCAAACTTATTTAAATATTTACTACATCTCATTAAATATTTGAAAATATTCATTAAATAAAACATGAAAGAAAAAAATATGGAAAAAAAAATAAACGTACATTGTTTATCCAGCCACAACTTTAAGTGCTTTAAGTTGAAGAAATCTGAAGAGAAACTATATGTGAAACTTGAAGAAATGCACTAAAAAGAGAGAAAAGGGAATAACAATAGGAGAAAATGAAAAAAGGAAGGAGAAAGTGGAAGAAAGAATAAAAAAGAGGTGAATGGAGGAAAATGAAATTAGAATAGGAGGGAAAAAGGAGTTGATGTAGCTGAGGGGTATTTTTGTCCGAGTTGGGTCATTTTGGAGGCTATTAAAAGTAGGGGGTTAGTTTTACAATATTGAGGGATTTTTGTCCCTTTTAATCAATTATCCCAACTATAAAAATACATGATAGAATCGAACAAGCTTGATAATTGGACCATTTCAGAATTAAAACGATAGACTCATTCAAGTTTAGATAATGTGAAACTGCTGATTAAAGAATATAAACTAATTCAATGGAAGAAAAGTATCAAACCTGACATTTCTAATAAGTTAATCACATGAACAAAGACCAAATCACTAACTTAGAACTCCCAGACATTTACATTATGAGTGCTCTAGGTAGATAGACAATTCTTAGTCAAAATTCCTATGTATTCTTTCAACTTTGTCTTTCAAAAATCCTCCCTTGGATACTTGCCTACTTGAAATCAAGATTGTTTGAAATATTAGAGGCAAAGGTCTGTGGTTTGAGGTTATGGATAGCCGTTATTGAATTAATTTCAAATTATGATTATCTTGCTTAATTTTTTGCAATAGAAAATCTTCGGTAGTCAAGTGGCATGCTTTTAGCCAAGTCTTTTTTGTAATCTGTCTATAATTGATCTAACCTTAAGTACGATCCATCCATCTTAAAGATAGGGAGGGGTAGAGGAATACAAAAGGGAGAGAGGAAAGTTTCAAGATATTATGATGATATTGAATAGTACATGAAAGTAAGTCATTAGCTAATGGATTCTTAACTTATGTTCTGTTGTATTCCAATTAGCCAGTGTATGGATCAAATGAACCTTGGTTAGTCTATCTAGCTTTCATCTCTGAGATTGATGCATTATTAAGAGAATAGTTTTCTAAGTTGTTTATGGAGATCCCTAACTTTTGTGGACTCCTTCCAATGAAAAATGCTGGTTGTCTTGGTGCAGATAGTTGTGAAATCTCGTTTGCCAACATAGAAACAACATTAGACATTATGGGTCTATCCGTCTGATTGTCTTGAACACACAAGAGTCCCACATGAATACATCTCAACACTACATCATTGGGACACAAATCACCTAATGTTTGGTCCGTTAGCTCTAAAGCTCTCCCTTCTTTCCACAACTCCCAAACCTGAAACAAGCCAAAATTATATTTGAAGTATTTATCAAAATTAAATTCTGTATAAGCCAACTAATCTTGTTCTTGAAGTAGAATAGAAAACTCAAACTTTAGGAACTTACATATCCTATAAGGTTAAGTGGACGTTCATGGTGGTGGTTATTGTAGTTTTTCTACTGCTTACAATCTCTAGCAACGAGACGCCAAAGCTGAATACATCAGATTTTATTGAGAAGATACCCAGCATGGCATACTCTGGTGACATGTAACCACTGTAGTTGCAATTGAATCAATTCTTAGTAATAGTTTAAGTAATTTTTTTTGTGTTTCAAGGCAGATCAAATGTAGTACTATGTGCTTAGATAGAGACATCATTATTTTACTTACTATGTTCTCACAATCTTTTTTGTATTTGCCTCAAATTCATTCCCACCGAATATTCTAGCCATACCAAAATCTGATATTTTAGGATTCATATCATTGTCAAGTAAAATGTTATTGACTTTTAAATCTCGGTGGACTACTCTTAATCTACAATACTTGTGAAGATATAGTCGGCCTTGAGCAATTCCTTCGATAATGTTGTGCCGTTTCTTCCAATCCAATACATGTTTTTTGTTAGGATTTGTCTCATACTAAAATATGTTAATAAATTAACTAGAATAATCAAAATTAGTAAGTAAATATGCAAAAATATATCACGTTCGAAGAATGAAAAATTGTTCACCAAACAGAAAGAAATCTAGACTCTTATTAAACAAGTATTCGTAGATTAGCATCTTTTCTTCTCCTTCAATGAAGCAACATAAAAGCCTAACAAGATTATTATGTTGGAGTTTTGTAACGAGAACAATTTCATTTTTTAACTTTGCTAACCCTTGTCCTGAACTTCTTAAAAGCCTCTTTATCACTATTTCTTGTCCATCCAATAATTTTTCAAAATACACGATTATTATATTAGGGAGGTAATGCGTCATTTGTTTTAGTAACCTATATGTTGAAATCCCAATGTAGAAAATGATGGGCAACTCATGGACTTTTACGAACATTGTAGATTCATTTACATTGAATATATCTTAACCTTATTGTCAAATAGCCAAGATGAAAGCTTTGATTTATCTTTGTACTAAATAGTAGGTTGTATGTGCTAATAACCCCTAAAATATTGGCAATCCAATTATTACAAGTAAAATGAGAAATAAGATTAAAAGGTAATTTCATTAGTTACTTTAAGATGCTTGTAAAACCCCTAATCCCTCTCTCCTCCCTCTTTAATGGACAAATAACTAAAAAGAATTGTAATTTTGTTTCCATTTACGAAGTTTATCATTTCTATTAAAAATTGTTTAAATTGTTGCTGTTTTGTATCAATTATATTCATTGCTTATTTCCAATCTTGGAAACCATTGAAATGATTTTATATTCTTTAATGGGGGTCATTCATGCATTTGACACAAGGATGTTATATCATATAAATCAAACAAATTTTCATGTTGAAAATGCACTTGTTTAATTCATTCCTTATCCTTAATGCAATGAACTTACCTTATTTGAATGACACTTCTTAAATACTAAAAATAGGATATAGGTTGGTAGATAGGGGTTGCCATTTTTATTTCATTCTAAATGTAACTTTGGGATATGTTTTAAACTTCCTCATGAAAGAATATTTGAATTGAGTTATTCTAGAGATTGATTAGATTGATTGTGAAAACCATGCTCCATGCATGTTTCATGTTTATCAAAGTTTTGACTTTTGCATGACCGATTTCTTTGATAATAAAAAGAGGAGATTCCCTAACATCCTTATTGCTTTGAAAGACTAGCTCATCTATTTTGTTGTTGTTGTGATATGATTATTGTGTATGCGCATTTGCTATTGTTCTTTGATAATGCCACTTGTACTTAACTTCATTCAAGTGTATTGTTATAAGTATGACAAAAATATGAGTTCTTGGGAAGGGAATCAATTACCCCTAGAAAACATCTACTTTGCTTAAGATGATAATCTTAAGTGTTGTCCAACATTAAAGGGAGAATGATGACCTCAAGGGTCACAAAGAATGGGACATCGAGCGGATGGATAATATTATATAATCACAATAAAAGTAAGTATATAATGTTGCTAATATGCCCTTGCAACAATGATTGGTACGTGGTTTTAGTTAATTTTGTTGAATACTCAATGCACAACAATATATTGAACACGCTAAAAAGCGAGTAGGTGAGTTGGTTTCAAGAGAAGGTGATATGGAGTTGTTGTTCCACAAAAAGCTTTCTACATAAGGTCCCAACACATAGATTTAAACTAGTTAATAATAATTACAATATGTTAAATATAAATATAAATATCATACTTAATTTATTAATAATCACTTGTACCATATGCTTGATATTAAAAATAAAATAAAATAAAAAATAAATTCATACCCAGAATTAAACTTGAAGATAAATTTGATTTAAAATCACCTAGAAGAATTGCTCATGATGGTATAAATTGAAGAAATCTTGAGACTTTTATCTAGCTTCCATCACAGATATTGATACAATATTAAGAGAACAATTCTCTGAGTTTCTTTTAGGAATCTCTAGCTCTTGTTCAGTTCCCCCGATGAAAAATGCAGGTTGCTTTGGGATAGATAGTTGCATATTTTCATTCGCAAGCATAAGAATAACATCTGACATAGTGGGTCTATCTTTTGGATTTTCTTGCACACAAAGGAGTCCCACATGGATGCATCTTTTCACTTCATTATTAGGACTCGGATGATCACATAATGTTTGATCCATTAATTCTAACTCTTTACCTTCTTTCCACAATTCCCATGCCTGAACAATATACAAAGTTATACAATATATATGATAAAACTATTTCTATACAAATTGATAAGTCTTATTCCTAAAGCGTAAGATGAAAGCAAATTAGGATTTAGAAAACTTACATATCCTATGAGGTTGAGAGGACGTTCATAATGATAATTACTGTGGTTCTTTTTGCTGCTCACAATCTCTAGTAGCAATACTCCAAAGCTAAATACATCAGATTTTGTAGAGAAAATGCCTTGCATGGCATACTCTGGTGACATGTAACCACTACAGTAATAATTAAGCAAACTTCGTTAGTATTTAAGTCATAAGCTAAATTTAGTATGAGCTCGATTATAGAAATAGTATACACTTACTATGTTCCAACAACTCTGTTTGTATTTGCTTCACATTCGTCTCGACCAAATATTCTAGCCATACCAAAATCTGATATCTTAGGATTCATTTCATTGTCTAATAAAATATTGCCAGCTTTCAAATCTCTATGAATTACTCTTAATCTAGAATATTTGTGGAGATAAAGAAGTCCTTGAGTAATCCCTTCAATGATATTATAACGTTTCTTCCAATTCAATAAATTCTTTTTGCTAGGATCTGTCCATAGAAACATTAAAATATATATATATATATATATATATATAAGAACAATCAAAATTAATTACCCAAATAAATATATAATGTAAAAATAGACAAAGTCAAAAGTTTAAAGATTACCACCAAAGATGAAGAAATCTAGGCTCTTGTTTGGCAAGTACTCATAAATTAGTATCTTTTCTTCTTCTTTAATGCAACATCCCAAAAGTTTAACAAGATTATCATGTTGGAGTTTTGCAATGAGGGCAATCTCATTTTTGAACTCCACCAATCCTTGTCTTGAACATTTTGAAAGCCTCTTTATTGCTATTTCTTGTCCATCAAGTAACTTTCCCTGAAATCATTTTTATTTAGAGATGATATCGTGGATCAATTTAGTAGAAGTATATGACGTTAATTTACCTTATATACAGGTCCAAAACCACCTTCTCCAAGCTTATTTTCAATTGAGAAGTTGTTCGTAGCAGCAGCTAAGCTTTGAAAGCTAAATAGTTGCAACTCATTCGTTTTCTTTCCAACCTTTTCATGTTTCTTTGAATTGTACTTGGTGAAAGGTTTTGTAATAGCTCCCAATTCAAATAGTAGCTCTTGTTGTCTTTTGTTCTCCTCTATTGAGTGTAAATTAAGGTTAGGACATCTAATCAATGTATGGAAAAACTATTAGGAGAAATTTTGGTCTATATGTTTGAGAAAACTTACCTTGTAGCTTCAGCTTTTTCCATCCTAAACAACACAAAGAGCTTGCAAGAAGTATAATAACTGCTCCGCCTGCAGCAGTAAGGAGCCATATCCACCACATCTTTCTTGCAGCTGCATTAGCAAACAATTAAGACAGTTTTTTTTTTAGTTTTTTTTTTTAGTTTCATGTTTTTCTCTTGGAAAGAAATGATATTACCTTTATCGGTTTGAAGGACGTAAATCTGTTGGGATTCTCCTCGAAAATATTTTCTGGGTTGTATTCGGCTCCAAATTTCACATCGAGTTTCAGTGCGAGAAAGGGAAAAGGCAACACAAGAGCAATTGTTCCAGCACCTGAAACGGCAATCCACAGAGGTCGCGTTGTCATCGAACATAAATCCTTCGGAAACTACATAACCACCATCAGTATATTGAAACCGCTGTGATGCCGGATTTCGGCACTTCGGCAAATCCGGCTTCACACATCCTTGCCATTTAATGTGGGATTCACAGCGAACGAAGGCTCTAAGCCTACTACTGAGAACTCCCGATGGTTGCAAAACCAACATTGGGAAAACCACGCTTTCGTCCGGATGAAAACTGAAGTACATTTCTTTCTTATTTGACATATAGCGAAAGCCGTAGCCATCATTCCAATGATCTTCGGATGGTAAAGAAGCTCGAAGGTTGTCGAAAGTCAAATTCCTATTGTCCCAAATCCCGCTGGTCCAGTAGATCTTCCCTCTCCACCATGCGATTAATTGGCTGTTATTACGGAAATCTGCGCCCAAAGAAAAATACCCGGTAGCAGGAATCTGATTAGTTAGCCAGGAAGTCAGTGACCACTGATGCCCAGTTCTCAAATTGATACCCAGTTTCATTCCTGGAAGAAGTGTGTCCGTTGGATAATCAAAGCTTTGCCACAAAACCCGTGTTGTTCCATCTGACACATGCTCTCTCAATATAAAGTTCCCATTATCCTGTAGAATAGCACTTGTATTGCTTGCTATTTGACTGTAATTTGATACAGCAATGCTGCCTCCGTTGTATGTGATTTTTAACTTCCATGCATGGTCAATCATAAGATTTCCGGATGTGTCTGGAACTGGATCATTCCGGTTAGCAACCCAGACTCTCCTCCTCTCCAAGCTGGTGTACCATATTCCTAAATAGCGGTTGTCTGAAGAACCTTGCGTGAAGAAGCCTAATGTGAAAGCGGAGTTAGCAGAAACCAGGCGCTCCCAGTCTCTTAGAGGTTTACCTTGTAGCAGCGTGTCTCTTGTTGAATAACAAGTACTTAAGAAGAGGAAGAAGCAGGAGAAAGTGAACGGGATGAGGGTTCTTCCTTTGATAGCCATATGACTGGACGGTCGTCACACAGCTCAGAAATGTGTTACTATGAGGCTTTCTACTTGTAGTATTTTGATGTGGGTTCTAATGGAAGGTGTCAGTGTATGTGAGCATCCCTGATTTGAGACAAAGGCCTGCTAAGGACGGCAGGAATAATATATATGTATATATTATTAGCCACCAATTTTGACCTTGAATTGGAAATGCTTTCATCTGAAAGTGATGCCTTTGTAAAATAAAGAGAGCAGCTTGGAGAAGGAGCGAGAACTACCACCAATTCATGTTTGTCTTTCTAACTTGGCAGAATCGTAAGGACTAGGACCTCATCAAGGTCCAGTCGTTGAAGTGAAAAATCCTATAAACAACCATTATTGCCCTGAGTTGTGAGTGGAGCTCGCACCTTACTTCACCGGGTATTTTGGTTTCCATTTATAGAGCACAAAAGAAGAAAAATACGCGGCTAGGCATAAATAAAAATGACTTAAAGAAGGAACGGCTAACTAGGCTTGAATTCCTGCAGTTGTTGTACAATTAGCCTGACAGATGGAGATCCTGCAGCAGCTCAGTTGTAGCTTTCTAATGTAGTTTATTGCCTTGAATTCCTAGTGTCGCCATATGTTCTGATATTATGGTTTTTGGACAGCGCGTTTGGTTTCTTCTCTTAAAGATTAGACCATGGACCAGGTTGTCTTGGTTCTTCAAGCTTGAATTTAAATAAAATGTAAATAAATAAATAAATAAAATTGGGCATGCATGACCTATTTTGGTGAAGCATTAGGAAATCTTTGATTTTGGTGTCTTCAATTGTGCCCAAATCTTATTCAAACATATTTGCTTCCTTTTCCCTTCTTTGACTTTCTCTTAATTTGTATTTCTTCTGTTTTTTTTTTTTTTTACAATAGCTTTCTTTTCTACATATACACAGACAGAACAATAGAATAACATACAAAAGTTATGTCATTGTAAATCCAAAGTTTTCAAACCAACCCTATAAATATTTCAAAAGTTTAAATAGATCAAACATTTGTCTCTGTGAATTGGTTTATATATATGTACTTGTCTAAGCCACCATGTTCCCACGTCATCTTTATTAAATTGATTATTTCGACATATGAGCCAGTTGAATAAGTATCAAATTGGGAAAATGATCCTTAAGCATTTTTTTCCTTTATTTCTATTGAGTTATTTGGTTAAAGGAGTTAAAAATAACATCAACCCACCATTTCTTTGAAATAAAAATTGGTTTATATATATGTAATTGTCTAAGCCACCATGTTCCCACGTCATCTTTATTAAATTGATTATTTCGACATATGAGCCAGTTGAATAAGTATCAAATTGGGAAAATGATCCTTAAGCATTTTTTTCCTTTATTTCTATTGAGTTATTTGGTTAAAGGAGTTAAAAATAACATCAACCCACCATTTCTTTGAAATAAAATAAAATAACCCTATCCTTTTCTTTTTTACTTCCCTCAAATGTTGATTCTAAGCCAACTGGAGTTAGGTTCAACTTTATGGAAGTCAGACAACCTTGCTCCCTTCTTTATGCCTCTCAAAGAGCTCACCTACCAATAATGAAACTGGGTGGACTCATTTCCTGCACAAAAGGATGTTCGAACGAGTGGTTCGGGCATGCCCCTTCGACGCTCAAGTCAGGCGAGAATAGCTCAAGCTGCTTAGTGGGAGAGAGTGAATAGGCATATGTGCGCGTGTACCTTATTTATGTTTTTTGGAGGGTTTTATATAGTGCTGATGAGAATGCCATTATAGTGCAGACTATGCACTTTGACTTTCTTCTATAATGATGATTTGTTTCGTAGGCAGTTGGGCAATCATCACAGTTTTGGGTGGCTGGCAGGTGCCATCAGCTGATGTGCCACGAGCTTGGATTGTGTAGTTGCCTATCCCCTCAACCTATTGATGGCTTAAAACTATGTGCAACAATTAATTGACATGGACTTGAGAGCTAGAAGAGGTCTCATCAACTGTTCACATGTCAGGTGTGAATGATCACGCATGCTAGTTGGGCTTGAAGACTTGACTGGATATTCTTACCTATTTAGGGAGTCCGACCTCCCCTTGCTGTCTGGCCCTGTGGGGGAAAATGACCTTCTCGTGCTTGGTGCCAGACGAAACTGGTTGTTAATCGAACGGAATGATTCGAACGGGTTGCATATCTATGTCAGACGATCAAGATGTCTAGATTGAAAAAGGGACACGTGGAGGGGAGCCCCCCCACATCAAATACACAATTTTTCTTCTTCTACTTCATCCTCTTTTAGATCTAGTGAACGCAAACTTAGAAAACTTTTTACCTCTCATCTCTCTTCCTAGGAAATCGCCTTTGAGTATAAGCTTTATGTTTTATAAATTTTTGGAAATTTTAGGAATGTTATACAATAGTGTTTAAGTAGAATTAGAATTATTACTTAATATCTTAAAATTTTGAGAACTATTGAAATGTGTTCAAAATAATAATATAAATATATTGTGAAATTATCTTATCTTGTGCTCTATCTTCGAGCAGAGAGCAAAAAATGAGTTCATTAGGGATGATAAACAAAAAAAAATTAAAATGGTGGTAGAAAGCAAGAGTCCCGATTACCAATGAAAGAGAAAATCAAATCAATTGAGCCTTTGAGTATACAATAAATTTTTAGAATTTTTAGGAATATTATACAATAGTATTTAAGTTGGGTTAGAATTATTATTTAATGTCTTAAAATTTTGGGTACAATTGAAATGTGTTCAAAATTATAAGTTGTATATTTATAATTTTTTTTAGTTCTCTATTATTGTTAGTCATGTATTTAGAGTTTTGTTTTCATTTTCTATTCTGTTTTACTTTCTATTTTATTTTCTTTGCAATCAAACATGGATAGAAAGGAGAGATCTATTGCCATATTTTACTAATTTTGTGTGATCTAGAATATGAAGGTAGATAAGCTAGACAAGGAGTATTAATGGCACGAGAAATTTTGATTGGCTTGATCTATATTTTTATGGTTGAATCAGTAGGTAAGGATCCTTTATTTAGTTCAACTTAGATAGGATTTACATAAAAACATGTAAAGCCCTCTTGTAGTCGTCCTGGTGGCGGAGTAGCGTCGATGGTGTCGAGATGACAGTGGTGTAGTGGTGGCGGTGGTGGTTCTAGAGTCTAGTCGAATTCATCTGTTGAATAAAATGCAGGCGGTTTGGGGCTATGAGACGAATTCGTCCCAAGCACTCGGAGACGGCTCTCTCTGCGCTGCCTGGCCTCTTGCCTCAACTCTCCTCCGATGTCTTATTAAGACCACTTATTATTATTATTATTTTAAATTTTGATGAAACCAGATTTTCAAAATGTGGTTGAAGTCTCATTTTCATAGCTGCTAATACACCTCTTCTATGTTTTTATTTTATTTATTTTAAATGATTTTGTAAAATTGTTAATTTAAAAATTGTGACTAATCATAGAAAAATAAATAAATATTCAGCCATTATAGGATGGGATTTTAATTTGTCTTTAAACATTATTCATATATTTATTTATTAAGATATTAATTTGGTGATAAAATGAAAATAGTAATTTAATCATATTTTTCAAATTTTATTTTTATTAAAATAATATTAGACATTTTTACACTACAAGCTTGGTCAAAGTCACCAAAAATACCTACCAAACATTCATGCATATAATGGAATAAAAAAAAAAGGTACATAACCCCATATGTCTTCCTAGAAAGAGAACTAATATCTTAGTATTGTTTTCTTCCTCTTTTGGTGGCCCTACTCTAATTGTAACAACTACTAAATCTAGATGCGACCAGACATGGATAGGAAAGAGAGATCCACTACCATATTTGGCTAATTTTGTGTGATAATATAGCATGAAGGTAGATATGCTAGACAAAGAGTATTAATGGCATGAAAAATTTTGATTGGCTTGGTTTACAAAATTTATGGTTGAATCAGTAGGCAAAGATCTTCTATTTAGTTCAACTTAGACAAGGTATAAAGAATGCTTATTGAGGCATCAGTGATGCTTAGGTTCCATCAAGAGAGCCAAACTCTCACAATGCAAAATTGCCATCATCCTGTAGAATGGCAATCTAATACTGCCACCATTGAAAGTCAGTTTTAACTTTCCCTCCCCATCAATAGTAAGATTACCAGATGAGTCTGCAATTGGGTTGTCCCGGTTAGCAACCCACACTTTCTTCTTTATCATATTTGGTGTACCATATTCCTAAATAGTGCTGGTGTGAAGTGCCAGTGCTGAAGAAACCCATGCGAAGTTCCCATTTGCAGAAACCAGGTGTTCCCAATCAATGAGTGAATCGCCTTGCCGTAATGTGTCTCCTTCTGAATGAGAAGTGCTTATGAAGAGGAAGAAACTTGGTAACCAGAGAAAGATAAGGCTTCTTCCTTTGGTAGCCATCACTGGACAGCTAATGTGGGCAGGAAGCTATAAGCCAGTTGTATTAGTCAGCTGCCAACCAAGGAGGAATGTTTGAATGTTCAATGTGGGCATTTTTGGATGAGATTCCAGAGTCTCATGTTTTGAATCTTCAATTGGAAATTGGCGGGTCAAGTCTGCTGTTGGGCACCATTATATTAATCCTCTGAAGCATCCTAGCTAGGTAGTTGAATTCCTGCCCTACTGTATATTGAGTTGGTTTATGAATATTTTAAGAAGGTCCTAAGTGTTGAGAAAATGAAATACCTTTTAAAGGTAAGAAGAATAGAAGCACAAGGAAACAGAAACTATAAAAATACATGATAGTCTGCCAAAGAATCGAATAGGCTTGATAATTGGACCATTTCAGAATTCAAACGATAGACTCGTTCAAGTTTAGATGATGTGAAACTGCTGATTAAAGAATAGAAACTAATTCAATGGAAGAAAAGTATCAACCTGACATTTCTAATAAGTTAATCACATGAACAAAGACCAAATCACTAACTTAGAACTCCTAGACATTTACATTCTGAGTGCTTTAGGTAGATAGACGATTCTTAGTCAAAATTCCTATGTATACTTTCAGCTTGGTCTTTCAAAAATCCTCCCTTGGATACTTGCCTACTTGAAATCAAGGTTGTTTGAAAATATTAGAAGCAAAGGTCTGTGGTTTGAGGTTATGGATAGCCGTAATCAAATCAATTTCAAATTATGATCGTCTTGCTTAATTTTTTGCAATAGAAAATCTTCAGTAGTCAAGTGGCATGCTTTTAACCAAGTCTTTTTGTAATCTGTCTAGAATTGATCTAACCTTAAGTACGATCCATCCATCTTAAAGATAGGGTGGGGTAGAGGAACACAAAAGGGAGAAAGGAAACTTTCAAGATATTATGTTGATATTGAATAGTACATGAAAGTAAGTCACTAGCTAATGGATTCTTAACTTACATTCTGTTGTATTCCAATTAGCTAGCTAGTGTATGGATCAAATGAACCTTGGTTGGTCTATCTAGCTTCCATCTCTGAGATTGATGCATTATTAAGAGAACAGTTTTCTAAGTTGTTTCTGGAGATCCTTGACTCTTGCGGACTCCTTCCAATGAAAAATGTTGGTTGTCTTGGTGCAGATAATTGTGAAATCTTGTTTGCCAACATAGAAACAACATCAGACATTGTGGGTCTATCCGTCTGATTGTCTCGAACACACAAGAGTCCCACATGAATACATCTCAACACTACATCATTGGGACACAAATCACCTAATGTTTGGTCCATTAGCTCTAAAGCTCTCCCTTCTTTCCACAGCTCCCAAACCTGAAACAAGCCAAAATTATATTTAAAGTATTTATCAAAATTAAATTCTGTACAAACCAACTAATCTTGTTCTTGAAGTAGAACAGAAAACTCAGACTTTAGGAACTTACATATCCTATAAGGTTAAGTGGACGCTCATGGTGATGGTTACTATAGTTTTTTCTACTGCTTATAATCTCTAGCAACAAAACACCAAAGCTGAATACATCAGATTTTGTTGAGAATATACCCCGCATGGCATACTCTGATGACATGTAACCACTATAGTTACAATTGAATCAACTCTTAGTAATAGTTTAAGAAATTTTTTTTTTTTTTAT
Organism: Vitis rotundifolia; assembly: GCA_030254885.1. Lineage (NCBI taxonomy): Eukaryota > Viridiplantae > Streptophyta > Magnoliopsida > Vitales > Vitaceae > Vitis > Vitis rotundifolia. The sequence goes on from CM058159.1 coordinate 3,609,421, forward strand.
GTTTCAAGGCATATCAAATGTAGTACTATGTGCTTAGATAGAGACATCATTATTTTATTTACTATGTTCCCACAATCTTTTTTGTATTTGCCTCAAATTCATTCCCACCAAATATTCTAGTCATACCAAAATCTGATATTTTAGGATTCATATTATCATCAAGTAAAATATTATTGACTTTTAAATCTCGATGGACTACTCTTAATCTAGAATACTTGTGAAGATATAGTAGGCCTTGAGCAATTCCTTTGATAATGTTGTACTGTTTCTTCCAATCCAATAAATGTTTTTTGTTAGGATCTGTCTCATAGTAAAATATGTTAACAAATTAACTAGAATAACCAAAATTAGTAAGTAAATATGCAAAAATATATCACATTCGAAGAATGAAAAATTGCTCACCAAAGAGAAAGAAATCTAGACTCCTGTTAGACAAGTATTCGTAGATTAGCATCTTTTCTTCTCCTTCAATGCAGCAATCCAAAAGCCTAACAAGATTATTATGTTGGAGTTTTGCAATGAGAACAATTTCATTTTTGAACTCTGCTAACCCTTGTCCTGAACTTCTTGAAAGCCTCTTTATCGCTATTTCTTGTCAATCCAATAATTTTCCCTGAAAGATTTTTAATTTAGCAATTTCTTAAACCACTTCAGTAAATATCTAGAATATGCTAGCTTACCTTGTACACAGGTCCAAAGCCACCCTGTCCCAGCTTGTTTTCAACTGAGAAGTCATTGGTAGCAGTTGCTATGCTTCGAAAGCTGAATAATTGCAACTCATTGCTCTTCTTCCCATCATTTTCAAGTTTCTTCACATTGCTATACTTGACAAATGGTTTTGTAGCAGCTCCCAGCTCAAATAGTAGCTCTTGTTGCCTTTTCTTCTCCTCTATTACAACATGAAAACAATTAATAATCAATATATTTGCAAAACTGTAATTGAAAACTTCTTTTTCTATACAAGATTACCTTGTAGTTTGTGCTTTTTCCACCCTACATAACATAAAGAACATGACAGAAGTATAATCAATGCTCCTCCTGCAGCAGTAACAAGCCATATCCACCACTTCCTTGCTGCATTGTCAAATGCACATGTAAATGCTAGTGTTGTGAATAATAATAATAATAATAATAATAATAGAAGGCTCTCACTGTAACAAACCCATTTACCAAAATCAATCTCATATTGGGAATATTGATGCAGAACAAATTTGTATGCATACTACAAGGTTAAATGCAATTATCATACATTCAGAAATTCTGCATATATATATTCTAATATTCAGCATGCAATAATGCAAATTTGGGAGGGTAACAAGCTTGGAATTCTTAGTTCATATTTCTCATATATAGTTCATATTTTTTCAGATTAGTGCATGCGTACGTATTTTTGAAAATATTTATCAAAGAACTTGGCTACGATGTGCTGTTTATCCCTACAGGTGAAGGATTGGATATGCAGAAAAATGCATTTATGTAATGTTTCCAAGGCTAAAAGTTATGAGGGCTTACCTTTGTGTGGGACAAGATGCGCCATGTATCTCTGACTCAAACTATCAGCTGTGAAAAAGGATCCTTGGGTCCAAATCTCACATCCAGTTCCATCGTCATTAGCAGAAGCAAAAGCAACACAAGAACAATTGTTGAAGCATTTGGCTTGACAGTCAAACAAACTCAAGTTATCCCTATCAGGGAACTTGAAACCTATTGTAGTTGACATGTAACCATATTCAAAAGCGAACATAATATTAGGATCCCTACACTCTGGCAGTACTTTCTCCTTGGCACACCCAGCATTACTTCCATCCCCTGGATCCACAGCCATATTATTCCATTCCTCCATAATTTCACCATCTGGTAAAATTTTATACATTGAATAAGTATGACTTTTATCCACATTATCCACAGAGTATATGAAGTACTTTTCATTCTCATCTGAAAAGTATCTGAACTCGGGATTAGAATCATGGGAAAACATTGACACATATTCAAAACTCCCGTTGTGCCAAGGCCCACTAGTCCAATTGATGCCTCCTTGCCACAAGATGACCAGTTGGCTTGTACTATTTCGATCCAAGCCAAGGGTAAATGATCCTGATCGCTTCTCCATGAAGTCAATGACCAGGTATGCCCAGTTTTGAAGTTAATCCCCAGTTTCATGCCAGGCAAAAGTGTGTCCGTGGGATAATCAAAGCTTTGCCATAAGATATTCCCAGTGGATCCATTGGGATTCAGTTCCCTCAGTATGAAATTGCCATTATCCAGTAGTGCAGCACTTGAATTACTTGATGCTTGAACCGAATTTAAGATAATAGAACTACTTCCGCTGGATGAAATTCTCAAGTTGCCATCACTGTCAATCATAAGAGATCCAGATGTGTCAAGGATCGGGTTGTTCCGGTTTGCAACCCACACTTCTCCTTTACCAAGTGGAACTGGCCAGTGATAAATGTTGAACAATATTCCTAAGTAACGTTTCCCTGATGTACCATGGCTGAAGAATTCTAACCTGAAGATCCCATTAGCTGAAACCAAGTGCTGCCAATCTCTCATCTCCTGGCCTTGTAGGATTGTGTCTGAATAAGAAGGGCAGGTGAGGAAGCACCATGAGAAACTGAGAAGGAGAAGGTTTCTTCCCATGCTAGCCATTAGCGGATAGTGCAGACCTGAGGGAGCGATGTATTCATATGAAGTGATCGCGCTGACTATCATATACGAGTCTTGAATTAATAATGGAATTTGGGGGGCTGCTACATTGTTTCTTCGTGGAATGGAACGTCGTATGGACCAGACTTTTTCAAATGAAGTTGAATTTCAGTAGTTGAATTTCACTGGTAGAACATTTGAATTTCATTAAACTTTTCAAATGAAGGTGGAATTTATGCTAATACACCTTTTGCATCTTTTTATGATTTTTTTATTTATTTTTAATTTGAAAATTATGAATAATCATAGAAAAATAAATAAATAAGAACTATTATAGGTTTGAATTTGATTTTGTCTTTGTACATTATTCATATAAATTTTTATTATTTAAATTATTTTTTAAGATTATTAATTTAGTTGTAAAAGTAAAATAGTAATTTGTTAATTAGTATTTTTAAAATTTTATCTTTAGTGAAGTAATGGTAAACTAAAATTTCAATATATAGATTTTTATGATTTTAGAGTATATATTTTTAATTCATGCAAATAAGACTTTAAACTTAAAATCTTAATTTTTAATATATAAATTTTATAATTTAAAATGATGTAAATATTATTTGTTCTAACCTAAAGGACCCTCATAACTTTAAAATGTCTATAAGATTAAAAAATACTCATACATACATATACATATATATATATATATATATATATAGTGTTAGAAATTTTTTCCTTGCCCGATATGGAATATCACAATTATACCTCCTTCCTCCATCTCCTAATGTAGACATAATGTTCTTCTTGTGTCCCATGAGATTATGAGATCAAATAAATAGACACTTCTTATGGGGCTAAACAAACTCTAATGTGAGAAATCAAAATCACTCCTCTTCCTTTTCAATGTAGATATAATGTTCTCATTGTATTTCATAGGATTGTAAGATAAAAAAATATAGATACACCTTACAAGGCGAAACAAAATCCTAAACCGAAGTCGGGAATTGACTTTTATACTATTTGTAACAGTTCACTTCAAACCATATAAATATTATCCACTATGAGCCTAAATGACTTTTAGAACTTTAAAATGTATCTACAAAGTTAAAAATAACTTATACATATATATTGTGTAGACACAACATCCTTATTGTGTCCCATGGGATTGTAGGGCAAAACAGAGAGATACCCCTTATAAGACCAAACAAACCCTCAAATTGAGGTTGACAGTTGACTTTGATTTCATTTATAATGATTTACTCTAAATTATGTAGATATTGTGTTCTATGAGGCAAATGAGTCCTTATTTTAAAACACGTCTACAAAGTTAAGAAGAGTTCATACATATATAACGTTTAAAACTTTTTTCCATATTCGATATTCGATATTACAACGACTCTTCTTCCTATCTCTTTCAAGCTTTTTTGTTAATTTGTTTGAATTGATTAGACTGTGATTTATAAAGTTTATATGCTTTATCTCTAGCTTCTTTTATGCACTTTAGCATGCCCAAGCAGTTAGAAATATTCTTTCAAATTATAAGTTATTGTGTGAGACCTACCTTCTAGTACTCTGAGTCTTCTCATGTGGCATGAGCACAGCTAGAGTGATCTCTAGAGCATTTATCAGAGACATCCACTCTTCTTTATATAATAGCTGATTTTTTTTTGGTTCTAGTTTATTTACCATGTTGTTGTGACTCAGCAAGCCATAACCCCAGGTTAAAAACTTAAGTAAATGAAGCCAATATATAGATACAACATGAAAGATAAGAATTTTTTTTGCATCCTACAACACAATACCATTAATCTCAACATTTGTGAAACACCTATTTAATTACACATAAAATTCTTGGAATTGGCTTATAGAACTAGAAAATCTTCAAAGATTAAACAGACCCTCGATATCTTCATCTGGCTTCAAGCACTGAAATTGATACATTATTAAGAGAACAATTTTCTGACCTGCTGGTGGGGATCTTTGACTCTTGGACGGTCCTTCCAATGAAAAATGCTGGTTGTTTTGGTGTAGATAGTTGCATACTTTCATTTGAAAGCATAGAAAGAACTTCAGACATTGTGGGTCTATCTATTGGATTTTCTTGTACGCACAAGAGTCCCACATGAATACATCTCCTGATCACATTTTTGGGACACAAATCACCCAATGTTTGATCCATTAGCTCTAAGATTCTGCCTTCTTTCCACAGCTCCCAAGCCTAAAACAAGTGCAAATTTATATGAAGTATCCATCAAAATTGAAGTTTATACAAGTCAATTGATTTTGTTCTTCGAATCTTGAAAAATGGACTTACGTATCCTATAAGGTTAAGTGGACGTTTATAGTAATAATTACTATAATTTTTTCTGCCACTGACAATCTCTAAAAGTATCACTCCAAAGCTGAACACGTCAGATTTCATCGAGAAAATACCCTCCATAGCATACTCTGGCGACATATAACCACTAAAATGATAGTTAAATAAAATTGATTAGTATCATATGCTTGGTTATACTCATAATATTTACTTACTAAGTTCCAACAATCCTCTTTGTGTTTGCTTGAGATTCATTTTGCCCAAATATTCTAGCCATGCCAAAATCTGATATTTTAGGATTCATCTCATTGTCAAGTAAAATGTTACTAGCTTTTAGGTCTCGATGGACTACTTTCAATCTTGAATATTTATGAAGATAAAGAAGTCCTTGAGCAATTCCTTCAATGATGTTATAACGTTTTTTCCAATCCAACAAATTTTTTTTATAGGATCTGCATGCATCATAGCAAAATTTGCGATAAATAAGAGGAGCCAAAATAATTAATAAAGACCAAAATAAATATATGATGCATGAAAAGTTCTGAGTTCTAATGGTTAAATACCAACCAAAAAGGAAGAAATCTAGGCTCTTGTTGGGCAAGTACTCATAGATTAATATCTTTTCTTCTCCTTTAATGCAGCAACCCAAAAGCCTAACAAGATTGTTATGTTGGAGTTTTCCAATAAGAACAATCTCATTTTTGAACTCCTCTAACCCCTGTCCCGAACTTCTTGAAAGTTTTTTTATTGCTATTTCTTGTTTGTCAAGTAATATTCCCTGAAAAGATACTTAACTCTGTAATTTATTAATCAAACAATATTAATTAGTAAAAATATGTAATATCTACTCACCTTATATACCGGTCCAAACCCGCCTTCTCCGAGCTTATTTTCAGTTGAGAAGTTGTTTGTAGCAGTTGCTATGCTTTGAAAGCTGAATAATTGCAACTCATTGGAGCTCTTTCCATTCTTTTCAAGTTTATTCGCATTGCCATATTTGGTGAGGGATTTTGTAATAGCTCCCAGCTCAAATAGTAGCTCTTGTTGTCTATTGTACTTCTTTTCTATTGAATGAAAACAGAAGTTAAGATTTGCAAGGAACTGACAATCAATAAACGGTCAGAAATGTAAGTAAAAGTATCATTTCTAATGTGAATTGAGGGTGAGGTCTTTCCATCCTAAATAGCATAAGGAACATGCAATGAGTCCAAATGATCCTCCCACTATCACATCCACCGCATTGATCAACCACGTCATACCCTTATCAGCTGCATTTTTTTCCTCTATCACCCTCTCCTCATCGATAAACCACGACCGATCATCAGCTGCATTTGCAAACAATGAGTACAAGCATAGGTGTTTTTTCATCATGTAAGTCTGATTTTCACTTCTAGTAGAAAGGATGTATATACGTAAATGGAGAGATAGACAAAATAAGGAGATTAAAGGGTGTTTGTTTTTTGCCTAAAGTAATTTGCTTTCAGACTTTAAATTAATTTTTTATTTTTTTATGATTTATTATAAATTTTTTTGCTAAATAAAAAAAGCTAAAATATTTAATTTTTTTCTAAATGAAAAAAAGTAATATATTAGTTTTTCTTTATTTTTTTTAATGCTTAATATAATAATATAAATAAAATATTACAAGAATAAACAACCTAATATTTAACACTATCAAATACTATTTGGCTTTAAGTTCTATTTAGAATTAAGTAAAAAAAAACAAACACCACCACTTGTTTACTTAATTCTAAATAGAACTTAAAAGTAAATAGAAAGTAAATAGTATCAAGTATTAAGTTATTTATTTTATTTAATATTTTATTTCTATTAAGTATTAAAAAATAAAGAAAAATCAACATGTTATTTTTACCATTTATAAAAAATTAAATATTTTAGCTTTTTTTATTTTGTTAAAAAATTCAATAAATAAGTAATAAGTTAGCAAAAAGTTAAAAACTAAACAATGTAAAATCTAAAAGCAAATTATTTTAAGCAAAAAGTAAAAAATAAATAAATAAATAAACACTACCTTATACCTAATTTAAAAATATAGGTGAAATTTTGTAATGTTTTAAGTTTATATTGACAAGAGGGCTCTATATGAGGCTTGTATTGTAGAGCAAGCGAAGAAGACGTAAGGGTGAGCGTTAGCACTCCTACAAGAAAACAGTCTAGCTAACAGGCCCCTTATTGAAAACTAAAGGAAAGCCTTGATCGATATGAGAAAAATGCGCTCAAGCACCTAACCAAGTAAAGGGGCTTAGGCTCGAAAGCCAACCTTACTCAACATCAAGCACCTTTCTTAGTAAGGTTGCTTGTTTCCACTCATTGAGTATTCTATCTAGAAAACATTAGGTCTTCTTAGCAAAGCTTTGATATGGCCAAAATCTAGGTGAAACCCATGCCAAAGTTGGCATGTGTAGGTGCTCAAACTCAAGCAAAAAACTAGATGTGAAATAACCCTTTTATTTTTCAACACTTGTGTTGCATATGCAAAATCATGCATGTCAACAAAATTTAGGATTTAAAAAAAAAAAAGAAAAAAAACATTTTTTAAATATTTTATTTTTTCGAGCCTTAGTTTTAATTATTAGTATTAATAAATAATACATAAAAAAATGGTAACATTTCCTAAATTTCTAAATGTTACCTGGATTGCTTGGTAGAAAGTAAATTTCTCTAGCTTCCCCGTACACCTCAACCCTCAACAGTTGTTGCATTTCTTTACTCCAAATTTCACATCCAGTTCGGTCGTCGTTGGTTGAAGCATAAGCAACACAGGAACACTCGCTCCAGCACTTGGCCTGGCAATCGCTAATACTCATGTCGTCATCAAACGTAAACCCATTTGGAGCGTAACCCCTCCTTAGGACTGAAGTGGCGAGGTGTAGAGCTCCTGCACTCTGGCGTAGGAAGTAGCGTGTCGGTAGGGTGATCAAAACTTTGCCACAAAACCTGCCCCCATCCATCTGAAGTATTCTGATTCTCTCTCAATACGAGATTCCCATCATCCCTTAGAATGGCACTAGTACTGTTAATGCTTGCTTTTTGAGTGTAATTTGATACCAAATCCTTGCTGCCTCCACTGTGAATAATTATTAATCTTCCGTCGTCATCATCTATGGTGAGATATCCGGATGAGTCAGGGATTGGGTCATCACGGTTGGCAACCCACACTTTCTTGTCATCGTACTTGGTGTACCATATCCCTAAATAGCGCTTTCCCGAGGCATCCACGCTGAAGAATCCTAATGTAAAAGCGCCATTCGCAGAAATCAGATACTCCCCATCTCTAAGCTGTTTGCCTTGTACTAAAGTGTCTCCTTTTGAATCACAGGTGCTTCTGAGGAGGACGAAACATAAGAAAAAGAGAAGGATGAGGTTTCTTCCTTTGATTGCCATTATTAATGGACAGTAATGGAGCTCAGGCATGTGGTACAATATATGAAGTTTTTAGAGTACCATGTATGAATCCAATAGTGCTGTTGTGTGTGGAAATTGTATGTAGGCATTTCTTCCAAGCTTTTCCAATGACTTATCTCCACCTCACCTTCCCCATATGGATATTCAAGCCTCCATGGATGTGATTCAATTCTATTTTATTTGTGGTGGATCCAAAGTGAATTTTGATTCAAAAAGAGTCGTCAATGTTTCCACTTTATGTCCTCATCTTTTCAAAAGATACAATCAAATGCCAGCCGCCCAGCACTTCTTGAAAACGTGCTTCATGGCTGGAAAGCACTTCTGTTAAAATAGATTTCTTATCAAAATGATCATTTTCTCTGAACCAACTCTCATCCGCGTTTTCCTTGACAAAAGATACTGTGCCATTCATAAATACTATTGGGGTAAATATCACCTAAGAGGTTTGCTTCTGATGGTACAAATAAAAGAAATCTCTCCATACCTTTATCTAGCTTCCATCACTCTAATGGATGTATCATTAATAGAACAACATTCTAACTTAGGACTAGGGATCCTTGTTTGTGGCATAGTTCTCCCAATAAAAAAGGCAGGTTGTTTTGGGGTAGGAAGTTGCATACTTTCGCTTCCAAACATCACAACAATGTCTTTGGATTTTCTTGTACACAGAGAAGTGCAATATGAAAGCATCTAATCACGATATTATTAGGGTATGAACCTTGTAATGCTTGGTCTACTAGCTGTACGTACGGCTTGACCCTCTTCCCACAACCCCCATGCCTGAAAGAAGATCGATCCATTATATAACACATTTGTTAAAAATTGATGCTTGAGAGAAATAGACTTAGAATTTGGAAAACTTACATATCCTGCAAGGTTGACTGGATGTTCATAGTGATAATTACTATGGCTTTTTCTCCCACTCAGGATTTCTAATAGGAGTACCCCAAAGCTGAAAACATCAGATTTTGTGGAGAAAATACCATGCACGACATATTCCGGCGACATGTAACCACTACAATGGAAAATAAACTAACTCTTTGCTTTTCAAAAAACATATATGAAGTATATTATATGCTTGTTTATAGATATAATGTGGACTTACTATGTCCCAACAACTCTTTTTGTGTTTACCTCCATTCATTCCAACCAAATATTCTAGCCATGCCAAAATCCGATAGTTTGGAATTCATATCATTGTCAAGCAAAATGTTGTTGGCTTTTAAATCTCTATGAATTACTCTCAATCTAGAGTACTTATGAAGATAAAGAAGTCCCTGAGTGATGCCTTCAATGATGGTATACCGTTGCTTCCAATCTAATAAATTCTTCCTGCTAGAATCTGTTTCATAGTACCATTTGAAAATTATAAAATGAAGTACCAAAATAATGATATGATGCCCAAATAGACCGAGTCCAAAGTATTAAAGATTTCTAACCAAATAGGAAGAAATCTAGACTCTTGTTTGGCAGGTACTCATAGATTAGCATCTTTTCTTCTCCTTGTATGCAACAACCCAAAAGTTTAACAAGATTATTGAGCTGAAGTTTTGCAATAAGGGCAATTTCATTGTTGAACTCCTCCAACCCTTGCCCTGAGCTTCTTGAGAGTCTCTTTATCTCTACTTCTTGTTCATCAAGTAGTTTTCCCTTAAATAATGATATTTGTTAGGTGATTTCCGTAATCATTTCAATAAAATTAATATACAATGCTAGCTTACCTTATATACTGGTCCAAGGCCACCTTCTCCCAGCTTATTTTCCATGGAAAAGTCATTTGTAGCAATTGCTAGGCTTTTAAAGCTAAATAGCTCCAATTCGTTGGTCTTTTCTCGTCTCCTTCCAAATTTATCATAATTGCTAAGAGGTTTTGTAATAGCTCCTAACTCAAATAGTAGCTCTTGTTGTCTTTTGTTTTGCTCTGTTAAACATAAATTAATAGAAGTTTAGACATGTAAATAATTAATAATTGAGATAGGAAAAGATACAAATAGAAATTTCATGACAAGCTACCTTGCAATTTGTACTTTTTCCATCCTAAATTAGAACAAACAGCACGAAAGAAGCACAATCAGTGCTCCTCCTGTTGTAACAATGAGCCATCTCCACCATATCATTCCTACCTGCACTGCATTGGCAAACAATCATGCTGCTTTGTTAATTGATTTTTTTTTCGTTCTTTTGTAATATGCATATTTCTTTGAATGCAAAGTAAAAAATTCCTCTATGATAGTGGACTATGTGTAAAAACCATCACTCAAATGTAAATGGAATTTAGTGATAAAGAAACAACAGCATGTAAGTTGTTCTAACTATATATTACCTTTGTTTGTTTGAAGAAAGTAGATCTTCCTGGGTCTCACCTTCGAATACTCTCTAGGCCGATTTTCTTTCCTCCAAATTTCACATCCAGTGTCATTGCCAATTGAGGCAAAAGCAACACAGGAGCAGTCATTCCATGATTCTTTGATGGTTTTGTTGTTTCTCTTGGAGTTAGGCCAGTGGAAAGTTTCAAGATGGGTTTGCTTTCAACTCTTCTGCTCATTTCATGACATTTCTTTTGCTATGTTAGCAAAATTTTCCCAAGAAATTCTATTCTTTGCATTTCTACTGTTAAAGTGAGGTTGGGAATTAAGTACATCTTTGTATAACTTTCTCCTTTCAAAAGAAAATTTCAAAATTCAATAAGATGATGGTGTAAACCGAATGGTTTTTTCATCGCTTCCCTATTTTCAACTGGTCAACCATGGCAACCTTTCAGTTCGTATGGACCTGATCAGCAATTGGGGTGGTGGGTTGGTCCATGTATTAAATATACTTAGACTAGACTTTTCCCATGGAAATTGTATTGGGGCCTGTAGCATGCTCCAATGAGCTCATAGCGTTAGTCCATGGAAATTTCATATGGGCTTATGCCATTAAGTGACTTAATTAATCTAGACTGTGCGGCTCATTAGTAAAACCTCTCTTTCCTCTTTAAGTCTATTTCTCTGCCTCATGGGGATCCCTTGGATTACTTTCTTTCCATGAAACAGTCCTCAATTGTGTTAGTACAATTGACATTATCTATAGGCCTTTTCAATTAGAAGATTTTCAACACAAACTTATTTTAATCAAACCATTATCTCAAACTTGCAACCGGAACTCCATGTGTTATCTTTAAAACCTCCACTACCCATTTGTTAGTCAAATTATAGTATTAAAAGCTTAATAATGGTTATCTCAAGTTAAAATGACTCTCAACTATTATGCATTTGAGATATCCTCAAAGTGGTCGGCCCTAAACTCTAGTTTCCAATTTGAACAAAAAAAAAAGGTTCCAACTTACTAGTTGAGTATATCATCAAACACTTGAGATTTAAGGTTCATTTTATGGGCAAAATAGAGGGCATAGGAACCCCCTACTCCACAACCCAAGTAATTACTCAAATGATACGAACACAACACTAAAATAAGAAATGAAAGCAACGTATGAATTAATAATTATTGAAATATGATATTACCCTTTGAAATTAATTAAACAAAACTAGAGAGTAAAAGTAGTTAAATGAAAATACAATAAGGTAAGAATGTTTATTACTTTATAAAACTGTTCAAGTGTGAAAATACAATACAATTGTAAGTCTCAAGGTTGGACATTGAAGAAAAGCTTTCCACTAAAAAGAGGATTTTTAGGTGTTCTTTGGTTGCCTAATTAGATAGTGGGCTATATGGAGGCCTAAGAAACAATAAAGAAGATTCATTAATGGTAAGCTAGGAAATGTTCAAAAATAGCGACCCTATGTTGTCCCTAAGCTTTGGCATTAAATAATGGTAAAAGGAGGAAAAAATGGTATCAACCCATAAGGTGGTGTCATCTTGGCACCATTTCTTTTAAGAATGTTAGAACAAGCTAAATTCAAGAGTTTAAGAAATTAAAAGGTATTTTATAATAAAGAAGAAGGGTCATGTGAGGTTTGGCAACTAGAGGAAGAGCAAGAAACAAAAACCATGGAAAGAGAGGTCAATCCATATCTAAACTGAATTTTAAGATAAACACTGAATGTTTCAATTATTCAAGGAAAGACACTATATAAAAAATTATCTAGAATATAAAACAAACTAAAAAATAAAAAATAAAAGGAGAAATATTGTACTTCTAGTAATGCAATAACTGTGAATGGAAATTTAAATGTTGTAAATGTCTTTTTAGTTACTTTTAGTAAATCAGATGATGAGTGGATACTAAATTCAAGGTGTTCCTAATATATGTTTGTTGATAAAGATTGGTTTGACTCTAATGATGTGCCTACAAAGTTAAAAGTGGAGTTATGAGAATATTAAAGGATAATTTTGTTGTAATGGAAGGACAAAATTAATTATTTTTATACATTGTAGAAGCACATTTATAGGTCAAGTTGTAGATTTATTTTTAGAATCACTTTATAAATTTAATAAATTATATAAGTATATGACTCACTTAACCCAATGTTAGAGTCGACGCATGTCTAAGATTCTGACTTCTTCATATCTATCATATCTCAACATCATTTCCTCTAACTAAATACTCTCTTAGACATTGAGGAATTTGTGTGAGATTGATGAACTTCAATGGGCTTCCCTTCAAAGTGAAGTAAGGGTCTATATAGGGCCATGTATGTTCAAAGAATTCACATTCTGCATTTCACAAGACCACATTACAAGATTAACAACCAATGTGTCAAGTATAATACTTGAAATATATGAGGAAAGTAGCAATCAATTACACATCAAAAGGTTGTTTCTTATAATTATTGAAAAATATCTTAGGTACATATTCCTTTTAGAAAAAAATATTGTATCTAATATTTTCTATATTAGTTTTTTTTTTCTTTGAAAAAATAAATATTTTAGGTTATAAAAAGGAAGATGTTATATATGAAATGAAAATGTGCATGTAAAGTTCATGTCTAAGAAGTAGAGTTATGAAGGAGAATGAGAGATATGGATAGAGTACCATGTAGAATTAGTGCCTAACAAATTAATTTTGTATGATTTTCTTAATTAGGAGTAGTTGGTATAATATAAATATGTATGGATATAAATGATATCCAAATGTAGGAATAGAATTTTTAAATCCTAGTCCATCTCCTATATGACCAAACAAAAATAGGCATAATGTAATATTAATCATGAGATTTGTGAAAATATATACCCATTACATGCATGGGCCTAAGGCAATTTAGGGTAAATTGATGGACAAGCCCCTACTTCACCCACAATAATTGTGATACCATTTCATGGGTTCACATCAACATAGAATGTGATATGTTTACTTACCATATTCCAACAATCCTCTTAATTGTGTTTGCTTCTAATTCATTTCATCCAAATATTACAACCATACAATATTTTTGGGTTCATCTCATTATCTAGTAAAATGTTACTAGCTTTTCAATTTTTATGGTTGACAAGAGGTTTTGGAAGAGCCTTCAATTCAAACAATTGATTTTGTTGGCTTGCGTTCTCTATCTATTGAATATAAATGAAAGTTAATTTAAACACAGAAGTGGTATGATCAAACAGCTTCTAAGAATTTGATTTCTTTTTGAAAAATATCTTGCAGTGTGAGCTTTTTCCATCCTAACTGGCATTAAGGTCACGAGAGAAGAATAATTAAAGTATGTTTGAAAATGTTTTTTAGAATAATTTTCTACTTTTAGGAGTGAAAACATTTTTTTATAATAAAAAATTATTTTTTATTTTTTATTTTAAAAAGCAAAAGATAAGGTGTGTTAATATTTTTTAATTATTTTATGTTATTTTCTAAATATTGTTTTAAGAAATAGTTATATAAACATGTAGCATGATTAAAAATAAAATATTAGATAATAAAAATTATTTTTAAAAATATTAAAAATATATTAAAAATATTTTAGGTTAATTTTGTTTTACAAAAATTTTAAAAATATTATTTTTTAAAATTATTTTCAAAAACAAACACAACAATATTCGTTCTCTCGAATTGATTAGTCAAGCTTTGATCTTTCGTGGAAACTTGCTGAGAAAATACCTGAACTCTCTCTATCTCTCTCTCCATCTGTTGAATATAGAATTCCACTTTCCACGTACTTTCCATATTCCATTCAAAAGAACCCCCAACCTTTGATCTTTCGTGGAAACTTGCTGAGAACGTACATGAACTCTTCTCTTCCACGTCCACGTACTTTCCATAATCCATTCAAAAGAAACACGCCTTTATGACTATTCTGCTTATTATTATCATATTACAATAACCCTTTCAGTCTTTGTTGGATTAGATGACTCTAAGTGGACTTGATTTTCCTTTTCCTTTTCATACTTTAGAGGGTTTTTTTTTCCCATGAATTGGTCAGAATATAAATGGGGGAGGCTGGTGATTTTGAGATCCAGATTCACTTGTTTTTCATAGAGAGGTTTAAGGTACAAACCCTTGACTTGTTCTTCTTTGGTTGTTCATTTTGGTGTTTGATTGGTTCTGTATTGACACTTCTATTGTTCTCCGCTTGATTTTCAAGATTGGATTAAACTTGAAGAAAGGTTGAAAAATTATTATGGATTCGGATAACATGACTAAATCGGATGGTTCTGATGAGATGGTTATCCGAGAGGTCAAAGAGCTAGATCCTGAAACAACTGTTTCAGTCAAGAGTATGGTGTTGGATGGAGAGAAACCTTTACCCGCCCCAGCCATTTTGTTCTCTCCAAGGCCTGTTAGCGAGCTTGATGCTGCAGCAGTTAAGCTGCAGAAAGTTTACAAGAGTTACCGGACAAGAAGGAACCTTGCAGATTGTGCTGTAGTTGTTGAAGAGCTCTGGTTTGTTATTTTCCTTTCTCTACTTTCCTTGAAAGGAACTTTAGTCCTTTGTTTGGAACTCGGTTTTGATCCTTTGCTGATGTTGTAGGTGGAAGGCATTAGACTTTGCAAGGCTGAAGGAGAGCTCTGTGTCCTTCTTTAACACCGAGAAACCAGACACTGCTGCTTCGCGTTGGAGACGGGCTGGGACTAAGTCAGCAAAGGTATAAATAGGATTAGTGTAAGAATAATAAGACTCAGAACCAACAAGCACCACTTGATTGGTAATGCATTTTCGATAGGCACCAAAAAAAGGATTCCATTCTGCTTTCGGTCGCCGACTCAACTCTTTTTTCTGCTAAAAACCATTCAATATTTGTACATGATTTTTTGTTTTTCTTCATGACTTTAGATTGGGAATGGTTTGTCCAAGGATGGGAAGGCTCAGAAACTAGCCATCACACATTGGCTTGAAGCTGTAAGTCCACAATGTGTAATACCATTCATTGTTTTCTTCAACTTCATTGCTTGGATGCTCATTGCCTTAGCTACCCTCCATTAAAATTGAGCCATACTGTTGAGAAACACAAACATTAGCACTCAGAAATTTCTAGATTAATCCATTTGATTCTACTCAAAATCTTCTTGATCACCCTTGGTGTTGTGCAGATTGATCCACACCATCGTTATGGGAACAATCTAAACTTGTATTATGATGTCTGGTTCTCTAGTGGGACCTCCCAACCTTTCTTCTACTGGTAAAAAACAAACTGCAATGTCTGGTTTCTAGATTCAAACAGCAACGAAATTTTATCATAACTTCTTCCTTTATGAAAATGAAGGTTGGATGTTGGAGAAGGGAAGGAAATAAACATTGAAAATTGCCCAAGAACTGTTCTACAGAAACAATGCATCAAGTACCTTGCTCCAGTAAGTATCAAGTATCAAACACCTGAAAATATACTCAAATTCTTACAGACATACCCAATCAATGATGAACCCAATTCTCCTTTCTTAATGTTGTGGTGTTGCAGAAGGAGAGGGAAGCATATGAAGTTGTTATAGACGATGGGAAGCTAGTGTATAGGCACAGTGGGGTGCTTCTGAATACTGTTGAGGGTTCCAAGTGGATTTTTGTCCTGAGCCCCTCCAGGAATATGTATGTAGCAGAAAAGAAGCAAGGCCAGTTTCATCACTCTAGTTTTCTCGCTGGAGGTGCTACCATTGCAGTAGGACAACTTGTTGCCCACAATGGGGTTCTCCAGGTATGTTTTGTTGATTCGAGCATGGCCATAACCATCACCCAAAGACACCTTTAACTTGATTTTTCCCCTCAATTTGCTCAGGCTATACGGCCCTACAGTGGTTATTACAACCCGACAGAGGAGAACTTCAAGGAGTTAATTAGCTTCCTGGAGGAGCACCATGCAGACTTGACCAATGTTAAGGTAAATCGCTGATGGCTATCATTTACATTAGGGATTGCCTCAACTTCATGGGTGACTGCTGTATCTGAAAGCCCTTTAGGCCATGGAAGCCAAATGATTATAAGGATTTTCGAGTTTGTATGATGCTTTGGAATTTGAGCATATTAAGAGATTGTTGGAAAGTTTCAAAATTCTCCATTGAATTGATTTGTAAGTTTTTTTTTTTCTATGTTTTTCTAATAAATTTTGTGTTCATGAAACTACCTATAATGATAAATCCAAGCAATTAACTTAACAGTTTTTGTTTTTATAACCAAAACACAACTATTAAATCAAATCATCAAACATGTCCTTAACATCTCTCTTCATCATCCATGAGTTGAAAACTAGTGTAAATACCAGTAGCAGAATTTGTGTAAGTGAAGTTGGTGTTGGTTTGAAAACATGATTGTGTAAGTGAAGGATGAATGCTTTCTAGACACTACCAGAGTCCAAACAAAAACTTCAGGGCCTGTTTTAGGAATATAATTTTTAAAATTGTTCTCAAAAAATGGTTTCAAAAATAGTTTTAGGATGTTTTTTGAAATAAAATTCTGTTTAGGAATTTTGAATGTTGTGAACCTATTTTGTCTTTTCAAATATTTTTTAAAAACAACTTTTATATAACATTTTATTTTCAATTGTTCCTGATATTTGTACAATTATTTTTTAAAACTGTTTACAAAAAACAAATGAAAATAACTTTAAATAACTAAAATATATTCTCGGAAAATACTATATTTTCAAAAATAGTTTCCTTTAAAAAAAATTGTCTAACATATTTTCAAATCTGAAAAACATAAAATTATTTTTAAAAACAGTTTTCAAGTAGACTCTAAATATCTTTTCTTTGCATTTCTGGAAGAAATATATCTAATGAAAAACTCTGAGAAGATGGTTAAAGCTTGAGAAGATGTCTTTACTCCAGCAGTATATTCCATTTTAGCTAAGCACAGTTTGGTTTATAGAGAAAAGGGCTTGCTACAAAACAAGCAGAAAATTTATAAAGCATCAATTCAGATTCATCAGAGTGTCTGAGATTGGGATTTTCTCCTTACATACTTGATCTGCCATATCTCAATGTCATTTCCTCTGTTGTACTCTCTTACAAATTGTGGAATTTGTGTGAGATCGATGGGCTTCCCTACAAAGCGAGGCAGGGATTCATGTTCAAGGCTTTCACATTCTGCATTATCCATTATAAAACCGCTTTATTACAAGTTAAAAGAGTTCATAAAGAAAGCCTTAACAGAAGAGTGCTTACCTTCTGCATCCCTCAAATAACTTTGGAAACGCAAATATCCATTTGCAACAACATCAAGATCATCAAGACTGAAATTGTAGCGTTTCTCCAGTGCCAAGTATAACACCTGAAATCAGAAAATGGCAACAATTACTCTATGGCATCCTTCTGGAAGAGGAGGGTAGATTCTATATTGAGCATGGATATCCCCTATAAGTTCTGTAATCACATACTGTGTTCATAAGTACCTTTTCTGAACCTTGAGACATTAATCTCTCTAAGGTATTGAAAAATGCATCAGTCAGATCATCACTGTAAATTACATCAGCAGCTAAGAGTAAAGAAGCTCCCTGGACTTCTTCAACTTCTGAGGAGGTCCAAGAAAACCTGGGTGTCCAGAGAAGATGAAATGTGTTATGTTCCTGATTTCTTAATTTTCAAATAAATTAGAATAGTAGAACTTTGTAGAAGAAGCATAAGGAAAAGTAAGCTTGTAAAACACACACAAATGCAATTAAATAAAGGAACAAACTATCAAGAGAAACCAAATATATTTCACCTTTTCTGAGTCTCAGAGCTCTCTGAATCCATGGTAGGCGGCCATGAATTTTTCCAATTGAGTTCACGTACATAAACTGAAGCTTGATGATTGAGCATTTCAGAATTAAGGTGAACATTCTTAACACAGTTGTCAAGGATTTCATCACCATGGTCTGTCAAAAAATCCAAGGGGGCCTTGTTCAAGAGATCACTTGAAATAAAGATAAATAAACAAGCTTTTTTTTTTTCAATACGTTACTAATTCAATAAAAGCAAAACAAACTATCTTAACCCCACATTTCTCACAATTCATGTCCAAGAATCATAACTTAAAAATGAATTACCATCTTAGAACTCTCACACCTAAGGAAAAACTCAAAAGAGAAAAGGACCAATAAAAAGAAAAGTAGTCTCCTGATTATAATCCTTTGTTTTACACAAGAAAAAACTAAACGGATATAGTAAAAGAACAATATCATGCCTCATATAAGAACATTTGGAGATTCAGAATATCAGCCTATCTTTAGTAGAGTATGGTTAGCCTTTATTACATCTAGAATGTGCTAGAAATAAAGTTTCAAAAAGTATGTAGCAACCAAAACTAGGATGTTGCAATCTTCATAATTTTTCTAGCCCAAATCACCAAGTGCCAACTAGTTTATGTATAGGCATGTTTTTCTTGCCCTGATACAAACTATGTAATTCAAAGACAACAATAAAGCTATAGAACCTCTGGCAGCACAAAAGTAACAAGGATCTGCCTCAGAATCTCAGATGATTAATTAGGGGAACGTTCAGCAGGTTATATGGCACATCAGAATGATTGAAGAAACAACCAAATGGTATGCAAATGGAAGATTTCTAGTTTATTTCAGAAAAAAAATTTCAAATAAAGAAAGTTCTAAATGTGCTAAATCAATTTTAATGATTTTCAATCCAGAAAGAAGGTATATTGCTTAAGAAGCAGAATAAATTGACAATATGATGTGAAACAGTCTGAAATAATTTAGCACTCAAAATATATATATCAATACTGTGTAATGCTGGAGACAACAATTTCAAATGTAGGACTTCCTACATGCTGAACTCAGAAGGTATGGGCAAGTGAGCAGGAAACACATGCGTGTGTGTGCACACACTTGGATATCCCCTCGTTGTCTTGGATAAAAAGACCCTTCTGTTTCTAGCAATGTATATGTATTCTTCTTCTTTAACCAAGTTTATTCCAAAAGAAAAAGAAAATAGAAAGGAAAGAAGAATAAATTGAATTATAATTTGGGGTTAAACTAGATGGATAAGATGGATGGATGGATGGATGAATATAGTTCTTAGTTAATATGCACAAGAGCTGCAGATTCTTATTTATGAATAGGCAATTCAATGAACTTAATAACACATAACACCTTAAAATTAGAAGATTGCACTCAAATAACACACTCCAGATAATAGAGAAATTGCACACGACTAAACAATGAAATAAATCAAGCCAGGGTTCAAAAGTTCTAGCACCCCATACCTGTTATGAACACTGTCTTAGCAACACGTGCAAGAATTATACCAACCATCCCTGATAAAGACAGTTAAATAAAATCCTGTCATCAAAGAAATACTTATGTTACAGGTTTTTAGCTTGTGAAAGACTTCAGAGCTAAAATTGGAAACAATATAGAAAGATTTTGGCCAATTTGTATAAATTCTAGAAGGAATTCCATGACAACCATGGCCAGAAAATCTCAGTCAAAAAGATTTCTTCATTACAACATTCTTCAAAGAATTCTTTTCTGGTCTTCCCCTTGTCTCTAATTGTATTTAAATTTTCAAAATTTGAGAACTATTGAATTAACTCTTAGAGACCCAGAGTAATGTACAAAAGATGGGACCATAGTTATATTTTACTTGACAATGCATAAACATGAAAATCTAGTTAAAACATCATATATATGAGTGCATCAAAAATAAAGGAATCATAGACATGTGAAACATAAGACAATGATAAAGACTTAGGTGGTGTTTGTTTTTTTACTTAATTCTAAATAGAACTTTAATGCTTAATAGTGTTAAATATTAAGTTGTTTGTTTTTGAAGTATTTTATTTATATTAAGTATTAAAAAATAAAAAAAAAATCAATATGTTATTTTTTCTATTCAGAAAAAGCTACATATTTTGGCTTTTTCTATTTAGTAAAAAGTTTATAATAAGTCATGAAAAAGTAGAAAAACAAACGACCTAAATTCTGAAACTAAATTGCTTTCAACAAAAAGCCAAAAAAACAAACACCACCTTAGACATACTTCTAAGAATAATTTCAGTTTAATCATTTTTATGTATCTAAACATTTTTTTAGTTTTTAAATAATAGAATGCACAAAAAAATAGTAAAAATATGTAGCTTATCATATCTGGCAAGGTACAATCTTTAGGCCAAGCACACTTTATGCCGAGAAAAAAGTGAGGTTCAGTTTTCTTCTTGTTATAGGCAAGAACTGTTTATAAGCACCAAAGAGTAGGCAATTAATGGATTTTAGCATATAAGAACTTTCACTAAAGTAAGCAGAAATCTGAAACATACGAAAGAGTAGGCAAAAATGGTCCAGATACCTGTTCCAGCACCAAGTTCTAATGAAACAATTCCCTCAAATTCAGATGATGTATGAATCTTATGCAACACAAAATCCGATAGTATCAATTCTGCTCTCCACACCTGAAAAGGCTGAAAAAGCTTAGATACATTGCAGCTAACTAACCGGAAAGCATCATAAGAAATCATTTAGCCACCTGTAACCCAACATTAGGAATTGATGATGTGATATTATGCTGGATGGTCAAACAACAACTTTGATTCGATAGTCCTGCACAAAGAAAATAATGATCCTGCAAATTTAAAAGACAAGTAATAATAAACTAAAAAAGAAATGCTGAACATCATGATTTTGCATAAAGACTGCTACTTGGTTAATTTTGGTCTGTGAGTTCTTTATGCTCTGCTTGGTTTAGCTCAGAGGGCCAATCAAGGATCATTCCATTGTATAGCAGACAGAATTTCATAAAAACAAAAAAAAAAAAAAAATTAAATAAATAAATCAATCAATAAACTCTTTTTACGGGATCAACCCAATCGACATCTATTCAAAAACTTACGCCTTTTTACAACAAGATCACCATCTTCATCCAATTCAATCTTTTGCTGTGTTGAAACTGCTTCCCCTTGTCTTCTCCAGATAGATTCAGCGCCTAAATAATTCAAACCAAATGATACTTCCATTAAGCCACTAGTTGGAGTGCAGTTCCTCAATCATAAGTATCATGTATGAATTTCAGCAAAAAAATATATATTTTCCCCGATATTATGTCAGGTAACTATTTTCCTAGAAAACAAACAGCATTTAGCAAGTACAGAATCAATATGCAATACCCTGTGGTGGTAAGGAGAAAGTGAATTTGGAAATGTGGGGGCCGGAGAGACCAGGAGGGCAGCCCAGGTGTACCTCGCTCATAACTTGCTCATGCTCCTCTAAATCTCCGCTGTTTGATGGGATTGACGTCTCCGCCATTTCTGATGATTGCGGTGGTGCACAGGTGCTAACCCTAGCCCCAATCCAAGGAAGACGATGTCACTGAACTCCCGATTTCTAATAAAACGACGCCGCTTTAGTTTCTCCGTTGTATCCCAAGTTAAAACCATGGCGTCCAAGGGGTTCTCCGTTTGAAACTGATGTACAAGCCCACATATTTTGATTTCCTCCGTTTCTAACGCTGCGTTGTAGAGGTACCTCTTAACACGACGTCGTTTAAGTTTCAGCGCTGACATCATACATAGGTTTCTGCGTTTGTAACACCCCACCGTAAGATTTCCTACACTCTGATCAAAACAGAGTACCCTCCTTCATGTTCTTCCAATTGAGTGCTCATGTATTCAATATCAATTCTATTCCTTTTTTTTTTTTCCATCCTTTTTGTATCACCGTAAATTTGGATATATACTATCAGCTTCCTCCCGCTTCCTAACTTTAAAATACGTCTATATGATTAAAAGGAGCCTCGAATATGTAATAAAAAATAAATAAAAATAAAAAAATAAAAAAATAAAAAATCCCCGTGGGAAATCAAGTATCATATATAATGCGATAAAACACTAAGAAGCTGCTTGTGAACATGCACTTTTCAGCCATTGAGCATGAGACTTCAACATAAAAATGGCAATCAGACGGGTTTCTACTGTAAACATGTAAACCTTTTAAGCTTCTGGAGCAATGCTGTAATCTTACAAGGCTGAGAGACATGGGAAAGAAGAGGAATAAGCTAGAAGCCTAGAATATCTTCCTACGGGTGCTGACTGGTAACATTAAAGAACTATCCTGTGGGAGAAGAATTTGGAGAAGATTACAATGGGTGATACAATCATGTAAAGAATTTTCTGTTTTTCCCTCAAGGGAAATGAATGAATCTAATGCTATCCTTTCACTTTCCCCTAAGAGCTGCAAGGCGAGCAGCAACTTCATCATAATCTGGTAGCTTTGGGTGTACATGACTGGACTTCATCATATCTGGTTGAAAGGAAGTGGCACGAACATGCCCTTTCCTTGTCTCTTCGGTTGGAGTTGTTGGTTCAATTGGGAGAGATCTTACTCTGGATGCACGATGCTTGCGGTCAGGGCTTCTGTTCCCTGAGGATTCACTATTTTCTGCTGCAGTTTGGTGTGAAGGAGGAGGAGGTTCTTGAGATGGCTTCTTTGTACTGTAGTGTATCAAAAGCCTGTCTAGTTCTTTCTCGTCCTTCTGATCGTGATCCCCGGCATTTAAGATTTGTAACCCTCTTCTTGGGTCCTCTAGTCTTGTTCTTCTTGGATTTGTCTTCACTGATTCATCACCTTGATCATGGCCTGGTGGTGGGTTCAGCTGTCTCCTCCTGACTGATCTTGGTTTTGGCTTAGCTTCCCCTTCACTAACCTGAGCATTCAGTTCTTCAGCCACCTCTCCCTGCCCAGGACCGTTTGTTCCTGTTGGGGTTCTTTCTGGCTTGTTATCAACTTCTTCACCACCAGAACCACCAGGCAAGGCCTCCGAACCGGTTGGATTTTTTTCAGGTTTTGGCCTGGTATAAGGAGGAAGGGCAACCCTCTTGGGGAAGGGCCGCCTGTCATCCATTTCTTTTTCAGGAACCCTTCTTTCTAAGCTTGAAAATTTCTGATGACCTCCATTATCTTCCCTTGGAGCAAATGAAGGTGTTTCATGAGACACAAAGCCTTGGTTGTCTTTTCCAGGGACAGCACTTCTCCTACTGATCTTCAATCTGTATCCATCATCAACAACATCCCCTTTTCCATTAGATGAAGGGTCCACTTCATCTTCTTTTCGTGCAACATCCTCTTTTTTTGGGCTAATTTTCTTCTTTTGGTCCTGCAGAATAGTTATACAGACATGACTTTAGCATAAGGGAGAAAAAAACAGAAGGTTTGGCCTTTTAGCAGGTCACCAAACATTAGGCAAAGTGGTCCCTTCTTTCCATAGAACTTATCCACAAAACTTAAGGTTACTAAAGTTATAAAACCTGGCTTACTTGATCGGATGCAGGTGGATTGAACAGCTTCTGCTCCAAAGCTTTGGAATCCCATTCTATAGAGGACTCTTGCGCTATGTCCCGCAACAATTGAAGCTTCATATCCTTGGATGAAGACTTTGACTTCAACTTCTCAGCAAACTAGGATCAGAAAATTATCGGGTTAGTCATGAAGACAGAATGGTAGCCTGCAAAGAACTCTCAATGGAAGTATAAAGAATCACCTCTTTGTTAACAAATGATTCCAGATTCCCATATCTTTCGGTTAATATATTCCTGAGTTCACGCAGCTCTGGCACATCAGCCATTCTTGCTGCTGCAAAAATCAAAGATGATACAGCTTCCCTGCATTCCTTGGGGCATTCCCTGTAAGGAAAAAGAACATAGGTCAATTTCCAATTCCATGAACAGTTTACATCTGCAAATGTTAGAAATTAAGATTAAACGACAAAGACAACTGAATATACCTCTCCTTCTGCATAGCTGAAAGATGATCTAAGATACACCCGCAGAATTGATCGATAAAGTCATAACATGAGATCTGATTTAATTCAGCACAAAGCCCTTCAGCCTGATTGTGACAAGGAACAGAAAATGACAGTTCTCAGTAATGTATGAATACCAAGATAGACTGCAAGAGAACAAAAATTCATGAAACATTGCCTAAAAGAAATGATTTCTGCAGCTCTTAACCCTTGAAACCAACAGAATGATAAGGAACCTCAAATTCCAAATTATCAAACAGAGATTCAAGAATTCAGCCTAATAAAGAAGACAAAAGAAAAACCCATAATTATCCATAGCTAGAAAACAGAAAAGAAAGTTCATATTTGACACCTTCTACTGATCAAAACAATCAACTTGAAATTCCATCATGGCTATATGGAGATCTCATGCAAAAAGATCAATGGAGGTAAGAAAATGAACCCGAAAATTCATCTTCTATGCTATACTTCATCAAAAATTTGGATTCAAGATCAAGAAATCACTCAAAAGAGAACACCCAATATCACCTTGGAATAAGCATTGGTATCAAGACCTCTTCTCAGAAGATCTCCAATATCATTAGTCAGAAAATTCTGCATGGCCTTTCTCCTCTTCCGCACCATCTCAATCCTAGCCATGGTGGGTTTTATCGACGACTTGCTGTATCAAAACCAACCCAAAAACAAAGAGAACTTCACAAATCAAAAACCAAACAAAAACGATAAAATTCATGAGAAAAAGACAGAGGAAAAACAGAGCTGGGTTCAAACCATTTCGCGTAGAACCTCCTTCCCAATAGCCCTTCAAACATCTTGATATCTGAAAGAAGACCCTTCAACGGACAACAAAGATAACACCGAAGGGTTCGATGAATGAAAACCCAGCCGAAGAAATTATTTGTAGTTCAAAAGGGGAATCAAGTAATGCCAAGAATCTGCATTAAAGAAGCTCAAAAGGAAAGAAACGAAGCTGATTGAGAAAAACCCTGCAAGAAACACACAGAAATACAAGAAGATCGAAGCTGGAAAGGAAAGAATTGCGGGTGTTTCTAGATAGAGAAACTAGAGAGAGAAAAAGGGCAACGAATAACACAGACTCTATTGAAGCCAACACCCCAGTTTTCCTTAGACCACGTTAGACACCCCATTTCCCGCTTTTTATAACCATGAAAAACCGGACAGGTGCATAACTGCAACTGCTCATTTACGATAAATGCCCTTATCCCGGTCAAAAATGATTGAACCTACACGGAATATTTGTTCAACCTTGAGGGCAGTTTGGGTATCAAATGTACAGCTGTTTAAGCCGCCGGCGAAGGACACTAACCGCCCGTGTCCGGCAGTTGATGTCTTATATAATTATTTCCATAAAAAAAATTAATATGAAAAAATTTTGGTCTAAAATAATTAATATTTTTTGAGAAAAATAAGGATTTTTAATTTTTTTTAATAAAATAAAATTATTTTTAATATTTAAAGAAATTATTGAACCTAAAATCGGCCACAAAGCCTACTCCATTTTCTATGAGAATCAGAATGCGTAGCTGGCCGCTCTTAGCTGGCCTTGTTTTAAGGGGTAATCAAAATGACGAAAATATCCTCACAGAATTCAAATAATTACTTTGCCAGAAACTAAATAGCTCAAAAGGTAAACCAAATCAGCGGCGGGGATCACTCGACCGTGTTGGAGACGTGGAATTTGGGAACGAATGAACAGCAGATGAAAACAGTCCCGTCATTTGAGGAGGCTATTTTGGTCATTTGATCCAGGTGGTTTATCCTCAATGAGGATAAAGAATGGCAGTGGATATGCCTTCCATAAAAAGGAACGACCTTTTTTTCCCGGGAAAAAAAGTGGCTTGGCTTTAACAGCCACGTGTAGAAAAGGGATTAGACTTAGGGAGGGGATAAAGAGTCAAATGGCCATGATTAAGTTACACACTGGATCACAGCTGTGAACTTACACGTGTCAGTATCCTATAGGCTACCTTCTTATTCTTAGCTGGTTGCTTAAGCTACTACAAGTCCATTGGTCGTCATGCAAGTTGGCAGTCAGCCTGCATGGAAAGAAAGAAAGAAAATTTCGGAAAATCCATCCTATGATGCCATTAAAATAATGGGGAGTGATGAAAGGAGAAGAAGAAAAAGGGTCTTTTGCGTGGAAGGGTTGCCAAAGGTTTTGGCTTTTGACTAAGAAAAGTGGCCGATTGTGATTGTTGAAGTATAGATTTTGCTAGCTGAAGGGGCTGCTTGGGTATCAAGAAAGACCTCCACATTCAAAAGGTGATACTGTTTATATCAAATAAGTTTATAAAGATATATTAAATATATTTGAATTTTAATGTGTAAAAGGGTATTTCAAGGAAGAAATAATGTACAAAAACATGACATGAGATATATTGAAAAAAATTAACATGGGAAATAGTAATTTAGATGTAATTTGGATATTATTTATTTTGAACTCAAATGGATTCTCATGACTTTAAAACACTTTTATAAAATTAAGAAGAATCTTTACGTACCAAAAACTTTTTTATTTATTCGATATGAGAATTATTGGCAGATTAGAGGATTGACTGCGTATATCAATTTCTCTTGTGTTAGTCGTGAACACTTAGATCAATATACTATAAGGTTAAGGTATGCGCATTTTCTAACAGTAATTACTTTTAAAAGAATTGATAGCATCTAATGTCCTACAAGTAGTATCAGAGTCAAGGTCATAAATTCGAACCCCAAAGATATCGTTGAGGGGAGATTGTTAGTAGATCGAAGGGTTGATCGTATCCATCAACTCTCCTTGTGTTCGTTGTAAGTATTTAGATGAGTTACCATACATGTAAAAACTCTCAAAACAGATAATATTAATACGATGATCTTATAATTGAAGACAACAAGCCTGACAATGGACCATCATGCCATGTCCTATTAAATGCATAATGGCCCTAGACATGGTTGGTACCACAATCCCACCATTCACACCACCTAAATTATGAGACACAAGCCCTCACACACCCTACAATTCCGGGTTAAAAGCTTCCACCAACAACTCCACATGCCCAATTATCCCTTTTTTTTTTAAATAAAATAATTATGTACTTTCACATATTCGTCTAAAAAATAAATCAAATAATGGAAATGGAAAAGGGAAAGGATAGGGTTGAAAAAGAAAACCCTATTATTTTTTTTTATTAAAAAAAAAAGGAAAAAGAAAAAGAAGACGTGGACAAGTGGAGATTGGAAGATTAAAATGAGAGGCACATTCGAACATGGACCAAAAATCAGAATGTTGAAGTGGGTCTGACTTGTACCCACTATTTGTCATGTGACTCATGTGAGGCCAACATTCTGGTTGTTGTTCGGCCATGAGTCACGTGGCCTGTAAGCTAAAAGTATAATTTAGGTTACTTGGTCGCCAATTTGCTTCCAGTCCATTGATTTTACAATTTTCAATAAGCCAATGATGTGGAAGGCCTGTTTGGAAACCATTACTAAAATAGTTTTTTTCTCTTTAAAATAAAAAAAAACAATTTTAAATTTTAAAATAAAATCAATTTTTATCAGAAGTTAATTATTTTGGAAATACAATTATGAATTTTATGAATAAATTTAAAATATTTTTGAAATATAAAGAATAAATAAAAAAACTTATATTATGCATAATTAAAAAAAAATTCAAATACATTAAAATATGAAAATAATTCCTCATTTTCATCCTTTATTCCGAATTTCAACTGCCAAACATTCCCTTAATATACAAATCGAATTATCTTCCACCTTAGAATCTTCTTAAAAAAATAGTAAAACCACGCTTTGAAATTAAGTGATTGTTTTCTACTAGGAATTGTTTCCTTCAAGTGTTTGACATCATGACGGCCAAATATTTTATAAATTGAGAAGCATCTCCAACATGAATCTATTCCAACAATAAAATCATCCGGTTGATGTTACACTTTCCTAATGAGTGTAGATTATTTTTTATAAAGAATAAGAAAAAATATTAAAAATATCTATATAAATATTTTAGGTCATAAGAGGAAAAATTATGAGATAAAGATATACTTGTAAAAACTATACGAGATGGATGAAGATATAAAGAAGAATAAGATACACAGAAAAATATAAGATGTTTCAGAGAACATAATAGTTGTACCTGGTTCAATCATCTATAATATTCTCTGTAATATAATGAAATGATTATTTCTTATCTATGGATATAAGCATAATTAGTTAAATCATGTTAAAACCTTATGTATCATATAAAGTTCACTTAAAGATAGTAATTTTGACACAACACAATAATACGATTCGAAAATGATATGCATTTTAAAGTATAATCGTGTTCGTGTTGCAATTATTTTAATCCACATAATTTGTTTAATAAATGAGTCATATTTAGGTTGGACCGTTCAACTTGTTTAACATGATAAATGCAATCATCATTTAAACAACATTGGGCATGAGGGGTATTAATTTATGACATGGGTCAACCCAAAATGGGTCATGAATACCATCTATGTGATATCCCACATCGGATAAAGGAAAAAATTTCTAACATTATATAAGTATGGACTCTTCTTAATCATATAGATATATTTTACAATAATGAAGGTCCTTTAAATCTATAACGAATAATATCTATATAATTAAAAAGTGGATCATTACAATCTTTAGTTGGATTTTTGTAGCAAATTCAAAAGGAGAGGTGGTATAATGTATTGAGAAGCAAAACAGTGAAGATGAAAGCTGGAAAAGAGTAGATGAACTGGGTGTAGTTGGCTTTCTTCAGCTGTTCTGACAAGAAGTTAAAAGGGGCTCCTGCAAGCAGCTGGAAGTGAGTTGTAAAGATGAATGTAGGGAATGCAGTGGAGTAAGGTGGGTGCCATGCTTTTGTTATTGGAGTAGCTTGGCGACCCAGTTGTCCAGAGGCTATCTACCCAAAGCCACCTACCACCTACAGGCTACAAACATAAAAAATTCACCTAAAGTATATGAAGTTAATTTTATATCAAATATTAGCCAATAAGCTGATAGCTGTAAGCCTGTGACAGTGAGAGTGCACCAGCACAATATGACAAAGTTGATGAGATCTTTTACGGTGAATGGTTGGTTTACAACCTTTTATTTGTGCCCTTTTCATTAGACATTGTCACATGATGGAAGTTTCTTATGAGTTATGACATGCTATCACCTCATTATATTATGTGATCGCTCATGGCTTCACCATAATATACCAAGTAGAAGTGGTTATCATTGCTCTATCATTATTTATATGCCAAAATTATATTTTTAAAATACTAATTTACATATTTTCTAAAAAGAAAAGAAATTAATTACATAAAAATCATCTTTTTCTATTCCATTTGAAGACCAACATTTATATATATATATATATAGTTAGGAAATTATGCATTATTATTTATTTGTCTGTAATTTTATTCCTTTTTATTTTTATATAAGATGTTTACTTTCCATCGGAGATTCATGGATAAACTTGAAAAGATTTAGGTAAAGAGAAATTAATTTTAAAAAAGATACAATTTGGATTATAAGTTTAAAATTGAATTAAAATATTTTAAATAATTTTTATAAATTTACAAGAACGCTCAAACATTCGAAGCACTCAAGTGGTTGTAGTAGTGCTTGAAGCACTTAAGTGGTGGGTTAGTCACCTCAAATGCTTGATCTTGAATTTTGGCAATCCATTTTTTTGAGAATTTGAGTTTTTATTTTTTTACGTAAATATGTTTTAAGGTTTGATGTTCTTATTAAGAAAAACTCTAACTTACCATAGTATTCATAAAAGTTCTTAAGAAGATGTTGAACTAAGGGTTTCCAAAAAGCCCGCGGCCCGCTTTAGGCCCGGCCCGGCCCAAGCCCGCGGGCCATGCCAGGCCGGCTCGGCCCGTAGGCCCGCCCTTAGGCCCGTTGGAGCCTTTAATTTTTATATACATATAACTAACTCAATTAATAAACATAAAAAGAATGTAGTTAGTTGGTTAGACCCTTAAGGTTTAAGCATGAGAGGAGGGGTTTGAATCCCCCCCTCTCCCTTCCCTTGGTTTTTTTGAAAGTCATTTTGACTTAAATCAAAAATCCCGTCAAAAATCCCGTCGGCGCGGCCCGACCTATGAGCCTGCGGGTTATTAAATAGTGAATTATTGATCTTACATCCTAAACCCTGTAATTTTTTATCTCCATATTCTATGTGAGGGTTTTCTACATAAAATCTTAATTAAAATTTTTAATTCTTGTATTAAAATCTTTGAAATACACCTCTCTCTCTCTCTCTCTCTCTCTCTATATATATATATATATATATATATATACTCGTTCAACGCTAGACCCATTAGTACGGTTTACATGCCAACTCTTTTGACAAAAATTGGGCTTGGGCTAGGCCAAGTACGTGACCCGGCCCAAGTCTTGTGTGCTCTTAGTATCATCGAGTCTTCCATGATTAATTGGGTGATATAATTTGGGCCCATGGTTCATTGAGTTTTCTATGGCTGATTATTTGAGAAAAGCATTGAGCACAATATAACTTGGGGTGGGGATTGGTTGATGGGAAGGGAGAGATTTGCCATAAAATATGAAGTCTTGCTTCACAACTTGGTTAGATATTATTCCTCCCCCACTATATTCAAATAGATGATGGAAAGTCAGGAAGATGCCCAAAGTCAGTGTGACAGCATCTTCTACCACCTCCTCAAATTATGACCATGAAATCATGTTGGATTAGGAATTTAGGATCACAGTATGGTTGACCTTCAGATTTGATCTATCACCCTATACTTGACTTTAAAGACTTCATCAATTTAAAAATAGAATTACATAAATGCTTCTCTCTCTCTCTCTCTCTCTCTCTCTCTCTCTCTCTCTCTCTCTCTCTCTCTCTCTCTCTCTCTCTCTCTATATATATATATATATATATATATATATATATATATATATATATGGAAAAAGTGTATCTAGCATATATTTTTGAAAAAAAAAACCATCTTTTAAAGTAATTAAGTTTTTTTTTTTTTTAAATATGCATCAAAACATATTTTCATATTATATTTTATTTCTTCTTATTTTTGTTTTATGAATACAAAATAATGATTAAATTGATGCTTATTTTTTAAATGAAGTCTAACTTCATCTCAATTTATTTAAAAATTAAATAAAATTCCAAACAAAAATATTTTCATACTTTAGATTTCAAATAAAAATGATTTTTTTTTTCATTTTTTATTTTGATACAAAATATTCTAAAAAAAGACTTACAGTTCGTTTGACAGTTATTTTAGGAGCTTAGAAAATGTTTTTGAAAATAAATTAGGTGTTTGACAAATTTTTAGGACTTTTAAAAATTTGAAAAATTACTTATAATGTTGAAAATTTTCTTAAAAACACTTTTAAAAAAAATAATTTTATTGAAAACACTTTGCATAGAAATACTGTTAACGCAATCTCAATTAAAAAAATGATATAAAAACATTTGACGTGATTTTAGAGGGACGAAAAAAACACAAATAGGGCCTTAGATTTGTGCCCATTTTAGACTATTTGTATGATGTTTCATGTCCAAAGACACAAAGGGAATGATGGAGAATGAGAAAAACGAATTTCAATTTGGACCACACAAAGCGTCGACTCCTTTTCTTTTCCTTTTTGCATTTAAATAAGAAAAAAAAAAAAAAAAAAAAAACCTTAACCCACTTCCTCATGCACTATAATATTTTATGCTCACATCAAATGAAGTTGCAAATGCACCAATTAATCTCCTTCATTACTCCAAAATACTATTTGCATAGCCCCTCATAATGAAATATGTATCCATGGAATATGGAAATTATTCCATTTTCTTTTACGTTTTTTTTTTTTTTTTTGGGTACATACAGCTAAACCCCATAGCACTACAATCTTACACAAAAAAAAAAAAAAAAAAAAAAAAAAAAAAGGGAAAAAAAGGAAGAAGATAAACCCTAATCCTATCAACTTCCATCACCTCCTTGTTATGATGCTCTCCTGGGTATATATATCAAACTACAACTCTCCATCTCAAAAAGGGAAATGACCATAAGAAATCATACACTCTACTTCAGACATGAAAATCTCTGATCATGTTCATTCATATAGATCAAACTTGCCGATTCATCGATGTTAAAACTGCAGAAAAACATCGATCCGATGCGATCCCATCGACTCTGGAAGAAGAATTAAACACCCAGAAAGGAAAAAAGAAGTATTTCAACAAAATATCCAAAATATAGAGAATATATGACATGAAGTATGTCGTGTCAGTATATGTAAGGGAGAGGCAGTATTACCAGAAGCATCTCAAAACGTTGATGAGGAAATGGAACAGATAGTTGTCTCGATCTAGAAACTCACGGCGGACCAGACGCTCCAAGTTGAGGTGTCGAGGGAGGAGGTCGCTGTAGTATAGGAGGGTGGTGACCGCGGCCGCTGGCTGGTGTACTAGCGCCGCCAGCAGCCTCATTAATGACCGGAACATCAGTGGCGTAAGAGACTGAGATGAAAACAAATCAAAAGAAGTCAAAAGAAAGACAGAAACCCCATTAGCAAAAACTCCATGATTGTGTGTTTGTGTGGAGTTGTGATGGAAAAGAAGATGGAAAACATACCATTGTTTGTGAGCTAGGAAAATGGGATGAGTGAAAAAGAAGAAATCATGTTAGGAAAGGAAGGAAGATGGGAGAGGTAATGGTGGGGGTTGGTTGCAGTACGACTGAGAACGAAGGAATTCAAATCTTCTAACTGTCAATCTTCAGCTGATGTTCAAACCTACTCTTCTATGGGGTGATGACTTCATGCAAACGGAAAAAGTTTGAAAAAGAGACAAAAATGAAAGACATGTTGACGGAGAAACCAAAGAGTGGAGCTGGTAGCTAGCATTGGAGAGATGGAGACCCCTCCACTATTAACAATGCCCGCACAGCTCACAACAATGAGAGGCATGAGGCATGAGGCATGGACCCCATTTTGATGGTTCATCCTTCTGTTGAAAACAATTAGGTGGTCGCCCCTTCTTTGTTTTTAGTTTTTTTTTGGGAAATTCTTAAAGCTGTGTGCTTTTTATTAATGTAGAGCAAATGGCTAGCACATCATGATTTAAGGTTTGGTGGATTTGATATACATTTCTATATATGGAAGTGAAAAGAAAAATATTTTTCCTAAGATATAGAAAGGAAGTATAGAAATTTTTTTAAAAATAAACATAGATTCAAATATTAATATATTATTTTTATATTTTATTTCAAATTCATTTAATTTATTTAAGAATGTGTTTGGTAGTATTTTTAATATTTTTGCTAAAAATATTTTTAAGAAAATAGCCTATTAAGCGTTTTTTTTTTTTTTTTTTTTTTTTTTTTTTTTTTTTTTTTTAAAGAAACGCCACAAATAGTTTTTCAACCCATTCCATAAATTTTGCCAAACACTTGGAATCCTAATTCTAGGATGCATTTTTAGTATAAAAAGTGTTTTTGAAAAAAAAATCAGGTTTTTTAAAAGAAATCAAGTGTTTGATAAAATTTATGAATATTTTTAAAAACTTTAAAAATCACTTATAGCATTTAAAAATCATTTATAGTGGTTTATAAAGAAATATTCGATATGTAATTCTCTTAAAAATACTTTCACTAGAGGTATTTTTACTAAAAACGTTTCGAATAGAAACACTATGAAGTGACTCTTAGAATACGTTTGACAGTGATTTTAAGAAGTATTTCTACCCTTTCTAATGTTTAAAAATTTTATTTTTCTAGTATTAAAAAAATTAGAAACACTTTATGTAATCACTGTAAAACGCACTTTTAAAATTCGTTTGATAATGATTATAAGAAACATTTTTACCTTAAAAAGTGTTTTTGAAAAGAATTAGGTGTTTAAAAGAATTTAGAAAACACTTTTAAAAAATCACTTATAATGTTAAAAAATCACTTATAGCATTTTCAGGAGAAAAACTTATTTGTGATTTTTTTATTAAAACACTACTAGTAAAAACAATGTCCAAGCACTTTTAATTTTAATTTTTTCATAAATACTATCAAATGTACTCTAAAACCTTCTTATCTAAAGATTACATAATTTAAACATATATACATTTTTACTAATTTTAATTATATTTAACTTTTTCCATATTTTTTACAATAAATGAAACATGAGAAAAATATTTATTTTATTATTATTTTTTTCTTTCTTTAATATTTTTTAAGTACCAAACATAGCCTTAGAGTAAATTGTTTATATTTATTGTTTGAAAACAAATGCTATTTTCCTCATTTCATTCTTCATCTTTCTTTTGGGCTTAACTGGTGATCAAAGGGGCAAAAAAGGAAAGCTAAAAGGAGTTATCAGAAAAATATAAAATACAAATAAAAAAAATCCTGCATTTAATTGCCATTTTCATATTATGTCATGGGCATGATACCAAAGGTGGAAAATCAAGTGGTGGTTCCTTCAGGCCCAACTCTCTCCATACCAGAAAGCTTGGTTTGGGCGTTGGACCTCAGCCCAGCCCTATTGGGCCTATTCTCCAAGACCCAGGCCCATCCTCGTTTACAGCCCTTCTCAAAACTACATATTGTGGTATGGATTACGACTTCGAAGACATGAATGAATTCGAGCTTTCATGTGCGAGTGTTTTTGGTTAAAAATTCAAAGAAAAACAAAGGGAAAAAAATAAAGAGAAAAAGTAAATTAAAATAATAAAAAATAAATTTAAAGTGAATAAAGTATTTTTATATACTATTTTAAATTCATTTAACTTATTTTAACTCTTCTATATGAATATTAAATCATTTTAAAATACATAAGAGTCTGTTTGTTTATATGATTTAAAAACCGTTTTTTGTTTTTAAAAATGGAAACTTATTTTTAAAAATTTTGAACATTATTTGGTCATTGTTCTCTATAAACAATTTTTAAAAAGAAAGTGAAATAGAGAAAAAAAAAATAGAGAACAAGTAAGAGTTGTTTTCATCGATTTTTAAAAATAATAATGAAAATTATATGTTAATGGATTTTGGGTGTAAGAGATAATTTATATTTAAATTAAAGATAAAATTAAGAAATTTATTTCATTTTTTATCCACGACATTATTTAGACAACTTATTAAAAATAAAAACCAAACTTTTTTATTTTCATGAAAGTCCAAATTCCTATTTTCATTCTTACCACATCTCAATCATTTTGTAATGCAGTTGATTAATGCTCATGTTATAGTATGGGACATATATATATATATATAATGCCATAAAAACAAAGCTTTCTCTCTTAAATTTCATCCAATTTTTTCTTCTTTGTGCACAAGAAGGTTAAGCATAAAAGTTAAGATATTTATACTGTGAAATAAAATTTTTATAGTTTCATTCAAGACTTGTGACATAATTCATCGGTGAGATAACCAATTTGGAATTCAGGCATTTTGAAACCTTATTTTTTATATACATAAAAAAATTTTAATCATGAAAATATATTTTATATAAACTTATCTTAATTATATAGATATATTTTAAAATAAAATGACTAGGGGTAGGGGCAAAGCCAGGAAAGTGATGGAAGTGACATTATATGAAACTTATTTTAGGAGCAGAATAACATTAAACTTCTAATATAGCCAAGTGATAAAGTAGCTAATTATCATAAAGCTTTTCCATTACCTATTATATTTTTAGCAAAATTTCAAAATTTCCATCACCTATTGCAGATCTTGACTCCCCCAGTAGAAATGACATCAGAGTCAATATTTGTCTTTAATGTAATCCTTTGTCTGTCGGAATCCAATGTAAGCCTCGTCCATCCCAATCCATCCATAAGAAGGTTTCCTATATGCCACGACGTCCTGATCGTGTGTCTACATGTAAGGGGTGGTTGGGTGATCATGATATCCGAGGTTGAAAAAAAATTTCTGACATCATAAATGTGGTAGTCAGTACAACATATAGTAGTAAAAATACCAGAAAAAAAGCACAAATTTCACTAGGTAACCTCGTAACGGTGAGTGGTCGGCGTCGTCATCGGCGGTCAAGCCACTTTCAAAGTACAGCATCAAAGATGAGAATCTAGATTTCGAAAGCACTGGAATCTTAGCCTTAGACAATGTAAAGTAAACGAACACCGTCGGCAACGTTTCCAACTTCCGAGTAGCTTGTGGCTTACAAATGCTGTTGAGGTCTTGCCATTTACGCTAACACCTCTTTTATCCATGCTTTTTCTAAATATTATTTTAATCGTACGTCCCGAAAAAGCAGTGGAAAAATTTAAAAAGAATTATTAAGAAAAATGATTTTAAATAAAATTAAAATTGTTAAAAAATTTATATATTTTTAAATGATTTAATCTATTTATATAAAAGAATTATATTCGTAAACAAAATTTAAAATAATATATTAAAATAATTTATTAATTTTAATTTTTTTTCTCATATTTTTTAAATTTTTCCCAAATATAACATTAGGAAATCAAATGTCAAAAAAAATAATAAGGGTATGTTTGGAATGTTTTTAGTTATAGAAAATGATTTTTAAGAATGATTTTGAATAAAAGTATGTTTGTAAATTTGAAATATTTTCAATTTTATTTTTATATTTCAAATAATTTTTTTAAGAATATCTTGTATTTTAATATTCATATACATTCCTACTGTAAATATATATTTAAAAAAAAAAAACCTATTTTTTAAAATTATTTTGAAAACAAACATAATCTTAAATTAAATCATACTATACAAACCTAGTATATATCATATTAATACCTTCCACCAATCAAATTCCAGCACTTTGAAAATTATTAATTAATTCCTAAAATTTTTACTTCCATATGCTTGAATCATAAGGCCTATTTTAAAATTGTGTCTTCTTAGGATTTAAATACCTCAATTCTATTTTTGGAAAGTGATAATAAATTAATACAAAAAATTAAAACATAAAAATATATAAAATTTATAATGATTCATTTTTAATATGAGAGTTACGTACATTTTTAATGATTGTAAATTTTTTATTGAGATGAAAAGACCAAAGAGTGTCTAAGAGGATCCAAAATGCTCGACCGATTTTCTTTTTATTTCTAAAATTAGTATAAATAGGATAAGCAAATCATGTGTAAAATTCTCAAAATGCCTCAACTTAAACAATAATATAAATTCAGAAATTAATTTTATATTTTTATTTTTTAAAAAAAGGAAATGACTGTGAAATTAGTCAATTACTAATTATAGAATAGGAAACTGCGAAACTGGAAAGCAAAAAAACAACGCCGCTGGCTTAAGTTCTGCTCACAGTTTCATAAACGATCGCCTGCCTTTATTCCCGGGGCCCGTCTTCTACCTTCGACGACGTCGTTTTGGGCGATGAAACGACGTCGTTTATGCGGGTTATTCGTATTCCTTTCTAGAACCATGGTTGCCAGTATTCAACTCTGCTTTTTTTTCCTTCTTCCCATATCGGCAAACGGAAAAAAGTTGTCAATTTGACGTACTTTCTCTCTCTAGATTTATAAAACCCCAATTCCAATTCGATCCAACTATGATCAACTGACCCACACAGATCGGCAGCCGAGACAACCCGTTACAGCCGCTGTCGAATTGGAGCAAATGGGTTGCACGCAATCGAAGATCGAGAACGAAGAAATCGTGACGAGATGCAAAGATCGGAAGCTGTTCATGAAGGATGCGGTGACGGCACGCAACGCCTTCGCGGCGGCGCACTCCGCCTACGCCATGTCGTTGAAGAACACCGGCGCGGCCCTCAGTGACTATGCCCACGGCGAAGTCCAAAACCCCCAACTTGCCACGCAGACCAACACCAATAACCCGCCCCACTACGAGACCCTCCCTCCGCCACCGCCACCCCTCCCCAATTTCCCTGCGGCGCCGCTTCAGCGGGCTGCCACCATGCCGGAGTTCAAGCTTCCGAAGCCGGAGCCGAAGGGCGCTGACACGATAGAGGAAGAGAACGAAGACGAAATTGAGGACGATGAAATGGGTAGCAGCAGTTTGAGGCACCGGAGCAGTCGCCGGAGTGGAGGTGGGAGTAGGAGTGCCAAATTGGAGGTAGAAGATGATGGCCCCCCGCCACCGCCGCCGAGGGTGGACACGCCGCCTCCCCCGCCGCGGAGAGAGGAGCCTCCGTCGATGCCCCCGGAGACGAATAACGCCACGTGGGAATTTTTCTTCCCGTCGGTGGAGAATATTCCAGGGACGACACTGAGTGAGGTGGAGGAGGTCAGGGTACATGAGCAGAAGGTGTTTGAGGAAAGGCCTAAGAGGGTTGATGAAACTCCGGTGGTAGTGGAGAATCCAGTGGAACCGTCACCGCCACCCCCACCACCAGGGGCGGTGGTGGGGCCGAAGAATCCAAAAAAGGTGAAACAAGGGTCGAGTTCGGTCACTGCAGGGCCAGGAGCAGGGGTCATGGAGGTGAGGAGAGTAGGAACGAATTTGTTAAAAATATTTATTGAACTAGATGATAATTTTCTTAAGGCCTCAGAGAGTGCCCATGAGGTTTCCAAGATGCTTGAGGCTACCCGATTGCATTATCACTCTAATTTTGCAGATAATCGAGGTAATTCATTTCTATCCTTCTCTTGCTGAATTCTTATGATTAGTTTGCTTTTCAATTTTCCCTCGTATTGATTTTGAGGTTTTCTCTCTCTCATTATATGAAATCAACTTTGACAATCATGATAAGTCAATCCTCAAGTTGGCTTCAGTTAGCTTGAGTAACTAGCATTTCTTCCTCTACTATAGTGGTGATCATAACAAGGAGAATCTTTAATGCTATGGACAAAAGGTAGTATATATATATATATATATTATGAATTTGGCATATGATTTGAATTTTGCACTCCCAAATTCACATAACAGTTAAAGTAAACACAGCCCATTATATCATCTCTATGATGCAGCAGTGGAGTTTAGATAAGTGATTGATCTTCCAGATGACAGTTGAATTGCCTTTATATTTGCTTTGCAGGCCATATTGATCATTCTGCAAGGGTCATGCGGGCAATTACATGGAATAGATCATTCAGAGGTTTGCCGAATGCCGATGATGGGAAGGATGATTTTGATTCAGAAGAGCATGAAACACATGCCACAGTCTTGGATAAAATGCTAGCATGGGAGAAAAAGTTGTATGATGAAGTGAAGGTGTGCTTCTTCATCACATTGGTTTCATGGGTTTAATTTTCCATCATTAATTAATTTGATTTTTGCACAACTGTTAATGACTTTGGAATAGTTGATATGTATGTTTTTTTTTAATTTTTATTATTATTATTATTATTATTATTATTTATTTTTATTTTTATTTTTATGAATAGGATAGTTTTAGGTGTCCTTCCTAGTGCCTTCCGCACATTAATCATATTTTCTCCAGTTTCTATAGAGATTTTTAATCTCCTTTATTCATTCAATTATTTAAAAGGCTATAGACATGAAACTCTCTTCTCAGAAACTTGGAGCTCCTCAATACTTCTTCTAATGCTTTTTTGGGTGAACGCTTATTTAATATGTTTCGTACCATCATTTCATTGTTCAGGTACAGGGTTATAGACTTAAAATGGGCACTTTTTATCTGGATTCTATAATCTTGTAAGTTGTTGGAAAAGGAATTTGTTATTTTTTTCAAATTGATACTTCAGGGGCTTGTGTATTAGTCATTAGCAATCACTCCTTCAAGAAGATATTTCACTTTCAGATTGCCATGAAGTCAGTAGTAACTTGCCCACCTCCAATGTCTACTATTCCTTTTCTCCCCTTAAAACATAAGACTAAAACAATAGGTGTGCAATAGTTTGTTGTATTTTGTTCCACCATCTCATTCCTCATAAAATTTTAACTTGTTGAGTGAATTAACTGCAAGCTTGGGTTGTGGAAACTGCAAATGGGATGTTCAGATGGGGCCATAAGAAAGTAAATATAGGTGAATTTTTTATATTTTTTGGATAAGTAAGAAAGTCAATATAGGTGGATATATTCAGCTTTTGTTGATGTAGCGATTGGAGTTGTCTTGATGCAGGGTAAATGCCTAAAACCTTATTGTGTTCCCAGGAGCTGTCACTGATAGTTGGCCTAAGTTGAGAAATGGTTCCTAGTCCCAAACCCTGTTTCTGGAGGACCATAATATCATTTGGGTGTGCCCTTATTTTCCTTCCATTCACATGATTTTCCTTTCCCTGTTTTTATTACTTATTCACTTCTGTCCACATTATTTGTCTTTTGTTTTGCAACTTACCATCTCTGTAGCCATTTGCACCTTATTATATCCAGGTGTTGTCTTTCTAAGATTACAGGGCTTGGCCTTCAGGTTTTGCAAGTTCTTATAGTGAAGTGCAAGAGCTCTGATAGAAAAAACAGGCTTGGTTGTACTGAATTCTCTCATCAGAGGAGTGCCATTAGCTATTAAAGCTTTTCAATTCTCCAAATAATTGTTCTTTCTTTTTCTTTTCGTTTCTTTTTTGCTCTTTGGATCATCTTTTACTGTTGACCATTCAGATTTTCTACACTATCTAAAATCATATCTTTTGTCAATATTCAAGCATTTTGAAGTAAATACTGCTGTCATTTTCTTTTGCTGGTTGACCTTGTGTGCTCCTTTCTGATATTATGCTTGGTTCTTTTGTGCTGATATTGGGTTTTTATGAACAATACCAGAACTTTATGGTTGTTGTGTTCTTATTTATAGTTGTGGGTCTATTACAGGACTGTATATCCTATTATCATTTCTTGTCTTTTCCAAATTATTAATCTGATGTCATCTATGCTTGATTTTCAACATTTCCAACACAATAACTTATTTGTAACCACTCTTGTTGGTGTCTTACGTAGTTTCAATTGGCTTAACCAGTCACATAGCTTGGGAAGAACATCTCCCATTTAATCACATGGTGTTGTCCTTCGCTCTCACCTTTGTGTTTGATCACACACTGATAAGTTTGGTTTCTATTGGGTATTACCATTTAATCTTATGAACTTAACACCTTATACCCTTACTTTTATAGAGGTGGAGTATACATTCTAAATCTTAGCTCAACTTAATGTTCAAAACCTTTCAATTTTGAACTATTGCAACAATTTGCATTTCATAATTTAAGCTGGATCTTATTGTGTGCTGATTGATGCTGTATAGGCAGGTGAGATTATGAGATTCGAGTATCAGAAAAAAGTTGCCATGCTGAACAAGCAAAAGAAACGTGGTACCAACCCTGAAGCATTGGAAAAAACAAAAGCAGCAGTTAGTCATCTGAATACAAGATACATAGTTGATATGCAGTCCATGGACTCAACAGTTTCAGAAATAAACCGTCTAAGAGATGACCAATTATACCCAAAACTTGTAGCACTTGTTGACGGGTAAGTTGTGATATGAAAAAAGGAAAGAGTTTATATTTGAATTTGTCTATGACTCGACCGTGCTGCCATTTCTGTGAGACATCTTGATGAACACTTTGTTGTTCCTTCATATTCTGATATGGTTTGCAGGATGGCCACAATGTGGGGAACCATGCTAGAACATCATAAAAGCCAGTCAAAGACTGCTATGGCTCTGAGATCTTTGGACATCTCCCAGTCCCCCAAGGAAACAAGTGAGCACCACCATAAGCGCACCTACCAGCTGTGGATGGTCGTCCAAGAGTGGCATTCACAGTTCGATAAGCTTGTTACCAATCAGAAAAATTATATAAAAGCCCTGAAGAATTGGTTGAGGCTAAACCTAATCCCAATAGAGAGCAACCTGAAAGAGAAAGTTTCTTCCCCACCAAGGCCCCAAAATCCCCCGATTCA
The DNA here is from genome assembly GCA_030254885.1 of Vitis rotundifolia. Lineage (NCBI taxonomy): Eukaryota > Viridiplantae > Streptophyta > Magnoliopsida > Vitales > Vitaceae > Vitis > Vitis rotundifolia. Next base: position 3,651,695 of record CM058159.1, read on the forward strand.
GGCCCTCCTGCAAGCCTGGAATGATCATCTGGAAAAGCTTCCAGATGATCTTGCAAAAACCGCTATATCCAACTTCGCTGCTATCATAGATACTATAATGCAACATCAACAGGAGGAGCTGAACTTGAAGGCAAAATGCGAGGAGACTAGAAAGGAGCTTGAACGAAAAACCCGGCAATTTAATGACTGGCACAGTAAGTACATGCAGAAGAGAATACCAGATGAAAATGACCGAGAGCACTCGGGAGATAACCCGCATCACGAAGTTGTTGTTGAGAGGAAGTTCGTCCTGGAGACATTATCAAAGAGGCTGAAAGACGAGGAGGAAAACTACCAGAAGGAGTGCGTTCTGGTAAGGGACAAGTCTTTGGCGAGCCTTAAAAACCACTTGCCGGAGCTTTTCCGGGCAATATCAGAATTCTCTGGTGCATGTTCAGATATGTACAGTCGATTGAGGTCCATTTCACATTCCCAGAAGCCAGCTGGGAACTAGTGGTGGTAATATGTTTCTATGTTATTGTATAATTCGGTTGTGTCATGTAACTTACAACTTTTGCATTCCTCGTCTGAGACCAGTGCCCAAAATTATAGTTTGTGAATTTTCATCAATTTTTTTGGAGTTGAAGAGATGTCATGAATAATGGCTTTTTTCGATTATACCATGGAGAGGATAGGCTATACTAATAGGTTGACTTGGGCATGTTATGGTGGATAAGTGAGCCAGTCAGGCGTTCGCTTGGTCAACAACCGATGACGAATGTTAGGATGTGTGTTAAGAGGTGCATCCATCCTGGGTTTGATTTGTGCTACTAGTTGAATGCCCTTAATTACTTGGTGCGATTTGTGCTACTAGTTGAATGCCCTTGGCTACTGGCATGGGTTGTGGCAAGCGTCATGGAAGGTTTGTGCCCTTCATTACTTGGTGTGACAAGGGTCATGGAAGGTTCGTGGTCTATGGGGTTTTCTTTTTTGGTGTTAAATCTAAATATAACTGATTTTGATTTAAATCTCAATAGGTCGTATTTATTAATGGTTGAATGTAATCAACGGGTTGTTTGATAAAAAACTTAATATTTATTGCTTAATGACTTAAATTAATTTTAAGTTAAAAAGTATATTTAAGTTATTAACTTTAAAATTATTATTTGATTTTTATATAAAATTAATTTAAAATTTATTCTAAACTATTAAATTGAAATATTTATTGTCATAAATTATAATTAGGGTAAAAGAGTTTGAGGAATAATGAAGGTTGTAAAGTAGTAAAAGAGATTATGAAGATAATTAGGGCAAATGAGAGTAAAAAGATAAAATGAAAATATAGACCTAAAAATAAGTTAATTTTTTATTTATTTATTATTTAAAATTATTTTTAATTTCAATTTGTATAATTAAGTTATTGAGTCACTTTAAAATTATTAAATTGGTTTACTAAATACCCACTAAATGTTAAATTATTCATTTTTATTAATATTTTAATATTATTATGTATTAAATAGATAAATTTTTATCCTTATAAAAATATCATATTTTATATAATTAACATAACATATTTGAAAATTAATAGCTTATTTAATAATTTAGATAAAGATATTTGAAAGCAAATAATTTTAAAAATAGTAATTTAATATATAATATATTTCCAAATATCCTAAAATGTCAAAATGGATTGTAATGACAAAATGTTTATATAATGATGTATCAAGTAATTAGTTAGGAAATTTGAAAATTGGATAAGATAAGATTTTCTAATTATATAAAGGTCGTAAGAAATTATTATAAAAATTTGTAGATTTATTCTAAACTCATTTCTTATCCAAATTAAATTAATTCTTGGTATTATTTTGACTAAGGATTCGTTTAAAAAAATTATATCTAAATTTGCTTAAGAAATAAAAAGGGAAATGATCAAAAATATATATTATAGGAATTAAATTATATTTTTCTTAATGACCACTTAGTTGATTTATAATAATCTTATTTCTCAATTAAATAGCATGAAATTTAGAGTGCATAACGGAAGTGTTTTCTTATGAAATATTTTTAGGAGAATCATCTAACAAAAGTTTCTCCAAAATATATTAAAAATGATTTTTCAACCTATAAGTGATTTTTGAAATTTTGTAAAACACTTTTTTTTTTTTCAAATACACTTTTAAAGAATATGTTTGGTAATATTTTTACTCTCCCTAAAAGTGTTTTTTTTTTTTAAATGTTTTTAAAAGAATCACATATATAAGTGATTTTTTAATATTATAAATGATTTTCAGATTTTTAAAAGTATTTTTTAAATTTTGTGAAACACCTAATTTTTTTCAAATACTTTTTTAAGCTAAAAACGCTTTCTCAAATCACTATCAAACGAACTTTGTTTTCTGTTAAACTTTAGGAAACACCTTTAAAAATTTAACAAATCACTTGCAGAATTTCTGGAGAAATATTTGATAGATAATTCTCCTAAAAATACTTTCAGAGAAAATACTTCTACTAAAAACACTTCGAATAAAAAAACTACCAAACAGACTCTTCTAAGACTAAAATCAAGAAACCAAACAAACTTTTGCAAGGACTCTTCCAATGCACAATCAACAGATAAAAACAGAAAATATACATAATAGTACAACTTCTTCTAAACCTTAGATAAAAACTGTTACCATTTCAGTTTTCTTTGTGAATGATTTCTTTACAAATATCAAGAGTCTATATAACACCTTGAGACCAAATGATAATCTGATGTTGAAGTAAGACTCGAGGTATAGAAAACTTTGCGACCCAGAGACAATTCTGTCATACTGAGCAACAAAATAGTCTTCTTCCACTGTTTTCTGTCTCATGCAGATTAATCCCAGAAGGCTGTGATGGTTGAGCTATTGCTAGCCGCTTTGCTGCAGCACAGGCAGCAATGGGGTCAGAGAAAACCCAGGGTTTTCGACGGAGATATATGAATGAATTAGTTACCTATTTCATAGAAGAGCTCATTGATGTTGAGAGAAGTTTTGGCTGATGTTTCTATGAAGAACATCCCATTTTCCTCTGAGAGTTTTTCCCCCTCCTGAAGTGGAAGTAAAAACAATGGATGGTAATTATTTTCATGCAGAATTCAAGGCTGAATATGTCAAACTAATATTTGGCGAAACACCTTCTGAACCATGGTATGGTATCTATGGTGAGAATGAAAGAATGTTGTCATTCTGCTATTCTAAGCAAGGGGAGGGAGGGGAATGCAAGATTTGAAATACCTCAGTCTTCACTTCTCTCTTTGATTCCAAGTCACACTTGTTTGCAACCAATGCCATTACCAAGTTCTTGTTTCCTAGAAGAAGTTAAAAGGAACAAATGGTAATAATGAGCCATGGACATAGAGCAAAACAATATTTATCCCAGAAGCAAGCCATTAGAAATTCGATATGATGCGTATACTCCATTGAAGAAAAAAAAAAGGAGGTATTTTCACATTTTTATTTGGTAGGATTTAGAAGTAATCGGGAATCCATTTGCGTGAAAGTGAATACAATAAAAATGTCACAGGCATTCAAGAAGAGAAACATTTATGAATGCTTTTTGGATGAGGAAACTGCCATGGTTAATCATAACAAAAGATCATGATGAGAGGATATGTTAAAGTCAAGAAACAAACACAACAAAAGATCTAGTTTGCAGTTTGATGGTGTCACCTTGTTTTTGCAGTTCTTGAACCCATTTTTTGGCTCGAACAAATGTATCCTGAAGCCAAAACAACATATATTTTACTATCGAGAAGTTTAATAGTTGGGAAATTAACAAATAGATCAAAAGTAGATGGACCACAATAAAATTAGCATCAAATTGGGTGTTTTTAGAGCATGATCTTCCTCAAAATATGGTCAAGTGATGAGCAATAATTGCTCAGGATCTTTCAATAAGGGTCAAGTCTAGTGTAATTTATTCTTGTATAATCAGGGGATAGGGGATGGGGTCCGAAATAGCATGATATAGTCACAGCCATTAGTGAACACAAGCCCTATAATAACATATTACATTTACAGAGACAGGTAAGAAATATTATATATTTTTTGAGCTTACAGTTTCACAATATATGCTCATCATTAAATCTACTGTAGGGCGATAACTATAAACAATCTGTTGGTTGGCATACATAGCTGACATGGGTTTTTTTGAAAGTAATTTTATCAATTCTGAATGGAAGAAACAAAGCCCAATGAAGAACTCCACACTGAGAATAACTCATCGTGGATTCAATCAAAAAAAAGGTAGATCAATTATGATGAATTTGATCACAATATCATATGTTGCAACAGGCCATTCAAGTAACTAATAAGGAGGCTCATGACCCATGACATCACATGGTTTCAGTTGATATCCGTTCATTTAATTTTAATTTATAGTGCTTTCAATGACATTCATCTCATAATAACATTAACCTTAATGAATCTGCACCAAGAGATGTAAACAGTCATATACAACTATAAGAAGTGGAACAAATAACTACCACATTGGAGATGTCATACACAACAACCGCTGCTGCTGCACCACGATAGTACATTGGAGCCAAGCTATGATATCGCTCTTGTCCTGCTGTGTCCCATATGTCAAATTTCACAGTGGCTTCATTTAATGATAATAACTGAGTGAAAAATGCTGCTCCTATGGTTGGTTCCTGCATCAAGATCAATGTTTTTCGAATATGGCTGATGACAAAACATATATAATTGAGTAACAAAAGAAGATTATGTCATATGGAAACAAGCTCTGAATGTGAACCTGGTGGTCGAAAAATTGGCCTTTCACAAATCTTAACACCAAGCTGGTTTTCCCAGTTCCCATATCCCCCACAAGCACCTGAAAGAAAAAATAATCGATTAAATTCTAAGAAATAAGAATAATCGAAGTGCTTGTCAAGATCATTAATTTCAAAAAATGCAATGATATATTAACAATCCAACATCAAGAATTATTGACAACAATATAATTTCAAAAAACAACAAAAAAGGGTACCATATAGTATACCAGTATTATTGCTTAATATGTAATCAAAATTTAGGTTACAACATGGAAGCAAATCAACAGAACATCTTGCCCATTTTGGTGGGTGCACGTACTCTAAGCACCCGAACCATGGTGTGGGAGTGCCGGAGCAACATCCAATTAGTCTTTATGAGATAGACTGCATTTACAATTTCCAATGGTGTATTGCATCTATCCTAAGCATTCACACACACATTGCTCTTCAGTTTAATAGAGGCATGGTACCAGATAAAGCTGAATGGTGATGAAGTACTCATGTAGTTGACATCATAGCGAGGATCCAACACACGGTTGTTATCAGTGAGCCATGCTTTGGACTTCATCAGAGACAGATTCTAAAGCTTGGAGGAAGCATTTCAGGGAGGTTTGCAACCTCAAATATTTGAAGTAGAGGGTTTCCTAAAAGGGGATGATCCCCATTAGAACTCCAACTTCAACTAGTAAAGGTTCTCCCAATATACACTAGGGCCAAATTTGGAAGTCACATAGAAATTTCAATTCCAAAGTGCTAGACATCATCACAAATGAAGCTAAAATTTTGAAACGGAAACATTTGATGAAACCCTAAACCTAGCACAATATCATCAGCTGGGGTGATGACCACTATATTCTTGAAACACCCCATTCCATATAATAGAGTTGTAACCTCAAATGCTACTCCAAAGACAATCCAACCAATCAATTTTCATAGTGAATCCAAATTAATGTTCCATAATTAATAGTAGGATACCCAAAAAAATCCTCCTTTGGAGATGGGACAAATACTGAGTATATACTACTTACACCAATATATTTGATTTCCAGGCAAACAAAACATGAAAGATGGAAGATATAAGCAGATATCTGAAATGGGGTTTTGAAAAATTGTCATTGGGACAGAGAAACAGAGAGTTATATCAAGAAAAGCAGCAAATCAAAGTGAATGACCCCAAGAAACAGGGAAAAAAAAGGGGGAAAACATACCCACCAGCTTGGCTTGTATGTTCTTGTTGCTAGGCCTCGCCATTCCACTTTGATAGATTATGAGAAAGTAGATAGATACAGAGAGTTGAAAAAAGGAAAACCATATACAAGTTTCATGAAGAAACTAGAGAAATCAGTGTGAGGAGTGAATGAGAGTGGTTGGTTTGACCTTTGTGTTTTCCTGTGTGGGTTTGAAACTTTGAATGGTAGTTTTTTGTTTTCTTTTGTTGGGTTGTCAAGTCATGGTTGCTGGGCCTTCACTTTGGTGGCAAAATTTATATAGGGCATTATTGGCTTTAAGGCTTTAAGGCTTTTACTCAACGTTTGGGGTTAGTTTGAGTATAAGGTTAATTTTTTAGAAAAATTGGTAGTTGAAAGTGATATGTTTAGAATAGGGGGAACTCGTTCTTTACCTATGGATCTCTCTCCCCTATCTATTCTCTCTCTATATATATATTACATGATTGACATAAAACTTGGAGTATAAATACATTTATAAAACGAACATAATTATAACTTTATTTGATAGAAAAAAATTGACATTTTATATGAATTAAAGTATGCTATTAAGTACAAATATTAGGTTTATACTAATCTAATCAAAGGTAAACTCCTAAGAAGAGGAAGAGGGTGAATTAAGTGTTGGTCAATTTTAATCATTTTTTTTTGGGGCAGGGGAGGGGGGGAATACTCGGATTTCTTCATTCCCTAGTTTCGGATCATGTAGGGTGCATGCGTCTATCTTAAGCTTTTTCTAGATCTAATGCAACAAAAACAATTAACATTAAAAACTATTATTAATTTAGATCTAGAGTTAAAATACTCAAACTTGTGATCTAGATGTTTCTAGATCAATTTCTATTCGATGAAGACTCTAAAACCACAATGGTCATTATAAAACCCGTCTACCCAATTATCTTTCATCCTATCTTTCCTTTCATGGATCTTGACACAAGAAAATGGTGAACTTATCTTTTTCTCTTTCTCTAGAGAGTGGATAGAGTTCCTCTCTCTGAAATCTTAAAAAATATGAAAGGAAGAATCAATTACTAACCCCTTTTAAAGGGTTTATATATGTTTTAATGTAGGTTTAAGTGACTTGAGTCCAAATTGGGCTTAGGTAACTTAATTTAGCTCACTTTGGTCATAATTAATTAATTGGTCCTAATAAGTTCAAATTAATTAATTACCTTAGTTCAAAAAGTAAATTCATAAGATCTAGTACAACTATGCATTTTACCAAAATGCTCTTATTGCACACTTATGAATTATATACCTAAAATACTCTCAAAGCATGTGTTACCATGAAATGGGAGCTTGCACGAGGACCACTAAGATCCATAAGAAAATATTGGCTTCCTTAGAATCCAAATCTGAAGTTGATTCAACATTCCACTAAAGAGAGTTAACTGCACTCTATTATCCTATGAAATTATAATGAGACAAAACTTGGGTCCATGACTTACTATCCACTACATGCAAACTTCTTATGAATTGGTGTCTATAATCTAACAAGATAGTATTATCACTTATTAAGATTACTTCTTCAGTTCTTAAATTATATATCATACTTATTATGTGATCAATTGACATATTCTAACTCTAAGGAGCATATGTTAAATTTTATTAAAGGAATTACTGCAACCACAAATTTCATGATCACATATCATTTGAATTAATTAAGAGGGCATACTATCTCAATCCAATAAGATATCATGGTGTCTCAATTGAGAATATCTGTTGTCACCAATCTCCATAAATAGTAACCCAATTCATAGAAATATATGACCAATTTAGGGTCTCACACATAAATCAAAGCCCCATGTTGATTTCAACATAGACTTAATATTCTCTTAAGGTTAATAGCTCATGTAGTATAATAGTTTGGTGAATCATGACAATTGATAACCTTACGTCTTGATTCACCATATGTCTTGTCCAATGTTCATCACATACATTAGTGTACTCACTCATCCCAATGAACAAGACAAGTCATCCCTCTAATTAAGAGGTAGTACACTATAGTCTCTATTAGATTGCCCAAATCCATAAACTGATTGTGGACAACTTATCCACTTACAAGGAACTCATAACTTGTATTATTTGTACAATTCCTAATGTAGCAAAATTACATACAATGTAAGAAATATTGGTTGAATACTCAAATCAATGTCAACGTATAAAAGGAATAACAATGGGATAATTAAATGTGACTTTGTTGCATCATGTCCTACTTTTAAGGGTTCAATCCTAACATTTTTAACAATATGAATGCAAATGATAAATAATGTAATAATATTAACGCCTACTTGTCCTCCAACATCTGTGACAAGGCATGCTTCTCCACCTTGATTACTTGAAGTTGTACAAAAAATTCTCATGACTATGTTTCTACCTCCTTCGCCACCCACTTATACAACTTGGCATCACTAAGGTGCTTTTGAAGTTCACTCTCCTTCTTGATGTTAGCCTAAAGCTATCAATTGTAGTGACTAATTACTAACACATACTCGTTATTCCAAGAAAGTGAATACAAAAATACTTACTAGCATAACTAAGTTACGAGAGTAGAGCAACTACATGGTGACAAGGGCATCTTGTAGAGAGATAACCTTGTCGAAGTTGTACATTGTAGCTAAAACTGTTGGTGGAGGTGGAGACACTAAGTGAGCGGGATTCATGGTGGTGACAAGATTGACTATTAGAATAGTTTGGTGCACCTCCTCGAACCATAGAGGAGAATCCAATATCTTGATAGTTAGGCACTTCATCATTTAGTTTGAGGGGTCGCCACAACATGTGACCTTGATGAGCCATCTTTTTGGGCAACCACTTTCCTTTTCTTCCTATGGTCCTCAATCTTGGTAGTTAAAGAGTCAAGATTCATTTCGTCCATGTCTTGATCAAGAAAGCACCACAACAAAGGCTTGCTTGACGAGTGTGCCACTTGAACGGATTTAGTGGCCTACTAAAGCGATTTTAAATAGGTTGCCCGTTGGGCCTGTGTTTGTCGAAGTGTGCCCTTTTGTCACCTTCAGTCTTTTTTCGCTTGAATGAAAGGGCCATTAGAGGTATTGGGTATCAAAAGAGACTTACCTAAGTTATCAACTCAATTGACTTAAACCATTCCAAATGCCTTATTGAGCCCGAGACTTCATTACTTGGCTTACACTTTGATACCCCATGGGTGGGCAAACGTTTACAGCTTAGTGGTGAACCCAAACTTGCTAGCACATCAAATAGTCTTGTCCACCAGAGTGAACATTTGGTTTCCAAGCAGTTCATCCCAAACACCAAAATGAACTTCCAAATAAGGTTCATTGGCATAGGTACCAAGAGTTGCGATAAGTTGCATATGAGGAACGGATCCCAAAGTAAAGTTTATCTTATCCTATTAGCAAAAGGTGCCCCTTTATTGGTCAACCACACGCTACTATACACAAATTTGGCTAGCCCATGATAAACCAGACATGATCCCTAACCTTTGACTCCCTGACATGCCATTTTCAAGGAGAAGGCTGGCTCCTTCAACTGATCAAAACCTAGCAAGAGAAACCTATAAAAAGGGGACCAAGAATGACAAACGACCGAATCTACTTTCTTCACAATTTGTATGCTCTCCAATGTTTAACAGAACCAAGGATTGGTTGCGACCTAGATAATTAACGAATAACCACCCCCAAAGGTTTGTGCACCAATAGGACCATAATCGTGAAAGTCTATTGAATCTGAAACAAACTTCATCAATAATAGAGGATCCATTGGGTCTGACAATATCTAAAAGAAAGAGGATCATTAAAGTGTTAGAAATGGAAATAACAATACATGTCATTAAAGGATTAGAAATGGAAATAAAGGTAAATTATAATAACATGGGAAAGACATGCTTTATAATCTAACAATGATGGATCTTAATTTCCACAAAAAATGAGCTCCTATCTTGTTAATCATAAGTAACCAGACAAGTGATAAATGAAAAATACAACATATTTACTATTCCCAACATATGCAATATGGATGTAATGCCACATAGAACATCATTGAAAGTCTGGATTCTCTTTCAATGGGAAAGCCCATGGGACATGAATCATATGACCACCGGCTTACAATTCAATATTATTCATCAAGATTGTATATTCAAAATTTATCAACAAATAAAGACAAAGAAAGTTGAAATCTCAGCTAATTAACAAAAAAATATGATGGTGCCATACCGCCCATTAATCATTCACTAGCTGAAACAAAAAATTATTAAATTTTTTATATATAAAAAAAAAAATCATTATAAAATCCTTGGAATCATGAATTTAAATTTAATTCCTTATTGGAATAATAAAATCCTTGAAAACCCTAAAAAATTTAATCAAACCTCCAAAATAAAATAATTAAGAATGACCTTATAAATGTCATTTTTCTTATATATATAAAAGTTTATTTCAATTATTTTTTTGAAAAACATTTACATGACATATATATCTTTAATATTACAAAATTTTATTATAGTTGATAAATCAAATAAAAACTTTTTCTAACAATTGAAATGTTTGACATTTAGAATTTAGAAAAAAAAAATCAACAAACAAAATGATAGATAAAGTCATGAAATCATGAATTTAATTATTTCATTAATATAATAAAAATAATTTTTAGATGCAATTTAAAATAAAATCTCAATTTTTTTTTTAAAGTTGAAAACTACGTCATTTAGAGTGTTAATATTATAAAACATTTTAATATAAGAAATTGTAGTATTGACTTATAATATCGATTGTTAGAAGTATACGATGAAATTTATACCGTTTGATCTAAGTACAAATATATGAGATCATGATACAAATATAAGATCAAATTCCAAAAAAATGAGATCAAAACTTAGACTAGTAAGATACAAATTTAGTATAAAATAATAAATCCCACTTTTCAATAGGTATCAAAATGATATCGGAATCCTTTACCCAACTTTAATCAAATCCAAGAATAGAGATGAGATGAAATGCAACATCACCTTCATTCCCTAAACCAAATCCACAAGTCATCAAATGACTATGTGGATTGTGTTTGAGTTGATTTTGGAAATGTTAAAACGGATGCCTAACCGATGTGGAGTGATGGTACGGCCCTCACTAGAAATTGTTGGAATTGTTTGGAGGTGGGCCAGCACGAAAATTCCTAAGAAAGAGGTCTATGATCATTTTCCACATCCAAACAAAACAAATAAAGAGCATACAAACAAATCCCCAAACAAACCCTTATTCACCTTCTCCACCACACCACCAATTTCCTCACTTCTCGCTCCCACTCTATCCCGAAATGGTTATGGCCTCCTCCAAGTCCAAATCCAAGCCGAAGCCGAAGCCGAAGCCCCAACCCCAGTCCCAGCTCCCACCACAAACCCATCCCCAGCTCCCATACTACACCCCAGTCCCTTCCCACCCGGCTTCTGAGCGAAACTACGTCGTTTTGCCCCTTTACATCCCCCTCCTTCACCGCCGCTGCAACAAGTTCCGCCTACTCACCGCCGCCGCCGTCCTCCTCCTTGTGGCCTCCACCTTCGCCCTGTGGCCATCCGACCCCGACGTCAGTATCATCCGCCTCCGGCTTAGACGAATCGCAGTCCACACCATCCCGCGGCTGTCGCTGGACGTGTCCATGTCCTTGATGGTGAGGGTGAGGAACGTGGACCTCTACTCCATGAACTACCGATCGCTGCACGTGGCGATAGAGTATAGGGGGAAGGAGCTGGGGAATGTGACTTCGGAGGAGGGGCACGTGAGGGCTAGGGGATCCTCGTTGGTGGACGCGTCGCTGGAGCTGAACGGAGTGGCGGTGTTGTCTGACGTCATATTCGTGTTAGAAGATCTGGCAAAGGGTACGATCCCTATTGATACGGTGACTGAAGTTCGTGGAAGCATGGGCTTCCTCTTCTTCCAACTTCCTCTGCGGGTAAGCCTTTTCTTATGTTCGGATATCCTTTTTATTTTTTTATTTTTTATTTTTATTGTGGATGAAATTATTGGCCATTAAAAAAAAAAATTTCATAGATTTACATAAAAAATCCTAAAAAGAAAATAAATAATAAATAAATAAATAAATTTATAATTTTTCTTCACCACCTATATCGTACCATAAATTGGATAAATAAAAAAAAAAATCAGATCATCAAGGCCTAACATTAGATATAACGATAACTCGTTTTATCTCGAAAAATATCGGTGGATAATTTGACATATTAGAATTAATATATTATGATGTAAAATTTAATTATCATAATTTAATATATTAGAATTTTCTTGAATTAGGGTGTAAAAATCTAATTGTGTCAACTTGTTTGTGTTGATATCAACTCATCTGCATAGAGTGTAAAATAAAACCCCTAAACAAACCTATATCATTCATTACCTAGGATGGTTGGTAGGATAGGATATATTTGGACTGTACAAGAAATAAAAAATAAATTATAATTTAATATTATATATTATTTAAAATAAAATATATATTATATTTTAATATTCATTATTAAAAAATATTAATAAAAATAAATAAATATATGATTCACAAGATAGCTATATTTCACATCTCAACTTAAGGTTTTCAAGTCTCTCTTTAATATTAACATAACTCATATAAAGAAAATATATATAAAAAAATGGATAATATATTATACCATTTAAACTATTTTATATCCAACAAATGATATGATATATGATAATTTTTGGATTAGGGCAGGCTTGAAACCAAATTTTGAGTCCTTCAAGGCCTACTAGGACCAAGATAAGGGTGGGGTGAGCCCAAGCTAAGAGGACTTGGGCTTGGTCAGCTTGTTTACATGACTAAGCCTGGTGTAAGATTGAGAGGACAAAGTTACATTCTAACGTATAATGAGTAATAAGTTATTAATGGTTTTTTCAATACATTATGGGTTTATTTGGTAGGTATTTTCGAGGATAATTTTTATTCTTTAAAATAAAAAAATAGGAAAATAGGTTCGACAACTAAAAATTATTTTTTATTTTCTATTTTTATGAATATAAAAAAAAATTAATTGTTTTATATTATTTTCACTTATTATGTAAAAGATTAAAAATAAAACACTAAACATAAAAATTGTTTTTAAAATATATTTAAAAATATTAAAAATATGTTAAAAACATTTTAGATTTTTAAACAAACTTTTATTCCATAAAATACCATAGAACAATTTTCAAAAACTATTCTTAAAAAATGTTTTCGAAAATAGTTACCAAATAAGCTTATAATTTTTTTTTTTCCTTTTTTTACTTTCTAAAAATATTTTTCAAAATTTATCAAACATCTAATTTTATTTAAAGTGTTTTTAATACTAGAAATAGAATTATCCGCTCTGAGTTTAAAATGAATAATATGTACACAATTAAGGATAAATCGTTGTAAATGGTATCAAAATTGACTTTATTTATTTGGCATCGTAAGTGATATTTCTTTGTTTGATTCTGCAATCACTTAAGACACAACGAGAACAATGAAACGGGGCTCATTGTTACATGAAAAAAAACTTCTTAAACCTATATATATATGTATATACATATGTATGTATTTATGTTATGTATGGATTCATGCATTTTGAAACCATGATGACCCTCTAAGCTTTGTGCGACTCACAAATTGGAGGAGTTGTCATTGGCAAAACCTCACTGTCATCATGGGTTGTATATTGCCGGATTGCAGATTCAAATTCAAATTTCTAACCCTTAAATCTGCCTCTCTGCACAGTCAAAAGTATCATGCCAGGTTTATGTAAATACAAACACCCAGAAGGTCCTCCATCAAAATTGTTACCCTGAGGTGAGAGCACAACCCACCCATGAAAATTGATTCCTCATTCACTGGATCATGACTCCTCTCTTTACTCACTACTGTTTTTTATGATCAGTGACGCAGCTCCAATGGCATCTGGTGGCCGGAGCCAAGCTACAAAGTCTGATGCTGTCCCTGACCTGACCTCTAAATATGTACATTTTTTAAAGGTCTAGGTCAATATTATATATACATATACCTGTTTCTGTAACTACTGTAATCAAAACATGCTGATCTTGATCACTTTTAGATTCATGGCTTCTTCTACTATCTTTGGCATTCATATAATAAGAGTAAGGGCTATGTATCGATGCTCCATAAAAGCTCTACATGAGTTCCCTTTATTTGGCTATGTACAATAATTTTATACATAAGAAATTCATACAGAAATACCATGGAACTAGATTGATATTCGACCAACCCATTTATATTCACCGTGGTGCTGCCTACACCTGAATGAGCCCGGGTGGCGCGTGGGTGAGCACACGCACTGCCTCACCATCCCACCACCTCCACCACCTCATTCGCTCTACCCACCACCCCAATTGGCGATTCCTGTTGTCTCACGACCTCCACCCTCCGCCGCGCTCGGCTTGCTGGAACCCGGAAACTGCCCAAAGGGAGGCTGGGTGACACATCTGGTTTGGAGAATTGAGGTTAAAGAAGAAGAAGAAGAAGAAGAAGAAGAAGAAGAATTTTAGAGGAGGATAGAGACAGAGAAAAGGAAAGATGGGATATGAGGTAAAGTTTTGGATAGATTCTGCATAAAGAGTTTCGGTTTTGGTGCGCGTATGCACGCGCTGGTGTGGGTGATGGGGCGTTATATGCAGAGGAGGTTCACCTCTCCTTGCTAACACTTGGCAAAGTGAGGGGGTTTTATGGGTAATAACGCGCCACCTGGAGGGGCTGAATACTTTTCCCCTGTCTGTTTGGAAGGAAAGAAAATGGAAGTGGGAAAGAATATTAAGCACCCTTTGTTTGGCTACTATCACTTTCTGGTGGGAAGGATGTCTTTTTCTGTTTTCTTTCCATCTATCTTCTCGACCGTCTTTAGTCCTATCACCAACTATTCACTTGAAATTTCTGAAAAAATTAATAAATGAAAAAAAAAATGGTTATTTCCAATTAAGGATTCATATTTTCTTTCTTATTGGGTGGGTAAGTTTTGTTTACTTTTCTCATTCTTTCCCAACTTAGTCCATAAGCAATCTTCTTCATTATTAAGTGATAGGCACGTGAAGATAGATGCTTTATTTGGACTCTTTTTTTTTAAAAGAAAAAAAAAAGATAGAAAGAAAAAACGAAAAATCTTATAAGATGTTTAGTAATAGGATGAGCCTTAAGCACGTTACTTATATTTAATAAAATAATTTAATATTATAATTTAAAATTAATAATAATTTAAAATAAAAGTTAATATTAATTAAAGGTATGTTTTATTGTGTTTTCTGAAAACTTATTTTTAAAAATTATTTTTTGTTTTTTAATTTAAAAATAGTTTTTAAAAACAAATTTAAAAAAATATAACTAAATAGACTTTTATATATATATATATATATATTAAATATCAACAAAAATGACTTTTACTTATTTTTTTTAAATTGTTCTCAATTTTACTTTATTTTAAAAATTGTTTCTAAAGAATAATAACAAAATAGTGTTAAAAAAACTTTAAAACTATTTTTTGTTTTTAAAAACAAAAAATCATTCTTAAATCATATGAATAAACAGGAGTTATAACATTATTTCTATAGTGGTTCAGAGGGAACAATTTGTAAAAGGAAAAAGAGAGTGCCAAGAGAGATAAGGTTAAAATTGTTTTCTTATTAGAGAATTTCCGTTAATGTTGTATGGTGAGGTGTGTGTATAAAAGCTCGATTCATATAAGAGCATTGAAGGTGTAATTTTCCCATGATAGTGCATCATCCAAGTCCCCTTCCCTTTGTGAATGTAAATTAATTTGATCAAATCACGTAAATGATTATATCTGTTTTTTTTACTGCATTGTTGATTAAATTTTTGTTATTTTGTTAGTTTCGATATATCACGTCTTATTATTTGGTTTTTTCTACAAGTTTAACAAATATATATATATAAGTTTTCAATTTGTTTAAAATATTATTTATGGGAGATGTTTTGCAAATGAGTTGAACCTAGCCCCAAATTAAGGCTTGAAATTCTCAGGGTCAATGAGAGGAACCCTACAGAACAGACCAAGGGGATTCCACCTACATCCATCCTTTTTCTCCTTTACACTCCATTTATATATATATATATATATATATTTTTTTTTTTCATTTTAAAAATAAAAATTTGAAATTACAATTTTGCCTTCATCTTCTTCATCAACCTCACCAGTTCAAAACTTCTAACCAATGCTGTGGGGCTCAAAAATATTTACGAGCCGTTGTGAATGGAAGAAGGTGATCTCCATTAGCGCTGTATGAGTAAAAGGGATAAAATAATCTCGTATCTTTTAAACCTAAAATATCTTTATTTTAATAAGATTATTCTTATTTTTTCATAAAAAAATAATTTTTTATATATTAAAACTTACATATAAATAATTTAAAGATTAAAGGGTATTTATGTAAAAAAATAGTTATTTTTCAAATTCAAAAATTAAATCATTTTATTATTTTTAGTCAATTAATTTTGGAAGGGGTGAAATAATCCTCAATATCAAAGTTGACATATTTTTTAAACCCTTACATGTAAATAATCTAAAAATTGAAGGGCATTTATGTAAAAACATAAATTATTTTTTAAATTCAAATATGAAAAGGATTGAAATTACAAAATTGGCATCATTCCATCCATCTAATCAATCAATTCTTCCTTTTAATTCTCCTTACAAATATGCAATTTCTCTCCTGCCCCTCATGCCCTGAAATTTCCACTCAAAATGTCACTTTTACCCTCATTATGCCATGTGCTTTGACTTCAAATTGTCATGCTGCTTCTTTTTTTCTTTTTTTTTCCTTTCTTTTCTTTTAATTTTATTGATGGGTGTATAAATTCATATAACACAAGCATTTACAGTATCTCTCCATTGAGAGCCATTCAACTTCAAGTTCCAAGGTCCATAAGCTCAATCACTCTTCCTCCCGCACTGCAGTCTGCGGCCATGGACATCAAATACGGCTGCAGTTCAGGCAATGAAAGCATCATCAGCGACTGCCATGGCTTGTCCTCTTTCAACTTTCTGGCCAGTGGATCAAGGGCACACAGGTGGAGAATGCTGTGGAGAAAAATTAAGAGAGAAAAGAAGAAGCTATTCAATTACTCAACTCCAGTGCATGCCCCTTATGATCCCTACACCTACTCTCAAAACTTTGATCAGGGTCTGACCTGGGCTGATCCAGATAATGCGTCTCGCTCCTTCTCTGCTAGGTTTGCAGTTCCCTCTAGAATTTTTGAGGAGAGTTGAGTGGTGGGGTTTCATGGAAGATATGTATATGAGCTGTGTATTTTGATCTTTGATCATGGAAGCTGAGGATCAGTTTGGTTGTTAATTTGCTTAGTTTTCTTTAGGGTTTGTATTCTTTTTCTTCTGATCATCAGGTGTGTTTTCATTGTCTTCTTCTTCTCCTCCTGTCTTGATTCACAAGCAAGTGAAGGTGCCTTGTTTTGGACTTTCTTCATTGAAACTTTTTCCCAATAGAGTTAAAAGGAAACAAGGAAAAGCAAAAGGAATCTACTACACTTGTTTTTTTGGTTTTCTTTAGACTTATCTCACATCACATGATAATAGTAAAGGTCATGGGAAAGGAAAATCCATGTGCAGAAGAGAATATATATACAACTACCTGATATATTATTCCACACTGAAGTTTCTGAATTATAAGTTCTCTTTAAGAGCATTTCCTGATTCAAAAATAAAATAAAATAAAATCTTAAAAATTACTTAATTTTTATATTGAGGGGATTGGGATTTTGGCATACAAGCAGGTGTATGGGCTACAACTGTGTTGGGAACTGAGTGCTCGTGATCTTGCAGGAGGTGGGTCTTTAACTACCACAGCCAGATTTGTCCATCAAAGTACACATCTACATGTGCTGCACTTGCATACAAGATCACAGTGGAAATCAAATATTGCAGGGTTAGTCACTATAATGCCCTTTTAATGCTAGCATTTCTGTGTCCAAACCATTTTTCTAGGGGTAGAACTGACCCAAACAAGTGTGTTTCACACAACACAATCATTCATTTATTCATTTATTTATTTTCTTCTTTGAAACACAACTCATCTGGCCAAGCATATCTCCTACAGAAGGGCCTAGTTGTCTCATTAATAATCATGTGTTCAGCCACATCTTAGAAGTCTCTCTCTGCCCAGAAATGAGGCCTACTATACCTTTATGTGGGGTTCTTTTGTGGGTCTCTGCCCAACACCCACATGAAATATGAGGTCATCTTCAAAATTTCGGGGCTCTGGTTACCATTTTCCAATTTATTGTATTCTTCTATGGTAGATAATTTACCGGGGATCGGCCTGAATGACTCAACTACTTCAGTCGGTTTGGTGGTATGTGTAATTGCACATCGAGGTACACGCCGGTTTAATCATTGAATGCTGCATTAAACATGCCAACTTCTCATTACCGAATTTCAATTTTAGTCGCGGGCTGCATGACATGAGCGACATGTCGTATGCGAGCTTCTTACTGTTGACATATTCCAAGGCTGCTTTGTTATATGTAGACGATGACTTTGATAATGAGATAATTAAGCTTAACGAGTGTAATATGGATGAACCTTTTTATGAGGAGCCCACAAATTGAGGATGGGGATCCTTGAGGGCACTTACACCAGCCATCCATAAGATGTAGACTGCCTTTAAGAATTGTGTAGTAGTGGTAGAGTAGAGATTTGACGGCCTCAGTTGCTTAGTTAAAGGCATCTTCTTGAGTCTTTCTAGGGCTTGGTGTTGGGGACAACAGTCAACCTGAAAACGCCAAAAGATTGGGTCCAGAATGACTTGAATCTCTCACTGTCTAGCAGGCCTTGTGGGTTATAGAGAATGCGAAAATGGTCCAAAATCCCTCCAAGTATTGGTCCCCCAAGTCATTGAATGAGCTCTAGAGTTTGAGGTGCCTCATCAAAAAGCTCATTTCATCCATATCAGCTATACTCCACAAACCATTCATCAATTCTCAACTACTACATTTATGTTTTCCTCTTCCTATAAGGACATGTTCTTGGCAGCCATTATAGAAAGTTGCACAAAACATTCAATGTTCAACAAAAATGTGTCCCTTTAATATGTTAGATTCAATTACTATATGCCACATGTAAAAAAAGGTGATGAGAATCAAACGCCTCATTCAAAACTCTCTTTCATCTGTCATTGCCTAAAAAGTTTTCCATCGGTTTCCTCCTCTGGTTCAGAGCAATAAATCAAGCACTTTAAGCTGCAACAGATCCACCACATGACCAATTAGAGACTCAGTACCCATGGTAGATTTCACTGTCTGATGATAATTCCTTGGATTTTCACAAGCACAAAATCCAGTATGAGATCAAATCTGCAACTTGATGATAATAGAGCCTATAGATTTGATAACTATCTGGACTTAACCACCTGGGAGTAGGGAAGAAAATCAGATACTTGACAGAGAGGGAGAGAGACAGAGAGAGAGAGAGAGAGAGGGCAGAAAACTCAGACATTAATTTGTGTTTCAGAAATGGTCTAAACATGGATCTCAATGTAGTACTCAAAAGTTATGACTGTAAATAAATAACAGGAACTGAAATGGAAGCAATTCATTACAAGGCGGCATCTTTATTTCTGGGCAAAAAAAGCAGTACAACTTTTGTTCTGTGACTCCACAGCTTGGAGAGCGGCAACAACACTGAGAACAACCACATACAATAATGGCATAATGTCGGATAAATCTGACAAAAATGAATAAATATAATCAAACAGAAAAAGAACTTTCCATGGGAAGTTGTGTATTGTTTGATGAGGAAAGGAGCTACAGTAGAGATAGGCCACACACGACAAGAACTGCATAGATGCTGCAATCAATGAAGATTGCACGGATGGACTGGTGCACCACCAAGCCTGTCTCCAAGACCTTAACTGCTCCTGCCCATGTCCGTGCATCTTCTTGGAACATTGTTCTTTCTCCTCCTTCAACCTTCACAAAACCCCTTCGCTTTTCAAGAACTAGGCGTCCCAGCACAATTGTAACATCAGTTAGCAGGAGCATGTAAAGAGGCCTTGAGGTTATAATGCTCTCTGAACTTACAATGTTTCTTCCAAACATTGCATAATCAATATAAGACAGAACTACCAGAAGGGCTATCATGGCTGAAGAAATGGCTCGAGTATTCTCCGAGGCCATGATGCAGCAACTTATTTGTTTAGCGGTGAATAAACTTGAATCGGAGCCCGGAGGTTCTGAAGATGGTCCTTTGACCATGGAAGTAACCAACACTGGCTGCATTCGGGCCCTGCCTTGCAGAGGAGGACGTCGGTTAAATTCTACACTCGTCTCGCACTTGCGCAACGGATGTTCTACCTTGCCAACAGCATTTCCTCTTGAACCCAAGGCATCACTGTGTTCACCATCAGGACTAGCTGCAATACAAATACAAACAATTGCACCTTGTCATACTGATGAAATAGAGAAGAATTCCCTATATATCCAAGGCATTTTGCCACAAGGAAGGCCTCAAGGATGTCAAAACTGTCAGATGTTTGGCGGGTTTCGACCTGGGTATATCATCTCATTACCCATTAGAAAGATATTATCCCCAAAACTAGGTCATGAGATCACAACTGAGATTCTAAGACTGAATGAATTTTGGTCCCGGATAAGGAATTCATCAAACACTATTACAGAATTCCATTCAGCAGAGACTCAATGTGATCAGGGTAAAATCAGTGGACTTGGAAGCCATGAATCCTAAACTTTGGAAGAAAAAAGAAAAGAAATTAAGCTTTTGAATTGTCGGTTTTTCTTTCCATGTGTTTGGAAGCCTAGAAAATAAAATCCCCCAATATAATGAACTCTCAAAAAGACTATTTGGCTAAGTTGCAGTGAGATATTTTTTCCTTGGAATTAAAAAAAAAAAAAAAGCCATAAATGGAAGATCTAAATTTTAAATCCTTTTCTTTTTCCAACATTTTCTCAGCAACCGAATGGAGCCATCCTAGACACCTAAATAACAACACCCAGAATTCTTCTTCTAGAAATAAACCGGCCTATAGTGCAAAAGACTCTCGCAGTAATTTTCTCAGCATCCAAAAAGGAGAATAGGGTGCAAATCAATGTACCACAAGTCAATTCCACCAACAGTATCCAGAATTCATTTTCTGAAGTAAACGAGCACAATGCACAAGGTTCAAATTCTAAATTAATTCTTTTCCTTTCCCCACATTTTCTCAGCATCCAAAAAGGAGACAGAAGGGTGCAAACTCATTCTATCCAAATCAATTCCTATAACAACACCCAAAATTTATTTTCCTGAAAGAAACCGATACAACACACAAGATTCAAATTCTAAATTCTTCTCGTCTCCCACATTTTCTCAGCATCCATAAGGAGATAGCATAATGGTGTCAACTCATTCTTCCCCAAATCAATTTCAACATGGAATGTCGAAGCTTTTTGAAATGACGAAGAAAGTGTTACCAGTGATATAATCCTGGAAGGGGAATGATGGGGTTGAAGCAGTGTGGCAATGACGTGGTTGTTGGCTGGATGTTGAATCTGAGGCAGGCAGGCTTTGAATCCGACCCGTGATCAAAGCCAATCGGTCCGATTCTCTCTCCATGATCTTTTTTCTTCGGGCTTCCCTGCTGCTTATCTCCATCTCCCCTCTTCTTCCTCCTCCTCCTCCTTCACTTCTTTTCCTCTGTTGTTTGATCCCTCCTCTACGTTCCTTCTCAAATGTCTTGGTAGTTATTTCTGTTGGGTCACATTTGGCATGCGACGTCGTTTTATGATGTGAAGACAGGCGTCTTACTTCGATACAAGGCATCGTTTATTTTCAATGATAAGCAAATTTTATGCAAAAATTATTTATTTTCTATAATTATATTTGCCTCGTATTGAATTTGACTTGAAAACGAAACATGCTCAAATTACTATATTAGCCAATATATCTCATGGAATTTTTTTCCTTCATCTAACGTTAGATATCATAATCACTCTCCACCCCCTATGTAAATACAATATTCTCATTATGTCTCATAGAATTGTAGGGTTTGGATCAACTTTGATATTATTTGTAATAATTTATTTTCAATTGATTAGATACTATCCTCTTTGAACCCAAAGAACCCTTATGGCTTTATCAAAATTACCTTCACTAATATAAACACAAAGTCTTAGTTATATCTCGTGGGATTGTAGAATCGGAGATCAACTTTACTACTATTTATAATGACTTACTTCTAATTATATAGATATTGATTGTTGGGCGGAAATGTACTCTAATACTATTTGTAGCAACCCATTTCTAACTATGTAAATATTATTCATTTTAAACTCAAATGACACAACTTTATCACAATCACTCTAATATAGGCACAACATCCTTATTGTATTCTATAGGATTGCTAAGTCAAGGATTTATTTTGATACTATTTGTAACGACTTGCTTCCAACCTTATAGATATTGTGAGTTTTAAGCCTAAAAAAATCTTATGACTTTATCATAATCACTCCTCGTAGAGATATGACATCCTTATCATATTTAATAGGATTTTAGCAGATAGACAACTCTTACAAGACTAAACAAACTATCATACCAAGGTCAATAATCAACCGTGTAGATAGTCCCCTCTGAAACCAAAAAGTCTTTACGGCTTTATCATAATCATTCTCATATAAACACGCATCTTTGTCCCAACTAAACAGACAAACATCCTTTATGGAGTTAAATAGACTAACACCCTTTATGGGAACAAACAAACTCTCACACTAGGATTAAGGATTGACTTTGATACTATTTGTAATTACTTGCTGTGAACTTAAAAGATTTTCACGACTTTAAAACATATCTATAAAGTTAAAAAAAACTCATTCGTATTCCTCTATGAATTTTTTTTTTTTCTTATTTGATGTGGAATATCACATGATATCTTCAATTCTTCTCGTGATAGAGTGTTGATATAGCAATGAGAATGACTTAAGAATTATATTAGCATATTAACGTGGGTTATGGGAAATTGATTTTCCACTTTTATAATAGATTAATGAGACTATCATTTTCCTTTACTTTGCTAAAATATCTTTAATAGTTGTAGTTTGAATTTATGAATAATTACTTATATTAAATTAATAAATAATGATTCATTTTATGACTTTACGATATTAGCTTTGAATATCTTATTTTATAAGATAACTTATATTTTATAGATTCTAAAATAATTATTTTTTTTGATAACTCAAGGAACCCAAATTGTCTTGTAGGCTTTGATGTGATTTAGAAATTTCCAATCTAATAATCATCGGTTGAATTTGATGCGGATTGGACATATTAATAAGCAGGCTTAAACAAGTTAAACTTCTAACCTACCCGCCCTACCTAAGTTGTAGCAAGACTAGTCTAGGCTAGCTCAAAATCCAAATAGCCCCGAGTACTATTAGAATTTTTCAATCCGGGGTGCAACTTGGGTGGATTCAATTCAATCCAATTTTGGGCGGGCTTGGGCAGCTCCTTTCGCAATATGATTTCTTATCGGGTTGACCCATCAACTTGACCCAACCCGATCGCATTGCACCTCTACATCGGGTGATACGGTATGCCTATGAAGTAACCTAGTCAAATTGAGAGGTAATTATCTAGCATGGGCGTAATGGGCTGGGCTGGGCTCATAATACTAAAATCAGGCTCAGATGGAGCCCACATTCAGTAACTGGGCCAGTACCAAATTCAGACAAAATGTATTCAAATAGAATATATTCACATAAACAAATTGTTATTACTAAAAAAAAGTTCAACTATTCATTATCTTCAAATCTGCGGGTTTAGGGTTTACTTATATTGGATGATGTCAACAGGTTACTTTTAGCTTAATAGAAAAAACTAAAGTGGTGTTTGTTTTTTTACTTAATTCTAAATAGAATCTTAATATTTAATAGTGTCAAATATTAAGTTATTTGTTTTTGTAGTATTTTATTTCTATTAAATATTAAAAAGAAAAAAAAATCAACATGTTATTTTTTCTATTTAGAAAAAGCCTACATATTTTGGCTTTTTCTATTTAGTAAAAAGTTTATAATAAGTCATGAAAAAGTAGAAAAACAAACTACCTAAATTCTAAAACTAAATTGCTTTAAGCAAAAAGTCAAAAAAAAAATACCACCTAAATATTTTGACTTTTTCTATTCAGCCAAAAAACAAACACTACCTTAATTTTTTTTTTTTTTCTTTTCTTTTCTTTTCTTTTTTCATTTATTATCGGTAACCGAGGAAGATAGTGATATTTAATAAATTTAAGTGAGTTTAGAATTACTTAATGGATATTAAACAAAAATTAAACTTTCAAAATTAAGAGATATTTACCAATATTAACTGATTCAGATTTAATACCATTTAAGGCAAAACTCCAGCCAAACATTTAATTTTCCATACTATCATCTTAGATTGTCCTTATTGTCCTCAAATTACCCAGAAAATGGCCAAAATCTAGGAAAATGGTAATTTCAATGCATTAAGGAAACGTTTTCCTAAGATTTTTTTATCGTATATGTTACTTTCCAAATCTTTTATAGCTATAAAACCACCCCATCTCCGTTGTTTTCACAAGACTCTTTCTCGCCAAACAAGCAGAAGAGGGAAAATGCCTAGGAAACTTCAGAAGTCCCTTCATGATTACCTCTCCAAGCTCAAAAAGCCCACCCCACATATCCAATTGTCTGCTAATAATGCTCTCTCGGCGTCGATAAATCGGATGCTATTAGGGTGTAAATACCCTAAAACGTTTATCGATGTTGATCGTGATCAAACAAACAGTCGTGGGTCAGATCATGGCCGTGCTGCCACACTCTCCGACATCGATCGCTTTCTCTTTGAGAATTTCAGGTCACTCTATCAGGAAAATGATGATGATGATATCAAGAAGCGAGAAGAAGAAGAAGAAGAAGAAAAACCAGGTGGGGTTTTGTTTGAATCACCGAGGATTATGGATCCTCCATCGAATATTTGCCGCTGCCACAGATTTACCACAACTCCTTGTTCTTCAAGTTCATTCATGGAGGATGCTACGGCAAGCCTAGCAGCATCGTCAGAGGGCATTGCCTCTAGCCATACAACCAGTAGACCCAGTACTGTTGATTGTTCTTCATCTTCTTCCAATGATATTAAGGAAATTTTAGCTCCCCATGACTGCATTGCAGTGTTGACAAATTCTCCGAATCCATACGTCGATTTTCGACTCTCCATGCAGGAGATGATCGAAGCCCGATTGCACAGCCATGAAAAGGTTGATTGGGATTTCATGGAGGATCTTCTCTTCTGTTACTTGAACCTCAATGATAAGGACTCGCACAAGCATATTTTACAGGCTTTTGTAGACCTAATCTGCGTTTTACGCCAAAAAAAACCGACAAAGTTTCGATGAATGCTGGAGGAGAAGGGGATGAAGAAAGTTAACGTAAAATTTTAGTCATCTAGACTCCATTGATGAAGAACACAGGACACTGCATGGAAACCCTGGGTGGGTTTTGACTGTCTTTGGTTTATTCTCTTAGGGCTCACATGCAATGTGCAAATATTGTAAAGAAGGTGTTTTTTGGAATCAATGAAAACACTTCTGTTTTATTTATTTTGCTTTGTTTATGGTTTAATTTCTTGTCTGATGTGGTTTTTGGTGGGATTTCACATTTCAAAAAGTGGGTTGTCTGTTGCATGTTCCCCGGTGCTTTCTATCTTAAGTATAAATCTTACGTTGGAAATTCAGAGCATGTGATCTTGGTAACCTTCCTTAAGTTAAGGTTATTGTAGGGAGTGATGCTTATAGACTATATGTATATATATATATCTCGTTGCCTTGAATTTGTCAATGCTTATTGCCACCGATTTTGTTGAAAACCCTAGACCAATTATTTAATTTTCCAGTTTTTCTTATGGGCAACCTTTGTAATCTAGCGGGTTATTGTCTTATTTGGATAGAGTATCATACGTGCACTATATACCCAAAAGAAGGTTCTTCCAATTCTACCTCCTTCCATCCTTTTTCTATACCCTCTCGGGAAAATTGTGTTACGATATAATTAGTATTTCGTATATTTTTTGATCAAATATATTACTTTTGATTATTGAGATACTACTTTTTAATTATATAGCTATTACATTTGATCATCGTAAGTACTACCTTTGATTAGTGTATGAAACTTGAATTATTTTAAGAGAATTCTTATTTTATAATTATTTTTATATGAGTATGTGAAAACACCTTTTTTTCCTTTTCCGGTTTTCAAATATAAAATAGTCGTCCTTTATTTTTATTGTTATTTAATATAAAAGGCATGTGCTCTTGTTTGAAATGGATTAAGGGCTAAGATGGAAAGAAATAAGATACCAAAAATTTAAGAAAATAAGGAAAGCCCAAAAAAGGAGATATCATTAGGACATCAAGGTTTTAATTGGAAAATATTTTCGACGATTCAAAAAATGTTTTGTAGAATAAAAATTTGTTTAAAACTTGAAATGTTCTTTAACTTATTTTTTATGTTTTTAAATATGTTTTAAAAATAATTTTTATCAATAATACTTTATTTTTAATCATTTTGGTATTTGTATAATTATTTTTTAAATAACATTTATAAAATAAGTAAAAACAATTTAAAACAATTAAAAAATATTTTTTGAAAATATCTTGGCTTCTGTTTCTAAAAATAAAAAATTATTTTTTATTGTCTTATTATTAAATGTGTTTTCCCCATGTTTTTGAAAACCAATTCCCGAAAGAAACTAATATTTTGGGTGTGCTAGGTGAAGGTGAGGACTAATTTTCTTTTTGAAGCATTTGTATAGCTCCTAAAAGCCCTCAAAAAAAATCAACTAAGGTGACATTTGTGTTTTGGCTGAATATATAAAGTTAAAATATTTGACTTTTTGTATTCATTAAAAGTAATATATTAATATCAATCAACATAACTAAGCCGAATCTATTAATAACAAGTCTGATTTAATTAGTTGATTGATATCAATAGATTATTTTTAATTGAATAGAAAAAATTAAATATTTTAACTTTTTCTGTTCAACCAAAAGATAAATACTAAAAAAAATATCGGTGTTTGCAGAACTGAGAAGAAATTGAGAATGTTGAATATCAATTAGAGGTATAAAATTCAGAGTTTTGACCATGATTTGATGATTATATTTGAAGTAATTATTTGAATCTGAATCTGAATTGTGAATACCTAGAGATTGGAATACAACTTGAAGCCTAGTACCATCCAGATGTGTAAACAATGAGAGAAAAGGGTGCCACCGAAAGAAGTCAATAAAATATATCAAAAATTGGTGGATTCCATGCGCAGATGGTGAATCGTGTCGTTGAATTCACAGCTCATGGCATTAATGCAGCCTAAATTTAAGGATACATACCTGGCTGATCAACAGAAGAAACATTCCCCTTTCCTCCATTTATTTTCCTAGAAAATGAAGGAATACAAGAGAAATTAAGTACACACTGCAATCATCTCATTCCATCACCAAAGATCTACCTACATGAATCGCTCCTAGGATTGAAATATGAGCGGACCGATCTACCATTCCCAACTCAAGATTTAGGTTGACATGAACAAGATTTGAATAGATTAGGGTTGAACTTGAAACTTGTATTTTATTTTTTTTTAATAAAAACTCTAAAGCTTCAAACCCACCCCTGCTTTGATTACACATCCCCAAATGCATCAATTAGGGGCAGGCTGAAGTGGGTTGCCATCCCAAATTGACAAGAATGATGAAACAATTTCTTTCTAGTCTTCTCTCTTTGATTCCTGAGAACCAAACATAGCCTAAAAGAGATCAAGTTTACAATAACTATTGCAATAATCAAAACTGTTTACAGGAGAAAAAGGCCTATGATAACATAGATTTCATGATCTCTATGAATAAATTTACAATAGACTTGAAGATTCCCTTAAAATGTGCTCTTTATTCTGTAAGAAAATAGTTACAGACACTTGATACTCAAGCCTCTAATATTCCACCTTACCCATTCCATAATCATCAGCATTTACATTAGCTGTAATTTGTTTGGCTGTCAAACCCCAAAATCTGAGGTTCCTTTACATCCAATCTTTCCTGCTCCATCCAGATTTTCCTTTTCTCTCCTAAGTTGGTGTGTTGCAGCTTTCTACCATAATGCAGAATGGACTTTCCTGAACCTGATGGGCACTAAATCTTACCAAATTGCATTGGTGCTGAGAACTGCATTTTTCTTTCAAATGAAGGTAGATGATTATCAGCTTCAATACCTGGTTAAAACCCACAAATAATCTACAAGTTAAAATATAGAGTCTAACTAGCCATCTCAAGTGCAATACTTCAGCAATTAATATAAGTACTTACATTTCTCCTTAAGTCGGATATTCTGGCTTAGCCACGCAAATTCATGCCATAGCCATTAAGTTTCCAGGATTTAAGCTGCACCATAAATATGAAGAGTTAAAAATACAAGTTTCCTACTTGAGAAATGCAAAGAACAAGAATTAACATGAAAATATTAGAACATAACATATTAGTCAATGACTGCTCTGGAAGTTATATTCAGCCAACAAAACTTTAGGGGCAGCATTCTTTGCAGTCTACCTATGGACACCCAAACCCAGAGAGGGAAGGGTCACTCTTGGGCATCTCTTCCTCATCCATCTTAACCATTTCCTCATTTTCGTTCCTAGGGGTTTTAGAAATTGCACTTAATGAATTCAACTTAAGCCTAATTATCCTGAAATTTTTCAATTTGTCTAAGCAATTCACCATAGCTCTTGGTTTTCAATCTAGTTTCATAAATCATAAATTGTAAAGAAATAGGCCATTCTATAGAACTTTCCTTTATGTATCCAACCAATGCATCTATAATAGTCCCAAAAAAATAGGGGATTAATTTGAGCCTTTAAAAAATAGGGACTTAATTTGAGCCTAATAATTTTCATTTTAACTGTCTTTAATATTTTGTTTATTAATAATGCATGACTATGTCATCCATCTTTGAAACTTCAGTTTATCGGCTTGATGCTCCTCAAAAAATCTACTAAATTATATCCCTAGGAATTCCATAATATGATTGATCTAGGAGAGTAAATGTGCAAAATTTAGATAAACTTTGGTCAAGCTACAAAATATTAACACTCACAAGAAAAGGATTCCTCGGTGTCAATTGTTTCCTCATTATTTTTAAGATATTGCTGATATAGAGATTGATACTTTGCAGGAATATAATCCTTGAATCTGTTAACAATGGCAAACGAAAGAGTGAGATCCTGGCAAGTTATGATTAGAAATAATTAATCATAAAACAGCAACAGTATAGAATGTGAAAAAGGTAATGCATAAAAAAGAGAAAATAAAGTAATAAAACAAAATTGATGCAGATGATTTTCAGCCCCATAATTGACTAGTAGAACTTTTACAAGAGCACTTATCAATAGTATTGAATGTGAAAAAGGTGATGCTTGAAAAAGAGAAAATGAAACAATAAAACAAAATTGATGCTGATGATTTTTAGCCCTATAATTGAATAGTAGAACTTTTACAAGAGCACTTATCAAATTCAAAGCATAACACATGTAACTGGCAAGCAACCTTAGAAGCAAATGAGCTAATTTTTTGTCCAATCAATAGATAACCCACTTTCTAAGAAACATATGTTTGAGTTCATTATTGTAGGTTTCTTAAAGATCTATGATTACTGAAGAGATGGTTACTCCAAGCACAATCAATAATTATGCATACTGAGCAACTAGCAAAATGTGCGTCTCCTAATATATTTTCCAAAAAGCAACTCCAACAAAAATAAGGGGACTTTTGCAAACAGAATCTGATGCTAGACATGATATATTCTATTACCAGTAGTCAGAAACATGCATAGACTCGAGTTCAATAGTAATATTTTAATTCTTTTTATTTATTTAGATTTTGTAACTGTGTACCAGTAGGAAGCACAGATTTCAAAGAACTTTCATGGTGCAGTCAGCCCTATATAATTTGGGAGGCCATCTTGTAAAATATGAACTCAACCTTTCATTTTGAAAACCTGAGCTGATTCATTTCAATTCAAGAAGCTTTGTAAAGGAAGTTTAGAATTTGATGAGAGAAAGAATGCATCAGCAGTTAAGAATATAGGAAGAAGTGGCTGGTTCGTTTATTTGGTCCTTTTGAGGAACATTCACTCACTTTAAAATGACAGAAAGACAAAGAGAGTTGGGAACTGTACCAGAGGCAATGATAATTATTTCATTGGAAGGCAAATATGGTAGATTCCTTGAACCGCTCATTAAACCCTTTGGTTGTTGATAGCAGGAAGAGGGACAAGTTAGGTTGCTGATAGTGGGAAGATGGATAAGTTGGTTTGGAAAGCTTCAAAGAAGGTCTTTCTCAATTAATTACAGGTCTATGGCATCTTGGTGAGCTTTCTCCTTTTCCAGTTGAAGAGATACAGAATTTAAAGGAGTCGTCTAAAGTTTGGATCTTTGTTTGGGAGACAACTTGGAAGAATATTCTCACATCTGATCAACTTATAAAGTGAAGTTGGTCTATGGTAAATCAGTGTTGCATCTCAGCAGAACACATTCTTCTACACTATGATTGGACCTCAAGTTTATGGTCTCTGGTTTTCACTTTGCATGGTGTGTTTTGGGTTCTTCCTCATTTGATCAGAGACACCTTACTCAGTTGGCATAGCATTTTTTGCTGGGCAGATCATAGAAAGATTTGGACATTGATCCCTTTGTGCCTCTTCTGGACCATATAGAAAGAGTGCAAACATAGAACTTCAAATAGAGTGGCCAATTTTGGCTATAAAAAGTGCATTTCTAAAAACGTTGTACATGGCTACACAGGGAGTCTAAAACTTTATTTGTTGATCTTGTAGATGGTATGGGAGTTGGCTAGCTAGTCTGGTGTTACACTAGCTAAGTTTTCTTTGTACATGCTCTTTGTGTGTGTGTGTGTCTCCACTATACTTTGTGTGTACATGAGTTGCACCCCTTGTTGTTAGGTATGTCATTATATATGTACTTTTCAAATTTGCCAATCAAAAGAGTTAAAACAGGAGAGCAATAGGTGCATCTACCTACATTCAAGATACGTTCAATTTTCCTCCTTTTCCGTTCTTTTTTTTTTTTTTGCTTATCATAGGTGGTAGTTGAGGCACAAAACAAACTCTGATAAATGTGATACTAGCAATGAATTAGAATAATAGATGGTGCTTTCTACAAGAAAAGCACCTGTTGCATTGAACCACACTAGAAACATTTACAAAGTGCATTGTACAAAAGAAAATAAATAACAAAAAAAAAACTGCCATTGCATATCAAATTAAATGGTTTAAACACCCAAGTGCAGTTTAAGGCTGCAATCAGTGCTCTAGCTGATTTTTGTTCATATTAATTTGAGGTGTCTGATTAGCAATGAACCTTAGCACCCAGAGTCAAAGGGCCATGAAAAGTAAATAATAAGAAACCTTATAGAAGAACTCAAGCCTAGATTTTGAATTTGCAGGCAACTGTCACTGATACAATTATAGATAGTACTTCATACCTTTTAAGAAGAGGCAGCCTCTCAGGCCCAGAAAATAATCTAGCAATGGATTCTAGAACTTGGCCTATCTTCATTGCTTTGGACTTCAGAGCCTTCATGAAACCCACAAATTCTTTATATTCAGCAGTGCTGAGTTTCTCTTGAACCTGTAAGGTTTAAAGTCCAAAAAAAAATAATCAAGCTAAGGTTGTTCTTAGATTCTTAATATGGTAGAACATATGTAAATTTGACAAGTGAAAAGCTAAGGCAGAAATACTTCTGCAGAATCCAATGCATGGTTATTTTGGACCCATTTTTACCCAGGAAATGCATCTCAAGAAGCAAGTTTAAACAGCAGGTGCAATACTTTCTGGAAATTTCGTGGGAAACAAATAGTCAACTTTCAAAAAAAAAGTGGGGGGGAGATGATTTTCTTCACTATTAATGCTTCCAGGAAATTCTTTTGCTAAGCCCCTTTTGGTGATAACAGAGTCACATCCTCAAACCATATGAAAAGGACCCTCCAATATAACTGTTATTTACATGTCAAAGCATGCAACACTTGACCATGTTTTGAGGTTTCTATCTTGGGAACCTCCTTTTGTGTCAGCAACCAATCCAAACATTCAGTTTTCATGTTGGGCAGTTCTTAGACTTGTTCATCACAGAAAATGTTGACACTAGTGAATCATTTGTGTTACCAAAATACTTCACCTGAATTAGAAAAGCAGATCCTCTTGTTTCCTTATCACTGCAAGGTACAGGACTAGACTGAACACCCTTGCCTTTCTGACTGAGGAACTCAGCATCCTTCTTTGGAGCATCATCTTCAAGCAGCATGGCTGAACCAACCTGGGTCTCTCTGTTTGTGCCATCAGCCAACTGTGAATTATCATGTTTCACTGAATGATTCGCCAAATGGTCATTTGATTGTGCATTTTTTACCATAAATGGATGATGATGGGACAATTCAAAATTCTGCATCGCATCTGGATCAAGTTTTGCTATTCTACGTTTCTTTGCAGTACAAGTAACTAAAACTTCTTTGCTTGGTTTTTCACCCAATAAAGAACTATTAAAGGAATAAGGCATTTCACTGTTTGAACATTGCATAATTTTCCTCCCAGGGATTAGCAATGATTTCTTTTTGGAGAACAGATCACTAGGACTGCTCAATGTTAAAGACTGATTTTGCTCATAAGGAGTCAGAGATGAACAATTAGCAGGAAGAACTCCTCCCAATTGACTAGAAAAGTTGCCTCTTTTAGCTTCAAGTACAGAAGACAATGGCTTCACAAATTTATCTTTATCCATTGAAATAGTCTGCAAATAAAGATTAACTGAGATGAGAAAAGGAGGAAATTGTTGAGACAAATAAAAATTCCAGGACATTTTATAACATAAAGCATGATAATATACAAAGAAAAAAATCAATGTTACCAGAGGAGTGAGAGAGTTTTCTTCATAAGATCTTTCCAGGGGCTTGGCAATTTTCATCTCATTTACATCCCCTGTATAAAGACATTTACCATTAGCTGTGCACATTGAAACTATCTTTTTAATTGAACATAATAGAAGTCTCTGCAATCATCTATTACAATGGAACATCAGGCTAGTTGCATTAAAAAAATGAAGAAAGAAATCAGTGACTAAAATAGCAGTCTGGCAAATACACATTGTTCTCTAGGGTATTGAAATTTCTGCATAATCTAATTGAACATTTTCTGAAGAACCCATCTGGCATATCTTATAGCAATTGACTAGCACCAGCTAACTCAACAATACTTGAAATGATTTGTCTTAGACTCATAAGTATGTTTCACTTGGCCTTCTCTACATTGCACTTTGTCAACATAAAGCCCCGCCATTTTGACCGATTCCTACAAGTGTTTCATTTTCAATATCTGCCGCTAATAATTTGATAAACCAATATAACTTATTAGCCATAAGGCCATTGAATCTAGCACAGCTAAATAGTCACTAGGAATTAACTCATAAATTTCTTAATGCAAGAGTTCATCTCAAAGCAATTAGATTTAAAAGGGGAAATGAAAAAGAATAGCACAGAAAAACCACCACAGGCCAGTTTGATGATTTCAAAAGATCTGGAGTATCCTTCAACTGGTTCATCTAACTCCTCATCTAATACCAGTTTTGAAGCATGTTAATCTATCAATTGAACCCAAATGCTTAAGCTGTTAGGTAATGCATCCACGATATATATCAAGCTGATTGAGTTAAACCCTAATACCCCACCTCATGAGTGGCCTTCTTTGGGCTTGCACATGAAGTTTAAACTCATGACCTCTCAGGAACCAAGGCACCTATACCATATTAAGCTACCAATTTGATCCAAAAGTTCAAGTGGTTAGGTAATAGGCTCACAATGTGAATGCATGTATTCTTGAAATCAAACATAAGGAAGCTTAAAAATCCAAAGAAACATCAACTTCAGCACTAAGTCAAAAGTTGCTTGATGAGATTAGAAGAGCAATATAACCTGAATTCCCATGAGTGCACAAGTAAACAAATCCACAGCTCAAAGGCAATTTCAATAAATGGAGGCATAAATAAGTTGTCTTAGACAATTAATAGGCCTTTTCATTCTAATTCTTCCATAAGTGAACCAACATAAGTCCCTGGTTAAGATACATTTCTAATATTTCCATGCTACTACATGAGTCTGTACACAAACTGAGTGTTTTCTTTTATTTTCCCTTTTGAGTGTGATGTGGGTTTGTGTTTCCTAGTGTTCCCATAGTAAACCTCATATTCTTCCCTCGGGCACATTTATCAAATTCTAAATAAGCAGACACATCTGATCAGTTAAAAGTTTCGACTTTTTAGGGAGGAAAAAAAGATATGTCCTGCATGCTTTGTCCCAATTTTGTTAGTTGCCATCTTGACATATCACACCACATCTTGCTGATACAGAAATGTCTTAACTAATACACAACTTGACAACAGTAGAAATATCTCAAATTATGTCTAATTGCCACACCATCCTATTATCTCATCAAATTCACTGAGAGAATTGAGACAATTCTTTTTTTGACGGTACTGCATCATATAATGTCGTGTAATTGACAAAAGAAACTCTTAACAGTGGAAGATGATGTTTTCTTTTATAATGTTTGAGCACAAGCTCGGGATAGCACTGAATATAGTATGTATGTTTATTAATGTCTTATGAAACATGATATACTCAATCTATATGATAAAGTTGTTTCACCCAAAAAAGCAAAACAAACAGTACATTACATTGTATTGCATCTTGATTGCGTTTTTATACATGGTTGTCATATAACCAGGTAAAGAAACTCCAGGTTCTGATCAGTTACAGGCAAATAAAAATGAAAACCAAACAGCCAACTCTCAAATTTGTTGCTATAATGCAATCATGAAGTGCCTCCAAATAGCTATTTAGAACTATAAGCCTACTGATAGTCTGATAGGAGCAGTCTCAGAGGAACTAACCCTACAAAAATAGAAAATAACATTCTGCCAGAACCAAATCAGAATTTTTTGACATGATATAGACCCATGCAAAACCATAAGCATACTACAGCATCAGATAAATAATATATTAAAAAGACTAAAGTTTTCAACAGAATTAAATACAACCTAATTCCATGAAAGTTTGCTATGGAAATGAACTAAGGTACATGGAAATGAACGACCATAATCATGAACTTGATGAATATCATATCAATGGAAAATACTTAACCCCTGTCTTCAGCTCTTGACTTCAGCTGAGGAGGACCATGAGTTCCAGCATCTCGAAAAAAACGGGTTAATGTAAAAACTACATCCCCAAATTTGGAGTAACACTGCAAGCCCAGCAACAAGTAAGTACAGAAGCAATTGCAAACAACAGGCCACACCAAAACCTAAAAAGAAGCACCTTGATATGAGGCTGTATCCAGAGTGAAATTTGAGACTGACGGTTTGGATGTGCAAACCTGTTTACAATTTAAAACATGAAGCAAAACCAGAAACTGTGCAATGTATAAAAAGACTCAGAAATTTGACACAACTATATCTTCAAGAATTTTGTAGATCAAGGGACCAAGAACTAAATTATGAAGCAGGCTGCATTAATAGCAGCAAAATTCTTGACCATGAAGCTTCATATCAATTTAAGTTTGATTGTGGTTACCTTAATAAGCTACATAACCAACTATAAATGGTATATTTATCATTAAAGAAAAACCATTTAAAACTTGGGCATAGCCTTCCTACTGGGAAAAAAATAAAAAATAAAATTGAGCATACTCCAAATGTGGTGATACTTATCTTCCCTAGGTACTAAAGCTGGAAATTGAAAACAAAGAGATTAAAACTTGGTAGAAACATTTCAAAATCTTGTGCATATGGTCCGTGTCTAACTATAAAAGACACCAATCATATATGGAATATGCAATTACAGATGGGACATGTGATCTGAATTTGTGACTTAGGGAAGAAAAGAACATATTCTAAATGTGGTTCTGAACTTCAACCTGTCCATGAAGTTTAAAGTGCCATTAATTTGCTAAAATGTTCAGAAACTTTAAGGGAGTTCAAAACCAAAAAGCTAAAATTGATAGATAATGGCAAGAAAAGGGTAAAAGTGATTAGGTTTGATTAAACAACACGTTCTAAAAATCCACCGAGCAGACACCATAAACAACATACAAGAAAACCCAATGTGGGTTTCAGAAAGAGGGAGAAACTCTGAGGGGAAAAAACAGATAGGAATGTACTAAAAACCAAGTTAGAAAGATGGTGTTGGGAAACTCCAACAAAAGATTGCTACTTCCCCTGAACAGAATTGTTTCCAATAAAATGCAAGAGTTGGGAAGCATTGGACAGTAGTGGAAAGGATGGGGTCCTTAAAGTCCTTGCATTCATAAGGAGTTTCATGACTAGAAGATGGAGGTGACAAGCAACTTTTTAGCGCACATCATGGAGTGTCTTTATGGGGATCTGGTAAGAACGATCTACTGCAGAGGGTTGTGGGGAATAGGTGCTTTTCAAAAGACATGCTACTCTCCCATATCTTTCAAAATCTTTGAGAATTTCCCTGCTAAAGCTATTTGACTTCTTGGGCTTCTTTAAGGGTTTGTTCCTTAGCATGGGAAGCTATTTGGGAGAAGATTCTTATGATTGATCAGCTCATGAAAAGGAGTTTAGCCCTTGGCAAATACATCTTGTTTATGCAATGGCAGGAAGAAGTAACAAATCATTTGTATTATACTGTGCCCAGGCCCATATTCTCTGGTAGCAATCAAATCATTCATTGAAAGATGTGTCCCTGAAAATGTTTACTGATTGAGCTAGGATCCTTTGGGAATTTGACCTATCTCCGTTGAACTTTATTGAGGGTTTGGATCAGGATTAGGATGTATAGCCCTCAGTTTTGTTGCTTTCTTGCGCTTATTTCCTTGTTTGTTCTTTGGTACTATGTACTTGGGTTGCACACCTTCCCATTTTTTTAGGCCATTTTTAATCTAATTATTTTCTTTGCCTATTAAAAAACATGCAGTTGAAAGTTCCAGTACTAAATAAAAACCTTTCATCACAAAAGATAATTGCTCCAAAATCATGATGATGACGGATTACACGGCCAACAGCCTGATTCACAGCTCGTGATGCTTGTTGAGTGTACCACTCTTCTCCTGTCAAAACCTGTATTGGCAATGTCTAATTTAATAAGTAGGACAGTTGATAACATTACCAAAGAAAAACATGGCATTTCATAATTACAATATCATGATTACCTTACATCCTTCCTTTTGAGATAGACCCCGTTGATCCAAGAACTCACGTTTCAGACGAACCTGTTATACAAGCATAAAAGGAGTTTTAAAGAAAGTGTGACAATAGAAGATAATTCTCAATAGAAAGCAGTTCTTTGTGTGCTGTTCCACAAACACTCAATACATTTAAGTTAATGAGGGAGCATGACAAACAATTTTATGGAAACAGGCCATTCTTTCCAAAAGTCAAAAGTAGGAACATCAGAAGGAAAAAAATATTTATAAATAGAAACAAATTTTAAACCTGAGATATTTCCAAATGATTGTTCTAAGTAAGAAAGGAAAACAATATCATATCAGGAGCCAGTAATCCAAGAATATGCACATCCCCTTCAACAACATTAACCAATAACTATCTATGCTTTTAAATGAATTAACAATAAAAAAAAGTTGCATGAACAATGAAGTATTTCCAAAGTCCATACTAAGATAAATTATGTCATATAACTCATTGATGGCTTAATAACTCAAGCTAAAAGAAAATTGAAACCATAAATACTTGGGCCAACCGCACCTTCCTGATCATCAACAACTTCACTATTATACACTCACCAGTAATGAATTAAGACTTCATGTAGAGTTAAATGTAGAAAGCATCTTTGTCAAGATAAAGAGTCTCCCTTCTAACATATTCTAGCTTCAGGTACAGCATCTCCAAAAATTAAATATGATTTAACTCTTAACATAAAAAAGTTAAAGAAATTAAGATGGCTGTATTGCTTCATATGATAATATGTAGCCCACAGGAAAGTTATTAAAATGCAAGCTAAAGCTTAGGAAAAAAAATGCAACAAGAAGTCATACCTTAGGATCAGTCCTCGTGGCAAATGGTATACCAGTGATAACCACAGCTCTCCCAGCATGGTCAGCAAAATCTAGTCCTTCACTTACCTGACATATCAATAATGATTAACAAGTGTAATGAAACTGGAATCTCTGAAACGTAGTATAAAGTAAATAGATGAAGTAGAATATTGAAGCGAAGGTAAAACAAAAATTCTAATATCTCTAGGTGCTGTCTTAGCATTTTGTTTTCTTGTACAAGAACTATTTGGATATCAGGTGAGTCAATGAGAAATGCAAGCAAAGGTAAAAGTATGGAGACAACCATCAATGGAGGCTATCACAAACTAGGATAATCAATGCAGAGTACTCTTCTGACTAGTGCAGCAATATGGTTGGATTTGATTGTGTTGGGATTTTGGGAATGGGAATTGAATAGATTATTCTATGCAAAAATTTAAGGCTTTCAAACAACTGACTGGTGTACCCACACCCATGCTCATGTATACTAAAAGTTCCTGTTTGTCCATGCCCAGCATATTCGGACAATGACATCTCTGGAACAAAGAGAGTGATCTGGAGTAGGAATATAACAGCTGTTCCTGTTCATATTTTTTTCCTTCAAAGATAAGGAACAAACATTTAACAAAATGTTGTCAAATTACAACCACAGTCAACAGTAGAAACCAGCAGGCAGTGGTCACCAAAGCAACCAAATTCTGTAGAGAGCATTGTAGAAAGATAAGTTAAACATGCACAAAAGTGAAATCTGTTGATGTATTAGAATAGGTTGACAATTTCTGAAGATTACAAAGACTGTTTCACTATCATGACTCTTATAGTGACATGTTCGAGTTGAAGTTCAAAATTTGAAGCTTATGCAAGTATATTTTGAGTTAGATTACAATGGAATGATGGTATTACAAAATTCATAATTTAGGTGTAACTTAAGCACCCTGGGTACTTTGTTTGGAAATTTTTTTAAAAATTACTAGAGATTCCTATTTTTCTAAAATAAGTTTTCTAGTCTAATACAATTAAAAAACCTAGGATTTTGGTACAAAAGATTTTAAAAACTCATTTTAGGTGTACCAAATAGAAAACCCTAAATATAAAAAGACTTCATTATTTTGCCCTAGTTCCTAAAACTCTAGAAATCAAATTCATTTTTGAAGAATCATGAATGCCCTTTCAAGGAGGAAAGGCAAAGGTCGATGATTTGAGCCCCCAAGCCTCAATATGATTTTTAGGTTATTCACCAAGGAACATGAGGATGTGCTAAGTTGTGGACGAGAAAAATACATGTAGTCGGTCGGTATAAGACTTGTGGGAAGGAACATTTGGGCAAGTAAAATTGTGTATAATTCTTTCAAATTTAATGGATTTTTGTTGCAGTCAATAGACTTGTGAAATTTGCATTTTCAGAGGTTAAAGCAATCTCTATAGGCAATTTTCCACATATATTCAGTGTGTCATTGGATTTATTTTGGATTACTAGGACTCATATAACTTCTCACAAGGCTAATATAAAACCTAGAATTGAATCTAAATAACAAAAAAGGGTGATAATTGATTTAACTTAACCAATCTGAAACAGGCCTAAAAGTTATTAATTTAAGATATGTCATTTCGGCATAAAAATTGTGAGTGCTAACTATTTACCCCCCACCCCCACACACACCTCTTGGTAGCTCCTTGATCAAGAATACAATTTTACAAAATCCATGGTAAATTAGATTTAGGTTCGCTAAGATTTTTATTCAAACTTACTCCAATTGTTTTAAGGTCTAAACTACAGTGATTCACTCACTTTATATTCATGTAACTTAGATTGCCTATGTGTAGAATGTGTTACTCAAAAAAGGAGGAAAGGAAAAACACAACAAAGAAGACTTTGTAAATGTCCACTAGAGCATGACAAGAAAACACTGCTGACATTCAAATAATGGCCTACCTTGCCGCGACAAACAGCAAAAAAAACTGCACCAGACATTGAGGTGTCCTTTAACTTGTTCATGTAATCCTGCCAAAAAGCCAATTCACCTGACAGTCTCAAGCGAAGACAATATATAGCAAGAATGTGAACAAATGTCTATCGATTACATAGTTTATGTTACTTGCCTCAATTGAAGAAGGAAAAAGTGAAGATTGCCTAGGTTCTATAACGGGCTGCTTATGTTTGCAAATTCGTTCCCATATTGTACTAGAATTTGTTGAGTTGGCATGACTCTGCAAAAATGCAGCATAATTAGATCAAAGAAAGATGCAAACAGATGTCAATCTTGAATGATTGTGCTTGATTTCTTACTTTATTCTTCCAGCATCCAACGCATTGCTCCAAGATGTAGTAAGATGGAAAAAATACAAGCAGCCCATCGGGTACAATTCTAGCAAAATTGACTGGAAGATAAAATTCAACAATCAACTTCCTCAAGTAGTTCCTTTTAATAGTAGGGTAGATACCTTTTATAATTGATGAAGTAAAATTTAGGGCCTGTTGCTTCATAACAAAGTAATATTCAGCACAATGAATCAATGAAGTTACAGGTACATGCCTCATTTTCTGAAAGTTGCTTTTAAGAAGAAAACCATTAATTCCATCCAAGATATGGATGTTAGAAGACAAATAGTATAGACTCATCTACTCTTTTTTTAACTTCATCTCCTCCATAAATCTGATAAGTTCATGCTTCTTGTCTCGCTTCAGTCTTTTTAGGGAATATCCCCTTCCCCCACATCAGAAAGGACCTCACACCCACCCCCTCCCTATCCAAAGCAAAAGTAAAAAGCACTGGCCATTGGCTCAACACTATTCATACCTACATATAATTTGCACATTAACTGCAAATAATCAACACTCCAATAGCTTTATGACAGAGGCATAAAATAATATGTGCCATGATAAAGTATTTTGTGCAACAGATAATAAGTTTTGGTCACACAATATCTAATGAAATAAAAGTAACACCTTATCTACATTAAGAGAGAAATTAATGACAATGCGACTAACTGAGAGTTAAATGAAATCACTAGTTTATTTACACTTAATTCGTTTATCAAAATCTTTAGTTTCTTTGCATTAATATGTTTATCAAAACAGGTGAGCTTCCATCAGCAGCATATTATCATAATAATATGATAAATTTATTGAGAAACAGCATTAAAAATCTTTGTATTACATACCAATGGCATTCCCAAGCTCTTGCTTGTATTCTAGAGAATCACGAGTCCGATAAGAAGAGTTAAAAGAGCAACCAGATGGACCAGCTGGGACAACTCCAGCCCATATTTGATTTGAGGATATAACATGAGGATTTTCCAACCGAACAGGAAATTCTCTAAGATGGCAAACAAGTTAGATATTCTTTAGCAATAATACAAGTCATGACATAACCAAATGGAAAGGCAAAAACAATCTGCATCAAGTAACCTACAACTTCAGTTCCTGTGCAAATGATTCCAAGGGAGATAATGTGCCAGAAGTCAAAATGATAGAACTAACACCGAGCACAGAGAATTCCTCCATGGCAATTCCCGGATTGAAGCACCACCAGCTGAGTGTTCTGGATGCCTTACCTGCAAACATCAAGGGACATAGGTATATATAAGAATTTCAGTACTACGGTACTACCACCTAGTGGAAAATTTCATTCTTCAGCAACAAAATTGCACCAGTCTGCAGGACTAATCATTCTAAGAACCAGAGTAAAACCAGGAAGCCTTTATCTAACCTATATTAGGGTTGGCTTTAATTTTTTTATGAGCAGATCTCAACCTGATATCAACCTTCTGAACAGATACCATATTCCTGAAAGGCCATATTTAGGAGAGTGGGTAGGGGGAACTGGTGATATTAGTCATGCAGTTCAAAGAAGCTGCAATCATATTTTTATTTCAAAACACATAAAATTCTATGAAAAAATGATCATAGAAGAAGCCCAAAATTGGAATGGAAAAAGGAAATTGATGAATCTACATTGGCCGCATATGGCATGTATCCCAACTTTCAGGTAAAAGATATGTAAGGATCAATAGAACTTGGTTGATATTTAAATTCAAATGCCCTGAAAAATAATATTTTTGATGAAAACTTGAATAAATCCATGCAATACACATTCTGATAGTAAAGCCTTGAATAGACATGACAGACTGGGACTGTCCAAAATCTAAACAATGTGCATTGAGATCTTGCAAACCAAATTAATTTCTTCTTTGTTATAATGCTCAAATAATTTTACTTGGAAACTAAAAACTTGTCTAAGTTTGTGTATGTGAAAAAACAATGAAGGGATAATACATTGTAAGTTCAATATGGAGAAAGCATAATACAGAAATATCAGAATATAGGATAGCAAGGGAACCAGTACAAGTATGCAACCTTGGAGCATGGTACAATCATGGGAAACACATTTTAATTTTTACTCATTCAGAAGGTAAAAACCAGTTTTGGAACATTTTCTAAAACACTTCTCAAAAAAAGATTTCTGGAAACGGTTTTTAAATACAAATTTCCGATGTTTTCTAGAACAAAAGTCTGTTTGGGAACTTGGCATTTTCTCAACCTATATTCCACATTTCCAAATAATTTTTAAAAATAACTTTTATATGCTATACTTTATTTGCAATCATTTTCCATATTTGTATAATTATTTTTTAAAACAGCCCCCAAAATTAAGTGAAAATAATTGAAAGCAAATAAAATATTTTCTCAGAAAACAACTTGTTATCAGAACTCATTTCCAAAAAAACTGTTTTTTGTCAAAAAAAATACCAAAATTGTTTTCGAGTTTAAAAAAGAGTTTTTTGTTTTTAAGAACAGAGAACTATTTTTAAAAACAATTCCCAAACAAGTTCATTGTCTTTTCAACCATTACATGAGGATTAATCAATATTACATCTAAATATTACTTTTAACTCATCTAAAAATCTATACTAAGATTGTTAACAATATTTTCAATTAAAGTTCTTAATAGTACCACTGCTGCTGGCATTGCCAAGCCCTACACAGGCATAACCACCACTAACTCACAAATTTTTCTTTGCAACACCTGACCTTTAAAAATGACATTGATTTTTTAATGAATAAATGATGGAATATTAATGACTTCCATAAACATAAATTCATAATTCTATTCAGCTTTTCAAAAACTGTATTAATTGAATGGAAAATATCAAAACAAACACCATCTGTGCCACAGCCACTGCAACCTCACCGCATGATCCCTCTCCTCTACAGCTCTACTACATATTTATTTGTGACCGATTAAATGAATTTGATGCCAAGATAAACAAAATGGATCCCTCTCATAGATAGATATGTTGTTGTTAGATAGTGTACAGTTATTTTTAGTTATTTACTTTTCCTTTTCTTTCTTATTGTATTGTGGGTCCCACTAGCATGTATATATATACAACCCAATGTGTATTATTGCATAGTTTTTTAATAACAAAAATTAGGGATTCTCCGTTTTCTCTCTTTTCACATGGCATCAGAGCCTAGGGAGAAAAACCTAATTATTTCCGGTTTATCCGTGAATCAATTCTAGGGAACCTTTCAGCGACCGTGTTTCATTCCGGTCACCTTTCCCATCTCTCGACCCTTATCGCCATTAGAAAACCTACATCGCCGTCAACTTTTTCCGGCGATATTTTCCGACACCGACCACATCATCAGGAGCGCAAAGAGGAAATCTGATCTTTCCTCAAAGCACCGGAGCCAAACACCCATCCACGCGCCTCCCACGCACCGTTTTTCTCCGGCGGCTTAAATCCCACGCGCCGGCGTGTGAGGGCGCGTGGCCCATTTTCTAGTGCCGAGCTTCCATCAGCAAGCTTGTCCCACACCGTCTTGCACTTCTAAGTCTCCTTCAGTCCTCTCCGAACCCTGTTTCTCCTTTTTTTTTTGGCATTTCAGCCTCCTCCGGCCTCCGACGGCAGCTCTCCGGCCTCCGACAGCAACTTCCTTCCTTGGCCGAGACCTGTGTTTGCCTTGGGAAGGCCTCTTCTTCATCTCCAGTCACTTTTCTCCTTTTTTTGGGCTGTGCTCCGTCTTCCCTTTAGGGCTCTCTTCGATCCAAACATATTTCGTTCTCCAGATAAGTAGATATGGCTACTAAAAATTCCATTTTTTCCTCTATTATATCTGGATCTCCTATGATTACTTCAGAGAAATTGGTTGGCAGTGAAAATTAATTGTCCTGGTCTGCCTCTGTGGAGCTTTGGTTTATGGGTCAAGGTTATGAAGATCACCTTGTTACGCAGGAGGCGG
This sequence comes from Vitis rotundifolia, assembly GCA_030254885.1. Classification (NCBI taxonomy): domain Eukaryota; kingdom Viridiplantae; phylum Streptophyta; class Magnoliopsida; order Vitales; family Vitaceae; genus Vitis; species Vitis rotundifolia. The sequence goes on from CM058159.1 coordinate 3,696,079, forward strand.
ATATCCCTGAGGTTAACAGAGTACAATGAAGAAAGATAGATGCACAGTTATGAAGTGTGTTATGACAATCAGTTGATCCTAAGATTCTGCTTCATTTTCGGGCTTACAAAACATGTTTTAAATTTTGGAATCAAGCGAAAGGGCTATACACGAATGATATCCAACGTCTTTATAAGGTGGCTTCTTCTATTGTCAGTGTCAGACAATAAGACATGGATTTATCTACTTATATTGGCCAGATCGCCTCTCTTAAGGAGGAATTCTTAACCGTGATGCCTCTTACTACTGATGTTGGGGATCAACGAATACAGATTGACAAGTTCTTCATGGTTCTTACACTTATTGGCCTCCGTCCAGATCTTGAGACCGTCCGCGATCAGATTCTTGGCAGTTCCTCCGTTCCATCCTTAGATGATGTGTTTGCTCGCCTCCTCCGTATCTCCTCCACTCAGACTTTGCCATCTGATCACACTTCAGATTCTTCTGTGTTAGTTTCTCAAACTAACTCTCGAGGAGGACTCAGTGGTAACCGAGGTAGAGGCCAACGTCCTTATTGCACCTATTGCAATAAGCTTGGCCACACTTGTGATCGGTGTTATCAGTTACATGGGCAGCCTCCCCGCACTGCCCAAATGGCCCAGTCATCTGATCCTCAGCCGCCTCAGCCTCTGAGCTCCTCCACATCTCAGGATATTTCCCTCACTGACAATGGATATGATCAGGCCACCAAGTCAGCTTCTATTGCTTCTGTTGCCCAGACTGGTAATTCCTCTGTTTGTCTTACCCACACATCTTCTCTTGAACCTTAGATTCTAGATTCTGGCGCTTCTGATCACATATCTGGTAATAAGGATCTTTTCTCTTCTATTACTACTACCTCTGCCTTACCTACTGTTACCTTAGCTAATGGTTCTCAAACTGTGGCTAAAGGCATTGGTTTGGCACATCCTCTCCCTTCTCTACCTCTCACTTCTGTCCTTTATACTCCTGAGTGTTCCTTTAATCTTATCTCCATCAGCAAAATCACTCGTACTCTTAACTGCTCTATTACTTTTTCTGATAAATTTGTGACATTGCAGGACCGACGTACGGGGAAGACGATTGGCATAGGACGTGAGTCTCAAGGCCTTTATCACCTCACCTCTCCTTCAACTCCTGCAGTTTGCATTTCCACTGATACTCCCCTCCTCATCCACAGTCGCCTAGGCCACCCTAGTCTATCCAAGTTCCAGAAGATGGTCCCTCGTTTTTCATCTTTGTCGTCGCTTGCGTGTGAGTCTTGTCAGCGTGGGAAACATACTCGTGTCTAGTTCCCAAAGCGTTTGAATAATCGGGCAAAGTCTCCTTTTGAACTTGTCCACATTGATGTTTGGGGTCCTTGTCGGACCGCGTCTACTTTAGGATTTCAGTATTTTGTCACTTTCATTGATGACTATTCTCAATGTACTTGGTTATTTTTAATGAAAAATCGAGCTGAGTTATTCTCTATTTTTCAAAAATTTTATGCTGAAATCCAAACCCAGTTCAATCTTTCTATTCATGTGTTACGTAATGACAATGCCAGGGAATATTTTTCTGCACCATTTACTTCATTTATGTCCCAACATGGGATCCTTCATCAGTCTTCTTGTGCTCATACTCCTCAACAAAATGAGGTAACTGAACGTAAGAATCGTCATCTTGTTGAGACAGCTCGTACTCTCCTTCTCCATAGTAATGTTCCTTTTCATTTTTGGGGGGACGTTGTTCTTACAGCATGTTATTTGATTAATCGTATGCCCTCATCTATATTACACGATCAGATTCCTCATTCCCTTCTTTTCCCTAATCAACCACTTTATTTCCTTCCTCCTCGTGTTTTTGGTTGTACTTGCTTTGTTCATATTCTCACTCCTGGACAGGACAAACTTTCTGCTAAAGCCACCAAATGCATCTTCTTGGGATACTCCAGACTTCAAAAGGGTTATCATTATTATTCATCTGAGACTCATCGCTACTTTCTCTCCGCTGATGTCACCTTCTTTGAGGACTCACCATTCTTCTCCACCTCTGAGTCTCTTCCTGTTTCTGAAGTCTTACCCCTTCCCATTATCTCCCCACCTGATGCAGTGCCTTCTCGCCCACTTCAAGTTTATCATCGGCGTCATCGTGTCGCTGTTCCTCCTTCTTTGGCCAAGGTACCTGCTGACTCACTTCCTATCCCTTCGGCTTCTCCTGCTCCAGCTCTGCCTCCTTCTACTGACTTACCCATTGCTCTTCGGAAAGGTAATCGATCTACTCGTAATCCTCATCCCATTTACAATTTTTTGAGTTACCATCGATTATCTTCACCCTATTCTGCATTTGTTTCTGCTATATATTTTGTTTCTCTTCCCAAGAGCGCCCCTGAGGCTCTTTCCCATCCACGCTGGCAACAGGCAATGGTACATGAAATGGCTGCTTTACACTCCAATGGCACTTGGGATCTTGTTGTTTTACCTTCTGGTAAATCTACAGTTGGTTGTCGTTGGGTCTACACAGTTAAGGTTGGCCCTGATGGTCAGGTTGATCGTCTTAAGGCCCGCTTAGTTGCTAAAGGCTATACTCAGGTTTATGGTTCTGATTATGGCGACACTTTCTCTCCTGTTGCCAAGATTGCTTCTGTTCGTCTATTGCTCTCCATTGCTGCTATGCGTTCTTGGCCTCTTTTTCAGTTAGATATTAAAAATGCTTTCCTTCATGGGGATCTTGCTGAGGAAGTTTATATGGAGCAACCACTTGGTTTTGTTGCTCAGGGGGAGTCTGGTTTAGTGTGCAGGTTACGCCGTTCTCTATATGGCTTGAAACAATCTCCTCGAGCATGGTTTAGCCGTTTTAGTTCTGTTGTTCAAGAGTTTGGCATATTTCGTAGTACAGCAGACCATTCCATTTTTTATCATCATAACTCTTCGGGGCAGTGTATTTATCTGGTAGTTTATGTGGATGTCATCGTCATTATAGGCAGTGATCAGAATGGTATTCAGAAACTAAAGCAACACCTTTTCACCCACTTTTAGACTAAAGACTTGGGGAAACTCAAGTATTTCTTAGGGATTGAGATAGCTCAATCCAGTTCTGGTGTGGTTCTTTCCCAAAGGAAATATGCTTTAGACATCTTGGAAGAAACCGGTATGTTAGACTGTAAACCGGTAGACACTCCTATGGATCCAAATGTCAAACTTATACCAGGACAGGGGGAGCCTTTAAGAGATCCTAGGAGATATCGGCGACTTGTAGGTAAACTGAACTACCTCACCATTACTCGTCCAGACATTTCTTTTCCTGTAAGTGTTGTTAGTCAATTCCTACAGTCACCATGTGATAGCCATTGGGATGCTGTAATTCGCATTCTTCGATATATCAAAAGCACACTAGGCCAAGGTGTGTTGTACGAGAACAAAGGTCATACCCAGGTGGTTGATTACACAGATGCAGATTGGGCTGGCTCACCCACAGATAGACGTTCCACTTCCGGGTATTGTGTTTTTATTGGAGGTAACCTAATATCCTGGAAGAGTAAGAAACAAGATGTAGTGGCCAGATCTAGTGCTGAAGCCGAGTATCGAGTTATGGCTCTGGCAACATGTGAACTCATATGGCTGAAACATCTTCTTCGGGAGTTGAGATTTGGAAAGGATGAACAGATGAAGCTCATTTGTGACAACCAAGCTACTTTGCATATTGCATCCAATCCAGTCTTCCATGAAAAGACCAAACACATTGAAGTTGACTGTCACTTCATTAGAGAGAAGATCGCATCAGGATGTATGGCGACTAGTTTTGTCAATTCAAATAATCAACTAGCATATATTTTTACTAAATCTCTCAGAGGTCCTAGAATTAAATACATTTGTAACAAGCTTGGTGCATATAACATATATGCTCCAGCTTGAGGGGGAGTGTTAGATAGTGTACAGTTATTTTTAGTTATTTACTTTTCCTTTTCTTTCTTATTGTATTGTGGGTCCCACTAGCATGTATATATATACAACCCAATGTGTATTATTGTATAGTTTTTTAATAACAAAAATTAGGGATTCTCCCTTTTCTCTCTTTTCACAGTTGTTATTACTCTTGAAAAAAAATTATTTGTTTATTTATTTATAAGATTCAACAAACTGTTGGCACCAATTATTTATTTATATATTTATAAGATTCAGCAAACTGTTGGCACCAATCCTAAATTTTGTACCTGCTGCTTCTAATTTTGATATGATCAACTTCCTTTATTTTTTTTTTTTTTACATATTATATTAAATTAAAGGTAAAGGTGTGAAACACAACCTACTGATTATTGTATTCTATGCAAATGCCTTGCTATAACTATACCATAGGCTCATCATATAATAATACCTCATGATCTAAAGAAACTATGTAGTCAAATTTAGCTGTCTCAATTCCTGAAAGATTAAACCAAAAACTCAAGTCCCTTTGGAGTTTCCTTCTTGACAAAGAATTATCATTAAGTTTGTGACTAATAATGCATGAGAACTAAAGTATTTCATTTAGAGCATTACATTATAAACATAATTGATAATTTGATAACTGAAAAACTAACAGTAACAACAATAATTGAAATGAAAGATCATGATAGAAATCAAGAAAGAAAAATACAAACCAAACACAAAAAATAAAATAAAGTTCCCATCAAGCTTAATGGAATAAAGAAAGTCCCTATAATACCTTTTAAGGCATCTGCAGCATTTGCTTCAATTTCCTGGACATGAACCTTAAATTGACAGACAATTTCAAAGATAGACAATTTCAAAGTCAGACAATCAGCTCATTGTTGGACAATGAAGACAAATGCAAGACATCCATTCTGAACTAATGATGCACCTGAAGTCCTACATGCTCCTCAGAATGGCAAAGACATAGCAAGTTTCAAACTTACACTATAGAATTTTGCATGAGCATTACCACCATCTCTGAAGATTATTTTAAGAATGTCACTCATGGTCTCTAGCCTGCAGATGGTACTCTTTGTCTTTTGGGCCGCTCCTTTTGCATCTAAAGCATAGAAAAATATCTTATAAAAGACAAATTAAAGCAACAAAACTATTACCAATGTTCTAGAATATGAATCCCCCAAACTGTAAGCTGATTAATCATGAGAAAAATAAAAACATATAAAAGAATACATGTCTTCTTATAATAAAAAGTTAACCAGATGCACTTGGCCCATTTACAAAGGCACTATTAAAAGTTGGCCCAATTAGCAGAAATATCAGTAGTGCCAGCACAAAGACTGCTGGAGCTTACCTTCCTCAAGAAGCAAGGCAGCTTCCTCAATTATATCAATAAGCATGGTGGCAGTTTTGTGCGTAATATTTAAATCAGCTAGTAGTTCATAGATATAAGGCCCAGGCCTAGTAAAACCCAGTTCCTTGGACTCAATAGGCACTTCAGCAATCTGCTTCTCAAGCTTCAAAAGAAGTGCTGCATGTAATGCACAATTAAAAAGTGAGGAAATGTGTCCACCAGTAAATACAATTACAATGACAGTGCGTCACCAGCAGAATGACTCATTTACAATGTGTGCTACAAAATTTTTTGCAAAAGCATTAAAATCTCAGCATGTAGTCGCCAGCATCACTATGGACCCAAAGAAACTGGTTACACACTGGCTCAGTAACCCAAAAACATTTTAGAAAAACAGTGCCAAAATGCATTGCAAAACACTTGTAATGACTAATGAATGGCAACTTCAATATACATTCAGGATTTAATGAAAAGCATAATTTGACTTGCCTCTAAGAATAGCAAAATTATCTGGATTACATGATTTATCATTTGCTTTTTCAATTTCCCTCCTTGATATAGAAAGGTCAACACAATTTTTTGCTTCAGAAATGCAAGCCGTCAGAAGCCAAGAAGGCAAGTCAAAAGAGGCTGCATCTGCACACAAGCCTTCCTGCATTTCATGAGACACACAATTTATTTTTTATAGTGGCTGAGTTCACAAAGAATACAAATCAATAAACCTGCATTAGCTTCTGCAAATTACTCATTTATTATCACACAAATAAGCTCCGAACATAACAACCAAAAAAAAATGAGGAAAAGAAACAAGTGTTCAAGGACCAACTTACATCTTTTTTTAATAGGCAAACAATAAATGTGTGTTGGTTTAAGGGCCAACATACATAATCTCTAAATTTCTCCAGGAAAAAAAAAGTAAAAAAGAACTGCAGTTTCCTGTACCAGGTTGTGAGCTTCATCAAATATGAGTATGCTGTTATTCCAACAAACACTAAGAGATTTTCTGTTGCCACGATCAATGAGATAGTTATAAGGTGCGAATAAAATATCAACAACCTTATGAAGCTCTCGTGATACATAATAAGGACACCTACAAGAGCAAACAAAATACAAAAAAATTAGTATAATTCTGACTTGCAAAATGAGGAAAACATATTTGTGAAGGAAACTTTATCTTTTTGGTACAAAGAGACAATATTATCAAGAAAACCTACGGTCCATTGCTTCTTCCAATATTGACCAAGTCCTCTATGTCAATAGGGTCATCTCCAAGACCAGGATTGTACTTCATGAAATCTAAACAAAAAATAAGACAAGAGAAAAAAAGAAAGGCATAAAGGAAAGTCAGACCTGTTTGGAATAATAGCTAGATCACAACATCAAGATTTTTTTTTTTTTTTTTCTGAACAGTTAAAGTTTCTATACATCAAGAAGAGCTTCAGATTTTAGAGATAGAGTAGTTCAAAATTTCAATACCATCTGTAGAACCTTCAAAAAGATAGTTCAGGTAGATACCAACATTTTCATCATCAGAACTTTTTTCTGATCTTTTTACTTCAAAGCGTGGATGTGGCAACGAACACGTAGATTTATCTAGGGCAAAAGGAATAAAATAAACTACATTAAATGTTCTGCTGAGTTTCAGGTATAGGCACTCCTACATGAGATTGATTGAATAAAAAAATGATTTGTGGGTGTGTCTACTTTGCCGGTTAACCAATTGCTGATTTACAAATTGCTGGACTTAATGAGCTCCTCAAATCCCATTAAGCCATTCTATTATATTGTCACCACTACATTTTCTTTGAGATCTGCTGTCAGCTATATGAAGTCAAAAAAACAAATTGCTTAATGTACATTTCATGTAATAGGTCTATCCTAAAGCTAAAAGCTTCTAAAATTCAAAGGGTCTATTGAAGATATTTTTAAAAGCAGTTTTTAATAGTCATCAAGAACCAAATTTTGTTTAAAAACTCAGATACAACAAACAGTTTTTGTCAACTTATTGCACTTATGTACAATACAAAGATTTCCAAATATTCTCCATATCGTCAAAATTTTCTTAGAATAATCCACAAGAATACATCCAAAAATATCTTAAATTTGTTCACAAAAAATAATTTGCTTTCAAAACAAATTCTCAAAAAACTGTTTCAGTTAAAAATTTTTCAAACGTGTTTCAAAAGCTAGAAAACTCTTTTCTATTTTAATGAACAGAAACTGTTATAAAAAATAGTTTACAAACAAGCCTAAAATGTCTACAACCATGTATTAGGCATTATCTTCCCATGAGGGTTGTGGAATGTTGAAATTTGGATGTTATTTCTAGGCTTTTGGATATTATTTGTTATTTGATTAGCTAGTTTATCTACTTTAGGCAGATTGCTTTATATGTTTAGAAGTAGAGGAAGTTCAGTTTTTAATTCTTCACCATATTTGAATGATATTTAATTACCTTGTTTAGTGGGTGTTTGGCAAAACTTAATACTTATTACTTATGACTTAAGTTGACTTTAAGTTAAACTATTTTTAAGCTGTTAACTTAAAATTTATTACTTTTTTTTTTTTTTGATAACTCGGTGTTCTCCCTTACCAATTGGGCTATCCTAACGGGTTATTACTTATTTTTTACTTTTAAGTATTAAGGTAGTTTCGTAAAGTTAACTTAAAACTTATTATAAATCATCAAATTGACACATTTACCCTTATTAATTTTAACTAATATTTATCCTCATTGATTTTAATTCATATTTATTTTCATTAATTTTAAGTAATAAATCTATTTATTAAATATTCATATTTAAATATTGTGGATACATAAAATAACCATAAAATATTTATTATAAAAAATGAGTTATGGATGTTAAATCATAGTTCTAAAATATACTCTCACTAGTATTGGCAAATGAGGCTAAAAAATTTTGAGACTAAGAATAAGTTAACTATTTTAATTTAATACTTTAGATTATTTTTTACTTTAAGTCGTAACATTAAGTTATTTTGTCAAACATGTTTAATCTATTTAATGACTTAAATTAAGTTATTAAGTTATTAAGTCATTAAGTTAATTCACCAAACAGCCTCCTAGTCTTATGCTTTTTAGATCTTTCTTAGACAAATAATTCCCCTTTTAATACAAAAGTTAGGGAAACTAAAGATTGGATGTGTATGGACTCTGTTGTTATATAATTTTTTTTTTTTTTTTTTTTGATAGGTAAAGTAGAAGATCTATTAAAAGAAAGATGTCAAAAGAGTGATTAAAGATATACAATACCTATACACCCACCACCAAAGCGGCCAAAAGAGGAAAAGAAAACATCCAAACACTGTTGTTATATAATAACAATGGCATAGTATGGAACCGCACACTGTGCACAATCTTGGGTTCAATTCCTACCACAGGTTGAATGCCCTGGATTACCCGGTGCTAGTTACGGTGGGCGCAGTTAGCACCCCAAGGTTTGGGTCCCCATGGAGAGTTCAAAGAACTCGACCATGCAAGGTACCTTGGTTATCAAAAAGATTAAAAAATAAAAATAGCATGGAACCTCACACTGATTATAGTTGAACTTTGCACTTCTTTTAAAATGATTTAGGACTCCTTGTAAAGTGTAGCAACAAAGTACCGTTTTTTGAGTTTATGACCCACATGAAAAAAAAAAAAAAATTTACTACTAAAGAGTAGGGAAGATCACTGCCTAAGTACTGTAGCACTCTCAAAAGATGGTGGGATCAGTTACCACAATATTAACCTTTTACTGCTATTTGCGAGCAACAGAAGCGCCTTCTAATCTTCATGGTTTGAAGATTGTTAACCTAATATACATTGTGAGCTCCAATCCTAACAGCTTAAGTTTTTAGAAGAGTTGGCAGTCTAACATAGCATCAGAAACATCAACCTGCAACCATTCTATCATGCCTAATAAATCTGCCACAATTTTCCCTAAATACTAACCAATCCTAGAGAAATACACTGCTGAAACTCTGTTTAAAACATAATCATCCTCCTGCAATTCAACCTAAGCCTTACCCTATAGCAACCACTCTACTCCCTAACCCTAACTAATCTGTTGTAAGTCTCTAATCACTTTGAATCACCCTAACTAAACTTCTGTAAGTCTCAAATCACTTTGAACCTGGTAATTTTTTTAAATTTCTAGCCATCTTTTCAGCAAATCGGATCTACTTGTCTACCTTGATTTTTTCCTATTTTCTGTTTGGTTCACCTATTCAGATATCTTCTTCTGTGACTTTCTGTTTGCCACTAGCTGTTTCTTCTGGTTGCTTGCTGATGCTCCTCGAGAATTGGGTTTTCAAACAAATGCAGGAATGACGAAATAAGTGATATGATAGGCATTACCACACAGTTTTAGCAAAATGACCTCAAATGTTTCCTTAGAGCATGTGGAATTGGTTTTCTTGGTACCATCATAAGCTTGACACGGATTTTTTTTTTTTTTTTTTTTGATGGGCAATAAAATTTATACATACATACATACATACATACATACATACATATATATATATATATATATATATATATGGAAAAAGAAAACTACTTGTGCGGAGAGTGAGTTGTCCTTAGCTCAAATGCAGTCAATATAGCACAACTTAAACCTCAAGGCATTGCAAAAGGCAGATAGTGGCAGTTAGAATACAATGAAAGCAGTGACATTCATTATATATGTTCTAATAAAAAAAATATATTCATTATATATTGTAATATTCAGGATGAGTCCAGAATAATATAGCAATTTGCAATGTTCATGACAACCAAAAACATTCGGTCAGTATGTCACAGCTTCTGTAATAATTTACACGACTCTGCCAATGACCAAAGGGAATCCAAAATTCCACAAATATAGTATGAGAACCCTTATTTGTGTCAGATGATCAAATAGAGAATAAAATAAAAACCATGCACATGTTAGAATGAATTACCTGAAACACGAGAATAATGACCACAGTAACCCTTTTTTGTGCGCTTTCTGCAAAGTGAATGGCAAGCATTTGTCTGTGCTCTTCCGCGAAGTAAACTCACTTCTTCATGAATGCACAACTGTTCCCGAGATCCTAACACCACCATCTTTGGCCTGCACATTCTCTAATATTGAGCAAGATAAGTTTCTATGATACTAAATTGTATATGGCATCATGAGCAAAAAATTTTACCGACTTCAAAAAAATGACCAAATGCTTAAGTAGAACAAACAATAATCATTCCTACCCCCAGACTTCGAATTTTCACAATTTTATCAGTAAAACAAGCACCCATTTTTCCCATGCATTCCAGCTTATAATAACAGTGCTAATTCAACATTGAACCTTCATGAATTCATCATTGAAACTATCAGCACAGAAAACTGCTAGCCAAGTTTTGCCTTTTCATCCCAACCATCAAGACAATGATCGAGGTAAGTATATGTTGTCTTCATGCAAATAAATATTAAGAGCAAAACCAATAACTTTTTTGATAAGCACACAGACAATAGCATTAATAGAAAAATAAAGATAATACAAAAGGATACAGCTAAGGCGCACCAAAGTACACAGGTAGTATACAAAGGTCACCACAGGAAGAGAACAATGAAAGGAGGGCATTCAAAAGACAAAATGCCTTCCACATCTACTTGGCTCCTAACCAATTAACAAAATTGACCACAGACATGGTATTCCCTGCTAAATGATGCCCAACGAAATCAATCAAGAACTTCTACAAATTGTCATCTGGAAATCCCTCGATCAATTACTTCGTTAATGTTTTTCCCAACTACAAAATAAACTGCCAAGGGAAACAGGCCAAAGTTGACATATACCCACAGTACCAGAAGTAGAAACTTTTATCAGGGGCCAACCTTAAACATAAGACCAAGAAAACTTTTTAGCTAATAACTCCAAAATCTTAATAATAACTCTATTCCACAGGTTTGCAATTCTTTTCCATAAGTTTTCGTACTTTGATTATTATCACTCAAGAAACAACCACTTCCACGCATAACAACCAAAAAACATATATAACATCTGAGTACAAACATATGATATATGCAATTAAGTAATCTTAGCAAACTATTATCACAATATAAAAGAAGATTCAAGTTAAAAAATATTTCAAAAATTGTGTTCAAACATTCCACTAGAAGTCTTTAAAAAATTGGTAATTTCACCATAAAATTTTAATAAGAAATCTTACAAATAAAAAGTCAAAAAGCCCCCAATAAATTTTGCAATCCCCAAAAACAAAGTAGATTGGGATAATGCATTTTTTTCAAAGCTATCAATAGTATAATAGGACCAGAATGTTTTCATTTAAGAATTATCAATAATTAAGCAACACCACAACATTTGTTTTAGAGGAAAATATTTTTTCTTCAAAGAATTGAAGAGTAATTATTTATTGGGTCCAGTGAGAAGATCTATCAACCTGGTGAAATGATCTACCACTCCATAATTTTTCACTCAGCAATTTTTTTAGAGGGGGTAAATAAAGGCATATCAGATATTTGAATCTCCTACATGAAGCATCAGACTGAAACTATCCAGGTCAGGGGGTATCAGGTTCCCATACACCATCATACACAACAAAAAGAAAAGGAAAAAAAAATTACTAGTTGGATGAAATACAGATTCTTAGAAAATCTGACAAGTTAGATTTTCAAAAAGTTCCTTACCTATCAAAAGTTCCCCATTGACTCCATACAAGTGGAAAGTTCCAAAATTATTATATTCAAAAGTTCATGCCAAACAGTATTCTAGTTTTTAATAACTACCTCACTAAAATATCTACACAAAGCATGCCACCTTTTACTTTGCTAACTTGAACTTATCCTTATTACCAATGATTACATGCGTCCGTAATGAGTGTATACGTGTTACAAGGATACTATGCTGCCCTTTCCCATGTACTTCACACATGCCTCTTAGCAGTCACCCTTAAAGAAACAAATGCACGAGGATAGGTAGGTTTATGTAGGCCTAACTAAACAAGTAGGCACTTTACCAGCTTTAGTAGGTGTTTTAAATTGAGATGAAAAACAGAATAGATAAACAATTACAAATGAATCTATTAAATACATAACATCAAAGAGAAGAAAAAATCAATAGAAGAAACCTCAAACATAAGAATCATTCTGCTGTTAAACTTGAAAATATCATGAAGAAGCCAAGGGCACATCTCATTAGAATTAAAGAAATGGAATTCAAAGGGATCAAATAGGAAAAACAGCAAGGGGTCTTGTCTGGCATAGAACCAGAACAAGGGTGGAGGGAGTTGTTTTCCAGTAGCATTAATAAAGGAATAAGTATTGTTAATAAGTTATCTGCAAAAGACTTTGAACACCCTGCATCAACACATGTCATTATAAAGAACTCACCACCCTGGATCCACATGTGTCATTATAAATAAGCCAAACTGAATGGCAGTAATATCAGGTTTTATCAAATGATTAAAACATCAATAACTAAAGAAATCTCTGACCTGTAACTGGTCCTTTTTAATTCTTGAATCACTTGCCGGAGCTGGCTATGAGTGCGTGATGCATATATTATGGTGGGTAGATTTGTTTTTGCAGACTGTGAGTGTGGAACATCTGAATGTTGGCTTCCCATAATCTGACCATTCCATTCACTCCTGCCGGTTGAGAAACCACCCAAACTCTTCCTCCAAGCCAATGTAGCACAAAGAAGGCACAAAGTTTTCCCAGTTCCAGTAGGACTCTCCAAAAGTGCATTACATCTCTGCAAAGCCATGAATATACAAGCATATGGGATATTTAGGTAACAACAATAACAATAATAGTAAAAATTTCTTACTGTATAGGTTATAATCATTATTATTAGTACTAGTGTTACAATATCCGCATTTGAGGAGCTGAATTTGCATGATCTGCCTTAAATTGGAGAGCTGTACCAAGTGAGGTGACTTGAATACTAAATTTGCTTCAAGGCTACACTGGTTCCTTGTTTCAGAGGAATGAGCATTGGGAGAGTCACTTTAGTGGACTGTTACAGAGTGTCCTACCCAAGCCAGTCTCTAATCAATCCCCAATTTTGCTTGCCAAAGGTAGGGTGAGAGGCAAAACCCCATTCAGGTTTGAAAATATGTGACTAAGAGCAAAGGCTTTAAAAAACTGGTGGACAGGTTATAATGTCAGAGGCTCTTTCAGTCATGTGTTGGTTTGGAAATTGAAAGCATTGAAACATGACCTAACAGCTTGGAACAAAGAGGTGTTTAGGAATGCCGCAGTTAGGAAAGCAGGAGCCTTGAATCAAGTCAGGTTATGGGGCTCCATGGAGAGCAAGACAGTCCTTTGTATAGAAGAGGTTGAAGCTAGAAGGCTGGCTATGGAAGAGCATAACAAATGGGTCATTTTGGAAGAAATCTCTTGGAGACAAAAGTTGAGAGAGCTATAGTTGAGGAAGGGAGATAAAAACACTGGTTATGTCTACAAAATGATCGATGCTTGGAGAATAAGGAAATACATGGCTAGAGTTACAGCAAATGGAGCTTGGCTATCCAAGGATGCAAACATAAAGGAGGGGGTTGCAAATGCCTTTCATAGTTCATTTGCTTAGGCAAAGAACTGGATGCCTAGCTTCAGCAAGATGTCTTTCAGTTCTTTAAAGAGTGTAGAATCAGGGAGCTTGGAGGTTCCTTTCTCAAATAAGGAAGTTTTTTCAACTCTGTCAAGCTTGAGTAGGGACAAACTCCCAAGTCAGATGTGTTCACTAGGGGCTTTTGGCAGTATTACTGAGACATTGTAAAATATGAGGTGATGGGCTTCTTTAGAGAGCTTTTTGAGGGTTGTTCTTTTGTATGAAGTTTAAATGCTACTTTCTTGGTCTTCATCCCGAAGAAAGGAGAGCTAAGGACCTGAAAGACCGCAGAACCAACAGTTTAGTGGGAGGGTTATATAAACTTCCAGTGAAAGCATTGGCTAACAGACTGAAGAAAGTCATGGCCAAAGTATTTTCTGATTTTCATCATGCTTTTGTAGAGGGTAAATAAATTTTGGAAGCAACTCTTATCACAAATGAAGCAATAAACTCAAGGTTGAAAAGCTCCATTTCCAAAGTTATATGTAAACTCAATATTCAGAAGGTTCTTTTTTTTTACCTTCCATGGCCAAGCCCTTAGGACTCTCAATATTAAGAAGGTTTATCATCACATCAATCGGAGTTCCATATTGGTAATCATGGAAAAAATGGACTTTGATCAAAAGTAGGTGGAGTGGATGAAGTGCCATATGTCATCAGCCAATTTCCCTATTATAGTTTATGGACCCGCACAAATGTTTTTTAGAGCTCTTGGGGCTTAAGGCAGGGAATCCCCTCTCTTTTTATCTGTTTATTTTAACCATGGAGGCTCTCAATTGTCTAATTAAGAAGGCAAGGGAAAGAGGTTTCATATCTAGCTTTAAGGTGGGGAGGAAAAGTCGTAATGGTGTTGAGGTGTCTGACCTATTATATGTCGATGATATTATCATTTTCTTTAAGGCAAGCTAAGAGCAGTTGTAATATCAGAACTAGACCCTCTTGTGGTTTGAAGCGATTTTTAGGCTGAAAATCAATTTGGAGAAAAATAAATTGATCCCAATCAAAAGGGTAGATAATATGGAAGAGCTAGCTTCTAAATTTAGTTGTCTTGTGGGGCAGCTTCCTTCCACATATTTGGGTCTTCCTTTGGAATCTTCTTTTAAATAGGCAACGGTCGAGGATGTGATGGAGGAGAGCTTTTAGAGAAGGTTGAATATGTGGAAAAGCCAATATTTGTCGAAATAGGGGAGGCTCACTCTAATTAAAAGGACCCTATCTAGCTTGTCAATCTTTTACATGTTCTTATTGGTGATTCCAAGAAGAGGAAGCTTAAGGCTTGAGAAGATCCAAAGAGGCTTGCAAGGCGGAGGGGGTGCCCTTGAGAAGCTCAATTGATGCATACTTCCAAGGGAAAAGTCCCTCCTTCAAAAAGAACTTGCTAGCTGATACTCAAAAACACTCTTGGAAGCATCAAATCCATATTCTAACAATATGTGATGTAAGGAAAATGTTGCTCTTACAAGTTACAACAAACTCCACATGAAGGCATATCCCAACTATTGTAGCAAGGGATATCTTGAAACAAGTAAAACAATGGCTGTCATTTAGTCTTTTAAATAGCAATAGAATGGTGCGAGGTTAGAACTTCGAATGCACTTTATAGTGAAATTAGTAGTTTTATTGCATAGTTGTGCAGCACTTGCTTCCTGATGATGAATAAAGTGACACGAATGCACAAATAAGATCATTTAACTGCTGGAAATTAACTGGAAAATAGATGAATATCAATCCCTGAAACAAACCTATACAGGGTACCCTAGTGATAGCATTGTCTCTAACTCCAAGACATACTTACAAAGCTTGCCAATCCAAAATCATATCAGAGTTATCATCTATCAATATGAAGAGATGTCATACTATCATTGAACCAAACCAGAAGTACTCAGTAACCATGTTCTTGGATTTTATAACAATAAGATCCCAAACACATTAAGATCATTCTCAATCATCAAACTTTGACCATATAGTGAGTGGCAAAAAAGGCAAGATACAATTTCATCAATTTAAATCAGATCTGCCTGGTGATCATATTCTTTTCACTTGATACTAAGATGGTCCAACCCATGCTGAAACCTTCTTACTCACAAATCTATATCATGAATATTACACAGCATTCTGAACCAGAACTGTGCGGTGAGCAATATCCCTCGCTTGATAAAATTATGATGCATACTAAAAAGCTTCTCACTAACAAATATCAAAATGAAAATATGTTACCCAGAGCCTTTGAAATCAGAACTACTACCCACCAAGTTATTTCAGTTGGTAACAACATGGTCCAAGTGCATAGCCCCTATTTTGCATATCAAAATAATGATATCTTATACGTTACTTGGAATAAACCGTATTTCTATGGTCTTAATTTGGAGTAAATCAAAATTAGCTAATCATCATATTCTTTCAATGGATAACAAACAATTCAAACTTGAAAAACATCTTTCTCTGAAACATACTAAAACCATCTGTATAGCAACCTGGATCATAAGATTAAACACATGAAAACATATAACTCTTTCAATACACCACACAAAAAAAAGCTGCAATCCATTCCAAACTAAACCAGAGTCACTCCCAATTGAAATAAAATGTGAATCACATTACTTAGTAGAGATGTAAAATTGCTTTTTCAAAACACATTGAAATGCTACTGAGCACATTTTTCTGTTAACCATATGTGATATACATTCCATTGCTATGAGTGCCCTTCATAGCATACTTAAAAAAACTTAATACAAACCCATATCATGAATATCAAAATAATAGATAACATTAATATTAGAAGTCTAAATTAGGGTTACCAAATAACCATGTTGAGAACAATATGGTCCAATACAGGCTAAAAATTTCTAGAAATGAAGGATGTTGCTCTATCAGCCTACTTTCTGACAATCACCCATAGACCATAATCTTTTAATTAAGAGCTTTTTATCCGAAACATACTAAAAGGCCTCTTCATTAGCATTATCGCCTCGCAAAATTATCAATCTTACACAGCATGAAACAATCAGACCACACAAAATCTTACTGATAGTTGCCACCTAAAACATAATCAATTTCGACATTTAACAAGGGCATACAGAACATCCAACCTAAAACACAGTAACAGGCTAAGAAAAGCCTCTTCAGTTAAGAAAAAAAAAAAAATCGATTTGTAAATACCAAAATTGAAGAGATATCATGCAATCGACTCACAAAATCAGAACAACCCAGTAACCATAATCTTTCAACTGATACAAATGTGGTCCAAAACACACAAACAATCTTTTCAATCCGAAACCCATATTACAAAAATACCAAAATGAAGACAAATCAAAAAACAAACTAAACGTGAAGCTATGCTCTTTTCAACCTTACTTCAATCAGAATCAGCTCACCAACTAAATGCCAATTCCATCAATTATTATAAATTTATATGTATAAATCCTAACAACATTTTTTGACGTTCAAATTTTGTTTCTCAAAACTTACTTCTTGAAGAGATTGAATGACCTTTTCCATGTAAACTAGCTGGCAATCATAGGCCTCGAAAGGGAAGTCCACATCGATTCCTCTGATCTTGTATATTGGCATTGTTTTCTGGGTTATGAATGAGACGTCGGTCCGTCAAACCCTAAAGCTTAGCAATTAAGGGTTCCTCCGAGGATGATGCCTGTATTTTCCCGCCACGAAATGGTTTGGGTGACTTCCAATCAAACGACGCCGTTTAGAGATTTGACACCTCACTTTGGCTTAGAAAATGGTCACAATGGTGCTCAAGTATAACAATACTTTTTCTTTTGAAACATTTGGTTAAAATTGATGAAATAATACCTAAATCACGAATCTAACCCCTCCCATATTTTTACTTGAAAAGTAATCTATTTTTTTTTACATAAATATTCTTTATTATTTCAAGTATTAATATGTAAGTTTTCAAAAAAAAAATTATTTTTACTAGAAAATAGTATGGGTATTTTTATCAAAATGAAACAAAAAAAAATATAAGGTTAAATTTCAAATTTTGGATTTTTATTTACCATTTTAATCAAATAACTCTTTTCTTTTTCATGTCTCTAATTAATTAAGAAAATGTATATAAAATTTGAAATCTCAATCTCGATACTGTTAAATAAAATAAGATTAGGATATAAAGAAATAAGGTAAAAATACAAATAAATGTAATCAAGGTAGTAAATGGTATTTAAATACAAGTAAGTGAGATTTAAGTATAAACAAATGAGACCATTTTTATCATAAAAAACGGATATAAATTATTGTAATTTGGTCCAACAAAATGATGATAATAATATGCTTTTCAAATAATGTAAGGATTATGAAAATTTCAATCACTCGTACAATTTGTGGAGCAATCACGAATTTGAATTATGTACTAAGATATATTAAATCTATTAAAGAATAGTTCTTAGGAACTCTCAAAGCTCGAGAGAGTATCATTATGATCAAAATGATAACAATTAAATATAATGATCATAATAGTAAATGTGAGTACATCAGAAAGAAGGGTGATATGGCTTCTCAATTGAAAGGAATATGTGAAGTTAACCTAATTCACCTAGGCTAACAACCCAAGAGAGGTGAATTAGGTGAGGTTAATTTGTTAACCAAATGAATGCAAAAGACTATAGTTAAGGATAATGAGCAATTAAAACAACAATAAAGTAAACTAAGAAAAAGGAATAGAGTTAGACAAGATTTATAGTGTTTCGTCTAAAACTCGACATACGTCCACTTTCCTCAAACTCCTAGTAAATTGAGGGTTTCACTAGCCTCCAAAGATTGAACTAGGCATTAATCTTTTACACTTGAATTCTCGGTTTCAAAAAACCTTTTTATACTTTCCTTAAAAGATTTCTCACTCTTGAATTCACTGACAAAGTGGTACTTGAAGAAGATTAGTCATACAAAAAAACTAGCACAAATTTAAGCTCACAATGATAAAAATGAGATTAGGATTGAAGGTGGTTCACTAAAGATCATGATTTATATATATATAAAATACACTTAACAAGATGTTAAAAGCCTTTAGATTGATGAACCACAAGATTTCACACTTCTCTTAACAACGATGGCTTAAAATAGTTTCTTAAGAATGAGAATGAAAGTTAAACTAACCATTAGATATAGTTTACCTCAATCAGTTAACTTTAGTAATCGATATGCTAGTTGTTAGAGGTATGCCACAATAGGTAGCCATTAGGATGGTGAAAGGCTCAACCAATTAGCTCAATGAATCAAGCTTCAAAATCAACCAATAACCACTACCAACAAATGATAAATGATAATTATTATTAATACTATTATTAATTTATTAATGATATTATGATTTAGATAATGTAGTGTGCCTTTATTCTCTATAAATTACTTGCAAACAAATTGAAAAAATAAAAATAAAATAAATTCACGTAATTATATGATCACATTTACAATTTCTTTGCAACACATTGCCCCTTGGAGGTGTTAGATAGAGCGGGTTTTGGAGGTCTCAAAGGAAATGCTCATTTGATACTTTCAACCTTAAAAAGACAGTTTAATAAAAAAACTTTTCCCTTAAACTTAAGCCCTATCTTCCTTCATGGAATAATTTCAAGCTACAATGCATCAAATTGGCTTACAACTTTGATTACCTTGGATTAGTACTACTCTTGTTAGGGCTAAAGAGATAAAAGTTAGATGGAGAAAGTTTTAATAATAAATGAAAATTCAAATTATTGTTAATTTACTTCTCTCACAAATATCAAACACCGATGTTGTTCTTACTGTGTTCATGTATTTGTGTATTTACTATCTACTTTTATACACCTAATCATGTCATTGCTTATGTTAAGATGCATATGGAATGAAAAACTCAAACATGTTTTTTTTTTAATTATTATTATTATTAATCTATTATTTAGTGCATGCGAAATTAATTTTGTTTTAGGTTTTAAGTTTTAATAGGGATAAAAATGCAAACAACAATCATATGAGATCGATCATTTTGAAGAATATTGTATTGCTTACAAAGATTTTAAATATTATACTACGAAAATGTTTGTTCTTAGAACATTTTCTATCATTTCTTACCTTGGTTTGTCTTTTTTCTTTTGATTCCTATACATCGTTTTGTATGTTCTCTAACATCAGTACATTTAGATCAAATAGATATTGTTAAGTCTCAAAACATGGTTTGTATGCTTGATGTTGATTGTTTGGTTGATTCATGATCTTGCATAATTTATTGACAAAAAAAAGTTGGAAGCAGGCTTTGATATTTTTTGCATGAAGATTAAAATTTTTTAATTGTTATTTTTTTAATTTATAATAACTATCAATGTAGTTGTTGATGGCTTATTTTCTTAAATGATAACTAAATTTTATTTTTTTATTTTTTATTTTTTACAATTTTGATAGAAAAATAGAATCAAACTCGATACTATTATCTACTCAATATTCAATCACAAATTCATAATCAATTAAAGACAAGATTAACCTTGCACGAGACCATATTTTTTAAGAAATATATGCAAACAGAAGGAAAACTCTCATTTGTTTGTATTTCAAAAAAATTGTGAAAGGTGAGGAAATTTATAGAATGAAATAATACCTTATTAGAGTGAAAGTTGATATTGGACCATGTAAATCAATTCCTCTTAATGTTAAATTTTAAATAGAAATTTTTTTATAAGAGATTATGAAATCTAAAAATGCAGCTCAAGAAGCTTATGAATATAAACATCTTTATGACCCTAATGCATTATAGTTTGAAAGAGGATATGTCAAAATAAGCAAAAAAAAAAAAAAAAAAAGTTCAAGAAATGCAAAATCCTATAACAATAAATAGGGAAAAAAAAATCAACAATGGATAAACATTTTGCACAAAGAAGTAATTTAGGAACTCAACCTTCCATTAAAAGTGTATTGACTAGTAAATAAGCTATTTGAAGAGCCAATATGGTCATTTGAAGATTTATGATGCATGAATTCCTACTAATATTGTGAATTCCTTCTACTTCAGACTAATGTTGGATGTTATAATCGCAATTGGTCCTAGACATAAGGGACCAACGTACCTTCAATTGCAAATTAATCTTTTAAAAGATGCCAAGAAGGAAGTTCAATTACTTGTGAACTTTTATAATGAAATTTGGATAAAAATTAGGTGTACAAAATAGGTGATGGTTGGACACTCATTGCATGTTGTTGATTGTAATGAGAGACTTTTGATGGGATATATGTATAAAGACATGTATATGGTTCGTTTGAGCATTAATAGACTATCTAATTACAATAAAATACTATACAAACCTTATACACAAATCATAAAGGCGATGTTGGGATCGACAACTATGTAAAAGCATTCATGCAACATCATGTTGGTTGAATCCATATTTTCAATATGATCGGGAAAACTTTTATAATTAGTTATAAGTTATTGGAGGTATCACGAATGTTATTAATCATAAAACTATGAAAAGTCAAGCATAAAGTGATGAATGAATTGAGGTTGCTCCATGATCACCTAGGAAAGTTTTGGAAAAGAACTTGCTTATTCTTCATGTTATGCACTTCAATTAAGTGTGTTTTAAAATATAGATTACTATATTTTTAAACTTGCTAATTTTTATCTCTATTTTTAATATAAAAATAATAACTAGATGAATGGTGGAGGTTACATGGATATACTGCACTAAATTTGCAAAAATTGACAATTCAAACATTAAGTCAAATTTCATCATCTTCCAAATGTGAAAGGATTTGAAATGTGTTTGAATGTATATATGTCAAAAAGAGGAATAGATTGAAACATCAAAGACTCGATGATCTTGTATACAGTCATTGCAACTTGCAATTATTATAAATATTTTTTTGATTGTTTTGAATATGAGTTTTTGCTTTGACAAATTTGAATAAGTATTTGTTTTTCATTTTTAGGTTTTACAACAAGAAAAAATAAGAAGTTATGATCTCATTGATTATTGATTTTACATGTATTGATGAGATTGAATTTTGGATAGTTGATAAGGGCGTGCAAGGAGAGTTAGATCTTAAAGAAATGGAAAATCTTTTGTTTGAAAAATGATTTAATTCCAATAAATGAAACAAATGGTACAACTTACATTGGTTAGTAGAATATGTAAAGTTACTAAATTTCAATAATTAGTATTGTTTTTTTCAAAAATGATTTATTGTTGATATATATTCAATATGTTTGTAGATGATGAGGATGATGATGATATGGCTCTAAAAGGGGCTAACTTGGAAAACTTTTGTGATTCATATGCTCATTTGGAATCTT
Source organism: Vitis rotundifolia (assembly GCA_030254885.1). Classification (NCBI taxonomy): domain Eukaryota; kingdom Viridiplantae; phylum Streptophyta; class Magnoliopsida; order Vitales; family Vitaceae; genus Vitis; species Vitis rotundifolia. Next base: position 3,718,226 of record CM058159.1, read on the forward strand.
CATATTTCAATCTCTGAGATAAATGAAGACATGACATTTATATTTATTAATATGGAAAACTCTTCATGGATTACTTAAATATTGGCATGTTATATTTTGAGTAACTATTTAAGGGTTGTGGTGGACATTTGTATTATGTATAATATGTTAACAACTTTTTGAGATTTCAATAATTATTACTTATTTACTTATTCATGGAAGTCATATAGTAATGTTTTGGTAAATATTATATTGATTTACATTAATGAAAGCATAACATTTTATATTATGTTAGAGATATCTCTGATATATCACCTCCTACAAATAAAAATTTTTTGTGAAAAAATTCAACAAATAGAGGAGTTGTTAAAATTTCGGTAGAATTTATCACTTTTATTTTCTTGTAATTATTTTAATTATAACTATATATAGATTATATAATTATGATGTTATCCTTAATTTAAATATTGATATTTATATATTTATTATATATTAGTTTGAATTATAATATAATATAAAATTTGAATTAGAGTAGGAGATAAAACTTGAATTATAGTAGAACTCAAATATATTTGTATATAAATATCTATCATCATCGATGAGAACGACATGCCATATTTTCTTTCTCTATATGGTATCAAAGCCTCCAAATCTTAAACCCTAGTCTCAACTTGGAGCAAATTTAGGGTAAGAGGCGTAGGCTCTGCACGCCTCTCCCTTTACCCTTATCGCAAATGGTGGTGACCTTGTTATACCCATGTATTGTCAATATGGTTTCGATACCCTTACCGCAGATGGTAGTGACCTTGTTATACCTATGTATTGTCAATATGGTTTCAATACGTCTATAACCAAGAATTCCAAATTTTCCTAGTTCAAACCCTATTAAAATTTTCTTCTCCTTTGCTTTCTATCAATATTGGTTTCCTTAATTTAACATATACTTCTTTATTACCTTCAACTCTACCTCTCTCTTTCTTTAAAATCTTCCTAAAAGATTTGATTGTTTTTTTGCATGTCTTAGGAAAACAAACATGCCCATGGTACTCTACTTCTACTTAAGGTCAACCTCATACTCTACTTTTTCCTTTACCTTTTATGTCATCTATTGCATTAGCTTCTAAAATATTATATAGTTTGATGCCAAATAAGACTCATAAGCCTACTCTTCCTTCAACTAACTTACTTTTTACAAGTTCTTCAAAGTTTTTGGAAATCTATCTTAGGAAGATCCCATTACTCTTACTCAATATTTTGGCCACCAAGTCGAATTCACTAGCCACTTGGGCCCCAAGAAGATTGCTCTTCACAAAACTACAGAGACTACCCTCCACAAAAATCAAATGCTTTTGTAATCTATTTTCTTTCTCTTAAGATCAAAATTGTAATCTCCTGTAGGAGCTCCATTTTGTGGGGGCATATCAGAGAAAGTTAATGTTATCCTTAATTTAAATATGGATATTTATCTATTTATTATATATTAACTCCATTTTGTAGGGGCATATCAGAGAAAGTTAATGCTATCCTTAATTTAAATATTGATATTTATCTATTTATTATATATTAATTTGAATTAAAATAGAATGTAAAATTTGAACTAGAATAGGAGATAAAGTTTGAATTGTAGTAGAACTCAAATATATTTGTATATAAATATCTATCATCATCAGTGAGAATGATATGCCATATTTTCTTTCTCTATAATCAATTTAATCATGGTTTAACTATGAATGACCAATGAATTATGAACCGATAACTTTTCTAGTTCAATAATTGACCTGATTTTGAAAATGTAACTTTTAATGTTTATTTATTTATTTTACACAAATATAAAAATGTGGATAAAAAACACTCTTGTCGTGCAATGGTCACCATTTATTTATTTATTTGCACTTTGATAAGATATATGTACCTTAGTCATATTTTTGGGACTTGAGTCATAATTCTTGTATATTAACAAATTGGTTACATTTTTCATATCTTAGTGTCATCTTTGCATCATAATCTCACTTGATGTATCATAGTGCGATTGTTGTATCATAATCTAATTTGATGCATCCTACTAAAAATTTCAATATCTTAGCCATATTATCGGTTAAGTGTTACTAGGTGACTTTTTCCTTTTTTAGTACCTTGATTGCACTCGTACTTTGGTCACATTCTCATCACCTTAATCACATATTGATTATATTTTTTGTACTCTTATTATATTATTCATATTTTTATTACATTATTCATACTTTTATAGCATGTGTTATATTTTAGAACCTTGGTCATATTTTTTGTACATTGGTCACGTTCATCGTGCGTTATTAAAATTTCTTATTCCATTATCATATTCTTTGTATCATAGTTATGATTTTTGTATCTTAATATATCAGACATATTTTTTATACTCCAATTATATTCTCGGTACTCTGATCATATTTTTTATACTCTGATCACATTTTTTATATTGGTTGCATTCTTTTTATTCTTACTTTCACATTTGTACCTTAGCCATATTTGGATACCTTTATCCATTTATTTTATGAAATACTTAAAATATAATTTTAAATTTAGAATGTTTGTTGTGGGAATCCAAATATGAGAAATGGGTCAGGCCCAAGCCGACCATTGACTGAGCCCACCCCAAATCCTTCAAAATTCAAAAAGCACGTTGCGAGGATGTTTCTAGAAGCTCGAGTATCTCCTAGACCCCTCTAGGACCACTTGACCCAAAACTATATCAAAATTAAAAAAACACACCCCAATAAATTGCCAAAATCACGAATACGCCCCACTCGCGCCGATTAATAAGGCCTCCATTGTCTCCACAGCCTCTGCTTTCGTGTGTTTAAAGAGTTTTGGAAAATTCCAGAAAACGAACAAAGCCACAGCCTTTGCGCCCAGAGATCTCTGGTGCCTTCTGCATCGCAAACCCTAGATTTCTCCCGCCGCATCCGATTCAGGTTTTGTTGCGCCTCCTTGTTCTCCTTATAAATCGTAGATCTGTGTTTTTCTCTCTCTAGATTTTCAGCGTTTTTTTTTGTTTAGGGTTGTGTTGACGAGATTGAGAAATCGGGCGTTTTCTCTCTAGATTCAGACATTTTCTGTGTGCCAGGTTCGTTGGACGTATTGATGGGGTTTTGTAGTTTTTTTTTTTTGCGTGGGAAATTTTCAGATTTATGTTGATTTAATGGTGATTTGTTTTTTATTTTTGAGTTGGTTGGTGTAGAATGGTGTTTTGATTGGATTGTGCTGAGCTTGGACTTGATTTTTGTGTTTATGTGAATTGCATGGTTGGTTTGTTTTTTGGTGGCTTCAGTGTGGGTTTCATTTCGTACTTATTTTGTTATTCGGGGATTATACTGATTTCAATTGGGCACTAACCTGCGCTGAAACAAAAATTTTAGTTTCGGTAATTGGATTTTATTGGCTATTCATTGTGGTATTTGTTTGACAATGATCAGATTGTTGTTTTTTTGTGAGGACGTTACCATTTGTTCACCGGAAAACATTAGTTTTTTTGTATGCCATAAATTATAGAATCATATGGTTCCTGTGGGTGTTAAGGTTAATTAAATGTGAATTTGATTTATCATAGTTTAGATTTTTGCTTGATCCCTGTGAGGACACTGGGTTCTGGGTTTTGTGTTAATGTTGTTATTCCTACTATTATTCTAATGATTTAAATTGATTTTTTTTTTTTTTTTTTTTTGTATTTTGATCTTGATTTGTTGATCATAATTTTGTGTTTATCTTGCCAGGAGTGGGGTGATATAAAATTGTATTATTTATAGCAAAAGTTATTTTCTTCTGTTTAGCTCATGCTCATTTTATGTGAATTATTATTCATTAGATCTAATTTTTCATTGTTATTGTCTTATTGATCAGGTTGCGAGTTGTTCCATCAGGAATAGACTGATTTTATCAAATAAATCAGTTTGATAATTGCAAAGATGAGCGTTGTTGGTTTTGACTTTGGAAATGAGAGCTGCATTGTTGCAGTTGCCAGGCAAAGAGGTATCGATGTTGTGCTCAACGATGAATCCAAGCGTGAGACTCCTGCTATTGTGTGTTTTGGTGATAAACAGCGTTTCATTGGGACGGCTGGAGCTGCATCAACTATGATGAACCCAAAGAATTCGATCTCCCAGATGAAGCGGTTGATTGGGCGACAATTCTCTGATCCTGAGCTCCAACAGGACCTTAAGTCTTTGCCCTTCACTGTTACTGAAGGGCCTGATGGTTATCCCTTGATTCATGCACGTTATTTGGGAGAAGTGAGGACATTCACGCCAACCCAAGTTTTGGGGATGATGTTTTCTAATCTTAAGGGCATAGCTGAGAAGAATTTGAATGCAGCAGTAGTAGATTGCTGTATTGGGATACCTGTTTATTTCACAGACCTTCAGAGAAGGGCTGTATTGGATGCAGCTACAATTGCTGGTTTGCATCCCCTTCGATTGATTCATGAAACTACTGCAACAGCTCTGGCATATGGTATCTATAAGACAGATTTACCTGAGAATGACCAGTTAAATGTTGCTTTTGTTGATATTGGGCATGCAAGCATGCAGGTGTGCATTGCAGGCTACAAGAAAGGCCAGCTGAAGATTCTGGCTCATTCCTTTGATCAATCTTTGGGTGGTAGAGATTTTGATGAAGTCCTATTCAATCACTTTGCAGCAAAATTTAAGGAAGAATATAAAATCGATGTTTTCCAGAATGCAAGAGCATGTCTAAGACTTCGGTCTGCATGTGAAAAGTTGAAGAAGGTTCTTAGTGCAAACCCAGGTAGCGCCTTTGAATATAGAGTGCTTAATGGATGAGAAGGATGTTAGGGGTTTCATTAAAAGAGATGAGTTTGAACAGATCAGTGTTCCAATCTTGGAAAGAGTGAAGGGACCTTTGGAGGAGGCCCTTTCAGATGCTGGTCTATCAGCTGAAAATATTCATGCAGTTGAGGTTGTTGGCTCAGGTTCTCGTGTTCCTGCTATTATAAGGATATTAACAGAATTTTTCGGAAAGGAACCTAGGCGGACAATGAATGCAAGTGAGTGTGTGGCCAAGGGCTGTGCTCTACAATGTGCAATTCTTAGCCCAACATTTAAAGTGCGAGAGTTTCAGGTAAAAACTCCTTTCAAGATAGGTTGTATCTTATTTTCTTGTTTATTGAAGTGAAATATGTGTTGCTTTTTTAATGGCTATTGAGTTAAATTTCCTTGGTTTGGTGAAATGGTCTGGCTGTCCAATAGATGTGTTCATAGAGTGGCTTTGTTTGCATATGGTAATAGCAGAATTTATTATTTATGCTAGTAACATTGGTTTGCCATTGATTTTGGTGATATTTATGTTACATGTTTATTTTTTCTTCGTTTCTTCGTTTCTCCTGATCGAAAAGTGATATATAGCATAAATACCACCCAAATCAATGGCAAATCAATGTTAGTAGCATATACATGCATGCATACATACATACATACATGCATATGTATATATATATATAGAGAGAGAGAGAGAGACACACACACACACACACACACACACAAATATATATATTTTGATTGCTGAGAAGCCTTCCATGGCTTGATATATACTCAATAGGATGTGATGCTTGCAAGTTAGCAATTATCAATATATTCTAAAAGAAGATGCAAACCTGAATGTCTGTAATCTCCTTGGAAAATAAACACATTCTTGAAGATTGTGGGAATAAATAAATCAGCTAGATCAGACATTAAGGTTTCTTGTGTTCATAGAGAAGCCAATCATGTAGTTGATTATTTAGCTTGATTAGGAAATAAAGTTGCACATAAAATTATTTAGGCAAGGTAATTTTCCTATGTGTGAAGACATTTATAATCTGTTCCATGTTTGTTTGTTAAGTGACACATGCACCAAACTCATAAAGCGAAACCTTTGTATGCCTTTTTCTAGCTTTCATCGGTCATGTAAGGTGTGTAGGTTGTTCTAAATAGACTTGTGAGCTTACATGTTTCTATTGCAACATTAATTGTTTTTCTGTCATGATATCATCCAGAACAAAAAACTTTGCATTTATTTATTATTAGCATCTAGAAAGGGGAAGATATCTTTGAATAATATGGCTAAGAAAGTCAATCCAAGAATGGTAGCCGCATTGCATGTATAATGACCTTTTTTATTCTCTTTTCTCCTCTTGATATTTTAGTTCCTCTTTCATTCTGGCAATGTATCATATACATATATATATACACACATATTCTTGACTTCTTCAAATATGTTTTTGCATGGAGTAGCCCAAATAAGTGAATGTATTTATTGGTTTTGAAGGTCAATGAAAGCTTCCCATTTACAATTGCTTTGACCTGGAAAGGCGATGCCCAGAATGGTGCTGCAGATAATCAACAAAATACTGTTGTCTTTCCAAAGGGAAATCCAATACCTAGTGTCAAGGCTCTGACATTTTACAGATCGGGCACATTTTCTGTTGATGTGGTATATGCTGATGCAAGTGAAATGCAGGGTCAGGTGAAGATCAGCACATATACGGTGCGTAATCAGCCTATGGTACTTAGTTTAAGATTTCAGCTGGAGGGCCCTATGGTTTAATATTTATTCCGCTTGTGTTATACCTAACGGAAATGTACATTGGCAGATTGGTCCATTTCAATCTACAAAAGTTGAGCGAGCTAAATTGAAGGTGAAGGTTAGGCTGAATCTGCATGGGATTGTGTCAGTTGAATCAGCAACAGTAAGTTTTGGTGACAGTTTTTGGGGATTCTCGTTGTTGGATGAGGCATACTCTAAATCTTTTGCAAATTTGTTTTGATATTCTATTTTAGCTCTTGGAAGAAGAAGAGGTCGAAATTCCTGTTGTAAAAGAGCCGGCAAAGGATGCTACCAAGATGGATACTGATGAAACTCCTGGTGATGCTGCTGCTCCCCCTGGTACTAGTGAGACTGATGCAAATATGCAGGATGCTAAGGGGGATGCTCCTGGAGTTGAAAATGGGGTTCCAGAATCAGGTGACAAGTCTGTGCAGATGGAAACAGATACAAAGGTCAGTAGTAGCCATTTTGCATATGCTGCTGTTGCTTATGTATTACTTGTATCGTGTGATAGTATTTTAAATGTTTAATTGAGGATAAATCTATATTCTTGGGGTAAATGATTTTTAATTGTTGTCATCGGCTTCGATCTTCATTGCTATTCATGTGTGCCCCCTGCTTGGTTCTGCAGAGTTAGTGGCACGTTTTTAGCAAGTTCTAAAACTTCTAGAAATATGTCATTTTCCAGTCAGTAATATGCTCGGTTATTTTATTTGGCTGCAGATTATAAAAAGACCTTATAGAATCCTTTTATAACTGTGCCTATACTTCTTGATTTTAATCCCAAATGTTGGAAATATAAAACTTAAACAGACATGCTCTTCCCCTAACCCCCACAAGAAGCAAAAGAAAAATGGAAAAAAAATAAAGAAAAGGAAAAAAAGAATGAAACAACTTTTCTGTTCACATGGTTGAGGGTTCTATGCTGGTCCAATTGTGGTAGGATCTCTGGGGAAATGTGTTCTCTGCCTCCTAATACTCAGGTTATGATGGGGGAACAGTGTTCTTCTCAACACAAAAAAGGCATTTTATAATCAAATTTTAATTAACTGGCAGTGAAGAGGAACATGCATATGTTTGTGTACTACTATAATTGTTATGGTTCTACCTAGAATAAAAAGTGGACTCTTCTGCTCCATCAAGTGTGTGCTCAAATCAATTCTGATTCTGAAACATGGTCTGTCGTTGGAAAAATGGCCTTTAGTTGTTAAATAACTTAATGATTGACATGCAGGTTGAGGCTCCAAAGAAGAAGGTGAAGAAAACAAATATTCCTGTATCAGAATTGGTTTATGGTACAATGGTGCCTGCAGATGTGCAAAAAGCTGTAGAAAAGGAGTTTGAAATGGCTTTGCAAGATCGAGTCATGGAAGAAACAAAAGACAAGAAGAATGCCGTGGAGGCATATGTTTATGACATGAGAAACAAGGTAAGTGTTCCTATCCTATTGGCTAAGACAGATGGCTAAGACAGAATTACAGCATTTGTAACCTTCACCTACTGATATCTACACTCATGATTATCTTCTGCCCCAGCTTCATGACAAGTATCAGGACTTTGTCACTTCGTCAGAGAGGGATGAGTTTACTGCTAAACTGCAGGAGGTAGAAGATTGGTTGTATGAAGACGGTGAGGATGAAACAAAAGGTGTTTACATTGCCAAACTCGAGGAACTTAAGAAGGTAATTGCACTTTCTTAACTCCAAATGGTTTCTTTGGTTTGATCTTCTTAGTTTTATGGTTGATGTGAAAAATAAAAATTGCAGCAAGGTGACCCAATTGAGGAGCGCTACAAGGAGTACTCTGAGCGGGGAACAGTGGTTGATCAACTTATTTATTGTGTCAATAGTTACAGAGAGGCAGCAATGTCGAATGATCCCAAGTTCGACCACATAGACGTCTCTGAAAAACAGAAGGTAATAGATTCTGTATTGTTTGTAAATTGATTATTCTTCAAATGCTCCCCTAGCCTCTGAACCACCAATATAAATGCAACGCATGAAGGAAAGTTTGAGAATATCTAATTTTGGAACATTTTTTTTTATATTTTTAATTTTTTTTTTATTGTAGGTCTTGAGTGAGTGTGTGGAAGCAGAGGCCTGGTTAAGGGAGAAAAAGCAGCAGCAGGACTCACTTCCCAAACATGCCACCCCAGTCCTCCTGTCCGCCGATGTGAGAAGGAAGGCTGAGGCAGTTGACAGGTAATGATTCCATGATATATTCCATATTCCATATTCAAGTTCATTTTTTTTGGGTGATACTACACCTTTGAAACAAAAAATGTTGTCTCAAGCGGCACTCTTGAGAATTTTCATTGACCTATTGGTTTTTGAAGAAAGTATAATTGACTCCCTCCATTTCATCACTCAATTAACACTTGACTACCTCTCTTCCAGCTTCAATTTATTGTCTCCTATTATGATACTTAAAATATGTCATTTTCCCAACAGGGTTTGCAGGCCAATAATGACAAAGCCAAAACCAGCGAAGCCTGCTGCTCCTGAAACACCCCCGACCCCCCCTCCGCAAGGAAATGAGCCACAGCCTCAGGGTGGGGAAAATGCAGCCAGTGCCCATGATAATGCAGCAGATGGAAGCAGTAGTGAGGTACCACCTGCTGCAGCGGAACCAATGGACACTGACAAGTCTGAGACTACCACTGCTGCATAAGTCTGGTTCATTTGTATAACAACTGTTTTCATTTGAGTCTGATACGGACAAGTCTTTGGTGGGGGGCTGCCAGTGAGAAAGGCTATGAGATGTTTGTTGGTGAATTTGTTTGAAATAGTAAAGCCCATCCACTGTTTGGGTGGTCTGCCAAATTCTTATTATATTGTTGTTAGGTGGGTCTCTAGAATCCGGTTTTGCAAAAGGGTTTTTAAGGACTATTACAGTCTTCTTCAAAAATCTTGATGGGATGTTTTTTGTTGGGAAAGAGACCTAAATTTTACTCTATTGAACTTGTTTCTCACTTCTTTATCAAGAATCCTTCTCATTCTCTCTTGTGTTTGCATTTTGTTTGTTTTCAAAGCTTCCTGCTTCAGCTGGGGTCTCACCTTCAAGTAAAGCATGATGTTGCGGAAGCAGATTGCAATGTGCATTCCAAATGAAGGAAAGATTAGATTTATGTTTTATTTTGCAATATTTATAACACGATGGACGGGGTTTGGCTTCACTAAGCTGATCCTGAATCTATTTCAGCCGGTTCATAGGTGGATTCATCTAACAAGTTAAAATGCCATATGACATCTCGATCTGGCTTGGAGTGGAAGATTATAACTCTTAATATTTGAAAAGGGAATTGTCAGATCAGAATCAAGGCTAAACCAAAACAAATGGAAATTCGTGTAGATGGCTTATCGTATGACCACATGAAGGGGTAGTAAATATTTGAGGGTAAGTGAAGGAAAATGCCTAAAATCCTATCGTGTCTTCTTTTATTAAGCCAAGTGGCTGGGTTGGGGCTTGGTAAACTTTACCAACTGACCTGAAGAGGGATTTTTTAATGTTATGTGAAATTTATGATGACTAAATGTTCAAAGGTCGTCTAGAGAGGGAGGACCAAATTGGTTGGGTTATTTGATTAAAAGGGCCTCTCAAAATTCAATTTTTGAAATTTAATCTCTCACCCTTTTTTGGTATCATTTAGGCAAAAATGCCCTTATTATTTTCTTGTAAAAATATCATTTCTTTTAAAATCTACATGTAAATACTTAAAATAGAAAAGTGTATTTATGTCAAAAAGGGGTTACTTTTCTAGAAAAAATATGGGAAGAGTTAGATTTTCGATTTGAGAATTATTTTATCCCTTTTAACCAAATATTTCAATTGGGTACTGGGAAGTCAAAATTGTAAAGAAGATTGTCTCTCGGGCGACACGAAGAGCGAAAAAAGGTTATGAAATAAAAAATAAAAATATAAATATGATAATCAATTTTTTCTTTTAAATATTTTTTATATTTTTATAATTTTAATAAAATAATAACATAGGATAATTAAAATAAATAATGAATTTTTGATGGATTATATTATTTTTTTCTCTCCCAAACCTACCCCTAACTCCAAACCTTGAAATTTGTCCACGCCTAACTCACACTCCGGGTGACCCCAGCCCAGGTAACACACACGCATGTGATGGTGTGAACTTGGCTCAGTAGCGTTCTCTTCTTCATGTAGAGCACCCACTGACGAATCAGTCGTAACTGTCACCGCTTCTGCAATTTCCATCTTCTGAGTACAATCCATTTTGTCGATTTTTCCCACTGGACGGCCATAATGATTTCCGGGTCCATCCCTCTGAGGCGAATGATATCGACTTTGCCTCATCTCTCTCAGAGAATTAAGCAAACAGGTGGTGTTCACTAACACACGCTTCGTTGATATTGGTTTAGCCCTGATTATTTTGCATTTTCTCCAAATGCTGTTTCTTTTTGACTGTTTTTCTCCGTCTTCATGTGTTATATGTGTTTTTGTACTGAAATTTATTTTCTGAATAACTTTCATTTATCAGAAAGTGAGATTGTGCAAATGTTCAAGTTAGCAAGCCCAAAAGATGAAATCCAAAGATTGCCCATGAATCAGAAGTTTCCAAGGAACAATCCCTCCGTTAGGACATTGGATGAGAGGTTCATAAGGATTTTGAAAATATTCAAGTGGGGGCCTGACGCGGAGAAGGCTTTGGAAGTATTGAAACTGAAGGTGGATCACCGATTGGTTCGTGAGGTTTTGAAGATAGATGTTGAGATTCATGTTAAGATTCAGTTTTTCAAGTGGGCAGGGAAGAGGAGAAATTTTGAGCATGATTCCACCACTTATATGGCTTTAATTCATTGCTTGGATGAAGCTGGAATGCTTGGTGAAATGTGGAAGACAATTCAGGAAATGGTTCGGAGTACATGTGTTATTGGTCCGGCTGATTTATCCGAAATTGTTAAAGTTTTAGGAAAGGCGAAGATGGTGAACAAGGCCCTCTCGATTTTCTACCAGATCAAAGGTCGCAAGTGCAAGCCAACATCAAACACTTACAACTCCATGATCTTGATGCTGATGCAAGAGGGTCATCACGAAAAAGTTCATGAGCTCTATAATGAGATGTGTAATGAGGGTGACTGTCTGCCTGATACAGTGACATATAGTGCCCTTATAGCAGCATTTGGAAAACTGGGCCGCGATGATTCTGCCATTAGCTTGTTTGATGAGATGAAGGAGAATGGATTACATCCTACTGCAAAGATTTATACGACAATATTAGGAATTTATTTCAAGTTGGGTAGGGTTGAAAAAGCTTTGGGTCTTGTTCAGGAGATGAAAGAGAAGGGTTGTGCTCTTACTGTTTATACATACACAGAGTTGATAAAAGGTGTTGGGAAAGCTGGGAAGGTTGAAGAAGCCTATAGTATATTTATGAATATGTTAAAAGAGGGGTGTAAACCAGATGTTGTGCTTATAAACAATTTAATAAACCTTCTAGGGAAGGCAGGTCGTTTGGTGGATGCTATTAAGTTGTTTGAAGAAATGGGGTCTTTGCAGTGCACCCCAAATGTGGTAACATATAACACTGTAATTAAAGCTTTATTTGAATCAAAAGCCCGAGCTTCTGAGGCGTTTTTGTGGTATGAGAAGATGAAGGAGAATGGTGTTGTTCCTAGCTCTTTTACTTATTCAATTCTTATTGATGGATTTTGTAAGACGAATAGAGTCGAGAAAGCTTTATTGCTTCTCGAGGAGATGGATGAGAAAGGTTTTGCTCCTTGTCCAGCTGCCTATTGCAGCCTGATCAACGCTCTTGGAAAAGCGAAAAGGTATGAAGCTGCAAATGAGTTATTTCAGGAATTAAGGGAGAACTGTGGATATTCCAGTGCTCGTGTATATGCTGTGATGATCAAACACTTGGGAAAATGTGGTCGTCTAAGTGAGGCTGTAGATCTTTTTAACGAGATGAAAAAACTTGGGTGCAATCCTGATGTTTACGCTTATAATGCGCTTATGTCAGGGATGGTAAGGGTTGGCATGACAGATGAAGCTCATTCCCTGCTTCGAACCATGGAAGACAATGGTTGCACTCCTGACCTAAACTCACATAACATAATTTTAAATGGCTTTGCTAGGACAGGAGGCCCAAAAAGGGCAATTGAAATGTTTACAAGAATGAAGAATTCAAAGATTAATCCAGATGTGGTTTCTTACAACACTGTGCTTGGCTGTCTCAGCCGGGCTGGCATGTTTGAGGAGGCTGCAAAGCTGATGAAAGAGATGAACTCAAAGGGTTTTGAATATGATCTCATTACCTACTCATCAATACTTGAGGCAGTTGGAAAGATTGATGAAGATCATACACCTGCTGGTCTGTGAAAGGAACCTGGTATGATATAAATGCTCTTTCTGTACCTTTTCTTTCTTGTTTTTGTTAGTCATTATAAAGGCCATTCCTCACAGGAAATTGCTTGGTTGATTTTAGGTTATTTTATAGATTTTCTCTTTTACAAAATATGACGGGTTCATCGTAAAAACATGTCATATCTACTGAAACTTGTTGGACATGAATGCATCATTTTCTAGTTTGTTTTCTAGTATTGTAGTTATATATTATGATCACACTTTTTAGGCCTCTAAAAGGTGGACTTTTGTTCATATGTTGGTATTTGAACTAATTTTTTTGTCATCAAACATCTATTTAGTGTCATTATGTTAGAATGGGAATCTGAAACACTGACAGGCCTTCGTTAGGAGGGTGACATTCTGTTCTGAGGAGATCCAACTATGGAGATCTATTCTAAGATGGACCTTATAAGCTGGTAAATAACCTGAAACCATGTAAAAATTAAAACTATTGAGAGAGGAAAAACATAAAAGAGAGAATATACTCTTATAGACTCAAAAAAGCATTTTGGATCCTGTAGGTACCGAATATCTGTACTCTCTGTACCCAGTAGTCTTATACATTCTCATGCACTGGTTTGCTATTTAGTAGTCATAAATATGTACTTGATAGATTAATTTATACTCTTCTGTGTGAAAATTTTATGAGCTCTGTTTCTGTCTAGATATGTATGCATGTGTAAGCAGAGAATGTGAACTCTTAAGAAACCATTTCCTCCATCTTGTGATTGGAGTTGGGAGAATTTCATTCACACAACTAGTGGATCTGTAATACACATGGAAAATACCCACTTCGTGTGGAAGAATTTTTGTGGAGTTCTACTCTGAAGATGTATTCCTCATTCTTTTCATTAGAATAACCACACCACTCCACCAACCAGCCCCCGTCCCCAACCCATTCTCCCAGCTCTTCCTCTCCATAGCACATTTAAATGTGGTAAGGATTCACTTTACATTTTTCTCCTCTAAGTGAGAGGCTAACTGCTGCACAGGACTTCCTGGATTCAAAACTAACACGAAGCTAGGCTAGTCATTTCTTGGGAGACACCAGAGTGACAGTGTCTCAGAATACTCAATGATAATTGCTTCTGATTCCCATGACATTATGAAACTAAATTCCTTCATAACTACACTATCATGTCTCGATGAGTGAATACATTTCAAAAGATCACCCATCGTTTCATCTATTTTAAAAGTGTGTGTGTCTTACCAATCCAACTTAACAAGAAGTCATGGTGTCAATGTAGGATGCTGGTATCCCCCTTATCAGTATATCATATCAATGGCCATAACAAGCACCCCCCTGTACGAGTATATAATATAAATGGCAATTATAAGGTATAATTGCAGCCATTCAAATATTTTCATGGTAAATTGAAAGGAATAATATGATTCATACTTACAGGAGATTCAATTACATGCAGGTCTTGTGATTTTAATCGGATTAGTGATTGTAACTGAACTCTCATCCTATGATTTTTTTGTAGTATGATCTTTTTGGCATAGACAACCAATTGCTGTTTATTTTTACCATCTTATGAACCAAATGGCTTTCTGCCTGCAGGTCAGACTGTTATGCATATTGTCAACATTAAAATCATAAACCTTATTAGAAGGGAAGGCCATGTTTCTTCAGAATATCTGCTGAGATCCACAGATCCAGAGTGTCAATGCTGTGTGGATGGGTTGTATCTGATAGAACAGGCTGTGAAATCCTTCAGAACAAGTTAGAAGATTGCTGACATACTGAATTCTAGGAAATTTCAGATAAGTGCAGTGGAAAGAAAACCAGAAGCCTTATACTCTATGCTAGAAATGGCTGAAGATGCAGTTCGACTCTTCTCAGTATCACAGTATCTCAATTGAAAAGTGCTGTTCTAAGGCTTCTAAACAATTTGCATTGTCAGGTGGAATTGACAAAGAAGAAATTGGGTAATTCTGGACTGGCCTTGTAAAGAGTCATGGCATACTACAACAATATCTTGAGAAGCTAACACCATTGATCAAGGCAAGATCATTCATTTTTTGGGTTGTTTTTCAAATGAAACACTTTTTTGATGCTCTTGCAATGTGGATATGAAATGAATACAATAAGACTCTTACATCAGTTGTTTATATATATGAATCACCAAGAATTATTTCCATGGAGTCATAATATTTCTCTTGCTGCATGTAGGATGTTCTACTTACTTTAGAAAAGCAAGACTGGCTACAGTTTCATATCCACAAAGGACAAGCATGATAGTTCTCCTACAACTGTAGATCTATTTTTCATCCCATCATAACTACAAAATATATCATTCTCCTGCTACAAGCAACAGAGATTCTCTAAGAAATGCTGGGCAGTGCAGTACCTGTATAGGATTTGTTTTGTCTGGCCTGCACTTGCATGCATAACTAGTCAGTCATGATCCAAAACACAGAGGGTGTCAGAGACTACATAACTGGACTTATTAAAGGAAGTAATATTCAAAATAACATTTCATGAGAAAAAAACAAAGAAATTTAGAAATTGTTAATAATAAATTGAATTAAAACAATTTAAAAATTGGGTGTGCACAAGGACAACAACATTAAGAGAAAGAGTTAAAAAAACCAACAAAATCTACTAAAAAAAAAAAAAAAAAAACCAAAAACAAAAGCATGGCAACTAGGATTTGGTAGTAGAGATTTGGGAATAGTTTCATGGTGATTGTGATAGTGTAGAAAAGAAAAAGGAAAGCACATGGAGGCCAATTGGAGCTTTATCTACATTTGCTACTCTCAAAAAGTTGAGAACAATAAATTTACCCTTCACCGTCTGGCAGCTGCCTTCGATTCTATGTCAAGAAGATACTTCCTGTTCATGAAGACAAATATATTCCCAGAAGGAAAGAATCAAAGAAAAATTTGACAGTTCACCCTTTGTACTAAACAGATTTGTCCTAATTCTAAGCAGAGCAATCGGTTCTGTAACCCCAATACACATTATTAGGATATAACCAATGAAGAAAGATCCTTTTTGCATGTCTGTTTGGTGCCTAATTGTATGTATCATGTGTACACCTTGCCATGTTCTTTTCAGGCACTTCCAATATATTCTCTTTTGCCTGTCAGAAAAATAAACAAAAATGAAGAAAGATTCAAGGTAGTGGATGTATTGCCATGAACCCACATTCCCACCAACATAGGAAACTTGTACTAAGAGTGAGTGTAAACTACTCTCTTTAGATTTATAATTCCAGCTCTGGTCCTGGCACTAGCAATCAGTGAAGAAAAGGTTGACTTAGCAAACAATGGATATATCCACAACAAGCATCCAACAGGGCACAACAAATAAATAACAACTACGAGGATCTATTAAGTTTTGTTATTACTACTAGCTAATATTTTCACTACATTACCTCCAACAATTTTATTGCATTACAGATCACAAATTAGAAATGACAAAAGGGCACCCTCATATTATACAACAACAACAAGCAACCAATATGCTAAATAATATCAAGGATATATTATCAGGTTTGGTTGCATCACCCACTGACATTCTCAGTAGAAACCTCAGTCTCTTCATCATCACCTTGCCGTATTTTTGCGATCTCAGCTTGTGCCCTCTCTACAATTTGCCTCTTCTGCAATTCCAAATCCCTATGGAAATCCATCCTCATTTTCTCCAGTTCAACCATCTGCTGCCTTTTACTATTCTCAATCTTCTCATATATCTCACTAAATTTCTGAATAGAATTTGCTAGCAATCTGAAGGAAGATCCCTCATTATTGTCCTGTCCACAGCTTTGTCTCTTAGGTGGAAGTCCATCTGAATCATCCTCCTCACCTCCTGAAGATCCTGAATTCCCTGGACTGTCCCTCGTCTCATCCAACCCATTTGGACGGTTCAAATAAACTCTAGGGTTCATGAAAACATACTCTCCTGAGTCCAATCCACAAGAAAGCCCAGCTTGACGTGGTGCTGCTGACATTAACATATCCATCTTCTTAAAATAAACCCATTTATTAGTGCCACCACCAGTCTCCCCTGACTTCATCTTCTCCTTTTTATACTTCTTCTTCAGTGTATCCAAACGATTCCGACACTGCGTATCTGTCCGATCGGTTCTTGACTCCCGTGAAACCTTCTCTGCGACTTCCTGCCATTCCTCTGATCTAAGACTCTTCCTCCCAAGTTTAAGAAACCGATCGCCCCAAGCATCTAGCAAGACAAATGTTTCATGTTCAGTCCAATCTGTAAGAGAATTACGACCACCAAAGGATGGTTTTGGCGCCGGAGCAGCCACAGCTGAAGGCACTGCTACACGTGGAGCAAATTCATAACTCGAAATCAGGCTCTTTAGCTTCCGCTTCTTTTGGTGCCTCTCTAAACTAACATCTTCAACCCTCCTCGTATGATCTTTCTGATTGTCATGATCTTCATCCTCATCATTGTCATTGTCATTGTCATTGTCATTGTCATTGTTATCTTCATCATCATCATCATCCTCCTCCTCTTTGCTTACTTGTGCAAGGGCATTGTTCTGATCAACATCCTCATCTTCTTCACGTCCTAATTCTTCTTCATCTTCCTCTTCATCTTCATCCTCAACATCTTCATCAACATATTGATTACCAATTTGCCTCTGATAGGAAGCATTCCTCACTGGAAGCTTTGGACGGTGTGAAGAACCATAACCCTGAGGATGGTTCACACCATAAGGGTTTGGAGGATACCTTGCATCATCCTCTGTATCATCCATTTAAGCACACTTGGGTAGCTCAAAAACCCGAATGATAAATTATTTTCCACAAAACCCTAATCCCAAGTACCAAATCATCATTTTCTACATTTCATACCATTAAAAGTAAAAAATAAAAAAATACCCATAATTATTTCTTCCCAAAACCCCCAGCCCAACCACCAAAAGATCACTTTACCCTTAAGAGTCAAATTCCAAAAACAGCATCACCCACGATTCTAATAAGCAAGCATAATTTCAAGCTCCAAATCACAGATCTCTCCCCGGTCCGAGAGAAAAAACCACCAAAACTCATATCTTAACTCAAAAACGCACAGATTCTGTAGCAAAACCTAATTTTCCAGTTCAAACTCACAAATTTTCCATTCTTGCAGAGTAATTACTAGCTACAAAGCCCACGAATCTTACCTATATAAAACATTATTGAAGCAAAATTTCCAAACTTTCAGCGATTCAAAACCAAGAAAACGGAAATGATTGGAACCCTAATACGAATCGTACAAACCCTTATTTCCCAGGTTATGTGGAAATGAAACAAAATATCAACGCCAAATTAGAAAAACGAACATGGAATTCTTACATTGGAAACCCTAATTTCATCGATTCCGAGAGGTTCTAGGGTTTTGGCGTTTGAAAAGAGGAAAGACGACAATCTGGTGAGGGAACATTCGGGGATAAATTGGCGGACGATGCTAACATACGCCGACTGCTTTAGCGACCTCATGGTCAATGATCAGGCAGCCTGGTTTGTGTTGTGGATTGTATGGGCAGATGGGCCTAATCTTGGTGGGCCTTGGGCGGGAGAGTGAGCCACTTGTAAGCAAATAAACGGGCCTAATTCATGGACCACAAAAAACCACTAGTTTTGCTGTCCACGTCTACTCAAAGATTTTACCCTTTAGAATTAGACCGAAGAAGTAACAGGAAAAGTTACTTGATCACGATTTAATAATAAGATCGATGGTTGAATCGTGGTTGATTCATAAATATATACTTTATATATTATAAAAATAAATATAAAGTTAAATATTTGTGTTTATTTAATAATTTTAAATAATATATTTTTTTTAAAAATAATTCTTTGACACCATTATTTAACAAAATGATAAATGACCCAATTACTTCCTATCGTCATTTTTTGCCTTTTCTTCTAATTCTATCCAATTACTTCCATTATGTTCAATCAACGACTATAATTTTAATCTCTTGATCCAACAACTACACATTCATCCATGTGTTTTAAATCCAATTCAACGGTCATATATTGTTGATCTAAGGGTTAAAATTAAATTTGGACTTAATTTGACTATGGGGAAGTGTTTCCAACAACTAGATGAAAATCTAATGGTTAGATTTTAACCAAACTTTGATTTAATGATCATAATTGAATTATAACGGTTACATGACCATCCAACGACTAATTAGACCCAAATTTTTTCGATAAATGCTTGATTTTCATTCCATTTTATTCATAATTTAATTAAAAGTCTCTTGATCTTACATTGCTCCAATTTTAATTGTGACTTCTTTCAAAATTTTATAATTTTGGGAATTTGATGTTGAAGTTGTGGATTGACTTCAACTTAAATATTTAATTAGTAGAAATTGAATAATTTAAATGATTAAAATGAGTAGTTTTGTTTTAATAGTAGTTTAACATTAATATTAAATTTTAGTAAATTATATGTGTATGCACAGTTCACTTTTAATTTCAATTATTAATATTATATTATAAAGTTTACATGTAGTTCAATTGAAATTACTAAATTAAATTAGTGGTCTAATTAACAATTTTAATATTAATTTTGTATTAACTATTACAGATACCGATTCATGAGGAATGTACATGTAGTGAATAGTAGATCACAGACTTAACCTACTATATAAATAACAATATTATTTATATAACGTATTAGAATGTAGTTGATTTTCTATAATGAGATATTGATTTAACTTTCAAATTGGATTTTAAGGGAGTTAATACTCTTTTGAGAGTCAATACTCCTATAGGACCTAATGGTCCTCACTCAAACTCATATGCTTTGATGACACGGTTTCTAAGGGTTGGATTGACTTTAAATTCATTTTTGTGCATAAGGACGTTTTAGTAATTACATGAAGTCACATAGGGGTTAGTGAACAAGGTATTTGAATTGATTTAATTGATTAATTATATGGCCTTGTGAGACTTACAATCCATTATTGTTCTTAAGTTTTCATTAAAGGATATACATCTGTACTTAAATACACTCCTATTTCGAAGTCTTCCCAAGATAACATTAGAAATCTCGCTTCTTTCTTACTTCACCCTTTATTGGGGCTTTTCCTTTCACTTTTTTTTTTTTTTTTTTTTTTTTTTTTTTTAATCTTTTCCCATTTTACACAATCTTTCATTATTTTTTTTTTTCTCACACAACTATGATGCAAATGTAATGCACTATACTCATATATTAGAAACTATTATTTATAGAATATATTTTTATTTTTCAATGTAGTTTAATTGCCTCAAAATTCAACACCAATAATTTTTTTCTTTCACTCCACACAAGTTATATTATCAACAAACAAACATATCATTACTTCCCTTAACCAACAATTCATATACCATTAAGAAATAAAATTTAAGTAATAATAATATACCAAGTCACATGCAGGACTCACAAGTATAAACAAATTTATCTTACAATAAGATTTATAATTTTTTTCTTCCAAAATATATTAAATAAAAATTTTAGGGATAAATTATCCTACCATAAACCAAATATCCAACGTGTTAACTTTGAAATAAGATTTTGAAGCAATATTGCTCACAGAAAATAAAATACCCTCGTAAAATTTCATAAAAAATGGACCATATTTATCTTGCTAGATGGCCTTCCAAAACCCATAGACATCTCGTTTCTTTTCTTTTTTCACCTCCACTCTATTGTTTCTCCGCTTATCTAATAATACAAAATCCTATACCCATATTTTTAGTAATATAATTAATTATTCAAAACCAAAATTATTAATTCTAGTAATAGATAAGACTTATCTAATTTCCTAAGAAATTCCTTACAATAAGGTTGACATGACACAAGTTTAACTTATTTGTTTGACGACTAAAGTTCTTTGAGTTTTTCAATTCAAATTCAATATATTTTCTTGATTTTACCTTTTTGACTTTTCAACTACTACTTTTCTAGAAAAATTTCAAACTCACTATTCCCATGTAGTCTTAAAAACCTAGATATTATAGAGTCAATCATAGGGTTTGAGAATGAACATGCCTTTGTGTGTCCATGTTTTCCATGGCTGAAGATAAAGAAACCCAAAAAGTGCATCATAATGTGTTATTGGGGTTTATATGTTGTGATAGATATGAGAACTGAGGTTAGCTTTTCAAGCCAAAGTAGTAAAAATCAACCTTTATTGGAAGAAAAAACTAGGCTAATTTGTATTACAGTTGTTATAACTTAATTAGTTAAATGGATTCGAAAATCTTAATTTTTTTGAGTTAGACAAGTGGGAAATCTTGAATAGGTCAAGATGAAGCGGGTACAAATTTGCAAATAAAATCAGATACTTTGTTTCACTCCACTCTTTCCCACCCCTCACCCCATCAAGGGTTTTCGTTGAATATGAGGTTTTTCATATCATATAAGGGTGAGATTGAGATAAGAGTGATCCGTCTTAAATTTGCTTCATTGACATGATTCCTAAATAAGTATAATAATTTCTTTTATTTTGCTTCATTGTACCATATAGCTCTTATTTTTTATCCTTATTTTTAAAATATTATTTTATGTTAAAAAAAGAATTATCTATTGTTAATATATGTTGCTTATAAAATATTATTTCCCCCTTAAAAAAATTACTAACAATGTATCAATCACCTCACCATGCATGTATCATAATCTTTTATTTTTCTTTTTATTTTTTATTTTTTATTTTTTATTTTTTATTTTTTATTTCAACATATGTGAAATGAGATACAAAATATTAAGCCTTATGTTGTCAATTTTTATTTATTTTTATATATTTGACCTATAATTTCATTTTGTGAAGCACATACAAACTCTAGAGTTAAAGTTATTATTTATTTATTTTCAATTTTTTACTTTTATAAAATACAATTAAATATAATAATTCTCCCTTTCTCTCTCTCCCCTATATGTAGAACTCTCAATCTTTTCTCTATTATTATTGTGTGTCTTGCATTTAAAATATTATTTTGTACAAAAAATATAATTAACACACCATGCAATATGAAATGAGTTTGTAGGATGATCTTGAAAGAGCTACAATGTTGATATAAAACTATACATGGACAAACAAAGTTAAATAGCTAGAATATATTTCATTGGTAGTTGAAACTTTATTAATAGTTACTATGCTTTGATTAAATCTTTGTTTTTGAAAAAGATCATCATCTGCAATGTTTAGGACATTTTTGGTAATTCTTTTTGAGAATAGTATTTTATTTTTTAAAACAAAAAAACTGGAAAACACGCTTAACAATTATAAAACTATTTTCCATTTTCTATTTTCTATTAGCGTTTTTAGAGAATATTTTTTAGTTGTTTTTACTTTTTTTTGAGAATTGTTTTAAAAAAAATCATACAAACATGTATAATATTAAAAATGAAGCTCTAAACATAAAAAATTATTTTTAAAACATATTTAAAAATATGTTGAAAATAGTTTAGATTATCAAACAAACTTTTATTCTACAAAACATTATAAAATAATTTTCAAAAATTATTCTGAAAAACCATTTTTCAGATCTATTTTTAAAAATAGTTACCAAACAATCCTTAATGTTTCAGTTGTGTTACTTGCTTGAGCCTTTTACTTAAATCAGATTACTTTTACTTGAAAAAAACATTTTACTTTTTTTTTTTTTTTTGTGTGTTTAAAAGTAACATTTTGCCATGAACATTTTTATGCTTAAAGATAATATTTTTGAATGAAAATTTTTCATGCCTAAAAATAATCTTTTCTCATGATTTTGTTTTTCCTTCAAAGCAATTTTTTGTCATGAAATTATTTTCGAGTCTAAAAGTAATCTTTTGTCATGAATACTTATTTGTACTTGAAAATTGATATTTTTTTTTCACTTTGCTTTTCTTAATAAAAAACAATTAATTACAAACTTATCACACAAAGTTGCTATAAATCATTTTTTGTGCCTAATTTTTATTTATTAGTTAGACTAATGTCAATTTTATGATTTATATTCATAATAATCAGGCTAACTTGTCAAGCTCAAAATAATTTTGCAAAACAAGAAATCGTAATTGCTTATTACAATTATGATAGCATCAAAATCGGAGAATAATTACTATAATCTATTTTTCATCTAATTTTAATAATTATAAGTTTTCTAATATAGTTAAAAAAAAATAAAAAATAATTAGAACATGTTTAACAATTAAAAAATATTTATAATTTTTATAATATTTGAAAAATAAAAAATTTTAAGTATTAAAAATTAAAAAATATTTCCTAAAATCACTATAAAATAGATCTTTAATTTCATATTAATCGATATATAGAATAATAACTAATCATTAAAATTAGCATATTCAAAGATATTTTTAAGTAAACCATTGTTATGATGTAGGGGCTGAAAATTTGACTGTCACCATGTGCTAAATACAAACTCCATCTGATTCTGATGGTATCTGTAGTTAATAAATACAACTTTTGTTATATTTTTACTTCACTTTCCCACTGACCAAACAAACAATTATTGTTGCCAATAAATTATACTTGGCCGGGTTCATGACTAAAACGTCTATTACAAAGGAACATGACGCGCTGGATCCAAAAAACATGACGTGGTGTTTCTTTGGCCTATAGCCTAAAACAAGTTATGACAAAACGGTGTCGTTTTCCGGAGGGTGTCAGTCGGTGTCCAACTCGCTGACAAAAATATTACCCAAGTGCCTAGACTTTTTATGTGATTTTAAGACACGTGTCATGGGTACCTGAATAAGGTACATTATGAACTCATTGTGAGCCGTTGGATGGCCTGGCTTTGGTCAGGGAATCTTTGCTTCATGCCGTTGGATTTCAGGTGGACATGCTCCGCAGAGAACACACGTGTTTGTGTTTTATGTGGCCAAATCACAAAAAGAAAAAAAAAAAAGGAAAAAAAGGGATCTCTCTTGGTGTAATTAGGTAGGGATAGGGTGGGACCCACATTTCATATCTGAATTCCTGGATATTTACTGAAATACCCTTCTCATTTTACAGCCATATTTTAAAATTATCCATTACAAGTATTCATTCTATATCCCACAAGAGAGAGAGAGAGAGAGAGAGAGAGAGATCTATGTACTCTCTATGATTAATTGATATTTTTATTATTTTAATTCTGGACTCTTTTATAAGTATAAGATAGTGATAATAAATTAAGGCATAAGAAATTGTCATTTTTATGTTTTCTAAATGTCATTCTTAAAATTGTTACCTCCTATGATTTTGATTATTGAATGTTTGATTTTTTTATTTATTATTTAGTTAATCACTATAATTGTTATCATCGGTTATGGTTACACCCGTCAAAGTTATAAAATTACTATCATTATATAGTTTTACTACATTTTTACTTTTTAAAAATAAACTAAATTATAATAAATAATTGCCATTTACCATTATCACTATCAAACATTTTAATTGTAGTGTTTCTTAAAAGATGTCTTTATTGTTAGTAAGGTAAATTATCATGACTTATTGTCGTTTATCGTTACAATTAACGACAATATGTTGTTCCAATTGTTATGGAAGTCATCATCATTTATTATGACTAATATCGATGCTAAATATATTAGTACTCTAGTTGTCTTATTCATTAAATATTAATGCAGTTTTAATAAAACAAATTATTATCGATTACTGATATAAATGATCTGTTAATCCAATTGTCATCTACTACTAGTACTTTTGTGTTTTTCACTGATGATTATAATTATTATTTTGTTTATTCTTATAATTATTGATACTGTAGAATGTTATTTTATAATTAAGAAAATTCATACGAATTTTCTAATAAAATAAATTATCGATTGTGTCATTGTAATGATCGATATTATAATTATTTAAATAGTTGAATGTTACGATTTATAATATATAATCATATTATCTAATTCCTAAATAGACATATCCGGTAAGTTTAAGAGTGTACACCATCATATTTTGTACCCTAAAGTTTATAGCTGGATCAAATTAAGAAACAAAATTTGCATAATTCATATACAAACCTTCAAAAGGTTATTTTCGTCATTTCACTTCATTCATGATCCTTGTACACATTTTCAAACTGGCCAACCTTCAGGAGGTGTTTGGTATCACATTCAAAACCATTTTTCTCTTTTGTTCTAAAATCTTGGGTGTTTCTCCTAATGATAATAATTAAAAAAAACATTTTTTTTAAAACCACCCTATACCAAACATTCCTTAAGCAGCCCCAAAAATCCAACCCACTTTTAAGCCAACAGAAAACATGGCTGTGAATAGGAGCAGACGTTAGTCAGTTTTTTTGGAATTCACCTGATACTTTTTGAAGTTTTGTAATGGCTCTTTCATGACGAAGACAAGGGTATAGCCACTCATTCCGTCCACAGGGGAACATTCATTCTGACGTGGCAAGATCATAGTGGATCAACCCATAACCGACCCCACTTGGGAAACACATTTTCTGATCAAGAGGCACAAGGGTGGCCCAATTTTGAAGTGCAGAACTGCTTTCGGTGTGAGAAATCTGCACACAAGGTGCCATCTCTCTGTACACAGAATTGTATGGTGGTATTCTCTGAGATAATCGTATTAGATAGGAGAGAGGCAGAGACTATATGGAGTGTCAATTCTATGCTGCTTCTAATGCATGCAACATAGAGGATGCAGAAGGCAGCAGGTGAGAGCCTTTGTCTACATCTATATATTCGCTTCATTTGTGACTGTCAATCCGCAATCTTGTTCTTTGAGAGCTTCTCTTAGGACAAAAACAGGGGTGAGTTTCTCATTCTAATTTCCTGCGCTCCTCCCTTTCTCTCTGTGCTGTCGTTGTCATTCATCACTGATCCTGAAGAGCTTTCTCATGGTCTCATGATTTGCTGCACCCGAGGTTATGGAAATTGGGTTTGAAATAAAGCAGGTTGTTCTTTCCATTTTTCTTCTTCGAGGAGTATCTTTTCTGTGTTCCTCTGGTTGGTTTCAGACACTAGCCAGCCTTTTCTTCTAAAATCTCCTTTTTTAGTTACTGGTTTTCAAGACCCTTTTTCCTACAAAATCAAGTTTTTATGGTCTTTTTGGAGATCTAAAATCTCTCTCACTCTCTCTCTCTCTCTCTCTCTGAATTTGATTAGTACTTTATATGAAGATCCTCAAATGCATTTTCTGAAAGTCTCATTTCTGATAATTTGGGGCCCAGAGTGGTATATACTGGCCCCATTATCACTGCTCTCTGAATCTAGAGTAACAATTCTCAATTGAGGCATTTAATTAATTTTCCATTAAATCTCTTAATTCCTTGCTTTACTTAGATCCCATTATTGCATGTGTGGCTGGTTGCACTTTATCTCTTCATGTTCTTATCTTTAGTTCTTATCTTTATAAACAATTCTTGAATTTAATGCAGTGAGAAGGATAGAACAGATTCATATGCAATGCTGAGCGAGCACAATAATCATCATTTCAAGGGTAATCTAATCGCTGAACACAGTTCAGACTCCCATTTTCTTTCTGGTACCTTATACTTCAATCATAAAAACAACTTGTTTTTCAGTGTCCATGGGTTGTTTTAGGGCGTTTGATACTGAATTTTGGTCGTCTGCTGCCTCAGCGAACTGTTCGGATTGTTCAGATACGCTTCTGAAGCTCGGTAAACTTTTAAGGTTTTGGCCCACAAAACCGTCATCCATAATTGAGACCAGCAGGAACTGCAGTGGCATTGAGTTAGCTCGAGGGATCTCTGTAATATTCGCTGAAAAAAACTCCCATCTTCTGCTTCGACATAGAGATGTTAACGTCCACTTCACAGTACTGAATTTCGGAAAATCATGTAATTCTTCTGTTGCTAGCAATTCCTTAACTGATACAGATTCTCAAGTTTCGGTCACCCAACAACCCATGCCCCAAAACGTAGCCTGCGACATTGGGGAATCATCTTCAAGGCCTGATCAGCCGTATCGAAGAGTTCCTTCTTTCAGTTCCATCAACGCAGGGCCTGAGGTGAGTTCAAGGGCTTCTTCCGAAGAGAGAAATGCTATGATGATCCCTCCTCCAGATTTTAAAAAATCTATGAGAACCCAAAAGAGCTCAGTCATCATACCTTATGCCTTAGATGAGATATGGTCATCTGAGGAGTATACTTGTGTGGTTGTTCATGGTGATCAGAAGCCTGCCGTTACTCATATATTCTGTGACTACATTTTGGAGTGTCACGCCAGGTGGATGGTCGGAAGGAAAAGAATACCCACAATTGAATCGCTTGAACAGATCACCAAGAGCCCAGATGTTCCAACAGTTCAATCTTTGGATAATGATCAGTTTATCTTGAGCTTCTGCTCCATGTGCAGCCAAAGACTGGAGAAGGAAGAAGACATTTACATGTTCCAGTTTGTCCCCAATATTATATATCGTCCCACTTTATGTTTTCTACTTCACTAATTAGGCTATAACTAACAAGGACTCTGATGTTAATTTCCTGTAAATTCCTGCAGAGGTGAAGCATTTTGCAGTCCTGTCTGTCGCAACCATGCGGTTATAATTGAACTTTGGGCCGAGAAGGGAAGGAAGGTCAAAGTGGACCATAGCTCCCAAGGTCCTCCTGAACCTGCAGACTCAGATGAGAAGAATCTCTTCACCTTGGGCATCCCCATCATTACATGAAAGAGGTGAGATTAACCGCTCAAATATCACAGACCACCATGCCTTCCAAAAAGGTAAAACAACCCCCATGTATATACGGTCTGTTTTGAAAGTGCTAGCTGTCTCTTTCCTTCAACTTTTAGCAGCCATGGACTTATCGAAATGTACAGTTTTCTCGAATTGTGTTGCAGGTTTCATGGTAAAGTTGAGTCAACACAGCATCGAGTACTTCACTAGCGTCATTTTTAGGTTCCTTAGTGGAAGTTCTAGTAGCTGCATGCCAAGGCATTTGGCACATCAGTCTGCCCATCTTTTTTTCTTCTTTGTTTTTCTTTAATCTTAGAGAGAACCCATGTAGCAACCTTAATTAACTCTGAAACTTAATTTTCATGGTAAGTAGAGTTATAGTACTTGATCTTTCAAATTTAGCTCTTTTATCTCTCCTTGATGTTTGGCAATTGGAATAATTTAACGGCTATTTTTCATGGTGGTAACACATTACTGACTCATAAATTAAAATCCCTTATTTATCTTTTAAATTAATTACTCTACTTATAAATTTTTTTTTTGCACAATCATGTTTGTCTCGTTTTTTCTAATATAACGCCAAAAGTACATCACATTTCATGTCTTCTAATTCCATAACGCCAAAGTTTTTAGAATTAATTGATTAAAAATGATGAAATAATCTCTATATTTATGAATTTAACATTTTCTATGTTTTTATTTGAAGAGTAACTCATTTTTAACATAAATACCCTTGATTCTTTCAAGTGTTTACATGAATGTTTAAAAAAAAGAAGCTAATTTTACAATAAAAAAAATGAGGACATTTTTTTTTCAAAATAAAGATAAAAAGAATGAAAAGTTAGATTTCCAAAATTGGGTTTTCAAATACCTTTTTAATCAAATAACCCAAGTTTTTATATCTCTTTCTTATGTACTAGAATCCATTTTGTGAAGTAGTTAAATATAAAAATAATGAAATAGTAAATTCACACCATTTTTACTTGTAATTGTAATTTTCTTCTTTTTTTTTTTTTTTTAATTTAAAAAAGAAATTAATTGTATTTAATTTTTCCCACAAAGATTGTATCTGTCATGTCTTTTACATATTAGTTAAGTGACATTAATTTTCTTTTTCTCTTAAATTGGTGAATTTATATAAGAATAATTAAACTAATATATTATTTAAGTTTTTCTTCATGTCTCTCAACTTTATGTATAGCCTAATAATAAAAACCTTACCTCCTTTGAAAAAAATGCTAATTCTAACGCTAATCTAAGAATGCACATCCATTGTTATTCTCTCTTTGTTTAGTCCTAGTGAAAATGGATGCAAAAAAACTAGTTAGGATCATTGTGAATGTTGTTATAGTATATGTGAGACAAGAATAATTATTTTGCAATAATTAGTTGTTTTGACAACTATTAATAGAATCAATCACCCACTTGTACATCAGGTGATTTTTTTTTTAAAGTTGAGTAATAGTTTAATTTAAGTGATGTTTATTTTTTAGTTGAATAAAAAAAATTAGAATATTTGATTTTTTCTATTTAGTTAAAAGTAACTTATTGATATTAATGAATATTATTAAAGTGAACTTGTTATCAATAAGATTAATTTAATTATATCGATTGATATTAATAGGATACTAGTGATTAACTTACTTTGTACTCAATTAAACACCTCTTCTCTATAAAAGCATTCCATTCTTCATTAGATTTTATATTCTTAGACTTAATGCAAATTCATGTTTAATGACACTTAATTCCTTGACGCTTTTAAAAGTTTATGTCTAGCAATTCAATCAGTAATGGTGTTTTTGAATATCTAAGTTTTGAATATCAATAATGGTCTATATATATATATATATATATATATATACACCTATGTTTCCCTGTTTCTCAAACACCCCGCCACATCTAAAAAACCTGGCTTGTATTGGAAAGCTAAACCCAAAACCATCCATGGCCTTCAACCACCATCAAACTCATCGGTGACTTTACTAGCTAGCTACCACTTGACAACCTTACCAATGATTATTAGGAGTACTGCCTCACCGAAGGCACCCAAAAGCATTAATTCACTTGCATTTTGGGTCACTATATCAAGTAACTTTTCGCATAAGGTAAAGAACAATAAAGAAAAAGAAAAAGGATTTGGTTCATGTAGTTTCAAAGCTTGAACTTAGTCTAGTTTATTGCAGTTTACTGATACGCTACTCGATCTGCTTATGGAATCCCTGTAGTTCTACTGGAAAGGTTGATTTTTGGTTCGTTTTGTGCATTTTGATATGAGTTGGAAGTTGGTTTGTGTTTAGAATAGTGTAAAAAAGCTCATTGGATGGAAATGGGGGAGAGGGGCCATTCTAGCTGTGTTCCAGTCTGGTTCAGGCTTTGAATCTAAATTGCTTTGTTCTTATAATGAGCTAAGATTTCTGGTTCTTCTAACCTTACTATGCTGGCCAAAAGTAGATTTGATCCATGCTCCAACAATCACTTCAATCATATATAAAGCAACTTTCACTTTCAAAATCTAGAAAATCATCTTCATTTGATAACAAAAAATTACTATGCTGGCCAACTGTGTTTTAGGTTCATCTACCAACAGTTTTCAGGGAGAAGTAGGAAGAGTTCAGTTTTTGCGGTTGAAAGAGATCATATGACACCAAACTCAAACTCTTCACCATCCATACTACTCATAAAGCACACAAGATGGACCACTAGAATGATTCTAGTGATTTTTCTTCAGAATTATTGCCTTTAAGTACACCACATAAGAACTGAGAAGCCTAGAATGATTGTAATCAACCATTAGTAGAAGATGTTTATAATTGAAATTGCTTGAAATCACATTACACTGCTAATAATACTATGAAATTATTCTTTCCAATCATGGCTATCTCGGAGATCGGACAGGGTTATTCTATCAGATTACACATAGGTTCACAATGGTAATACTAGTGGCAGCACTAAGAAATGATCAGCATTCCTTCTTGTCTTTCTCCTCGACCTGAAGGCCCCTGGAATCCCAACTGTGAGAACTGAGAATTTTTACCATAATTGTTCCTTTGTCATAGCCAATTGCAACCCTGTCCAGAGAACCAATGGCAATGGTAAGAAAAGTGAGCATACAAATCCATTTTCCCCCACGCTCAGTGACTGAAAGATCATTTACTATGCATATAAATCTTTGTATGTCTTGAGCATATTCACATTCTTCAAACTGATAAGGAAGGAAAGAAAATTACCTTTTTGAACCTTTTATGCATCCAAAAGTCCAAACTCTTTCAAGACCATAGTCTAGCGTATTCTCTAGCCTGCAATTTAACAAGAATTATTAAGAAAAATATGATACTTCTAGCTGACAGAACCTGGTTTCTTGCTAATAAGAGAAAAAAAGGTTGAAAAAAAAAAATATGCAGCATATCTGGAACCAATGCTTATGGAAAAAGAGGGGTCTGGCAGATTTCTCTATCACTTGGACTTAATAAAATGACAATTTGAACAATGAAAATGTTACCTATAAGTCAGTGCATCCCAAATGCGAACAGTGCTATCCTCAGAACCTGTAATGAGTAGGGGAAGTTCAGGATGAACACACACTGCAGAAACATTATTTGTGTGGCCTTCAAGTGTTTGGACACAACTTTTGGCTTGATAGTCCCAGACCTGTTTTCAGCATATTCATCAATATATCTATGACTCAGCTAATATTTACATAGATCTCCATATAGTCATGAAAAATGTATAGAGTACTAGCAGACCTTAGCAGTGTGATCATCAGAACCAGAGATTAGATATGGTTTAGGGCCACTCATGAAGTAATCAATGCAATTCACCCCTTTTGAATGGCCATCCAAGGTAAAATCTGGAGCAGGAGAGCTCAGATTCCAAATCTGAAAAAGGTGATATTAATTTCCATCAGATAAATTGCAGAGTCACATATATATATACTGTGACAAAAAAAAATAGTAAAGAAGTATTCATACCTTTATGGTGCCGTCAAGTGATGCACTTGAAAAGGTGCTGGGGTCTTTGGGATTAAAGGCTACCTGCATCACATAATGGCCATGTCCCTCAAAGATTTGAGCACACTCCCAACCTTTCTCCCAATCCCAAAGCTTTATGAGCATGTCATCAGAAGCTGATAGCACATATGGACGGGTGGGATGGACTGCAACACTCCTAATGTAATCGATATGTGCCTCAAATTCTGCAACCTTAACCATTGTATCATAGTTGAAGACTCGGATAAACTTGTCATCAGCTCCGGTAATAACCCATTGTTTGGTTGCTATGAACTTTGCAGACCTAACTGCAAACCCAAATTCAATGTTAAACAACAGTGGTGACCTTGCCTAGAAGAGATAAGTAATAAAATATATAGGCTTTGTTGCAGAAGTGTTTTCGAAAACATTTCTGAAAAACAATTTTTTGGAACTCCGATGTTCTGTAAAACAAAAATCTATTAAAAAACCTAAAATATTCTTTTAACATTCTCTTTTATGAAAATTTAAAAATATTTTCTGTTTTCTAATTGTCAAAAAATAGGCTTATGCATTCACATAATGTTTTGTACATAGAATGAGAGATGGGCAAACACATGATGTAGAAAATATTGAATAGGTGGTGTTCATGTACCTGGTGATTCGGTGACCTTGAAAGACTTTACCAGTTCCTGGAATTGCACCCAAGAGTAAGCAATAATATTGCATAAAGAATTTGTATCAAGTTATGAAATGATGAATCACATTTCTTTAATTTTCTCTGTTCTCATGACAAAGATTGTCATGGAAGCCAAGATGTTGAAAAATCCGAAATCCACACAGTTCCTTACCTGAGAATGGTAGTTCCAGATACACACAGTTCCTGAATACAGACTTGCCAAAATCCTGGAGGAGGAGGAAGTATCATGCAACATACTTCAGTAAAACAAAAACTTTCTTGACATCAAAAGCTTCGGAAATTAAAGCAACTGATCATCATGGCTCTTACCATGGTTCTGTGGGATGTACATCCAGAGATTTTACTCTTTCTGACTGTTGAACTAGTTCTTTCTGACCAAGAAAACAATTACATACTGTCAGCATGTTAATCAAACAGATAGGCAAATTTAAAAGAAATGCAGACTGAAATTAATTATGCCTACAAATAATTTGAAGTAAATCAAATACCAACACATACCTGAATGTCCAGATTGAGAGCCTGTGACACAGCAAATGAGAAACAACAGAGTTAGTTCGAATTATTAGGCAAAAAGACCATTTACTTTTGTTTGATTTCCTCCACTCTGAGACTAATGAAAATTGAAAATAGCAATTATATGTGGACTTACCATGTTTGGGGGGGAGGTGGAAAGCAGCGGATTGAAGCCTCGAGATTGCACCGGGGAAGAGAGAATTGTAGAGATCTTGTGGGTTTGGGGAATGCAGTTCCACCTCTTTAAATACTAAGGTATGCTTGGTAGCTAAGAAAATGTATGTTATCGTTTTTTTAATCTATGAACCCACCCGTGCTTGAGATTCTTCTCTATGTTGTCACACGAAGGCCACAGTCCATGGATTAATCTGAGCTGGTGGACTTGAGGGTGGAGATAAAGTTTAAATTAGACATGTTATATATGTGCTTTTGACCGTGTGAGAAGATTCAAAAGACCAGGAATCCATCCAGGAAGGTTAGAAAATATTGGACCAGGACTTTTTTAATGGATAGACATGGTTTTAACAGGTCAAGCTTTGTGTAGGAAAAGTCACAGATGACAAAACCAAATTGAATTCGGTTCATAATAATTAATTATCATGTCTATTCTTGGAATAATGTCTCTGTCATCTTGAAGTAAAAAATTGAATTTGGTTCATAATTATTAATTATCATGTCTATTCTTGGAATGTCTATGTCATCTTGAAGTAAAAAAAACAAAAAAACCAATAACCGAGCACTCAATTATTTAAAGTGCATTTAACTGTATTTGTAATCGAAGTATTTTTAATAGAAATATTTTCTCAGGAAATATGTTTAAGACAATCACTCATTAAGTATTTTTTTTAGGAAACACTAATAATTTTTCAACATTAAAATGATTTTTAAGATTATAAAAAACATTTTCTAAATTTTATCAAATACCTATTTTTTTTCAAAAACACTTTTTAGGTTAAAAGTATTTCTTAAATCATTGTCAAACATACTCTTAATTTATCTAGAAATGGGAAAAAAACTTATCATCCCGATGATTTATTAATGATTTAAGTCATTTAAAAGTGGTATTTGAATTGCAATATGTTAAAATAGTTTTTTTATTTATATTATGAATAATATACTAAAATCTTTTTGAGAATTTGGTTGTTATTTCTAATTTATTTATATTTAGGTCATATATATTAATGTTTTGATGAATATTAAGCTAATTTAATTCAATAAAGACATAACATCCTTATATTGTGTTATAAACATTATGTACAAAGACTTTTACAAAAGTGAAAAAGTTCATAAAAAAAACTTGATTAATAGAAAATTTGGCTGAATTTATCATTTTTAATTTCTTGTAATTATTTTGATTTAATAATACATTAATCAAACATCATGGTTCAATTGTGATTTAACAAAAAGTCTAATGATTAAACTTGACTCAGTAATTTTTCTAATTTAATGAAGAATAAAGTTCTAAAAAGATTGATTGGTCATGATATATTATTGATGCTAGGACTTACACGTGACCAAAAACTCAATGAATTTGAGAAAGTTGTTGCGTTCTCTTGGAGGTTGTAAACCTTTTGGTTTTGAAAATACAATCAAGTATTGTTGCAATAGCTCCATAATTAGTGCCAAGACAGTGCTCTCACACCAATTTTTATGGCCCAAGGAGAAGATATAAAATTAAGAGAAATTTTTT
Source organism: Vitis rotundifolia (assembly GCA_030254885.1). Lineage (NCBI taxonomy): Eukaryota > Viridiplantae > Streptophyta > Magnoliopsida > Vitales > Vitaceae > Vitis > Vitis rotundifolia. Next base: position 3,752,639 of record CM058159.1, read on the forward strand.
TCTAATTGAGATTATTTTTCCACCCCTTTCCCCATTACACTCCCCTTATTTTATATAGGAAACTTAAAAAAAAAAAAAGAAAAGAAAAAAGTAGATGAAATAGAAACTAATTAAAGATTGAGGCATGGAGGCGCCTCATTAGATGTTTAGTTTGACATAAGAATTAGATTTGTTAACATGTGTGTGAGCATTTTGGAGTCTTTTGATTCAACTATGATATTCTACCTATTTGATTGGAAGTTAAATTTAGGCTCAATTAGTTGCAACCAACCAAACAATAGTACTAGATTGTGTTCCAAACAATTTCATTTATTAGACCAACCTTTCTCCTATCTTTTTTATTTTTTATTTTTATTTATTTTTTGCACCACGTTTGGTAAAGACTAAAATTTTATGAGAAAATGATGGATATTGTAAGTTGAAATACAAGGTTGAAATGAGAGTGCTCTAAAAAAAGGGTATTGCAAAGGTAAAAATTCTTGAAAAGTAACCTAGAAAAGATGAAAGACTAATCAATATTTAAAGAATAGATTAGGAATTGCATTGCCATGTTGTGATACTTCTTAATTTGAATGTAATTATACATTTAGGAGTATGGATACAAAAAAACTCTATCTCATCATCTTGACTAAAAATCCTCCTCTTAATTTTCCCATGCCAAAAATTAATGCCTTACATTTAAAACAAATCTCTTCATAATTGTAGCAACCAACCCACTCCCTTTCATATGGATGAAAGGCTCATACATGTATAATGTATGAAACTTGCGATGTCACGATAATTTCGTGGGAGATAACTTTCTCAAACACTCTGCTTTCCCTTTTTTATTTATTTATTTTTATTTTTATTATTATTATCAAATAAACTTATTAGATAAAGGAAAAACAAAAATTTTGAATTTTATTTAATTTAATATAGACAAAAAGGAGGGGTGAGCTTAAACTAGAGTTGTTTCAAACTCCAAACTTATATATGTATAGCCAAATTTTCTTATATGGAATCTGAAGTCATGCTATTATTACTTAATATTCATATTTTATATGGTGAAGGCGCCAAACGTGAGGATACGCTAGACAAGGATAAAAGATCCCATTAAAGCAGCTAATTCTAGATATATTGTATATACCTCTAGTGATACAAATTGTGTACAATCATAAATAGCAAAAAAAGAAAAAAAAAAAGAAAAAAGAAAGGCATTTCAATAGATCCAATTGGTATTTTTCCAATCTCAAATAAATAAATAAATTTTTCTTCATTTTATTTTTTTTTCATTAATCTTTGCAAGTAAATTATATATGAATTTTTATCTCCACAATCAAAAAGAGTTAGAGATACTTCTTTTTGTTTCATAGGAATAGGCTCTTGAAAATGCCTACTTCATTATCATTTGTAACGGGGGCATGAAAATATAAAAATGAAAATAAGACAATAAAACCACGTTGACAAAATAATCACATATAAAATTCATTGTTATTTTATTACATGAATGAAAGCATTCTATCTTACTTTCTATTGTGCATAAAGAAACAGTCGAGAAGGATCATTTATTACAATTTTTGGAGCAAACAAACACATATCCACAGGATAGGAAGGTCAAATAAATAGATTTTCTTATGGGACCAAATAAATCCCAATATCAAGGTTGAGGATAAAAAAGGTTTGGAATGAAATAAAATAAAATAAAATAAATAAATAACACCCTTTTTCTAGAGTCAGAAACTTGAGTTTAAGTTTAAAATAATTCATTTGTTGAAAAAAATTGTCAGAATAGTACCTATCTCAAAATATTTATCAAATTAATCTTTTGTCTCCACATAAGCGTCCACATAGATTTTTTTTTTTTTTTTTTTTGTAAGTGTCAAAAACCACCATTGGTGACTGTGGTTTTAAAAGTTTCAGAAATAACCTTAAAACCACAGTTACATACTTTAGTTTTACAATTTTCCTTAAAACCACAATTAATAACTGTGGTTTCAAAATTATTTTTAATCCACGCCCGTTTTAATAGTATTATGATTTTAATATTATTTTTAAAATATTCTTTATCATAATAACCATAAAAAAAATATTTTTTATCATAATAACCATAAAACCATAATTACTAATTGTGGTTTTAAAAATATCATAAAAACCACAGTTACAGACGATGGTTTTACAATTTTATTTAAAACCACAGTCAAAAACTGTTTTAAATTTTTTTATTGTAAAAAAGTTCATTTCAGAGTGGAAATTTTTTTTTTACAATTTTCCATTATCAATTTAAAATTATTTTTTTATACAAATTATCCTTAATAAAATTTTTCGTTATGACTGTTTTAAAATTATATATATATTTATCTTTATCTTTTCATATTTTTCTTGAAATTTTGAGAAAATAATTTGGCCTACATACATTCCCATAAAATTTTATATATTTATATTAAATAAAATATTTATTTAAGGAAATTTGTAAGAAACGAACCTTAAGGAAATTTGCTACATCGTTAAGAAATTTTCGTACATCTATAATTTATACTAAAATTAAAAATAAAAAAGCAAAGTTCTAATTTATTTTTTATTTTTTATTTTTTATTTTATTTTTATTTATAGTTATGGTTGCATGAGCCCCCCTCTAATTGTAGTTTTAAAGAAAATTGTAAAACCACAGTATGTGACTGTGGTTTTAAATAAAATTGTAAAACCATCCTATGTGACTATGGTTTTTATGATATTTTTAAAACCACAGTTAGTAACTGTGGTTTTATGGTTATTACGACAAAAAAATATATATATATTTTTTTGTTATTATGATAAAAAATATTTTTAAAATAATATTAAAATCATAATACTATTAAACGGGTGTGGATCAAAAATAATTTTGAAATCACAATTACTAGCTATGGTTTTAAGGAAAATTATAAAACCACAGTCTGCGATTATGGTTTTAAGGTTATTTCTGAAACTTTTAAAATCACAGTCTGTGACTATGGTTTTAAGGTTATTTCTGAAACTTTTAAAACCATAGTTATCAACAGTGGTTTTTGACACTTTAAAAAAAAAAAAAGTATGTGAACGCTTATGTGAAGATAAAAGATTAATTTGATAAATATTTTGAGATGTGTACTATTCTGACCATTTTTTCCGGCGAATGGAATTATTTTGGACTTAAAACTCCATAAACTTCTTCCCCAAAGGATTTGAATATCACATCTACCCTTGTCAAGAAAAATGCAAAGGACGATGGCTAAGTTGATGTTTCCGTATCTGACACAACATTGTTGCAATTGGAATTTGCACAACCAAGAGTACAATCCGAGGCTGGTTTTGAGAGAGGCGGTGGTTTGCAGGTTTTCAAACATCGACTTATACACTGATAAACAAATCTAGCATCAAAGCATCTCTCTTCACATTCCTTTGTGCAATCCGGGCTTTCAAATTGTTCTGTGGCTCCTATAAACATCATCAGTATTATAGCCATTCCCACAAGTTTGTTTGCACCACTTGTCTCCATAGTTGCCCTTCTCTGCAATCTTGTTTCTCTATTCTATGATCTATGAAAATTGAAACAAGTCATTCACTTATGTAGGCCTCTCAAACAACTGGTTCTTCATGCGAAAGAGTTGACTATGGAAGCATATCTGTTACGAAATGAAAGGAAATTTGACCTAAATTGCATTTTGTTATCAAGAAGAAAATTAAAGTGAATATTAATTTATATTCTATAATTATTCAAATTCCATGTTTACTTCAAATAAAAACTAAAAATATTATAAAGGTAATGTAACATAGATTTGCCTACAATCAATTAAATTCTTTTTTTGGGATATATTATGTCTATTTATGACAACAAAATTAATCCTCATATTTTGCATTTAATTTATTATGAGAAGTTTTGAAGGCATTTACCAAAACTCTCTATCAATCCATACATTTTTTTCCTTTTTTCTTTTTAAAAAAGAAAATTTACATATCATATCTATTAAGAAAATAAAAGAAAATTTTATCCAAATTGCATTTTATTATCAAGAAGGAGATTATAATAATTTAATAATTTGAATATAATTCATTTCTCTCTATATATATATATTGAAAGAAAATACTAATTTAATTATATTATATAATTATTCAAGTTCCATGTTTCTTTCAAATAAAAGCAAAAAAACTTATAAAGGTAATGAAACGTAGATTTGCCTGCAATCAATTAAATTCTTTTTTTGGGATATATTATGTCTATTAATGACAACAAAATTAATCCTCATATTTTGGACTTAATTTATTATGAGAAGTTTTGAAGGCATTTACCAAAACTCTCTATCAATCCATACATTTTTTTGCCTTTTTTTTAATTTATTTTAAAAAAATTTACATATCATATCTGTTAAGAAAATAAAAGAAAATTTTACCCAAATTGCATTTTATTATCAATTAGGAGATTATAATAATTTAATAATTTGAATATAATTCATTGTTAGAAAAAAAATGCCATTTCTCTCTCTCTCTCTCTCTCTACATATATATATATATATATCTTGAAAGAAAATACTAATTTAATTATATTCTATAATTATTCAAGTTCCATGTTTATTTCAAATAAGAGCAAAAAAATTATAAATGTAATGTAACGGAGCTGAGTCTACAATCAATTATTTGTTTATTTATTTAGAGATATATTATGTCTAAAAAGTGATCCTCATATTTTGCATATACTTTATTATGAGAAGTTTGAATAAATCTACCGACTTATATTTTTATATTTCAAATAAAATATAATTAAAAATAATAAATAAATAAATAATATGTAGCTTTCATAGGTTGTTTTCCCCTTTAATCCATGTCAATTCTACTATTTTTAACTTAATATTTTCTAATCATCAAAGTTTAATTTTAATCAATTCAAACCTTACTTACATCAACCTAAACTTATATCAGATAGGTTAACCCCATCCAAATTATGGTCCAATAAGGGTTGCGTCTTTGACCTCTTTTATCATCCACTTATCCAAAATTCTAACCACTTTTTAAATTCTCATTATTTATTTTTTTCTCCTTACTTCAATCATTTTCATTTCTTCTAACCATTCAGTTTGAAAGTTTATATCTAAAATGAAATAAAAGTTAAAAAGATGAAAAATTGAATACCCTACCACTTTGACTTCTCCTTTTCTTTCCTTCCCATTTCCATTTTTTTTTTCAACTTCTATTTTTTAGGTTTCTAAATTAAAACATAAAAAAAAAGTAAAAGAAAAAAAAAAAAAAAAAGGTGGTCATGGTTGCATGTCCTATAACTATCGATCATGGTAGTATGTCCTGAAACTATTGGCCATGATAGCATATTAAACCAAATTGAATATGGTTCATATATATATATGCTTAAATTAATTATCATGCATGTCTATTCTTCATGATTTAGAAGGCGTGCATGGCATAAGAATGAAATTTGCCTATCCTTGGTCCTTTTTTGCACCATCTTTGGTAAGGACTACAAAATTTTCAGGAAAATGATGGATATTGTAAGTTGAAATCCAAGGTCGGGATAGGCTTACTCAAAAAATAAACGTTTTCGACATTGTGATGTGGAGATGCTTCTTAATTTGAATGTAATTATACATTTTATAGTATGAAAACAAAAAACTTCCATCTCCTGATCTTTTCTAAAAATCATCTTCTTAATTTTCATGTGCCTAAAATAAAGGATTTGTATCTCTAACAAATCTCTTCCTAATTTATATTCTTGTTTGCCTTTTTTTTATTAAGGCTATGTTTGGTTTCCGGAAAATGTGAGAGAAAGAAAATTGGGAAGAAAAATGGAAGGAAAGAAAAAGCTAAGGAAAGAAATATAATTTTTTTTCACTTGTTTGGTTATCCATGGAAAATTCGAAGGAAAAAAAAAAAAAAAAATTCACTTTTTTTTGTTTGGTTAATTACAAAAAAGAGTTAAGGAAAAATGGAAGGAAAATAAAATCAACAATTTGTCTTAAATATTTATCAATTTGTTGAATAATAAAATAAATTAAACCAATAAAAAAACTGTTGAAAAGCGTGAATTTTTCAATATAAAACATTGCTCATAAAAAAAGTCTTTATTATTATTATTTTTTATTAATAATTATAAGATTTATGTATAAAATTTCCCCCCAACCCCCGCCCCCCTTTTCCCTTATATTTTCTTATATTTTCCTCATTATTTTTTAAGGAAAATAGTGGGGAAAATATTATGATATTTTCTTTAACATTTTCCTTCATATTTTTTTTCTCTCATATTTTCCATGTCATCCAAACTAAAGAAAACCATTTTCCTCTACATTTTTTTTCCTTTCCTTAGCATTTTCCAGGAACCAAACATAGCCTAAATAAATTTGTTGGCCAAGGAAAAGAAATTAAAATTTTGAATTTTATTTAATTAATTGTATAAAAGGGGAAAGGTAAAGTAAAAATAGAATTGTTTCATACTCCAAACCTCTCTCTCTATTTATTTAGCTTAAACATGTCTTGCAGCAATAGGCCCTCCAAAATACTTGCTTCATTGTCATTTGTAAAGAGTGATGAAAATATAAAAACAAGAAAACAAAACCACCTTGTTATTATTATTAAATAAATGAAAGCATTTTGTCTTTCTTTCCATTGTGCTTAAAGAGATGGTCAAGAAGGATCATTTATTACAACTGTTGGAGCAAGAATGTACTGCTTTCATTTTATTACCAGCATATTTGGATCAGTTGTTGCAGTTCTTGGAGCATGAATCTACACATGCTGTCATTTCAGTACCTGCAAATTTACCAATGTTGGATGTCAGGAATATACAACTAGGGTAAAAACCTAAAATATTAATATTTAAAAGGTTTTTCTATATGTTAATCTCAATTTCAATCCAAGGTATCCTAAAGTTCTATACAACATTGTTAACATCGTTATTGAAAGTATCATTTAGAACAAAACTTTTATTTATCTTATAACTTTAAAACACGTTTATATTATTAAAAGGAATTCATATTTATATAATTTTATAAATTTTTTCGCATATCCAACTTGGGATATCACATTTATCCTCGATGCAAACACAATGTGATCAAACAAACAAATACCACTTATAGGATTCAAACAACTTTAATACCATTTATAACAACCCGCCCTCAATCATGTACATATTGTTCATTTCAAGTTAAAAGGGTTTGGAATGAAAAAATAAATGTTGTGTTTGGTTCCCAGAAAATATTAAGGAAAGAAAAAAATACAAAGAAAAATGATTTTTTTCATATTTGGTTGTCCTATGAAAAATATAAAAGAAAATAAAATATAATTAAAATTAATTAAAAACTTATGTATTTTTAAATTATTTAATCTTTATGTTGATGAAATAAAATAAATAAAATGAGTTTGAAGTAACAAAAAAAAAATAATTTATTGATTTTTAATATAGTTTTTATTTTCCTTTTACTTTTCCTTTGTATTTTTTTTCCTTTGCATTTTCCCTCAAATTTTTCCGAGAACCAAACATAGCCAAAAAATAAAAATAACACCCATTTACAAGAGTTAGAAGCTTCTTATCTATAGGATTTGGATATCACACCTTTCCTTGTCAAGAAAAATGTTAAGGATGATGGCTAAGATTATGTTTTCGTACCTGATACAACATGGTTGCAATTGGAATTAGCACAACCAAGAGTACAATCCAAGGCTGGTTTTGAGGCTGGTTTTGAGAGAGATGGTGGTCTAGATCTGCACTGTTTCATACATTGAATTATACACTGTTGAATCATTCTACTCTCAAAGCATTCCTCTCCACAATACGTTGAGCAATCTAAGCTTTCAGCTGGCACTGTGCCTCCGATAATCATCATCAACATTATAGTCATTCCCACAAGTTTGTTTGCACCACTTGCCTCCATAGTTGCCCTTCTTTGTCAGCTTGTTTCTTTATTCTATGAAGATTGAAACAAGTCATTCACTTATATATATAGGCCTCTCAAACCACTAGTTCTTCATGTGAAAGATGTTGACTTTTGTTGTTTGTGAAGAAATAAAAGGAAAGTTTACCCAAAATTGCATTTTGTTATCAGGAAATGATAATAATTTCCAAATTATTTTGCATATAACTCATTTTTAGGAAAAAAAATAAATACCATTTCTATCTCTCTATATATGAAAAGTAAATATTAATTTATATTCTATGATTATTCTTCCATGTTTATTTCAAATAAAAGCAAAATAATTATTAAAAGTAATGTGACAAAGATTATTCTATAATCAGTTCAGTTCTTTTTTGGGATATATTATGTCCATTTATAACATCAAAATCAATCACCATATTTTGCATCTAATTAATTATAAAAAGTTTTAAATTTTTACATCAAAACTTTCTATACAAACACACATTTTCCTTTACATATCCAATACCCAAAAATATCCTCTTCTTCATTCTTACCCCATCAACCTCTCCAAAACCCTAATATTTTCCTTCTCCATTTTCCTTCTTTCTTTCCACATCACTAATGTATGATCAGACACCCATCCACCTCTCCAAAACCCTAATATTTTCCTTCTTTCTTTTCCATCACTAATGTATGGTCAGGCACCCATCTACCTCTCCAAAACGCTAATATTTTCCTTCTCCATTTTCCTTCTTTATTTCTCATCACTAATATATGGTCAAACACTCATTTGCAGGTTTTAGCGGCCATGGACTTATCGAAATGTACAGTTTTCTCGAATTGTGTTGCAGGTTTCATGGTAAAGTTGAGTCAACACAGCATCGAGTACTTCACTAGCGTCATTTTTAGGTTCCTTAGTGGAAGTCCTAGTAGCTGCATGCCAAGGCATTTGGCACATCAGTCTGCCCATCTTTTTTTCTTCTTTGTTTTTCTTTAATCTTAGAGAGAACCCATGTAGCAACCTTAATTAACTCTGAAACTTAATTTTCATGGTAAGTAGTGTTATAGAACTTGATCTTTCAAATTTAGCTCTTTTATCTCTCCTTGATGTTTGGCAATTGGAATAATTTAACAGCTATTTTTCATGGTGGTAACACATTACTGACTCATAAATTAAAATCCCTTATTTATCTTTTAAATTAATTACTCTACTTATAAATTTTTTTTTGCACAATCATGTTTGTCTCGTTTTTTCTAATATAATGCCAAAAGTACATCACATTTCATGTCTTTTTATTCCATTACGCCAAAGTTTTTAGAATTAATTGGTTAAAAATGATGAAATAATCTCTATATTTATGAATTTAACATTTTCTATGTTTTTATTTGAAGAGTAACTCATTTTTAACATAAATACCCTTGATTCTTTCAAGTGTTTACATGAATGTTTAAAAAAAAAGAAGCTAATTTTACAATAAAAAAAATGACATTTTTTTTTCAAAATAAAGATAAATGAATGAAAAGTTAGATTTCCAAAATTGGGTTTTCAAATACCTTTTTAATCAAATAACCCAAGTTTTTATATCTCTTTCTTATATATTAGTGTCCATTTTGTGAAGTAGTTAAATATAAAAATAATGAAATAGTAAATTCACACCATTTTTACTTGTAATTATAATTTTCTTCTTTTTTTTTTTAAATAAATTAATTGTATTTAATTTTTCCCACAAAGATTGTGTTTGTCATGTCTTTTACATATTAGTTAAGTGGACATTAATTTTTTTTTTCTCTTAAATTGGTGAATTTATATAAGAATAATTAAACTAATATATTATTTAAGTTTTTCTTCATGTCTATCAACTTTATGTATAGCCTAATAATAAAAACCTTACCTCCTTTGAAAAAAATGCTAATTCTAATGCTAATCTAAGAATGCACACCCATTGTTATTCTCTCTTTGTTTAGTCCTAGTGACAATGGATGCAAAAAACTAGTTAGGATCATTGGGGGTGTGCATAATAAAGAACAATATAGAAAAAGAAAAAGTATTTGGTTCATGTAGTTTCAAAGCTTTAACTTAGTCTAGTTTATTGCAGTTTACTGATACGCTACTCGATCTGCTTATGGAATCCCTGTATTTCTACTGGAAATTAAAGGTTGATTTTTGGTTCCTTTTTGTGCATTTTGATCTGAGTTGGAAGTTGGTTTGTGTTTAGAGTAGTGTAAAAAAGCTCATTGGATGGAAATGGGGGAGAGGGGCCATTGCAGCTGTGTTCCAGTCTGGTTCAGGCTTTGAATCTAAATTGCTTTGTTCTTATAATGAGCCAAGATTTCTAGTTCTTCTAACCTTACTTCGGCATCCCAAAAGTAGATTTGATCCATGCTCCAACAATCACTTCAATCATATATAAAGCAACTTTCACTTTCAAAATCTAGAAAATCATCTTCATTTGATAACAAAATATTATGCTGGCCAACTGTGTTTTAGGTTCATCTACCAACAGTTTTCAGGGAGAAGTAGAAACAGTTCAGTTTTTGGGGTTGAAAGAGATCATATGATACCAAACTCATACTCTTCACCATCCATACTACTCATAAAGCACACAAGATGGACCACTAGAATGATACTAGTGATTATTCTTCAGAATTATGGTACACCACAAAAGAACTGAGAAGCCTAGAATTATTATAATCAACCATTAGTAGAAGATGTTTATACTTGAAATTGCTTGAAATCACATTACACTGCCAATAATACTATGACATTATTCTTTCCAATCATTGATATCTCGGAGATCGGACAGAGTTATTCTATCAGATTACACATAGGTTCACAATGGTAATACTAGTGGCAGCACTAAGAAATGATCAGCATTCCTTCTTGTTTTTCTCCTCGACCTGAAGGCCCCTGGAATCCCAACTGTGAGAACTGAGAATTTTTACCATAATTGTTCCTTTGTCATAGCCAATTGCAACCCTGTCCAGAGAACCAATGGCAATGGTAAGAAAAGTGAGCATACAAATCCATTTTCCCCAACGCTCAGTGACTGAAAGATCATTTACTATGAATATAAATCTTTGTGTGTTTTGAGCATATTCACATTCTTCAAACTGATAAGGAAGGAAAGAAAATTACCTTTTTGAACCTTTTATGCATCCAAAAGTCCAAACTCTTTCGAGACCATGGTCTAGCGTTTTCTCTAGCCTGCAATTTAACAAGAATTATTAAGAAAAATATGATACTTCTAGCTGACAGAACCTGGTTTCTTGCTAATAAGAGAAAAAAAGGTTGAAAAAACAAAAATATGCAGCATATCTGGAACCAATGCTTATGGAAAAAGAGGGGTCTGGCAGATTTCTCTATCACTTGGACTCAAATAGAAAGGCAATTTGAACAATGAAAATGTTACCTATAAGTCAGTGCATCCCAAATGCGAACAGTGCTATCCTCGGAACCTGTAATGAGTAGGGGAAGTTCAGGGTGAACACACACTGCAGAAACATTATTTGTGTGGCCTTCAAGCGTTTGGACACAACTTTTGGCTTGATAGTCCCAGACCTGTTTTCAGCATATTCATCAATATATCTATGACTCAGCTAATATTTACATAGATCTCCATATAGTCATGAAAAATGTATAGAGTACTAGCAGACCTTAGCAGTGTGATCATCAGAACCAGAGATTAGATATGGTTTAGGGCCACTCATGAAGTAATCAATGCAATTCACCCCTTTTGAATGGCCATCCAAAGTAAAATCTGGAGCAGGAGAGCTCAGATTCCAAATCTGAAAAAGGTGATATTAATTTCCATCAGATAAATTGCACATTCACATATATATACTGTGACCAAAAAAAATAGTAAAGAAGTCTTCATACCTTTATGGTGCCGTCAAGTGATGCACTTGAAAAGGTGCTGGGGTCTTTGGGATTAAAGGCTACCTGCATCACATAATGGCCATGTCCCTCAAAGATTTGAGCACACTCCCAACCTTTCTCCCAATCCCAAAGCTTTATGAGCATGTCATCAGAAGCTGATAGCACATATGGACGGGTGGGATGGACTGCAACACTCCTAATGTAATCGGTATGTGCCTCAAATTCTGTAACCTTAACCATTGTATCATAGTTGAAGACTCGGATAAACTTGTCATCCGCTCCGGTAATAACCCATTGTTTGGTTGCTATGAACTTTGCAGACCTGACTGCAAACCCAAATTCAATGTTAAACAACAGTAGTGACCTTGCCTAGAAGAGATAAGTAAGAAAATATATAGGCTTTGTTGCAGAAGTGTTTTCGAAAACATTTCTGAAAAACAATTTTTTAAAATCTATTTAAAAAGCTAAAGTATTCTTTTTACGTTCTCTTTTATGAAAATTAAAAATGGTTTTCTGTTTTCTAATTGTCAAAAAATAGGCTTATGCATTCACATATTGTTTTGTACATAGAATGAGAGATGGGCAAACATATGATGTAGAAAATGTTGAATAGGTGGTGTTCATGTACCTGGTGATTCGGTGACCTTGAAAGACTTTACCAGTTCCTGGAATTGCACCCAAGAGTAAGCAATAATATTGCATAAAGAATTTGTATCAAGTTATGAAATGATGAATCACATTTCTTTAATTTTCTGTGTTCTCATGACAAAGATTGTCATGGAAGCCAAGATGTTGAAAAATCCGAAATCCACACAGTTCCTTACCTGAGAATGGTAGTTCCAGATACACACAGTTCCTGAATACAGACTTGCCAAAATCCTGGAGGAGGAGGAAGTATCATGCAACATACTTCAGTAAAACAAAAACTTTCTTGACATCAAAAGCTTCGGAAATTAAAGCAACTGATCATCATGGCTCTCACCATGGTTCTGTGGGATGTACATCCAGAGATTTTACTCTTTCTGACTGTTGAACTAGTTCTTTCTGACCAAGAAAACAATTACATACTGTCAGCATGTTAATCAAACAGAGGCAAATTTAAAAGAAATGCAGACTGAAATTAATTATGCCTACAAATAATTTGAAGTAAATCAAATACTAACACATACCTGAATGTTCAGATTGAGAGCCTGTGACACAGCAAATGAGAAACAATAGAGTTAGTTCAAATTATTAGGCAAAATGACCATTTACTTTTGTTTGATTCCCTCCACTTTGAGACTAATGAAAATTGAAAATAGCAATTATATATGGACTTACCATGTTTGGGGGGTGGAAAGCAGGGGATTGAAGCCTCGAGATTGCACCGGGGACGAGAGAATTGTAGAGATTTTGTGGGTTTGGGGAATGCAATTCCACCTCTTTAAATACTGAGGTATGCTTGGTAGCTAAGAAAATGTATGTTATCGTTTTTTTAATCTATGAACCCACCCGTGCTTGAGATTCTTCTCTATGTTGTCACACGAAGGCCACAGTCCATGGATTAATCTGAGCTGGTGGACTTGAGGGTGGAGATGAAGTTTAAATTAGACATGTTATATATGTGCTTTTGACCGTGTGAGAAGATTCAAAAGACCAGGAATCGATCCAGGAAGGTTAGAAAATATTGGACCAGGACTTTTTTAATGGATAGACATAGTTTTAACAGGTCAAGCTTTGTGTAGGAAAAGTCACAGATGACAAAACCAAATTGAATTTGGTTCATAATAATTAATTATCATGTCTATTCTTGGATTAATGTCTCTGTCATCTTGAAGTAAAAAATTGAATTTGGTTCATAATTATTAATATCATGTCTATTCTTGGAATGTCTTTGTCATCTTGAAGTAAAAAATTGAATTTGGTTCATAATTATTAATTATCATGTCCATTCTTGGAATGTCTATGTCATCTTGAAGTAAAAAAGAAAAAAACCAATAACCGAGCACTCAAATTATTTAAAGTGTATTTGACAGTATTTGTAATCGAAGTATTTTTAGTAGAAATATTTTTTTAGAAATATGTTTAAGACAATCACTCATTAAGTATTTTTTTAGGAAACACTAATGATTTTTCAACATTAAAATGATTTTTAAGATTATAAAAAATGTTTTCTAAATTTTGTCAAATGCCTATTTTTTTTCAAAAACAGTTTTTAGATTAAAAGTGTTTCTTAAATCACTATCAAATAGACTCTTAATTTATCTAGAAATGAGAAAAAAACTTATTATCCTGATGATTTATTAATGATTTAAGTCAGCTAAAAGTGATATTTGAATTGCAATATGTTAAAATAGTTTTTATTTTATTTTGTATATATTATGGATAATATACTAAAATCTTTTTGAGAATTTGGTTGTTATTTCTAATTTATTTATATTTAGGTCATATATATTAATGTTTTGATAAATATTAAGCTAATTTAATTCAATAAAGACATAACATCCTATATTGTGTTATAAACATTATGTACAAAGACTTTTACAAAAGCAAAAAAGTTTATAAAAAAAACTTGATTAATAGAAATTTTGGTTGAATTTATAAGTTTTAATTTCTTGTAATTATTTTAATTTAATAATACATTAATTAAACATCATGGTTCAATTGTGATTTAACAAAAGTCTAATAATTAAACTTGACTCAATAATTTTTCTAATTCGATGAACAATAAAGTTCTAAAAAGATTGATTGGTTATGATATATTATTGATGCCAGGACTTACACATGACCAAAAACTCAATGAATTTGAGAAAGTTGTGTTCTCTTCAAGGTGGTAAACCTTTTGGTTTTGAAAATGCAATCGAGTATTGTTGCAAGAGCTCCATAATTAGTGCCAAGCCTTTGCTTTGAGACCAATTTTGATGGCCCAAGGAGAAGACGTAAAATTGAGAGAATTTTTTTTTTTTTTTTATTGAGATTATTTTTTCCACCCCTTTCCTCATTACACTCCCCTTATTTTATATATTAAACTAAAAAAGAAGAAGAAAGTAGATGAAATAGAAACTAATTAAAGATTGAGGCATGGAGGCGCCTCATTAGATGTTTAGTTTGACATAAGAATTAGATTTGTTAACATATGTGTGAGCATTTTGGAGTCTTTTGATTCAACTATGATATTCTACCTATTTGATTGGAAGTTAAATTTAGGCTCAATTAGTTGCAACCAACCAAACAATAGTACTAGATTGTGTTCCAAACAATTTCATTTATTAGACCAACCTTTCTCCCATCTTTTTTATTTATTTATTTATTTATTTTTTGCACCACGTTTGGTAAAGACTAAAATTTTATGAGAAAATGATGGATATTGTAAGTTGAAATACAAGGTTGAAATGAGAGTGCTCTAAAAAAAGGGTATTGCAAAGGTAAATATTCTTGAAAAGTAACCTAGAAAAGATGAAAGACTAATCAATATTTAAAGAATAGATTAGGAATTGCATTGCCATGTTGTGATACTTCTTAATTTGAATGTAATTATACATTTTGGAGTATGGATACAAAATAACTCAATCTCATCATCTTGACTAAAAATTCTCCTCTTAATTTTCCCGTGCCAAAAATGAATGCCTTACATTTAAAACAAATCTCTTCATAATTATAGCAACCAACCCACTCCCTTTCATATGGATGAAAGGCTCATACATGTATAATGTATGAAACTTGCAATGTCACAATAATTTCATGGGAGATAACTTTCTCAAATACTCTGCTTTCCCTTATTTATTTATTTTTATTTTTATTTTTATTATTATTATCAAATAAACTTATTAGGTAAAGGGAAAACAAAAATTTTGAATTTTATTTAATTTAATATAGACAAAAAGGAGGGGTGAACTTAAACTAGAGTTGTTTCAAACTCCAAATGTATATATGTATAGCCAAATTTTCTTATATGGAATCTAAAGTCATGCTATTATTACTTAATATTCATATTTTATATGGCGAAGGCGCTAAACGTGAGGATTCGCTAGACAAGGATAAAAGATCCCATTGAAGCAACTAATCCTAGATATATTGTATATACCTCTAGTGATACAAATTGTGTACAATCAAAAATAGCAAAAAAAAAAAGAAAAAAGAAAGGCATTTCAATAGATCCAATTGGTATTTTTCCAATCTCAAATAAATAAATAAATTTTTTTTCATTAATCTTTGCAAGTAAATTACATATGAATTTTTATCTCCACAATCAAAGAGTTAGAGATACTTCTTTTTGTTTCATAGGAATAGGCTCGGACTTTTCTCAATAGTACGGTAATTTAAAAAAGTTATGCTTAAATTATTGTAGTAGAAGAAGTTATTACAAATATATGGTAGTTTTTGCCACCTAGGAGAGAGGAGATAGGAGAGAGGAGAGAGGGTGAACGGATAATTTTTTTTTTAAACCAAAATCATCTTTTCAAATTTCAAAAGACGAAATCGTCTTTTCAAAAGACGATTTTAAAAAAATTTCAAAAGGGAAATCGTCTCTTCAAGAGACGAGTTCCATGAAAAAAAAAATATATTTTTTTTAAAAAAATTCCCCATTTATAAAAAAAAAAAAGGAATTTTCTCAAGGGAACTCGTCACTTGAAGAGACGAGTTCCATGAAAAAAATATATATATTTTTTTTAAAAAAAATTCCCAAATTATTATTTTTTTTAAAAAAAAACAATTTCTCAAGGGAACTCGTCTCTTCAAGTGACGAGTTCCATGAAAATATATATATATATTTAAAAAAATTCCCAAAAAAAAAAAAAAAAAAAAAAAAAATTCCTCAAGGGAACTCGTCTCTTCAAGAGACGAGTTCTCATGGAAAATAAATTCTCAAATTAAAAAAAAAAAAAAGAAATTCCCAAATTTTTTTTTTTAAAAAAAGAAAATTCCTCAAGGGAACTCGTCTCTTGAAGAGACGAGTTCCCATGGGAAAAAAAAAATATATATTTTTTTAAATTCCCAAATTATTTTAAAAAAAAAAAAAAAAAAACAATTCCTCAAGGGAACTCATCTCTTCAAGAGACGAGTTCCCAAGAAAAAAAATATATATATTTTTTAAAAATTCCCAAATTAAAAAAAAAAAAAAAAAAATCCTCAAGGGAACTCGTCTCTTGAAGAGACGAGTTCCATGAAAAATATATATATATATATATATTTAAAAAAAATACCAAATTATAAAAAAAAAAAAAAAAAAAAAAAAAAATTCCTTAAGGGAACTCGTCTCTTCAAGAGACGAGTTCCCATGGAAAAAAAAAATATTTAAAAAAAAAAAATTCCCAAATTAAAAAAAAAAAAAAAAAAAAAAAAAAAAAGAAAATTCCTCAAGGGAACTCGTCTCTAAAAAAAATATTTTTTTTTAAAAAAAATTCCCAAATTATTAAAATTAAAAAAAAAAAAAACAATTCCTCAAACTCGTCTCATGGAAAAAAAAATATATATTTTTTTTAAAATTCCCAAATTAAAAAAATAAATAAATAAAAAATTCCTTAAGGGAACTCGTCTCTTCAAGAGACGAGTTCTAAGAAAAAAAATATATATTTTTTTTAAAAAATTCCCAAATTATTTAAAAAAAAAAAATAAACAATTCTTCAAGGGAACTCGTCTCTTCAAGAGACAAGTTCCTTTGAGGAATTGTTTTTTTTTTTTTTTAATTTGGGAATTTAAAAAATTTCCCTTGAGGATTTTTTTTTTTTTTTTTTTTTAATTTGGGAATTTTTTTAAAAAAAATATATATTTTTTTCGTGGGAACTCGTCTCTTGAAGAGATGAGTTCCCTTGAGGAATTGTTTGTTTGTTTGTTTGTTTTTTTTTTTTTTTTTTTTTTTGGGAATTTAAAAAAAATATATATATATATATATATATATTTTTTTTTTTTTTCCCTGGGAATTTGTCTCTTCAAGAGACGAGTTCCTTTGAGGAATTTTTTTTTTTTTTTTTTTTTTTTTTTATAATTTGGGAATTTTTTTTTCAAGGGAACTCGTCTCTTCAAGAGATGAGTTCCTTGAGTAATTTTTTTTTTTTTTTTAAATTTGGGAATTATTTTTTTCATGGGAACTCGTCTCTTGAAGAGACGATTTCCCTTTTTGAAATTTTTTTAAAATCGTTTTTTGAAAAGACGATTTCGTCTTTTGAAATTCAAAAAGATGATTTTGGTTTAAAAAAAAATTTATCCGTTCACCCTCTCTCCTATGTGGCAAAAACTACCATATATTTGTAATAACTTTTTCTACTACAATAATTTAAGCATAACTTTTTTAAATTACCGTACTATTGGGAAAAGTCCGAATAGGCTCTTGAAAATGCCTACTTCATTATCATTTGTAACGGGGTCATGAAAATATAAAAATGAAAATAAGATAATAAAACCACGTTGACAAAATAATCATGTATAAAATTCATTGTTATTTTATTACATGAATGAAAGCATTCTATCTTACTTTCTATTGTGCATAAAGAAACAGTCGAGAAGGATCATTTATTACAATTTTTGGAGCAAACAAACACATATCCACAGGATAGGAAGGTCAAATAAATAGATATTCTTATGGGACCAAACAAATCCCAATATCAAGGTTGAGGATAAAAAAGGTTTGGAATGAAATAAAATAAAATAAATAAATAACACCCCTTTTCTCGAGTCAGAAACTTGAGTTTAAGTTCAAAATAATTCATTTGTTGAAAAAAATGGTCAGAATAGTACCCATCTCAAAATATTTGTTAAACTCATCTTTTGTCTCCACGTAAGCGTCCACATTGATTTTTTTTTTTTTTAAGTGTCAAAAACCATCATTGGTGACTGTGATTTTAAAAGTTTTAGAAATAACTTTAAAACCATAGTTACATACTTTGGTTTCAAAATTATTTTTAATCCACGCCCGTTTTAATAGTATTATGATTTTAATATTATTTTTAAAATATTCTTTATCACAATAATCATAAAAAAAAATATTTTTTATCATAATAACCATAAAACCACAGTTACTAATTGTGGTTTTAAAAATATCATAAAAATCACAGTTACAGACGATGGTTTTACAATTTTATTTAAAACCACAGTAAAAATCCGTTTTAAATTTTTTTATTGTAAAAAAGTTCATTTTGGAGTGGAAATTTTTTTTACAATTTTCCATTATCAGTTTAAAATTATTTTTTTATACAAATTATCCTTAATAAACTTTTTCATTATGACTATTTTAAAATTATATATATATATATCTTTATTTTTTCATATTTTCATTGAAATTTTGAGAAAATAATTTGGCCTACATGCATTCCCATAAAAATTTATATATTTATATTCAATAAAATATTTATTTAAGGAAATTTGTGAGAAATGAACTTTAAGGAAATTTGCTACATCGTTAAGAAATTTTCGTACATCCATAATTTATACTAAAATTAAAAATAAAAAAGCAAAGTTCTAAAATCTCTTTTTTTTTTTTTTTTTTTTTTTAAGTTATGGTTACATGAGTCCCCCTCTAACTGTAATTTTAAAGAAAATTCTAAAACCACAGTATGTGACTGTGGTTTTAAATAAAATTGTAAAACCATCCTATGTGAGTGTGGTTTTTATGATATTTTTAAAACCATAGTTACTAACTGTGGTTTTATGGTTATTATGACAAAAAATATTTTTTTTATGATTATTATGATAAAGAATATTTTAAAAATAATATTAAAATCACAATACTATTAAACGGGCGTGGATCAAAAATAATTTTAAAACCATAGTTACTAACTATAATTTTAAGGAAAATTATAAAATTACAGTTTGTGACTGTGGTTTTAAGGCTGTTTCTAAAACTTTTAAAACGACAGTCATCAACGGTGGTTTTTGACACTTAAAAAAAAAAAATTTATGTTGACGCTTATGTGGAGACAAAAGATTAGCTTGACAAATATTTTGAAATGTGTACTATTTTGACCATTTTTTCCGACAAATGAATTATTTTGGACTTAGACTCTATAAACTTCTTCTCCAAAGGATTTGAATATCACATCTATCCTTGTCAAGAAAAATGCAAAGGACGATGGCTAAGTTGATGTTTCCGTATCTGACACAACATTGTTGCAATTGGAATTTGCACAACCAAGAGTACAATCCAAGGCCGGTTTGAGAGAGGCGGTGGTTTGCAGGTTTTCAAACATCGACTTATACACTGATAAACAAATCTAGCATCAAAGCATCTCTCTTCACATTCCTTTGTGCAATCCGGGCTTTCAAATTGTTCTGTGGCTCCGATAAACATCATCAATATTATAGCCATTCCCACAAGTTTGTGTGCACCACTTGTCTCCATAGTTGCCCTTCTCTGCAATCTTGTTTCTCTATTCTATGATCTATGAAAATTGAAACAAGTCATTCACTTATGTAGGCCTCTCAAACAACTGGTTCTTCATGCGAAAGGGTTGACTATGGAAGCATATCTGTTACGAAATGAAAGGAAATTTGACCTAAATTGCATTTTGTTATCAAGAAGAAAATGAAAGTAAATATTAATTTATATTCTATAATTATTCAAATTCCATGTTTACTTCAAATAAAAACTAAAAATATTATAAAGGTAATGTAACATAGATTTGCCTACAATCAATTAAATTCTTTTTTTGGGATATATTATGTCTATTTATGACAACAAAATTAATCCTCATATTTTGCATTTAATTTATTATGAGAAGTTTTGAAGGCATTTACCAAAACTCTCTATCAATCCATACATTTTTTTCCCTTTTTTTTTTTTAAAAAAGAAAATTTACATATCATATCTATTAAGAAAATAAAAGAAAATTTTACCTAAATTGCATTTTATTATCAAGAAGGAGATTATAATAATTTAATAATTTGAATATAATTTGTTTCTCTCTCTATATATATATATATTGAAAGAAAATACTAATTTAATTATATTATATAATTATTCAAGTTCCATGTTTCTTTCAAATAAAAGCAAAAAAATTATGAAGGTAATGAAACGTAGATTTGTCTATAATCAATTAAATTCTTTTTTTGGGATATATTATGTCTATTAATGACAACAAAATTAATCCTCATATTTTGGACTTAATTTATTATGAGAAGTTTTGAAGGCATTTACCAAAACTCTCTATCAATCCATACATTTTTTTTCCCTTTTTTTTTTTTATTTAAAAAAAATTTACATATCATATCTGTTAAGAAAATAAAAGAAAATTTTACCTAAATTACATTTTATTATCAATAAGGAGATTATAATAATTTAATAATTTGAATATAATTCACTTTTAGAAAAAAAATGCCATTTCTCTCTCTCTCTCTCTCTCTCTCTCTCTCTCTCTCTCTCTCTCTCTAATATATATATATATATATATATATATATATATCTTGAAAGAAAATACTAATTTAATTATATTCTATAATTATTCAAGTTCCATGTTTATTTCAAATAAAAGCAAAAAAATTATAAATGTAATGTAACAGAGATGGGTCTTCAATCAATTATTTATTTATTTATTTTGAGATATATTATGTCGAAAAAGTGATCCTCATATTTTGCATCTACTTTATTATGAGAAGTTTGAACAAATCTACCGACTTATATTTTTATATTTCAAATAAAATATAATTAAAAATAATAATTAAATAAATAATATGTAGCTTTCATAGGTTGTTTTCCCCTTTAATCCATGTCAATTCTACTATTTTTAACTTAATATTTTCTAATCATCAAAGTTTAATTTTAATCAATTCAAACCTTACTTACATCAACCTAAACTTAGATCAGATAGGTTAACCCCATCCAAATTATGGTCCAATAAGGGTTGCGTCTTTGACCTCTTTTATAATCCACTTATCCAAAATTCTAACCACTTTTTAAATTCTCATTATTTATTTTTTTCTCCTTACTTCAATCATTTTCATTTCTTCCAACCATTCAGTTTGAAAGTTTATATCTAAAATGAAATAAAAGTTAAAAAGATGAAAAATTGAATACCCTACCACTTTGACTTCTCCTTTTCTTTCCTTCCCATTTCCATCTTTTTTTTTTTTTTTTTTCAACTTCTATTTTTTAGGTTTCTAAATTAAAACATAAAAAAAAAAAGGTAAAAGAAAAAAGAAAAAAAAAAGGAGGTCATGGTTGCATGTCCTATAACTATCAATCATGGTAGTATGTCCTGAAACTATTGGCCATGATAGCATATTAAACCAAATTGAATATGGTTCATATATATATATATATATGCTTAAATTTATTATCATGCATGTCTATTCTTCATGATTTAGAAGGCGTGCATGGCATAAGAATGAAATTTGCCTATCCTTGGTCCTTTTTTGCACCATCTTTGGTAAGGACTACAAATTTTTTAGGAAAATGATGGATATTGTAAGTTGAAATCCAAGGTCGGGAAAGGCTTACTCAAAAAATAAACGTTTTGAAAAGATGAAAGACTAATCGACATTGTGATATGGAGATGCTTCTTAATTTGAATGTAATTATACATTTTATAGTATGGAAACAAAAAACTCCCATCTCATGATCTTTTCTAAAAATCATCTTCTTAATTTTCATGTGCCTAAAATAAAGGATTTGTATCTCTAACAAATCTCTTCCTAATTTATATTCTTGTTTGTCTTTTTTTTATTAAATAAATTTGTTGGCCAAGGAAAAGAAATTAAAATTTTGAATTTTATTTAATTAATTGTATAAAAGGGGAAAGGTAAAGTAAAAATAGAATTGTTTCATACTCCAAACCTCTCTCTCTATTTATTTAGCTTAAACATGGAGATGCTTCTTAATTTGAATGTAATTATACATTTTATAGTATGGAAACAAAAAACTCCCATCTCATGATCTTTTCTAAAAATCATCTTCTTAATTTTCATGTGCCTAAAATAAAGGATTTGTATCTCTAACAAATCTCTTCCTAATTTATATTCTTGTTTGTCTTTTTTTTATTAAATAAATTTGTTGGCCAAGGAAAAGAAATTAAAATTTTGAATTTTATTTAATTAATTGTATAAAAGGGGAAAGGTAAAGTAAAAATAGAATTGTTTCATACTCCAAACCTCTCTCTCTATTTATTTAGCTTAAACCTGTCTTGCAGCAATAGGCCCTCCAAAATACTTGCTTCATTGTCATTTGTAAAGAGTGATGAAAAAATAAAAACAAGAAAATAAAACAACCTTGTTATTATTATTAAATAAATGAAAGCATTTTGTCTTTCTTTCCATTGTGCTTAAAGAGATGGTCAAGAAGGATCATTTATTACAACTGTTGGAGCAAGAATGTACTCATGCTTTCATTTTATTACCAGCATATTTGGATCAGTTGTTGCAGTTCTTGGAGCATGAATCTACACATGCTGTCATTTCAGTACCTGCAAATTTACCAATGTTGGATGTCAGAGGAATATACAACTAGGGTAAAAATCTAAAATATTAATATTTAAAAGGTTTTTTCTATATGTTAATCTCAATTTCAATCCAAGGTCTCCTAGAGTTCTATACAACATTCTTAACATCGTTATTGAAAGTATCACTTAGAACAAAACTTTTATTTACCTTATAACTTTAAAACACGTATGCATTATTAAAAGGAATTCATATTTATATAATTTTATAAATTATTTCGCATATCCAACTTAGGATATCACATTTATGCTCGATGCAAACACAATGTGACCAAACAAACAAATACCACTTATAGGATTTAAACAACTTTAATACCATTTATAACAACTCACCCTCAATCATGTACATATTGTTCATTTCAAGTTAAAAGGGTTTGGAATGAAAAAAAGAAAGTAAAAATAACAGCCCTTTACAAGAGTTAGAAGCATCTTATCCATAGGATTTGGACATCACACCTTTCCTTGTCAAGAAAAATGTTAAGGATGATGGCTAAGATTATGTTTTCGTACCTGATACAGCATGGTTGCAATTGGAATTAGCACAACCAAGAGTACAATCCAAGGCTGGTTTCGAGGCTGGTTTTGAGAGAGATGGTGGTCTGCAGGTTTTCATGCATTGAATTATACACTGTTGAATCATTCTACTCTCAAAGCATTCCTCTGCACAATACTTTGAGCAATATGAGCTTTGAGCTTGCACTGTGCCTCCCATAATGATCATCAACATTATAGTCATTCCCACAAGTTTGTTTGCACCACTTGCCTCCATAGTTGCCCTTCTTTGTCAGCTTGTTTCTTTATTCTATGAAGATTGAAACAAGTCATTCACTTATATATATAGGCCTCTCATATAACTCATTTTTAGGAAAAAAATAAATACCATTTCTATATCTCTATATATGAAAAGTAAATATTAATTTATATTCTATGATTATTCAATTCCATGTTTATTTCAAATAAAAGCAAAATAATTATTAAAAGTAATGTGACAAAGATTATTCTATAATCAGTTGAATTCTTTTTTGGGATATATTATGTCCATTTATAACATCAAAATCAATCACCATATTTTGCATCTAATTAATTATAAAAAGTTTTAAATTTTTACATCAAAACTTTCTATACAAACACATTTTCCTTTACATATCCAATACCCAAAAATATCCTCTTCTTCATTCTTACCCCATCAACCTCTCCAAAACCCTAATATTTTCCTTCTCCATTTTCCTTCTTTCTTTCCACATCACTAATGTATGGTCAGACACCCATCCACCTCTCCAAAACCCTAATATTTTCCTTCTTTCTTTTCCGTCAAATTTTTGTAAATAATACCTAATCGGATTGTTATTGTTAAGACAAAATCTCTTATCTCTCCTTTTATATAAAAAATGAATATTCAATAGATTCTTTAATTATATGATTTGTTTTTAATTAAGTTACGATATCTTACATTTATGATTAAAAAATTGCCCAATATGATAATTAATCATAGATAATTTATCACATTTTAGGGAATATAAATCACTAAATTTTAGGAAAAGCTAAGGTAAGGAACTGGTCTCTTTATACATAAAAATTGTTAAATTTTAAGGAAAAAAAGGTAAAAAATTAAGATCTATTTGACCACTAATTTTTAAAATAGTTTTTTATTTTTCAAAACAAAAAAAAATTAGGAAAGCTTATTTGATAACCAAAAACTATTTTTTTTTTCATAAGAACATAAAATATGATAGTTTAAAAAGTTGTTTTTATGTTATTTTCACTTATTTTATGAGGATTGTTTTAAAAAATAATTATATAAATATTTAAAATAATTAAAAATAAAACACTACGCATAAAAATTATTTTAAAAACATATTTAAAAATATTAAAAATAGATTAAAAATATTTTTGAAAACATTATAAAATAGCTTTTAAAAACAGTTCTCAAAAACTGTTTTTTTAGAAAACATTTATCAAATAAGTCCTTGATCTCTCCATACATAAAAATTATTAAATTTTAGAAAAAAAAGACTAAGGTACCATTGAACTTTTAATCTCTATCATTAAAAGAAGGAGCAAATAATGAGATTATATAAAATAAATAAATAAAGAGTAAGGCATAAATAAAGAAAATCAACTTGCAAAGTAATACGCCTTTAATGCATTGCTACAATTTGATTGGTTGAATTTTTTTGGATAGATAATTTTTTGAAACTATAGTTGAAGCCTAAATTTTAAAATAAAATCTAGGGTTTTTATTTTGTTAAAAATTAAAAATGACTATTTTTTGCTAGTAAAACCACTAAAATGATATGATGATAGGGGTGTGGATAAAAAGGATAGAGGAGTTAAGGATAGAGGTGCATTTTCCTCACTTGGCTTGCTTCTATTGGTAGACTGAAAAGGACAAGATAAGTGCAAAATCTATTAAGCAATAGGCATTGCCACAATTTTGAATAAAGCCCTCAAATCCCATAAAAATTGCATTGAGTACCATAGATCATGATCATCCACATGAGACTATGGGTTATAGTGGCCACACTTGGGGGAGTTAAGGGTGGATATCATAGGTTAGAAGATTAATTAACGTCAAACTTATATATGGTTATATTCAACCTATGTCAAATTCAACTCAAAACCAGGGTTAAAGAATTCTCAATTCCTTATAATGTCCTTAGATGATAAGAGTTTCAATGGATTCAATGGGTTTTCACGGAGTTATAACAAAACTAACTTATAATTAAATCTCTTAATAAATAAAATAATTTTTTTAAATCTATAAAACATAAATTGTATCATGAAATAAGGTGTTAAAAATTAAATATTTTTCAAGGTTAAAAAATACATCATTAGTTATTAATTTGACATAAGTAATAACAATATTCAAATTCAAAAGTCAACATTTAAAAATACTTTAGGTTAAGAGTTTTTTTTATCCTTTTTATATTTTTTATATTTTAAATAAATATAATTTAAAAATAATAAATAAATCATATGTAGTTTTTCATAGGTTTTTTTGCACCTTTATTCTATACTAATTTTTAGGTTAATAATTTTTAATTGAAGTTTGATTCTAACTCATTCAAACCTTGCTTACATCAACCTAACCTAACCTAGATTAGATAGGTTAACCCATCCAGATTGTAGTATGTAAAAATAAGGTCAATGTCCTTAAACTCTTCCATCATCGACTCATTCAAAATTCTAATCCATTTTTTAAATTCTCATTACTCATTTTTCTTTCCTTACTCCAATCATTTTCATTTCTTTCCCCTCCTTCCATTTGGAAGTTTATATTTAAAATGAAATAAAGGTTAAAAAGATGTAAAAAGAATATTGTCACCACTTTGACTTCTCATTTTCCTGTCGTCCCATTTCCTTCTTCAATTTCTTTCTTTCTTGTTTTGTTTGTTTTTTTTTTATTGTTTTTTATTTTTTTGAATTTTCTATAATTAGAGACAATCAATTATGTCTTTGGAAGTATTTTTGATATCTTCTCATGATAATTGGAAATAACTTAAAACACTCTTTAAGAGAAAGGTGGGGTGGTCTCACCTAAGGCAACCCAAGGGTGTACGTTATGGCATGACAAAGCTACGCTAGAGGCACACCAAGCCTCTCCATGGATAAAGTGCAAGGCCCCATTAAAGGTTACACACACCCAAATACACAATGGCTTGAGTAAGGCATAAAAATGTGGACACAAAGCTACGAGTGAAGCATGACAAATGTCAAATGTGGGTTATGTGGTTGAGATGAGGTGGGAAGCGAATAACTTGGTGCATAGTTTCACATGAAATGCTATGTGCATGAGTTGTAAGCATGACCAACCTCATAAGAGCCTATAACACGTGATGCTAAGCAAGGGTTAACATGATAAGACACATATGAGCATGTGAATGCATGCATTTAAGGTATGTGGATTGATTTGTTAAAGTATATAGGCTCAAGGAAGCTATGCATGTAAAAACATGTGAGACCGATTGGCTAAGGCATAAGGCATGGACTCGTGATTGACATGCGTGGGCAATTACTAAGTTGACATTATGGAGACACAATCCCTACTCATCAACAAACATGAGATTACGCTCCAAAGTTGCATGAACCACCTTACAACATCTAAAGTACGGCTAAGGAAATTTGAGAGAAAGTTGTAAGTTTAAGGAAATTGTTAAGACAAGTTACAAATCATAGGATGAGTCTCCAAAAGGTGGGCAATTATTAAAGGTCTTTGACGGTTTATAAATATCCTATTATACATTGAAAAAAAGAGGTAGAGAATTTCTACATAAGTTTAATGTTTATATAAATATTGGTTTCTTATATTGTCTATGGAATAACGCAAATTAGGAAGTATTTCCTTATATTCCTTGTACTGTGATTAAGAGCTTGTATTGTTTATGTGTAGCTTTGCATTAGTGTGGATTGGTTAAGTTGGGTTCAAATTCCTTCTAACAAAAAAATATGATGGCATTACCCCTCTTAAATTTTCATTTCTAAAATGGTTTTCTAGTAATTACAAGAAACATGCATGGGCACTCAGGTCATTCACCCCTTATCTATGGAACATACAACAGGTCGTTGTTATCGCCTTATCTCTCTAGAGACCCACTTCTCTTTCCTTTTCGCACACTCGCAATGGGTGCAGAGAGAGAAACGGCGGGTGTATATAACGGAAGATAGAGTGAGATAGGGAAGGGCTCTGAAGCTTCAGAACTTGGCTTATCTATCTGAAAATCAAGGGAGGAAGACAGAAAAAAAGGAAGTAGGAAAGAAAGGCCATGGGCTTTGTAATGGGCAGTTCTTGCTTTCTTCATCCTCCGCTTCACCATCGACACCGCCCCTCGTCTTCTTCTCAATGTGCTCTATTACATATAAGAGATGCAGAGAAACAGAGGAAACACAGAGTGCCCATGGCTTCTCTCAGCCACGAAGGGGATTCAGATGACACCATTTCTGCAAAAGGAGGGCGGTTCTATTTGTGGGTATTTCAGTTCTTCCGTTTCTGAGCTCAAGGGCACGAGCTCTTGAAGACTTGGCGAACGGTGAGTTTGGGTATTCTTTTGCTTTTCAAGACTCGTCCGTTTGGTTGGTTGATGAGGAAGTGTATGGAAATAAAAGAATTAGGAGAATTTGAATCTTGGGTTTTTTTTTATTAGTTATGGCTTACTTGAGGACGGCTTTTCCTTTCTTGGACTAAAACAAGACAAGGGATAGGGTTTGGTTTTTCATTACAAGCCAAATTAATAAATTTGGTGAAATGGGTTTTCTAGGGTTTTTCTTTCCTGAATATATATGGATTGGTTGTATTATGCTGCTTAATACTTTTTTTTTTTTGCTGTCTATTGTTTTTCATTTTCTCTTTTACTTCATGGATGTGATTGTTGTTGCCTTTCACCTGGTGTAAAATAACCTGATCATTTTTCCTGCTGTGTAGGTAGTCAAAATGTTTTTTCTTGCAACTAGAATACCATAATGAAATTTATGAACTGAGGGATCCTACTGAGAAATCTTCTCTTGTTAAAAATGGAGAGAGTAAAGGTAGCATTGCTTCTGTATTATCAATTGTCAGACAAGTAGGCTTTTGGGTTGATGAGACTCTGGTAGTGAAAGTATGCTTCTGCCAGAAATCATAGCTTCGGTTATGTTTAGATTATCTAGGTGATAAACCCTTATATGGATATTGGAGATCTAAACTTAATTGCTGAAATGCCTGAGGAGGCAAATGGGGATGTTGCTGACCAAGTGACTACAAAAGGAAGGTGAACTTCAATTTAATGATTTAGTGGGAAAATTTTTTCCTCTATTTGGTTGCTGGATCAAGCATGGAGACGACATTAGCATTTGGGAGAGAAATGAGAAAAAGAAACTTTCTGCAGCCAAACCAAATAGTTGAAGTCAGAGCACTTTAGTAGATGATCCAAATAAAAATAATAACTAATCTGGGATTTGGTTCTTTAATTTCTCATGTTTTCCTATCTTTTCTTAGAAACCGGCTCAAGCATGAAATGCGTATTTTTACAGAGTAAAGCAGAAGTAGGGTAGGGCCAAGAAGGACATTTTCTACACCAAGTATTGGTGCATTTTTATTTGGGGGAACAATTTTTAGTGCCTCTGAAAGGCTCGAAACATATATCTGCTCACACAAGGTATAACATAGCAGGATGCTGCTAATTAGCTATACATATTGAGGAAACTTGGTGTTTATACTCTAAAAGGCTGGAAACATATATCCGCTCACACAAGCTATGACATAGGAGGGAGGGTGATGCTAATTAGCTATAACATATTGAGGAAAACTGTTGTTTATACCCCTTACTAGAGCAACACACTTGGATTTCTTTCGTGTTTCTATTACCCAGAACTCTCTGAACAAAGGGGTATGGTGGAATTGATGTTTTAGATGATGTAAAATCATAATTTGCTTCTTGACCCACTCCTTCCCTCCCTCCTCCCTTCAACTTATTTTTTTTATGCCCATTTTCCTTTTCTGATTTGAACTATTCATAAGCCTTATCGGTTTTTTAACATTTCATGTAATTGTTCAAATGTAACTTCTAAGAATGTCTTTTACATCTTTAGATCCTCTTTCTAGTATAGATTCTTTCGTCCTTGTGCTATCATTATTCATTAACGGCGTTATCATCCCTTCTCCTCACTTTATTATTTACTTATTCATTTTGTTCTCAGAAGATCGCGACCTTAAGACACCAGAGAAGAACAATAATGTAGAGGTCTGTTGCTCAATCAAATTTAGTTCAAAAATGAATTCAAACTAGTGAGTTTTTTTGTTTTTATTTTTGTGATTGTCAAGCTTGGTATGGTCTGAATTTATTAGCATTTTTATGGACAGCAAGCACTTCAAGAAGATTCACCCCCAAATCCCTTTCTGTCCCTCCTGAATGGACTTGGAATATTCGCTTCAGGTGTGCTTGGTTCACTCTATGCATTGGACCAGAAGGAAAAGGCAACTACTCAAAAAACAATAGAGTCTGTAAGTTACTGATATAACTTCACAGCTGACTGCTTGCAGTGCAATGATTTGATGGGGATGCATCCAAGCCTCCTTGTAGAAGTCTCATTCACTTTAATTTTAGTTTTCTTTCCCCAAAAGATTTTGAACATAAAAGTTTAAAGTAGATTTATCTTTGAGGTTCATTTGCAACTTGACATCTTGGATTGGTTGTCTATTTTTTTTACAGATAAAGACCAAATTGAAGGAGAGGGAAGCTGCCATTGTTTCACTGGAGAAGGAGTTCGGGTTAAAGCTGCTGAATGAAGAGAAAGAGCGAGCCAAGCAACTTGGAAAAGCAAAGGAAGAATTGCAGTCTTTGATGAACCAAGTACAATCAGCAAATGATATAATAACAGGCCTTGGACAAGAGCTACAAAGTGAGAGAAGATTGATTCAAGAGCTTAAATCCCAAATAGATAATCTTCAAACAGACCTGACAAAGGCTAGGGAAGATAAAAGGGCGCTTGAAGAAGACCTGAAGCTGAAGCTAGAGTCCATTGAAGTCTTGCAAGACAGGATTAACTTGCTTAGTTTAGAGATTAAGGATAAGGAGGACAATGTTGAAAACCTCAACTCTTCTCTTGCTCAAAAGGAATTGGAGTTTAATAACCTTATTTCTGACTATAGTCAACTAAGAATCAATTAGTGGAATCAGATTTGGAAATCAAAGGACTGAAAGATGAACTCTTGGGAACTCAAGAAGAACTAGAATCAAAGAATTCTTTGGTGGATGATTTAAATGCGCAAGTGAATTCTCTAATTGTTGAAAAAGATGATTCAAACAGACAACTTGCTGCTCTTCAGAAGGAATTCAATGATCTGAGATTATCTTCTGAAAAGAAGGCAGCATTGGATGCTAAGCTCTTGGGAGAAAAAGAAAATGAACTTCACCAGCTAGAGGAAAAGCTCAAGAATGCTTTGAATGAAGCAAGAAAAAGCAATGCAACAATTGCTGATTTGACCCAAGAAAAGGAAGATTTGAGTAAACTGCTAGCTATAGAGTTGAGCAATGTAAAGAATCTGAAACATGAGCTCCAAATCACACAAGAAACTCTGAAGGCATCAACAAACGAGGCTTCTGATCTGGAAAAACAACTAAAGCAGTTGCGAGATCTTTGCTTGAAGCTGGAGGTTGAGGTTTCTACAGTGCGGGCTGAATCTGCAAAAGCTAAAGAGACGCTACAGAGGAGCCTTGATGAGGCAAAACAGAGTGGTGAAGTTCTGGCCAGTGAACTCATGAAGGTAAAGGAACTTCTGAAGAAAACAAAGGATGAGCTGCAACATAGGTCCCATGAACTGGCATCTGTGTCTGAAAATCGTGACAGCCTACAGAAAGAATTGGTTGATGTATATAAGAAGGCAGAAAGTGTAGCCCAAGATTTAAAAGAAGAAAAGAAGGCAGTGATTACTCTCAACAAAGAATTACAAGCTTTGGAGAAGCAAACATTGAAAGACAAGGAAGTGCAAAAATCTCTCAAAACAGACCTGGAGGAGGCTACCAAGTCACTAGATGAAATGAACCAGAAAGTATTCTTACTTTCAAGGGACCTTGAGTTTGCTAATACCCGGGTTTCCAGCCTTGAAGATGAGAAGGGTATGCTTCATAATGCCCTGACTGAACAAAAGAATGTTACCCAAGAAGCTCGAGAAAACATTGAAGATGCTCATAATCTTGTCATGAGGCTCGGCAAGGAAAGGGAAAGCTTGGAGAAGAGATCAAAAAAACTGGAAGAGGAATTGGCAGCTGCAAAGGGTGAAATACTGAGGCTAAGGAGTGAAATAAATTCATCAAAAACCCATGTAAACAATAAGCCCCATCAAGAAGTCGAAGCTGAAGGCAACGCTGCAGTTCGAGTGAAGAAAAGTGGTAGAAGGAGAAGGAGTAGTTCTCCATAAGTAAGGTTGCTAGCAAACTACCCAGATTACCTTTCTTTTTCCCCACCAATTTCTGATCTTCCTGTATGATCCT
The DNA here is from genome assembly GCA_030254885.1 of Vitis rotundifolia. Lineage (NCBI taxonomy): Eukaryota > Viridiplantae > Streptophyta > Magnoliopsida > Vitales > Vitaceae > Vitis > Vitis rotundifolia. Next base: position 3,784,731 of record CM058159.1, read on the forward strand.
GTGAAGCTGGGCATCATCATAATCAAGAAAAGGGTTTGGTTTTGAAGTCCTTTCCCCAATTAGGCTGTTGCAGGGGCCTTCCATCTTCTGATTTTATGTGATGTAAGTGTTTGACCGTTTCATTGTATTGTATAAATTGAGCTGAGATAGTGCGATTGAAAGGAAATTAGTTTTGTAAGGACCATGTATTTGGTTGTTGTATAAGGTTGGTTGGTAGATGGTTTCATATTTTGCTTGAATTGCTGTAAGAAGACGAAGAGGGTATGGATAATAACAAAAAGTTTCGTTGTTGTATAAGGTTGGTTGGCAGATGGTTTCATATTTTGCTTGAATTGCTGTAAGAAGATGAAAAGGGTATGGTGGATAATAACAAAAAGTAATTTCATTCGACCACAGTGGGAGTCGAACCCACGACCTTTTGATCCGAAGTCAAACGCGCTAATCCACTGCGCTATGCGGTCATTTATAAAGGGATCTAATATAATTACAACTATAAAGATAAAAATTAATTTCATTTTTTTTATAATAAACGCTTGATTCATTTATTAATGACACCTAGAAGACAAAAGTTATTACCCTTTTTGTTTTTTTTTTTTTATTCTATATGTCCACGTGGATGAATTTCATTACCTAAATTGCACTTGAACCGCATTTTCGAAATAAAATTTCATATTTTATACTAAAACCTCATTTTGAAAGTGAAGTTTCATTTTTTGCAATGAAATATTATTTTAAAATGTTGTTTCATAATTTGTACTAAAATTGTATTTTCAAAACATGATTTTGGTGTTTTGTATTAACTCCAAATAATTTCAAATTTTGATTTGAAATTGTATGTCGCAAACACAATTATAGTCTAAATGACAATATTTTTAAAATCGAACCGATTATTAAATGGAAAAAGTTATCGATTCACGATTCATTGTCGGATCGACGATTGATCCAATGCTGGTGTTTGACGGATGATCGGATTGGTCGATAGTTGGACCAACCAAACACTACTAAATTATGAAATCATATTTTTAGATTGGGGTTTTCGTATAAATTATGAAATTGTGATTTTATTTAAAATTTAAAAATAATAAATCATATGACTCCCAGAAAGTAACAAAGAGCTGTTTTGAAGTTTGAATATATAAGTTTTAAAATCAACCTAAAAATGATATTTGTCTTGAAAAAGAACATTTCACTCTCAAACGTGTCCAAACTTTTTCGGGAGAATAAGTAGGGGATATAAAAAAATAATTTTCCCATAAAAAATAAGCAAATTACATAGTGATTGTTGGGATATATATATATATATGTATTATTTTTTTTTTTTGAAATTTAAAAAATTGTGATAATTTTTTATAAAAAATATAGAAACTCTCGAATAAGAAATGTATAATAAGTCTAAATTTATCTTATATTTTTAAAAATTAATTTTTTTTTTAAAGGGAAAAAACCAAACCTTTGACAAAATTTTATAGTCCATTGCAAAAACATGGGAATTGCATTTAAACCAACTTAATATGATCTATTATTCATCACCTAACATCTCACCTCATTAATAAAAACAATGATAAAATTTACGAGGGTTAGTTACTTCTCTAGAACAACTAATTCATATGAAGTAATTTATATACTTATGATTTTTTAGCTACAAAAATTAAAGGGTGATTGTATAAGACTTAATACTTATTACTTAATAATTTATGTTGACTTTAAATTAAATTATACTTAAATTATTGATTTAAAACTTATTACTTAATTTTTACTTTTAAGTATTAAGTTATTTGATAAAGTTAACTTAAAATTCATTTTAAATAATCCAATTGACATATTTATCCTCATAAATTATAACTATAACAAATAAGATTAAGTAATAGTTGAGGTCGTGGACTAGCGAAGAAAATCATAAAGACAATTAAGACAAATAGAGTAAAAATGTAAAATGAAATGTGAATTTAAGAATAAATTAATTATTTTTACTTATTACTTAAAATTATTTTTGACTTTAAGTCATACTATTAAGTTATTCTATTAAACATACTTAGAATTTATTTGGTAGTAATTTTAGAAAACGTTTTTACTCATTTTAATGCTTGAAAGATAAAAAATTTTAAGTGTTTAACAGATTAAAAATACTTTTTAAAATCACTATCAAACAGACTCTTAATTTATCTAATGACTTAAATTAAATTATTAAATCACCTTAAGTTATTAAGTTGGTTAACCAACTAATCACCGAACCTTTTCCTTTATGACTAATATATTTTGTCCTGGATCATAAAAAATTCAATAATAATAATAAAAAGCAAAAATGAATTGGGCGTTTGGGCTGGGCCCTAGGATTTCTCGATACGGTGTCGTTTTAGTCCACTGCTCTGCTCTGCCATTCCTGCGAATCTTTTCTTTGAAATCGTACCTCTGGAATTGGCCGTCTCTTCCCTTAGGTTTTCGAATCCCATGCCCACGCTTTTTTTTCTCTTTCGCATTTATTTTCATATATTCTCCCCGTCTCGCTTTGTTTCCACGGAAAAGGAATCCCGGGAACAATTCCATTTTCCGGGAAGTTTTTATCTCCACTGCAACTTTATATTCTTAGGCCAAATTTGAGTGGAATCCGAAGCTTCCACTCCTTTAATCCGGAAAATTTTGTGGAAATGTGAGTTTCTCATCTCAATTTCTAGAAAATTTGGATTACCCAATTTTCAGATTTGGAATTGGTTTCGTATAAATCGTGAAGCTTTTCTCAGATTCGTTGATTTTTGAGGTTCATATCGTTGTCAGACTATGCGTTTGAAGTTTGATTTGATTGTTGTGGGGAATTGAGGTGTCAGTTGAAGGAATTGGAGGGTTAGGGTTTTGAGTCGAAAAGATTAAAAGTCATGTTCTATGGTGCTGTGGTGTGGGATCCTTGGCTCATTGTTGCCCAAATTGTTTGTCTTCAATGCTTATACTATCTCACTCTTGGGGTGTTCATGGCGATTCTTGTCGGGACTCGCGTTTCTCGGATGAGTCTCGTATACTTCTTCGATTTCTCGACGCTTACAGGCGCAACTGTCACCGGTTGGTGCGTCATTGCTTCGTTTGGTCTCAGTGCGCTTGCAGGGTGAGAAATCTTGGTCACAATTTTTTTTTCCCCTGATTGTGCTTTGTTTGATTAGTGAGAAATTGGAAGAAAATAAAATCGTAGCCCTTTAATTTCTTTTCGTCTTTGCTTCATAAGAATCCATAGATGGGCATATTTCATTGAGATTCATTAAGATTGATTTCAGCAGAAAACTCAGCCATGTATATATATATATATATATATATATGACCCACAAAAAATAAATAAAAATAAAAAAAGAAAAAGAAAAAGCTGCAGAACAATTTTTGTTTGCTAACTTGCAAATTTTCTTGTTTGAGCAGAGCTGTCTTTTTGCTTTATCTGATTGAGAGGGCAAAGAAATGCTTAGATTTCTCTGCCACACTGTATGTTATCCATCTCTTTATATGCATCATATATGGAGGTTGGCCTTCCTCAATAACATGGTGGGTTGTGAATGGTACTTGTCTCGCAATGATGGCTTTGCTAGGTGAATATTTGTGCATAAGACGTGAACTGCTAGAAATTCCTATAACACGATACCGTTCAAGTAAGTGTACTATTTCTCTTTGAATATTCTTTTAATGTTAGGGTGACTGCCTAAATGAGCTCTATGTTTAAATTTGGTTAATTAATTTTTTGCTATTTTGGGAAGTGGATTCATGGCTCATTAGGCAATAGTGGTTGCATGAATAGTGTGTTCAGGAAGCATTGCTGTTTTCTCTATGTTCGCTTAATGTTGGTCAAGTATTTCTCTGCTTTTTCTATCTATGGTGTTTTCTACTGGTTTGCATGTTTGCTTGTATATTCTGTTATTTGATGTTGGCATTTTAATGTTTTTATTTAGTGGTAGAATTCCGTTGTGCTGATTCATAGTAGAATTCTCTCTTCCTTTTTGGGGAGGATCATGTACTTTTATTTCTTCTTTTTATGCACTCACTTAGATTCAATTGCTCCCCTTCATTTTTCTGCCACCTTTTGTTTTTTGTGCATATCCAGAAGCTGGTTAGATGGATAAATATCTCTTGACATTGAGTAGGATTGTTTTTCCAATCTAAGTTGGGTAACTCTTTGCCTCACTCAACTTTAGACGAGCAAGAAGGCAACCATATCTAACTTCATAAAGCTTATATAGCTGTTTGCAAATTTCTCCATTTCTCTCCAACATATCAGCTTCTTTTAGTTGGGTAAAGCCCTCTCCCACCAATTGACCTCTGCTTCATTAGAATTATGTCTAGCTTCTAAGCTTCCTTCTCTCCTACTAGGATACACTGACAGTGCTTGGGGAAGCAAACTAAGACCAACTTACTGTAGGATTATCTCATTTTCTTGCTGCCTGACCAACTCCTTCATTCACTTTTTATCAGTTTCATGGGGTGGTCAACAAGCCTTTTGTCATTTAGCTGATTATAAGGCTTCTTTGTCAAGCTTTATTGTTGTATGATAAAATAATGAGCAGCATACTGCACATACATTAACCAAGGCTCAATTTGATGAGTCATGGGTAAACGTTATCAGTGGCCTTTATTATGATGATAAAAGCCTCCTATCCTGTGAGAATGGGCATTGTGTCATACACTTATACTCGCTTCCTCCTTGACAATTAATTTTAATTAGTCACTTTCATCATTTGGGCATGATTCTCAACAGAAAAAGGATAAAAAAAAAAAAAAAAACATTTGGGCATATTGATAGAGGAAGTTGGTCCTGCCCCTTCCACATGAAGATGAATATCATTGTTATTGGTAATCATCTTGGTGAAATATTACTCTCCAACCACCTTTATACCATAAATTTGAAATGACAGATCTGGGTCTCTTTTGCTACTTTCTTGGAGTAAAATTCTTCAAAAATAGTTTTCCAATACGTCAACTCATAGAGATGTTCTGTTGATCACTTTACTACATTTGGGATGCAACATTGCAAAATGGTTGCAACAGCCTGTTTTGTGAAAAAGAGAAATCTGCAATAGGATGGTCTGATATTCCTTAGCTTTGTACCATGTTTGGAGGTTTGGAGGCTTGCAGTTTTCTGCATTCTCTTTCAGATGCAACTTTTGTTGTCAACCCACTGTGTTGATTTTTTGCACAATCTACAAAATGATGATCTTTAGGTGGCTGAAGGGTTACATGTTCAAATTATAATGGATGGGTTATTCTAATTCTAATATCTAAAAGGTAGGGATATTGGAATTACAACCTAATGTTGACCACATAGGTGTTTGCTAAGTTATGGCATTCTTTAATGTGAGGCCATAACATCCAACATTGAGAAAGCATTTCAATACTACTCCGGTGGACATCTCTTGGGTTTCTCTTGTTTCATTGGGATTAGAAATGAATGTTAACTTATTCTCTATGTTGATTTCTTTTCCTCTTGCCCTTATTTTGGGTGCATATGCTTCCTTTGCCCTTCATTTGGGTATATGTTGTTTCCCTCTGTTGAGGGCTAAAGTGTCATAGACATTTACTTTGAATGCTCACACATAACTAAGGCTTGCAAAATCTTACCAAACTCACCGACTAGGGCAAATCATGCTTACACTAACTGAGTGTGAGTTTGGTTCCTGATTTTTCTCACTTTTATAACAATAAAATACTCTCAGTTAACATATTAAGTTGAGCTACAGTTTAATGAAAATGGTATACCATATTGTGAATGGTTTACGATACCTGATTGTTTACTTCCAATGAGCAACCTATTGATGGTGGTGTCATGAATTTCACATTCAATTGACACTACAATGTCGCTGAACTTGTCTATGTTGCATAGTGTTATGTGTGAAGATTTTAGTTTTTATTGAAGTGATTACCCCAATGACTCTCTTCTTGCTCCAGCTTTCCATTCTTTGTTCTTTTCCATGTTCTCATTATGTACATGAAATGAAAAATTTTAATACTGGATAAAACCTTTTTGGTTTATAGTTTTATCTAACTGATACACTTTTGATATAATTGATACATTATTGTTCAATAAGTGTTTGAGTTCTGTATTCATGCATTTTTTCGGTGTTATTGAGGATAGTTTGAATCATGCCTTTTGAATATCAATTTTGTTTCAGTATGGTTTTTATCCAAAATGGGGAAAAATGGGTTATTAGATATTCACTTATAATGATGTGCTTATTTTGTTTGCCTTCAAATTGCTGCTTAAATTCTGTAAGACTTGGAGGTCCTTATGCATAATTTTAATGTCATGTTTCTTGCACTAGATTTCATTGGGTGCAACAACCACATGAGCTCTTAGTTTCATTAGCTAAATTATAAGCACCATTAATTTGTAGACATTTCCTCTGCAGATGTTTGACTGACCAGAGAAACTCAACAGGCAAGAACAAAATTTATTGGGAACATACTATGTTGGCTTCACCATTTTGGGGGAGTTCCTGGATAAAGCTCATGAGATGCCAAATTTGATGTGGGATAACCTATGAGCAATGGTCACCAGAAGTCTCTTATTGATTTAATTTTCTATGCTGGCGGAATGACTTAAAACAGCTGCCACAACAATTCAAAAAAACGCTTTTAAAAGATGAAAAAGTGGAACACATGAAGGGAGGTACTTCTGAATTGTGTTAGTGAAACCTGCATGTATAATTCTAGGTAGTTTTGAAAGAGTCAATTCTTATTGTGCTTTTTGATTTGAGAATTTATCATTGAATGTGAACATTTGGAATGAGTTTTAGATCAGCGCACATATGGTCGTGGCGATTTTTGTATCATGTGGGTGTAGGTTATCATAGGGTTGCTAGATGTCCATGAATTGCCTGGTTTTCATTAAATCTAGTTAGAGCAGTTGAAAAATGGTATATGGCAACTGTAGTTCAAGTTTCTAAGCTTACCATATTCCAAAAAACATAGTAAATGTATGATTGGTGGTATGATGATGACTTGGTGCTAATTGGGGGAAACGTGCTGGACATTCACTATTCATGGCCCTTCTTTGTATTTACTATAACTGAGCGGATCCTTGCTTGATATTTCTCACTCTTGCTCTAATCTGTACAAAACTGTGCTGGTGCCCAGACAGCCAAAATCATATTAATCATATGGACCATTGAGGCAATCCAGAACAGAAAATGCAGCCATGGATTCAGTTCTAATTTGGGGTAAATTTCAGGTTGTGTCACTGCAAGAATAATGGCACTGAATCGAAGGTTCAGGCCTCATGCTGCACTAGCATTTAGTGGGTGCTTCATATACCCTCATATTTTGTTTGTTTGTCCATTCTCTTCCTCGGCTGCTGACTGAATGACACTTGTCTTCAACCGGTCCAGGTGTCCCACGTCTAATCCTTCCCCTTGCAAAAACCACCATTTTACCTTTGCATCCTTCACTTGTATCTGCAACCAAAACTACTCTCATCGTTTTAATTTCTCTCTATCGAGTGCTGTCCCTGGATTACTGAGTTTCACCCTTTATGGCTTCATTTTCATTTGTCTGTTTAAGTTGGGGAGTAAATTTGTATGGTGACCATAGTGCCCCGAGATTTACAGGCACAACCCTCGAAACCCCTCAAAACCCTGAGAATTCCCCTGCATATCGCTTTGCCAAAGCCTCACATAAATACTTCAATCACACTGACAAATACTAATTTCTTGATTTACCATTTGTGCTGTTGATGATGTGGGAAAATTTCACTCTGGCCCCAGTTGCTACAGCTGTTACCACCCACCAAGTTTTGCAGAACAATCAGCTTTGGAGTAGAATTCCAGAAATGTTTCCTCATATCACAAGCATTCTTTCCCTGTTTGTTTCGAGTGAAAACAAAATGGAACAAAAAGCTTCAATGAAGATTCTTTCTGAACTCTTTCATGAGCGCCACAACATGCGGTCTATAGGGTCTGCAGAAATGCCAGAAACCAGTAAGCTTAGCTTCTGGTATCTTCAAACCTTAGCCAACTAGCCTTAAGGAGTTACATGAACAATAAATAACACAACACAATTGGGAGGATATGGAGAACACATCAGGTAACTAAGCTCGAATATTCACATGGCCATTCCTCATTCCTCACAAAACTCATTACCCATCCATTGAATTAGAGGCAACCAAGCTCTAACTCTACATAAATACTCTTTTAACTTTACATAAATACTCTTCAACACTAACGGAAAAATACAAAGCATTGTACCAGAAAGGCAACAGCCAAAACAAACCATCAATCAGCTCCTCTACAAGCAGAATCCTGACCCAAGTCCATGGTAGACTTGATGATCCAGCCACTGCAGTGATAATGCTCAGCTGCGATAACGACGCCGTTTAACACTCTTCTCTGTTTCATGTTCTCTCTTTCGACACACTTCAGATTTTCTATGTTTCTTCCTCTCATTAGCCTGACTATCTTCATTTTTTCCAATCTGCAGCAAAAAATGGGGCTGAAATTTGTGACTATCTTCAGATTTTCTATGTTTCTATGTTTCTAGGAACCTTTTTATTTTTCCAAACAAACAAACAAAGGAAAAGTTTTGTAAATGTTTATTTTTATTTTATTTTTCAAAATTACTGTTTTCTTTTCCTTTTGCTTTCTCATTTGGACTCGTTAAAAGAGAAACAACAGTAAATGGATTTCGTATTCCATACCCTGGCTCCTGGAGTTACAGCTTTGAAGGTGTGGAAAACTGGATCATCAAAAGTAGGAGGCCCTAGAACAATGTATGCCCCTTTATTGTTAAGTCTTTCCCCGGAGCTCTGCATGGTAGAGAAATCAACAATTAGGATGGATTACAAATTTTCGAGCAACCAATGCTAACAATTTTTTTTTTTTTTTTTTTAATACTAAACAATCATAATTATAAAAGAGATGAAGAAACATGTCGGTGGAGGAGCTTCATGTTGTTGGGAAGGCGTGGTTGGAGGTATTGGTCCACATTTTTTTGCACTATACCAACAGATCAGAATTACTGTTCGTTATCTTACTTATTTTTATGAAAAGGGAACATGCAAATAGTTTACATAGAAAGAAAGGTGACGCTCAAAAAACCTGCAAGATGGATGTCATAAAACCCCTGTTTTTTATACAGTTTAGACTAGATAAAGCCTATTGCTATTTACACTCTACTACTTGTTCCACCAGCCTTGAACTAAAAGATAACCATAGGAAGAAAGTTAAGAAGAAGAAGAAGAAGAAGAAGAAGAGATGAAGAAGAAGACAGGCGGCTTTTTCTGAACTTATTCAAGATACATTGATTCTGAAGCTTGTTAATCAAGCATAACATTTGTAAGGGGAAACCCAATGCCTCCATATAAAGATCCAATAAGAAAATTTTGATATGCTCCATGGATCGGATGGTTACAGATCGAAGTTTCCCAAGAAGTCCAAACTAATTATGTCAAAAGGTATGATCCTAATCTTCTATATGCATCATATTTCCAGTGTCCTGTGTCATTCAAACTAGCATTCAAATAGCTGTTATCTATATGTGCATGTGTGTATATATAATTTCAATAACTCACATTCCTTCCGGAATTACATTATCATCTTCTCCTGAAAAATTACTGTCCGTAAGCATAAGTTAGAGCAACGGAAGCAATAGTTCTCACTTTTCATGTGAAAGCTCAAACGATATATATGTGTGACTATGTCCTAAGGTTTTAAGCATCCTACTTGTCTTGCTGATGATATGTACATGTAAAACATGGCCATGTTGACATACAAGGATTATTAGGCTATGTGATGTCACATTCTACCTTTACACATAAAATCTATACAAGATGTGTTTAAGTAGAAGCTATTAAAGAAGAAAGTCAGTGTTGTAAATTGTGAAACCATTGATTTCAGAATATGAATGACTGTTGGAACAAAGAAACTAACAGAAGTGACCTGAGACTGCGGAAAGTCTGGAGCACTGAATAGAGTGACTAGTTTCCCTGATTCTACTTCATGATCTATGGAATACCCTTCATCCATTCTACCAAGATCTTCTCGTTTCTCCCTTGCATCAGGGCCTTCATGCGATCTGATAATCAACTGTAGTAGCCACAAAAGACAGCATTCCCAATATCAGCATTTCAACTCTTCAAACTGGTCGTTTCTCACACTTAAGTAGAGAAAAACTTTTCTAGTTTCATATGTATGAAGTTAAGATACAAGGGACTAAGTAAATAATAGAACCTTTAAATTTGACTTCTTTAAGAAGGTCTCAGTGCAATCAGGACCCCACAGTAGGCCACAGCCTCTCTGTAAATTTGGTTTAAGGCCACACTCCATTGAAGGATCTGACCACAATGCATCACAAAGTATTGAGTTTGTTCCTGAACTTCGAGGATCTAGAATTGTTCTCTTTGCTTTGGATAATTCTTCCAAAGAACCCAGAGACAGCATCTCAACATCATGATTGGACTCTTCTGAATCTTTCATTTTATAGGACTTTCTTGGTGGAGCAATGGATGTACTGCTGCTTCGAAAAAGACCTCCATGAGTTGTATAAACACGCCCTGCTATTGTTGAGGCTAAAGGAAGTTTTGAAAAGCAGTCTAAGCATCTACGGTAGACATGCTTCCCTTGATCTCCATATTTCATCATCACCTCCTCCTCAAACCCACACTCAGATGTGCAAAGCTTGGTTTCATGATTTCCACGAAGTAAATATACTCTATGTGGCAGAAGGACCTGGCATCAGAGTGCAAATGGTATTAGAAAAATAGATATTGCAGTATTCCAATGCTTTTGTAACTTGTCACAACTCTAGGAATAGTTAGAATTAGGAGTCGATCATAAAATAAAAGCAAATAAAATAAAATTATAAAGCAATAGGGCCATGCTCTATGGAGAGATGTGTTTCTCTTAAAGAACCAAGAATTCAACTGAAACGCCTTAATATTACAGCACCACCACAAAACTACAAGATGACATGATCACTTGGTGAGGTATCCATATATTTTCTTTGGTTGTCAACATTAGTTTATGGCTCCTTCTCTCATTAAAATTAAAAAGAAAGTAGAAAAAAAATATCAGGCGGACCACAGAAAACAAAAAGCACTCAGCTATGCCAACCAAAGACATACTGCTTAAACAATCAAGAAAAAGTTTGAAAACTTTAGAAATACAAATATTTCAGTCAGAGATACCAAACATCCTTCAAAATACAAATGTTGTCAAAATAAATGAAGGCAAAGAACTATTACCCAACAAAAACCTATTCATATACTATTTCCTTTGATTTCAAATAATAAAGGTCAAAAGTATCAATTCCTCAATCACCTGAAATTAATGTCAAGATTGTATTATTAAGGCATATGAAAAAATCCCATTAGGAAAACCGCATCCTTTTCTTATTTTTACAAGCTAAATACTAAAAGTAAATATCATTATTCTAATTTTACCTTCCAAGCCAATAGAAGTAAAAATGTCTCAAGACCCCACCCTCCTATACCAATATAATCTCCATTGAAAACAAAGATTCGGTTTTGTGAAGGAAAACCAGTATCTTGCAGAAGGAAAATGAGATCATGCAGTTTCCCACAAATATCACCAACGATAACCACACTTAAATCCTCCTCAAAACAATCTATCCTCACACAATTTGGCTCCTTGTGCAGAATCCTTGATGCAGAGTTAAGGAGGCTATCAAAGACAGAAGATGGCAAGATGGAAGTGAATTCTGAGGGAGAGATATTCCACGAAGACCACTCAAAGGCAGACATAACGTCATGTATCCAATCCAGGGTTAAAATACCATTGACAGGCCAGGTGAGAGGAATTTGAACAGGTGGTTGAGACAAATTTTCAGTTGATGCAAGCACGTGTGAGGGGTCTTCGTCCAAAGTGGGTTCAGGGTTTTGTGAAGATTCTGCACAAGCAGTAGCCAAATAATGCAATTGTGACAACAAAGTATCTGGATCCTCATCATCATTAACCACTTCTTTGTTCCTAGGATCTACTTCCACACCCACTTCTGTCTCATCACCAAAACCCACATGAAGCAATTCCTTGATCTTTAAAAGTGATTGCAATTGTTGGGAATCAAAGCCTTCAGTGGAAAGGTCATTTGTAATGTGAGCTATTTCCCGCAATGCAGAAGACTGCAATAATACAAATGTGATCAATCAAATTATATTAATGCATAAGAAATAAACTTACTAATCATCTAACAATTAATTTACCATTCTAGCATTCTCAGATGAGAGAAGAGATGAAATTTTAGTTGACTCCACTTCATTAGGATTAAAACTTCGTTCAGTAGCTGTGCTGGGTAGAGGAGATGACCCTTGTTGAGTTGCTAAGGTTGGTAGAGGAGATGCCATTTGTTGTGTAGTTGAGCTGGGTGGAGGGGCTGGATGGGTTATTGATGTGAGTGGGGCAGATGCCGTTTGCTGAGTTGTATGGGTGGGAAGTGGAGATGGCATTTGTTGTGTTGTAGGGGCAGCAAGAGGAGATAAAGATTGCTGAATTATGGGGGTTGGAATAGAAGACAGTGTTTGGGTTGCAGTGGTGGGCAGAGGAGATAGCATCTGTTCAGATGTGAGAGTGGGTCGAGGAGATGACATTTGTTGAGTTGTTGAGCAGGCTACAGGAGATGGCCTGTGTTGAGTTGTAAGAGTGGGAATAGGAGAAGGCAGTATTTGCATTGTTGAGCTGGATAGAGGAGATGATCTTTGTTGAGTTGTAGTCGTGGATGGAGGAGACAACCTTTGAGATGTTGGATTGCATAGGGGAGATGGTGCTTGTTGAGTTGCAGGGTTGGGTTGAGGAGAAGGCCTTCCTATGAGTTTACGAGTTATATTTAAGTACCAGTCCATATATCTGCTTTCATCTCCATCCAAATCATCCTTAATAATATGATTCCAACGCCCCTTCCATTCCCTTAACTCAGATGCCATCTTCTTAGACAAATCTGTACTCTCATAAGTATCACGCGATTTCCTTTTCCACTGCTTGACTGGTGTAGGCGGTGATTGGTGCATGCCAAACTGACGCAAGCAACGGTCTGGGAGGTGTCGTTCAGCTTTATCAAAACAAATCAGCATGGTGGAACTCCTTCCTATAGTCATCTGTTTCCTCATTTCTTCCTGTATAAGAGCATTATCCATATCTATATATGGAAGAAAGGTAACCTGTATATCAGCAACATCTGAATTATAAATTTCACATGCAAAACTATGTTAAAGATTAAGGTGGTCATAAAGTTGCATGCTTACGTCAGACAATTCTAGAGTGTCCAGTGCCTCACGGTAAACAGACAAACTTTTGCTATTTGAATAAACTTTTCGCTTCCTTCTCCATTTTAGAGCTCGAGGAAAGTCTTGAGCAGACTTATGAAAGTTCTCAAGAGCTGGTCGACCAACTTTTAGATGCTCATAACTCCAACACTAAAAAGGAATAACCACACAGTTTTTGTTACATTATGATTGTAAAGGAAAAACGAAATAGAGAATAGCATAAGTAAAAATAACCTGAAGTAGTGTAATACTCCCACAAATACTGGTTTGCCCATTAAGTGAGGCATTTCCAAGGGCTCTATATAAGTATGCCAATGCTGCTGCACCCCAAGCATATCTTTTGGTATCATCAAAATTCTCAAAGAATTGAAGGTACATTACTGGTACCTTATTACCTGTGCTGGAGGAAAATATAGTGCAACCTAGAAGATATAGAAGGTAAGCACGGGTGGATCGCTTAATCTGTTCTTCAGATGCATCTTCAGGACACCTTGAGAAGCTCTCCCTTAACCAGCTTAGCTTTACCATTCTGCCACTTCTGTGCTCGGGTCTTGGGACATTTCCCAACAACTTCCTGCATATTGACTCGCATGCATGAGATGTAACCCCTATAACCGGATCACCATCAATTGGTAATCCAAGTATCAAGAAAACATCTTCAAGGGTAATAGTCATCTCCCCCACCCTCATATGAAAACTGTTTGTTTCTCTTCTCCACCTCTCTACAAGGGCTGATATGAGGGGTGCATCTATAGACATATCTGTAATCATACTCAAGTGCTTAAATCCTGCCATCTCTACTAACTTGATTTGGGCTTCCATTAACTTCCACATTTTAAGTTCCTTGGTGTGCTCATGACATTTTAACACTCCACGGTCCTTGAAAAATTAAACAAATGGATCCAAAACAACAAATCATCCAATGAAAAGGACACGAAAAAAGACAACAGATAAACAGGAAAAGTAAAAATCCATTTAGTAAAGCAGACCTCTCCTTCCCAAATGGCAGAGGAGACATGTAAATCTTGCTCTGTAAGTACTGAGGAATCACATGGTCCAGGATTGTCCAAGTCCATCTCTAAGCCCAGCAAAAACTAACTGTAACCCATGACAAACACATCAAAAAGAACAAAATATCAGAAAATAGTTTGAAAAATAGAAAGTGTAATTGTAAGAAACACCAAACTAAGTATAATTTAGTTTCCTTTAAATGCTGAACTTTTTGGGAGTAAGGAAAATCAAGAGGAATAATGCCATGACAACTATATATAAGTTCAAATGAAGAATCATATAGTCCATGATATTAAAGAACATGAAGTGAAAAAACAGTACTGAGTAGTCAATTGAGTATAATGATAATGATGTTTAAACTGGAAACAAATGCTCCATAATAGTAACATTTACTCATATATCAAGCTGCAAACTGTATCATGATACTAGAAGAAACAATGAGAAATCCCACAAAATTAGTAGCAATACTTAAAGCCCAACAAATAAACGATAAAGAAAATTCAATTAAATCCAATTTGAATTTGTTTCTGTCGCAGTTTTACCCTCTGTTTGGTTACTGAGAAAATTGAAAACTCGAAACCCCCAATTTACAAACCCTAACAGCATCCTATCAACAAGGCTCCCGCCATCTCCTCGATTTACAACCCCATTTGAATTTCAGTTTCACCGTTTCGTCTTCATCGTCAGTCTCCAGAAACGACGCCGTTCGGAGCTTCTTCTTTGATCATTCCCGCTTTCTTCTTTTGTTTCAAAAGCTGACACCTATGAGAAACAAAACAGGAATTGAAGCTCAGAGATGCATAGAAACGGTGATTTCTTCTCTATTCTGAGCTCACTTCCTCTCGGCGGATCTAGCCCTAGAGATTAGACGCCGCCATTTCGTTTGGGTTTCGTCGTTTCGTTATCTCTGCTATCGAAACGACGGGGTTCCAGTCTTTCCGTTTACCCATCTACCGTCATTGAACGACGTCGTTTGATCCTACTTTCCGCAGTTTGTCGTTCACCGTTTCCGTATGCAAGATTAAAACGACGCCGTTTCAACTTTTGTTTTAATCTTAGGTTTCTTCGTTTGTTGTCTTCCCTATTTATGTTTTAAAAAACGACGCCGTTTGGACTGTACCGTTTTTTCTTGTGTTTCCTCCCTTCGTTAACGCCGACACCGTTTGGTTTTCTGCGTCTCAGCCTCTGTTTTTTCACCTCTCCCTTGTTACCAAAACGACGCCGTTCTATGTTCTCGGTTCTCTTGTCTTCTTCCCTACGATCACCAGCCTTCAATTTCTCGACTTCCTCCATTCTTCCGGAAATGAAGCTCTTTTCGATCTCCACTAGCCAGTGTTGGGGGTCTTGAAATGGGTTGCAGCCCATTAGAAAGGTATAACTGAATCTAAATTAAAATTAACCTGATTTTAATTTGACGAAACCTAGCTCAATTTTGAATTTAGCTTATTTCTTTCGTACTTCTCCCTGCAGGATTGCTCCGGAAGAACTGAGGATTCTATAAAATGACGGGGATTTCACTTCCTAAGAATATGTCTATAAATGCTTCAGGTACAAACCCTAATAAAATAAACAACTATAGAGGTACAAATGCACAGTAGTAATTCTATACAATCATGTGATTGGGTTCTTGGAAGATTCAGATGTTAATTTGATGGAAGTAGGAAAATAAATTTGTGCATGGAAATAATTTAGGCACAAGTTTAACATTCATTTTCACATCTACCTTGGCTGGAGGAATAAGTGCTTTCAACCCTAGAACATGGCTGGATTGAAGGGAAGATTAAAAAGATATGTAGTTGAATCTTCCCGTGAAAATAGTGCTTTGCATAATGCTTATCTCAATCATGAGTTAGTTTCTTTTGGGAAATTAGGGTAGTGGATCCACGATAATGCCTACCTCAACTGAGTTTCCTTGTTTGTGTTATGTTAATGAGCTGAATTTTAGCTGCATGGAACCCTAACTAGCACCAAATCATTATGTCAAATCTTCTTCCTCTTATTCTAATAACAAAGTTAGGAACTAGTATGAAGTCAGTAGTTCAAAGCAGGAAAACAATATGCCAAGCCTTTTTCCTCTTATTCTAGTAGCAAAACAGCAGTAGAGATGAAACCGGGACTTCCAAGACACTAACTTGGTTAGGTGCAGGGTAGTACAAGCTTCTTTGAGAAGAGGGTATGGACATTGCTTTTAGCAACAGTAAGTAGAAAAAATTCTTACTAGATTACACCTTTTTCGCCAAAAAGGAACAAAAGAACTCTCATCTGAAATCTACACAGATTTTGAAGGTGTGAGATGCTAACATAACTATGTTTCCTTTACCGTAATTTTATTTGATTAGTTCTTTAACCATAACTGTATTCTTTTTGTCATTGTGATGTTGAGTTTCTTTTGGAACTCATGGTTGAGCCTTCCACAGTGAGGAGATGTCGGACACGGCTTCTCCAACTGCCAGGTAGAGCCCGTTCAACCCAAAGGAATCCAATATTTTTGACTGATGTAGCTTTTCCATCACATTTCCAGCGGGATTTGCCAACACAAACTACACGAGGAAGTGGAAATAAGGACTGGTGTTAGAAAGCAGGCATTTACTAGAAAAAACTATGCATAATTGATTAGATGTTTCTTCTTACCTGAAGTGATCTTTTCTCCAGCATCTTGCGGAGTTCACATATCGCGTCAATACCACTCGTGTCTATTGCTGTCACAGCTGCAAGAATGGAAAATCATAAGCCAAAGGTACAGGGATAGCTGAATTTGTTATTTCATTTAGAAACTTGGTTTGAAAGTTAAAAGTGCATTGATTGGATGGCTTAAACCACCCAAAACCACTTAGGAAGTTGGTTTTTGAAACCTGAAATAAACCCAAACCCAACAATAATTGAGAAATGGATACAGCATCTCTACATCAGTACAGGAGACTCCACATAGTAGAACAGTTAAGGAAAGAACAAGACCACCACTATGTAATCTTCTTGTGGGTGAAGTTCCCCTCTTATCTGAGGTGGATTATTCTCTACAAACCCTAACCAACCTATTGCCATTCCTACCATACAGAATTGGAGAAATCTCATTTTCCCACAGAACAAACAAATATATAAGCCATCCCAAACTCAACTAGTTCTGAATTTGCTTTATGGAATAACTTGACACTTTTCAGGCAATTGAGTGCAGCATGATCATGTGCTAATAAGCAGAGAACCGTTGAAAATTTAGCAAAAGGTTTGTATATACCTGTCATGTCTAAAATTACACATTTCAGCGCATTCCCATTGTTTGCTTGTATCTGCTCTTCTTCCTCACGGACCCATCTTAGTATCCTGGAATTAGGAGAATTCTTCAATCAGATAAACTTAACACAAGAAGGTGATGGTGGTATCTCTACTATACTCTGATACTATTTTCCTGAATTTATGGTGACATATACACAGTTGCTGTCTAGGGACCCGATCATCTACAAGTCCTACTTGGAGGTAAATCAGGCACACTAGATTGGTGATAACAGCCTCAAATGATGGTAGGGCCATTAGTGTATGCTATTAGTATATATTCAGGAGATACCATATTGAACTAACCTTTCTTGTATGTAAGTGGAATTTGCAAAGTAGATGGGAGACTCCACAGCAAGTATAAGAAATGAAGGAACCTTCATTGCTTCTCTGTATCGGCTGGGATTTTGATATATTTGAGTTCCTGGGATATTCCCTAATACCATAGTGTTTGGCCTCGTGACATGCAGGAGAACCTTGAATACTGATACTCCAACCTAAATTATACAGCTAAGTCATCAGATAGAGACCAAATAATAGAATCATGTATTTGTAAAAGCCATAGAAATATCGGCATTTGTAGCATATTTCTGAATTACACTTAAATTCATATAAATGATAGGCAAGAACATGAATATTCAGAAGACCAAAGCGAAAATGCAGAACTTATTTTATTTTTGTTCTCAGAGAAGCAAGCAATTAGAAGGTTAAGGCAAGCATCTGATATGGGAATGGGATTTAATGTGAAACTTACCGCAATAGCAAGACCCAGGGGAACTGAAATGAAGAGCACACCAAAGAAGGAACACAAACAAGCAAAGCAATCAAGCTTGTCGACTTTCCACAATTTGTATGCAGCCTCATAATCAATAAGCCCGATCACAGCGGTTATGATAATGGCAGCCAAGATGAAATTGGGAGTGTAGTGAAACAGTGGCATGAGAAACAACAGAGTCACAAGCACCGTTGATGCCATTATTATGTTTGAGACTGCTGTTTGTGCTCCAGCATTGTAGTTCACAGCAGATCGGGAAAATGATCCTGAAAAAGTGGGTCAAGCAAGTTAGCTTGAGGGATTTTAGTGAAGAATGTTTACTGAGTAAGAAAAGTTTAGATGAGAAGAGGATCTTCACCTGTGGTTACATAGCACGAAGAACAAGAACCAGCCATGTTCATGAAACCAATAGCCATCATTTCTTTGTTGCCATCAACTTGGTAATTTCTCAGAGCAGCAAATGTCCTTCCCACTGCTATTCCTTCCTGAAACACAAGTAAAATTACCAAAATATTTAGATAGAGAAGAAGCACGTGTATATGTATGCATATATATTCGTGTATGTAAATATATTCTCGGCCTTAGCTGAGCCCTGGCATCAAATTTGTGGGATAGTAAATTTCTTTTGTCCAATAAAAATCACTAGAAAAAAGCCCATTCTGATGATGATTTTGGTAGAGCAAGATGCTAAGTTTTGATCACTTACAGTGAGAGATAGGATTCCAGTTATAATGCCAGTTTTGATAGCAACTGCAAGATAAGAGCCATGGAAGTATAGCATATTTGATGAAGGTGGATTCAGACCCTTTGGTAAGTGACCAATCTGCATGTTAAAAAATTCAATTTTTATAAGCTATTAGAAGGGGAAAAGAAGAATTTTCAGACATCTTCTGTTGATTTACATCAGGAAACTTGTAGGCTAAATTAGTAGTTCTTACAATTGAGATCCCATGAAGTTTCGACTTGAGGAGAAAGACTAGAAGGGTTGAGAGAATAACTGATGTCAGTGGGGCAGCTGCTGAAACCCAGAAAAGTTTTGGCCTTCTCATGCTCTGTATAGGGTCAAAGTTTGAACATTTTAGTACAACATATAGAGTGAAATATGTTTTTTGAGTAATATGAGACACTTACAATTTGCCTTGTAATCAATAGAAAGGCTAGGAAGCCGAATCCCATTACGATAGTTTGCCAGGACCACTGCACATCAATATTACTACAATCAGAACCAGCCCCCTCACACTCACAGGCATATTTACGTACTATGGTAAGTTGTGTCTTTGAAGCAACTCCAAGGAGGAAAAGACCTGTTCCTGTCACTATCACTTAAATGGCTTCCAATTCATCTATTCTACAAGCCCTTTTTGGAGAAAAGAAATCAACCACGGAAAGTTTTGCATCAGTGGAATAAATCTCTTTAAATCTCAAATTGTTCTTCCATAGTGCTATCACACTGTTCCCCTAGGTGTCATCCTTCCAAAAAGTTGCTTCCGGACACAACCCTTTACCAAAGCTTCTTTAGTCTTACCTCATGTCTCTGCTGGAAAACAGAAGTTAAAACAGGGACAATTTGCATCTTGGTAGTGAAATGGGCGATCCCGAGCAACCCTTTCAGTTGTTGCAGAGATACTATGACTGCTGCACCAGCCATGAACCCAACTAGGGTTGCCTTTGAGAGGAAATCAATTATAAAACCCAACCTGTGAACCATATAAGCAAAGTCAAACAGAGAAAAATTGGTGGAGAACTCAAGAAAATAATCCTTCTGCAAATTTTCCTTTCCTTGTCCAATTTCCAGTACTTCTAGTGGATTTAGCAGTGAACAATAGTAAAATATTTCTATCATTGTTTTCCTGGGAAGCAAACAACACATAGGCGAACTTAATACATGTGGTTCAGTACCTCAGTAGACCCAAAGCAGCCTGAAACAAACCAGCAAAGAAGGTTGCAGTGAAAGCCAATTTGAGATACAGAATTGGATCTGCACTGCAAGAAACCGCGTTATTTAGCATCGTGCCCATGACCAGTGATGCTATCGAGACTGGACCGACAGCAAGATGCCTAGAGCTCCCAAGAATAGAATATATCAATGGGGGCACAAAGCTTGAATCTGCAAACAGACCCAAATCAATTAAAACGCAAAACCAAAGGAAAGCTAAATAAATGTATGTAATCAATCAATAAGCAAAACCATTAACAAAGACAGAATCAGGAAGATGGCTATACTAACATAGTCCAATAATGGGCGGTAAATTTGCAAGCTTTGCATAACTAATTCCCTGCAGCAGATCACAAGAAACTTATAAAACAATCTGCAGTTGGTATCCTTGAGACAAGAAAAATCTGAAGAACATAATTGAAAGGATAACCATCAATAGTAGAAGTGATTTTCAGCCTAAAAATAAAGAAAAACATAACCCAACTCACTGTTCATTCTTTACTCAAATCCACACACACACACACGCACATATATATATATATATATATATATGGTTGATGGGTTGTGGGTTGTGACTCACTTGTGGGATTGCAAGGCTTGCAATGGTGAGGCCAGAGATGACATCAGACCTCAAAAGAGCTAAACTGTAAGTGGGTGCCCAGTTGAAGATGGGAAAGAAGAACTCGAGGGCCAGAACCAGTTTTGTAAAGGAAGACTGGTTCTTGAACCTGTGGAGAGGGTCATCTGGGAAGAAAATCTCAGAGAGCCTCTGTTTGAGTTTCTGAAAGGTGGTTTTGCTTGGTGGTAAGCAAACTCTGTGTATCTCCACTGGTGGCATTGCCACAACCATTACTGCCTCTGCTGATGCTGGTGACATCCTAACACTTGTCTCATGATGGCTTGAGAAGTCCTCCACTCTGTTTGAACTCACACCCATCTCTGCAAAACCCACCCAAGTCTTGATGATACATTTCTCCCATTCTCTCTATTTATAGAATCAGAGGGTGGAGTGGTGGTAGTGTACGTTTAGTTTGTTGCTACTTGCATAATGGGGGGCATTTTGGCCATCTTCAAAATGGAGATAAATGAGTATTAATTACCCAAAAAAAAAAAAAAAAAAAAAAAAAAACAAACTAATGGGGTTTACCTGCAAGAAAGAAGGGAATTATAGGCTGAAACGACACCACAACATTATGGTGGGCCCTAGAAATCACTATGGATTCTGGTCTTACATTGTAATAACTATTAGGTTGTTGTCATGTGTACATTATGTGTGGCTCTGGTTTGGAGGTTTTATGGGTCCTCACTTCTGATGGGTAACGTAAAAAACTTAGGCTTTACTTGATTTGGTTAGAAGTGGACAAGGCATTTGGCTTGATGAATGCTGTAGATGTGAAGAAAAAACAAATCTGAAAAAGTGGGTGTTGAAGGAAAGAACAAACGGATGC
The DNA here is from genome assembly GCA_030254885.1 of Vitis rotundifolia. NCBI lineage: Eukaryota > Viridiplantae > Streptophyta > Magnoliopsida > Vitales > Vitaceae > Vitis > Vitis rotundifolia. The sequence goes on from CM058159.1 coordinate 3,806,399, forward strand.
TAATTTACCTAATTTAATAGTACATAAGCTTTTTAATTTCTCAAAAAGACTGAGTATTTCTTAAATGGGGTATTAACTTTATGACTTTTAAGGATACATATAGAAAATAATTTTAATTAGATGATATAAACCATGAGATTCATGACTTCAAAAAAAAAAAAAAAACAAAATGAAAATGAGAATTTCATTTCATGTATTCATTATTATTATTATTATTATTATTATTGAATTATTTATCTTTTTCATGATATTAAGAAATTTATATATATATATTGAATTTATGTCATTACTTCAACATCAAGTAAAATTTTTTTTCCCATTTGAGATGCCATTACTTCATGCACATCTAATGCTATATCTTTTTTTCCAAACTTTCCTAGATTGATAATGGAATGTAAACATTATTTTAGGAAAAAAAAAACTATTTTTTTTAATTTTTTTTAATTAATTTTCATACCAATTTAGAAGTTTCCTTGTTTGTTTTAGTCTATTTTGAATTAATTTTTATTATATTTGATTTTTTAATATTATTTTACAATAAATCAAATAGAATAATTTAAATTTTTTTATACATTTTTTTTAACCTTCCCTTGATCTAAAAAAATCCTTACTAATTTATGCTATCAAATCTAAAATGTTTCTTTGTCAAGTTAAAACATTTTAAGAAAATGATTTTAGAAAACTACCAACCCCATCATGGCTGAAAATTAAAATGGTTTTGGATATATATATATATATTTTGAAAATAGAAACAAAAAAATACTGAAATTTATTTATTTTCTAAATGGATAAAAATGAATTTTTTATTTTTTATATTTTAAAAACATTTTTAAATACATAAAATATCTTTGTCCTTCTTGTACAATTTTTTTTTAATTTTATATTTTATATGATTTATTTTATTTTTAATAATAATATATATGATGAGGAATGGAATTTGAGGGTTCCATCCACAACTCTCAAATGGGCATCCAATCCGGGCCGTCCAATGGATGCTAGCTTTGTACAAGTAGAATGATTCTAGCCCTCAATTCACTGAACTTTTCTCTTTTTCTTTTCACTTTTTTTTTCCCCATATTATTCCCTGAAAAAGTCTGAATTTCAATTCAACCGTCCTCAGCTATTGAGCCACCAAGCCCATATCGTGTCTCAAAAATTTATGCTTTTTAATTTTTTTTTCCAAATCTTTTAGGTAATGACTCCAATGACCACAAATGTTACAATTTACAACCACATACTTAAAGCAGGTCAAACAGGTCAATTGTTTGTTTGTGTCTTGGGAAAAAAATCTCTTCTCCCAACCTACTCTTCTACCTAATTCTATTAGGTACTTGTAATGAGATTTTAAGATTCTAATCATGGATCAATGTAAATTTTAATCCCGCTATTTAAAATATTTTTGATAAAAATATTTTTAGAAAAATCACTTATGAAATTGTTTTTTTAAAAAAAAATATTACAAATGATTTTTAGTGAGTTTTTAAAATTTAAAAGTATTTCTAAATTTTGTCAAATATTTAATTTTTTTTGTTAATAATATTTTTTAGACTAAAAGTGTTTTTTTAAAAGTAATGTCAAACGGAGTTTAAGAGCATATTAAAAAATGGTTTTAAGAGATCGTTTAAAGCTTATTTGATAGTAATTTTAAGAAGTATTTTTAACATTTATAATACTTTCAAGTGTTAAAAAGTCTAAAAATGTTTTCTAAAGTCAGTATTAAACATACTTTTAGCGTCTGTTTGATAGTGATTTCAGAAAGTATTTTTAATATTTATAATACTTGAAAACTTTTATCATTCAAATGTTATAAATGGTAGAAACGCTTTTTAGAATCACTTTCAAACACATTCTTAACACTTGAATGATAAAATTTTTGAAGTGTTACAAATATTAGAAGTGTTTCCTAAAATCATTGTCACTCTTAAAATCTGTTTGATAGTGATTCTAGGGAGTGCTTTTAATATTTTTAATACTTAAAAATTTTTATCATTCAAGTGTTAGAAATGCTAAAAATGCTTTCTAGAATTATTCTCAAACGTACTTTATGAGTGCGTTTGATAGTAATTTTAGAAAATGTTTCTACCATTTCTAACACTTAAATGATACAAATTTTAAAATGTTAAAAAGTTTAGAAACACTTCCTAAAATCACTGTCAAATAAACTTTAAATTCTATTTTAAAAAGTATTTTTAACATAAAAAGTGTTTTTGAAGAAAAATAGATATTTAATAAAATTTAGAAAACTCTTTCAAAAGATGATAAAATCATTTATAGTGTTTTTTGAAACTATATTTGATAAATGATTCTCCTAAAAACACTTTCATTAAAAACACTTTAAATAAAAGATGTTTTTTTTAATATTTTGAAATTTTTTTTTAACAAAAATGAGGTGTTTGAAAAAGTTTTGAAATTCATTTTTGAAAAATTAGAGAATCATTTCAAAGTGATTTTTGGATAATCACTTCATATAGGATTTGGATAATCACTGCTATCCGCTCAACATTCAATTTCTACACGAAAAGAATTAGCAAGTGCTTTTGATAGCTTCAAAGTCATTTCTAGATGCTCTTCCATGAGAATTATTTATGAGTTTGACTGACTGATCCCTTTGAGGAATATTTCGGTTGAAAAGATAAAATAGTGTCAAGACTGAAAAAGAAATTATTTCATTGATACAAATAAATTGAGGGTATTTTTATATATAAAAAAATAGTCATGTTTATTTTTTTTTTTTTAGAGATTGTTTTTTTATTAAATAGAAAAAATGAAATATTTTGATTTTTTTATTTAACTTAATATTAATCAACATAATTAAATTGAATATAATAAATTTAATTTAATTATGTTAGGTTATTTTTAAATAATATTAAGAATACTTTTTGCTTAATAGGAATCTACAAGACGTTGTTTGGTTTCCATAAATTTTGAGAGAAAATGTTAAAAAAAAAAAAAGAAGGAATTTTTTTTTTAAAAAAAGTTTAAATTCAATTAAAAAAAAAAATGATGAATTTCAACCAAATAATTAACAAAAATAAAATATTTAAAAAATTATTGGTTCATTCAAAATTCAAAATTTAAAAGAATTTTGGAAGTAGTTGGGAAGTGATTTTGAGAAAGGCTAATAAAATTTTTTGATTTTAGAAAATATTTTTTTTATACAAAATTAAGGGTCTGTTTGACAACTATTTTTTAGAACAATTTTTTGTTTTTCGGAACAAACAAAAAAAAGAAAAGGAAAAAAAAAAAGTTTGATAATTAAAAACTGTTTTTTGTTTTCTGTTTTTAGGAAAAAAAATAGAGTATTTAAAATAATATCTTTTAGTTGTTTTATATTGTTTTCATTTTTTTTTTTCTGAAGATTATTTTAAAAAATAATTATAAAAGCATATAAAATAATTAAAAATAAAACATTGAATATACAAATTATTTTTAAAATATATTTAAAAATATTAAAAATAGGTTAAAGATATTTAAGGTTCTAATCAATTTTTGTTCTACAAAACATCATAGAAGAGTTTTCAAAAACTGTTTTTTAGAACTGTTTTCAAAGATGGTTTGGAAACAAGACTTAAGTGTTTGATAAATTTTTGAAAGTAGTTTTTTTTTTTTAAAAAGAAAAAAGAAAAAAAATTATAGAATCATTTAAAGTGATTATTAGATAATCACTTCCCAAATAATTCTTCCAAAAATCATTTTTTTGCCCAAAATATTATTTAAGTACTTCTTTTTGTTTATATAAAAAGCTAAAATGATCCTATTTAAATGTGTTTTTAATGGAAACATTACTAGTAAAAATGTTACACATAAAAACATTTGAAATAAAATCAATTCCAAATGAATTCTTAAATTCCAATAACAATTCAAAAGGAAGTAACTTACAAAAAAAAAAAAAAAAAATCACATTAAATAAAATCACTTTCAAATGAACACTTATATTCTGATAACAATTTAAGGTGATAGACTATAAAAACGCTTTAAATAAAATCACTTTCGAATGAATACTTAGATTCCAATAACAATTCAAGGTGATAGACCATAAAAATGCTTTAAATAAAATCGCTTTCAGATAAATTCTTAGACTCAATAACAATTCAAAGGAAGTAACAAACAAGAATTAAATCATTATAAGGCTTCTACCTTGGTAAAAAAAATTTTGACGCCAATATCTCACAAATTTATAAGCATGAGGTAATTTAGGTGAAAATTGCATAATTAATATTAAATGTTATTAGTGCATCTAGGTATAGTTGTCTACATATGGATCAAAGATCCACCGTTGGATGGTCTCCACGTGGTCCGTTTGACTCAAAATGTATTTGAAATAATCTTGCCACTTGGATTTCAATAAAAAGTTGATTAGATTCTTGCAATTTGTAAAATAAAATTTAATACCCAAAAGTGGTTCTGCAAAAGCGGCTTTACAATTAAGTGCTCAATTAAAAAAGTGTTTTTGAAAAGTAGTGCTTAACCAAAGTAGAAAAAGTGGCGCAGGTCTGCGCAGGTCTATGTACTATGTACTATGTAGTTTATATGTCAATAATTCATTTTTATTAATTTATTTTATTTTTATTTTTATAAGTTAAGATTCCATTTATTGTGCTAGAATTATTGAGCACCCACATAATTTATTTTCACAAATTTATTATTTTGATTTTGGAAAAAGTTTGTGAAAAATAATTTGTAATAGAAGTTTTAAAAATATTATATTTGAAATTCTCTATTTTCCTTTTTTTTTAATTTTAGGGCTTTTTTGTTCTCTTTTCTCAACCTTTTTCCATGGTTGGAATAAAAATAAAAAATAAAATAAAAGAAATTCATTTCATTTCCCATTAAATATGCCTTTATAATTTGTAAAATAAAATAAATTTAGGACTTCTTTGTTGTAAGTCAAAAGCGCCCATAAAAATAATTTACCTTTTGAAGTTATGTCACATTGTATACTACTTTTGAATAATTTTAATTAGTGTCATGTTTGAATTTTGTAAACAATGAAAAAGAAAAAAAAAAAAAACATCCATTATCAAAAGATAAATAAAATAAAAAACTATCAACATCCCATTATCACGATTTTGATTATTGTGATCACATCGTATCAACCTTTGATCATTAATTGTTATCAGATCTTTATAGGTAATTTGATTATTATAAATGGTTAAAATTTTCTTTCCAATTCCTACTAAAAAAGTTGAGAAATCTTATTAGATTAAAATATATTTTATTTTCTTCCTTCATAACAACTTCTAGGAACAAGTCATAATCCAAAATTGGGTGTTACTCACCTTTGTTGCAACTTCTAAGAACCCACCATAACCCCAATTGGGTGTGACTTATTTTTGTTCCCCCACCTTTGACTACTCTGTAGTTTATATGTCATGAAAGGTTCATGCCTTTCAATAATTTATTTTTATTTTTATAAGTTAAGATACCATTTATTGTGTTAGAATTATTGAGCACCCACATAATTTGTTTTCACAAATTTATTATTTTGATTTCGAAAAAAATTTGTGAAAAATAATTTGTAACAGAAGTTTTAAAAATATTACATTTGAAATTCTCTATTTTCCTTTCATTTTTTTTTAATTTTATGGTTTTTTTTCTTTTCTCAACCCTTTTCCATGGTTGGAATAAATAAAAAAAAAAAGAAAAAAAAGAAATTCATTTCATTTCCCATTAAATACTCCTTTATAATTTGTAAAATAAAACAAATTTAGGACTTCTTTGTTGTAAGTCAAAAGTGTCCCATAAAAATAATTTACCTTTTGAATTTATGTCATATTGTATACTACTTTTGAATAATTTTAATTAGTATCATGTTTGAATTTAGTAAACAATGAAAAAGAAAAAAAAAAATCCATTATCAAAAGATAAATAAATAAATAAAAACCATCAACATCCCATTATCACAACTTTGATAATTGTGATCATGTCGTATCAACCTTTGATTATTGACTTTATAGATATTTGATTATTATAAATAGTTAAAATTTTCTTCCATTTTCTATTAAAAAAATTAAAAAATCTTATTAAATTAAAATATATTTTATTTTCTTCCTTCATAACAACTTCTAGGAACCAGCCATAATCCAAAATTGGGTGTTACTCACCTTTGTTGCAACTTCTAAGAACCCACCATAAACCCAATCGGTTGTGACTTATTTTTGTTCCCCACCTTTGACTACTCTAAATTTTAAGCCAAAGTACACGTACCACGTGTTCCCACCCCTATAAATTATTTTCCCCACCTTTAGTGCAAATCTATTCATCCCCTCTCCCATTTTTGACAAACATGAAAAGCCCAACTCATTTTCAAACAAACACATTTTCCATGAGTTGGGCATGTGTTATTTTTTAAGTACACATGAGTCCCAAACTATCATCATAAGGTAAAAGGAAAATTTTGAAATTTCCATGAGATGGGGATGGGTTATTTTTGAAGTGTACATCAATCCCAATTAATCAACTAACTACCATAAAAAAGTGAAAGGAAAATGTTGAACATCAGTCTCTCTCTATACGACTGTATAGTTTTTGGGACCTCTAGTTAGGTCAAAAGTTTGCAGCCGTGGAGACATTCAAGAGCCATTGAAATTTGATGGCAAGGGAATATCTTGGACTTATGTTAGACGCATGTCCCTTAAATTGATGGGACAAGGACAACACCCTCCATTACGCGGCGAGAGGTTGGCAAATGGGAAGATACCTTGATCATATGATATGTATAAAATATAGGCCAACTTTCATAGGTCGCCCCCTAGCCATAAAGGGTGGATCATATTCAAATTCAAGCCTGGCATCCCATCTTTTTCATTTCCCACTTTTCCCATTTTGTGTGAGCCTCTTTTAGTCTTTAAATTGTAGGTTTTTTATTTTTTGTTTTTAAGTCTAGAAAGATAGTATATATGCATGGATGGATGTCGATCATTCCGTGAGCAGGATATTTTGAAACTCTAATTGAAAATAATATGGACCCATGATTGAAGTCGTTTATATGGGATTTTGTTTGTAATATTCTTGGAATATTATTATTTCTCACGAAAAAGTTAGATGGCATGTTGCGTGTGTTTAAAGTTATCAAATGTATGAAATTATTGATTTTCTCCTTGATATACTCTTTTATTTGTAAAAACATTGATAATTTAATAAATAATTTAATATTAATATTTAAAATTAAAATTAAGTTAAAGAGGAGTAAGTTAAGACTTTGAACTTCTCATAGTACTATTTAACGTAATAAAAGTAAATATATTGAATTTAATCATTTAAAAAAATTTTAAGTTACAAAAGTAAAAACTAAACAATAAGACATGAACAATAAGTTTTTTTTTAAAAAATCATCTTAATTCTCTCCAAGTCATTAATAGTTATGGCGATACGTTTGGCAATTGTTTCTAAAAACACTTTTCATTTTTAATAAAAAAAAAAAAGGAAAACACATTTGGCAACTATTTCTAAAAACAGTTTTTTGTTGTTAAAAATAGAAAATAGAGCATTTTCCAAGAACATATCATAATTATTCTCAATTGTATTTACTTGTTTTCTTAAAATTGTTTTTAAAAAAAAAAATTTAAATATGGAGAATGATTAAAAATAAAACACATTTAGAAAAATAAAAAATATGTTAAGAAATTTTAGATTTCCAAGCAAATTTTTATTCCATAATAGAAAGTGTATTGATAATGACAAAAGGAGATATTTAATATATGTGCAATTTAGGGTATCGATGATGACAAAAGAAGGGGACATTTGATCATCTTTGTCCACAATTGTCATATAGAATTTCAAATATGGTATAAAGAAATCCAAATAATTTAATCAATAATGAAAAAAAAAAAAATCAAAATACTTATATATAGTTATATAAATTTCATTTGGTGATATCTTCGTCTAATATCACTGTATCATACTTGTATTATGATTTTAAAACCTAATTTAGTATATGTATTATTTAACTATTGTCGGTTGTCAAATTTTATTTTATTTCCATGAACACCGATATTTTCATCTATTGCCTTGCAACACGTAGGAGTCCGCATGCCATGAGGCAAATTCGGCATAATAAATATGCTGAGTTGTATGATAACAGCGACCTACTTGCGGTAGGCCAAGATGGCATCGAGCATATGACATGATAGACAACATGAAAGCTTCTTGTGGGAAGAGTTGTGCAATTAATTATGCTACAAAGAGGTGTTATAATGGAGTTTTAATTAATAACTTAACATATATGATGTGTCCTTCTGCCTAAATAAGAACTGGTAAAAATGGTATCGAATTAGGAAGAGAGGCCATCTCACATGATGGCGAGCCATAACCATAGATAGAGGCCTCGACAAGGCATGTGCCATATTCATAACCAATAGGTAGAGGGACTACAAGGCATGCCTCATACTTGTAATTAATACTACCTTAAGTGCCACAATGTATGGCACCATAGATAATTTGGCCGCCTAAACCTAGGTTTATAGTTCGGTTGTAATTGACAAAGCAATCCTATCGATCGAGGTTTAATTAATTATTATACACACATGCTTCTATAAACGATTTCGGTATAAATTTAAGGCTAGCACTGCAGTTTAATTTCCCTGTCATCCATTTAAATATGCGATCAGCAAAGTGGGATGTCTTATTCAGTGCCATGCATACCAGACAAAACCTTGGTGGTTAAATTTAGTTCTATGCCATGCTAAGAATGGTGTGCCATCACTAGGAATATGAGAACCTTAGGCGCGCAAGTGTTTTAGGGTAAGAATTTTAGACACTTGAATACTTTTGGTTCTGTTTACAGGAATACGTGCTTTGATCTTTTTTCTTTTATTTTTTTCATCCATTTGAAGGACTCTTTGGGAGCAGGTAGGACAAAGAATAAAATTATGGGTCGCCAAGCCTTCTAGGGTTTGTTTCAAGAACCATGGAAGACTCTAACTTTGTATGAAATTTTCTCCATGGTAGGAGTACTTAAGGCATAAATGCTTTTGTTTCTAATGAATTATATTAGAACTCCGATTAAATGAAGTCCTATTAAGCATAAATTATCACTTCGATAGAAATTTCTTTATTACCAAAGGAATATCATATTTAAGTTTCGTACCCTAGTCATGTTATTTTATTTCATATTGTTTGTATTTTCATTTGTTTTTTGTATTTATCTTTTTATATATATTTTTTCTTATATTTTGATTGCATTCCTTATACCTTTGATCGTATTCTTCATATATTTTATCATGTTCTTCATACGTACCAAATTAAAAGAGTGATTGCACATAACTTAATATGGAGTGTTTTATTTTTCGAAAAGTCGAAATTTTGAAATAAGTGATATTTTCATATGACATGTGATTTTGTTGTTTGTTCTTATAACTATTTGTTAGCAACATTCAAGAGAAGCCCAAGGGAAAATACCCTTCAATTCACGAGAACAAGACAAGTTAAAGGTACTTGAAAAAGAAAAAGCTACAACCCTCCAATTTTTGGTACACAAAGTTACACGTGATCACTAACTTGAAGAAAAGGACATTAGGGTTTATGTTGGGCAGTTGACTTATATATTTTATTTGAAAGTTCATCGCAGTGTAGCTACTTGAGTTGAATGAGAATTGAAAGAAAGGAAGATTAGGGTTTATGCTAAGTACTTGAGCTGGTTGCGAAAGATCGACGCAAGAGAGGACTTAGACATTATTTTTCTTAATATAATCGATGTCAAACACCAGGGCAGGTAAATCTATCAAACATAAACTAATCAATACATAATGAGTCAACAATGCCGCAAAGTGCACACGGCATACCAACCCCCATAAGGAATGTAATGCTTTATCCGCGTCAAAAATCAACGGTAGCTAGGGCCAAGTGGCACACCGGCCTTCAGGGATGAAGCTTGGTGGCATCCATGATCTATGGAGTACTCAAGTCAAAAAAGGTCTTCCCAATTTCATATTGCCATTAGCAAGGAAACATCCTGTTACCATCACAATATAGCTTGCATACATCGAGACTAGTTCAATTAAGCCCTAGTCCACTAAGTGAAATTAGAAGGTCATAGAGGCAGTTGAAAAGGGTCTGTGAGTGGACAAGTTTATTCTCAGAATATGCCTTTCCATTCAAATGTTTGCTGCATATTTTTCCCAAGTTTCCTCGTTACAATCATTACTATGTTGACCTCTTTTAGGGCCCTCCGAGTTCTTTCTCTATTGAAGTCAACTAATGGGAGCTCTAAATGTTAAATATGAGTCTTGTCTGCAGTTTGTACCATTAATCTCAAAGTGGTGAAGGCACTAAAACACTAGAATATGATTGAAGTGCATATGATATGATAGGATTCCCAAGACAAATCCATGAATCTACATATGGGTTGGCTCTAGGGTTCTCAATACGAAAGTCAGGATGGTCTGCGCGGCAACATGTGGCGTAGATCGTGGCTATAATCCATGGGCAAGGAGCACAAGATTGTAGAAGATGAACTTCTACAAGTTTTTTATTTTTGGGGTGGTAATCATTGATCTGGAGACAAAAGAACATGTAGAGTTGGTTTGTGTTTTTAGAATGTTGTATTATATTGTATGTATAAGCAAGGCAAAAGTACTTCTTAAGATGGTTTCTAAATCATGTTTTTTTTGGTATGATTGCACTAATGACCCTTCATTCTTCCCTTTTCCATTTTTAAAATTTAGGAGGCTTATACTCTCTATGTATTTTATTCATAAAGCAAGCGACAAAATGATCCAAATTTTTAGTGGTATTAGTGATTCTAAGGATATTCTTTCCCGGTATTTACTCACCAAGCAAAGGAGATTGTATGATCCTTTGTGGGCTCTCTCTCTCTCTCTCTCTCTTAGATAGGGATAAAGTTATATTGGGAAATTCATGTACAATGCTTACACTATATAGATGAAGTTGCACACAGTATTCGCCATTTCTGGGATGTGAAAGTTCTATGCAATATCGTCTTTCTTTGTATTCACTGATTGAAAACAAATGTATCAGATAGATTTTTCAGCACTGACATATCAGCCACGTAAAAATAAAAATAAAAAAAATATCCCTCATATTTTGCTAGCATAAGTATACATACACGTATCTTAATGAGGATATATTTTTATTTTAGATAATATTTAACTACTCCAATTACATAGTGTTTGGCAACTTAGATTGTGTGCTTGGTGAGTTCATCATGTCCAAGGTCTCATCTTCAATTATGGGTTTTCTGTTGGAAGCCACTGTGACAAATGGCCACTTCCTTAATCGTTTAACTATTGCCGCAAAATTTAAAAGAAGATATACATCATATATATCTCAGCTCTGCAGCTTCCAGAAAGAATATCATCCTGTTTATGAAGAATAACAAAAAAATATAAGAAGGATTTATCTCATGGATGGGTCGAGTCTAATAATATTAATGCTAAAAATAACAAAAAAGAATATTATGAAGCCAACCACAAACCCTTATGTGACGTAATTGAGCATACATATTGTACACGTAAGATTCTCGTTTTTAAAAATAGGGTTGAATTGAATTTTTATTAATTTGAAAAATGAGATACAATCTTTATTGTCATATGATTTTTTTTTTCTTAGTTGTCAACTTGGCTTGAAAAAACTTGATTTTGAGTGGAGTTAATTTGTTGAAGATTTAATATCACAAGAGCTTAATTTGGACCTTGATCTAATATAGTTTTAAGTCTTGAGTTGACTTAGTTTATGGTATTATTTAAGTGCCCTAGCGTTACTTAATTAAGCATTGGCATGAACAATATCAATCAAATGCTTGGATAGCTTAATCTCTAATTGAAAAAGTCTTTTACATGTTTCACTCTTGAAGCTTTGAAGATGTTGACAATTTCAAGGACAAATTGAAGAAACTTTAAAAATTCTTTCAAGATTCGTAACTCATCTTCAATTCTACCTCCTAAATTGTCTTTTCAAATTATAATTTGTATCTTTTTTGCATTGTCTTTTAAAAGCTTTGGAACGAATCTCATTCATAAGATTTGTAAATATTATATTTTGATAGCTAGTTTTGTTTTTATCGCTTAACCTTGATTAAAGTTGATATTCAAAAGATTTGGAAGAATGTGTTTGGCTAGTTTTAATCCTTTGAAATATTATTTTTTAATTAAAAATAATATTTAAAAAGATTTAAATGACCATAGCAATCTTCAACTTATTTCTTTATAATTGTTCATAATTATTTATTTATTTTTTGCAATTATATTTTTATTATCAAATCAAATATTTTTTTAAAATTTAAATGGATAATGTTTTGTTTACGTTTTTTCTTATGTAGACTGATGGGAAATTGAAAGAAGCTTTTTTTGTTGCCTCAACTTTCTTAAACATTACTTTTTTTTTTCTTTTTTTTTTTTGTCAATTTTTAGTCATGGATGCATGTCCTAACTTTTGTTTAAATCACTTGAGGACTAAAGATGATTTGTTCTTGAGTAAACTTATGAAGAACTTTTTTGAGTATTTTAGAGAATGAAAAAATAATTTTTTGAATTTGTCTTAATTTTCTATCTTGAAAATTGATAATAGATATTTTTGTATCATGTTTGATATTCTTTTATGGTCTTCAAGTTTGTCTTGACGTTCAACTTTGAAAGCAGATGAATGATACTTTTGTATCGTGTTTGATATTTTTCCACAATCTTATTGAAGAATACTTGAAGATTAGACTTGATTTCGGTCTAAAGGTGGAAAACAAGTTTTCCTAGAACTAGGTTTAATTCAAAGTGAATGATGATTTGATTTCAAGTAAATTTGTGAAAAACTTTTCTTAAACAAAAAAAAAAAAAAAAAAAAAAAAACTTTGACTTTGTCTTCTTTGACCTTGAATGTGGATAAATGATAATTTTCTATAATATATGATATTCTTTTATAGGCTTGTTTAAGAATTTTTGCAATTTGATCTTAGCATTTGACCTTTTATAATATATGATATTTTTTTATAGGCTTGTTTCAGCTGATAGATTCTTTTTTTTTGGAAGTCCCATGTTAGAGAAAGACACTTATTTTTATAGAAGGAGTTAAATAATTTAATTTTGAATCTCCAAATTTGACTTTACTAAATAAAAGAATTTGTGTATTTGATTTTCTTAAGTAAGAAATTTGTCTCTTAATTTATTGGCATAAGTTTGATTTCCTTCCTATTAGTGACTTGATTAATGCATGAGCGTAAATGAAAGGAAAATAAATGGGAGGGAGATTAGTGATGAGAGGATAAGGAGAAAATGAAAGGGAATGGAAGGAAAAAAGAAAAAGAAAAAGAAAGAGAGAGGGAGACAGAAATAAAAGAGGAAAATGAAAAAAAGGGAGTATTTGGGATGTGGAAAAGTGAGAGAAAATGGAGAAAGAGGTGAAGTACAAGATGGTGTGATGGCACCAGTGGAGAAAAGATGAGAAGAAAACCAACCCTAGCCCTAAAAAAAAAGTCCCTTTTACATGAGACCTCTACAAATCCTAAAAATGAAATGAGGTAGGCTAAAAAATGTATATTAAGAGTTAATAGATTAAAATGGATGTACAGATATCAAATTTGTAGATTTCTCTCACTTTTAAATTTAAAAAGTGACCCATTTTTAATTTTTTTATATAAATATTCTTCAATATTTTGATTGTTTATATTTAAGTTTTTTTTTAAAAAAAGACTTTTTTTTAACAAAAAGAGGATGAAGGTATTTTTCAAATTGAAAAAAAATGGACAATTATATTTATAAATTGGGGATGATTTCATCCATTTTAATCAAATAACCTTATTATAAATCTATTATATATTATAAATATCTTTTATATGTATATATTATATCTTTTGTATAATAATTGAATATAAGACAAATATGAACTTATAAATAAAACTATCAATATTTTAGGTCATTTAATATGCCCAAACTAAATATATTATCATTTAATATTAATGTATTTTGATATTTAATACAAATAGTCTAAAGTTACAAATTTATTATAGATATATCAATTTCTTAACTAAAACAAGTTCAATGTATGTATAATTGATTCTTTTATTATTTTTTAGAGTTTCCTCAATATTTTCATAAGTTTTTATCAATCTTTATCTCATTGAATTTTTGTTTTTTGGTAAAAAATTTTATAGACATTTCCCGATATATCCGTAAAATCCTACTACCAATATATCTATAAAAACTTATATTTTCATCATTGGTTGTAATATAGACTTTATTAAATATGAGAAGAAGAATAAGTTCACAATTTTAATTTAACATTTAAAGTTATTTTTGACTTTAAGTTGGGGTGTTAAATTAATTTACAAAATATGCTTAATTTACTTAGTGACTTAAATTAAGTTATTAAGTCATTAAATTGATTTATCAAATATAACGAGTAATGAGCTAAGTCATTCCAAAATTTGCAAATCAACTTGTGTTTACTGCTTTGCTTTGAGTCATACATAGTGTGAAAGCTTGTTTCAAAGATAGCAACTTTGATACCATCATACTAGTAGGCATATTTAATTCCTTAATTCCCTTATTGTTGGATGAACTATTTGATACGATTAGATGTGTTATAAAATGAGTAGAGATGGCTCCACTAAATTTGTCAAAAATTTGTATACACAAAATTTCTTAAAGGAAAAATAGGCAAATTGAATTTTATAAATTTGAAGTAAAATTTTTATTCAATCATTCAATTCTTTCTTTTCTAGTTCTTAATCAAAGGTTTGAAGAAGATGGAGTTCAAGAGTTTATTAACAATTTGATATCACAAGAATTTAATTTGGATTTTGACTACATGAAAAAAAAAATAGATTTTCAAATAATTAATATAATTCTTACATTCATGGAGTGCACCAACACTCAAAAATTCACTAATCTAATGAAAAGGAGCACATGGTGAAGGCTCTCATCCTCCCCTAATGATGGCCCTTCTTAGGCCCTATTTGATAATTATTTTTTAAAATAGTTTTTAAGGAAATATGTTTGGCAATCATAAAACAAAAAGCAGTTTTTCGTTCTTAAAAATAAGAAATAAAGTGTTTCTAGATTGTTTTTATTTATTTTTTAAGAGTTGTTTTAAAAATAATTATATAAATATGAAAAATAATTAAAAATAAAACACTACATATAAATTTATTTAAAAAATATATTTACAAATATAGGAAACCACTTAGAACATGTAGGTTAGATTTTTATTCTACAAAACATCAAATAATGATTTTTTAAATTTGTTTTTAAAAACTATTTTTTAAAACTGTTTTCAAAATACTTCCATTTAGAGTTTATTTTTTCTTTAAAATAAAATCTTAAATCATAAAAAGGTTAAAAATACAATAGAGGTTAGCTCAATCCCCACGAGCTTAGTGAAGAGCTCGACCCCCACGAGCTTAGTGAAGAGCTCGATCCTCGATATCCCCTATAAAGTACAATAAGATTGATTCAAACCACTATCTATCAGAACCTTGATATGATTTGAGCTTTGGTGTAATAAAGACTTGAACCTTGGTTTGTTCAAACTAAGGGTTTCAACAACTTGATATCAGATTCATAGATTTGGATCTTAAATATTTAAAGATTTTAACAATTTGAAGATAGGTTAAAATTTTTTTAAAGATTCTTTGAAAAAGCTTTCAAGAATCAAAGACAATTTGAAGCTTCCTTTGAATATTTGAAGAAGTTATGAATTCTTCTTAAAATACTCCTCTTCAACTTTTGCCTTTAATTTGAACTATTTATGCCTTGAATTATATATTGAGAGCTTCGGAATGAGCCTTTTTAAATCGAAAAACTGGTGGAGCAGAATTTTTGATGCCATATAGAGATAAAAAAAAATGGATGGATGAAAAGTTGTTTTCTGTCACTTCTCATTCAAAACTTTGTACTGGAATTAGCATTAAGAAAATTTAAAGCCTCTTTCGGAATAAATGTGAGGCTCGTGTTTCTTCTAGGAGTATCCACTACCATTATACGATGTCAATTAATACTTAAAAAAGATTTGATCATGAATTTCATGATTAAATATGAAATGGCAAAACAACAAGAATTTCTCTCTTTATATCACAATGCCAAAAGCAATAAATTGTTCCGCCCAATCTTTTCCATGAAACATCACCCAACATTTCACACATCATAATCCATTATGATTGCATATTTTAATCCAATAATTATGATGATATTTATGCCAAAAAATTGATAAATTAATTTTTGTAAAGAATTCACTTGGAAAAATATTATTGATCGATGTTTACAAAGTATTGAACTCCAAGAAAACATTTGTATCTTGTTGGAGTCTCATGTACACTTCAATAATCTCACCCTGCCAAGGAAACATAGAGCAAAAAGGTTGGTTAGGTCCTACTACACCACCTTTAATGATAAAGTGTGATGTATCACATCGGATAAGGAAGAAATTTTTTAGCGTTATATATGTATGGTTTACTCTTAATTTTATAGACACATTTTAAAATCGTAAGAATTCTCTTGGGTTCAGATTGAACAATATTTATATAATCGAGATTAACCATATAAACGACGCATTTTAAAGTCACGAGGATTCCTGTGAGCTGAGGGAATAGATTGTTACACAAAGCTAGCTCATGAGAGAGAAAATGATGAGAAAAGTAATGTAACATAACCTCCCATCTTTCTTTGATATCGCTTACCTTACAATGACCTCACCGCTTTCATATATAGAGCTGGCACACATGTAGGGTGTAGGTTCACCTTAACTATGGTCAAGGGTTATGCCAGAGGTGTTGGGAATCCATATTACGATTCCAGTTCCTTGAGAATACGTGTCATTGTGAAGAAAGAACCTTCTACTACACCTTCCTTGAAATAGATACTTCATATTTATTGGGTATAATCCACCTGTTGAGATTCCTTGGTGGGATATGGTCCACTCTCCCCCCCACCTTCTAGTGTTAAGAGTTTGTAGTAGAAGACCTGACCTATCTTGATATCTAGACGACTGACTAGTGCCTTCAGGTCTCGAAAGGTATCTAACTAGATCTCCAAATTAGAGCATGTCTCACTGAACTAGGGCTTGCATGTGCTATTTGAAGATGCAGAATGCATATATCCCATTTGCTTTTCCAAGTCCTTGTAGTTAAAATCCAATTACTAACTTGTTTAACACTAAAGGAAGAAACATCCCCACAAGCTTAGTGAAGAGCTCAACCCCCACGAGCTTAGTGAAGAGCTCAATCCTCGATATCCCCTATGAAGTGCAATAATATTGATTCAAACCACTATCCATCATAACCTTGACATGGTTTGAGCTTTGGTTTAATAAAGACTTGAACCTTAGTTTGTTCAAACTAAGGGTTTCAACAACTTGATATCAGATTCATTGATTTGGATCTTAAATATTTAAAGATTTTAACAATTTGAAGACAGGTTAAAATTTTTTTAAAGATTCTCTGAAAAAGCTTTCAAGATTCAAAGACGATTTGAAGCTTCCTTTGAATATTTGAAGAAGTTATGAATTCTTCTTAAAATAACTTTTGCCTTTAATTTGAACTATCTTTTGAAATTATGCCTTGAATTATATATTGAGAGCTTCGGAATGAGCCTTTTTAAATCGAAAAACTGGTGGAGCAGAATTTTTGATGCCATATAGAGATAAAAAAAAAAAAAAAAAGGATGGATGAAAAGTTGTTTTCTGTCACTTCTCATTCAAAACTTTGTACAAGAACGTGTGAGGAATCATACAAGGAAAATAATTATGAATGTCTTTTAACATTAAGAAAATTTAAAGCTTCTTTCGGAATAAATGTGAGGCACGTGTTTCTTCTAGGGGTATCCACTACCATTATACGATGTCAATTAATACTTAAAAAGATTTGATCATGAATTTCATGATTAAATATGAAATGGCAAAACAACAAGAATTTCTCTCTTTATATCACAATGCCAAAAGCAATAAATTGTTCCGCCCAATCTTTTCCATGGAACATCACCCAACATTTCACACATCATAATCCATTATGATTGCATATTTTAACCCAAGAATTATGATGATATTTATGCCAAAAAAATGATAAATTAATTTTTGTGAAGAATTCACTTGGAAAAATATTATTGATCAATGTTTACTAAGTATTGATGTCCAAGAAAACAATTGTATCTTGTTGGAGTCTTGTGTGCACTTCAATAATCTCACCCTGCCAAGGAAACATAGAGCAAAAAGGTTGGTTAGGTCCCTACTACACCACTTGTGATGACAAAGTGTGATGTCTCACATCGGATAAGGGAGAAATTTTTTAGCATTATATATATATGGTTTACTCTTAATTTTGTAGACACATTTTAAAATCGTAAGGATTCTCTTGGGTTCAGATTGAATAATATTTATATGATCAAGATTAACCATGTAGACGACGCATTTTAAAGTCATGAGGGCTCTCTTGGACTTAGGGAATGGATTGTTACACAAAGCTAGCTCATGAGAGAGAAAATGATGAGAAAAGGAACATAACATAACCTTCCATCTTTCTTTGATATCGCTTACCTTACAATGACCTCAACGCTTTCATAAATAGGAGCTGGCACACATGTAGGGTGTAGGTTCACCTTAACTATGGTCAAGGGTTATGCCAGAGGTGTTGGGAATCCATATTACGATTCCAGTTCCTTGAGAATACGTGTCCTTGTGAAGAAAGAACCTTCTACTACACCTTCCTTGAACATAGATACTTCATATTTATTGGGTATAATCCACCTGTTGAGATTCCTAGACGGGATATGGTCCACTCTCCGCCCCACCTTCTAGTGTTAGGAGTTTGCAGTAGAAGATCTGACCTATCTTGATATCTAGACGACTGACTAGTGCCTTCAGGTCTCGAAAGGTATCTAACTAGATCTCCAAATTAGTGCATGTCTCGCTGAACTAGGGCTTGCATGTGCTATTTGAAGATGCAGAATGCATATATCCCATTTGCTTTTCCAAGTCCTTGTAGTTAAAATCCAATTACTAACTTGTTTAACACTACAGGAAGAAAGAGGTAACTAAGAGAGATGCCTTGATAACAAGTTTCCTCCTCATTTGTGGAAATATTTTACAAATTAATCTAGAGATTATTCCACATATAAAATTTCATTGACAAATTATTGGACATATATCCTGCCCATTTGTCCCTACTTTTTAAAGATAAGATTTAAGGGTGATTTTATTCTCATAGTATCTACTTTCATAGTTATCATTTTATTTGAATTTTGAATCGATGAGGTAATCTTAACCATTTGCTAGAGGAATTGGGCACCCCCAGTTGATATCTCTCGGCCTCAGGCTGCTCGGATGAGTGCATTGTTACTGCTCCTATATATGGCCGAGCTCATCAATGGCTTGCGGACGATTGTATGGAAATGAAGAACTCTATTATATGCATCATGTCGGCGTTTGGACACATGGTTGCATGTGAGGGGGTACTGTACGTTCAATATCCAATGCTCTCCCATATTCAACAACCCTTGGTTCATATGACCCAACCTATTTGTATATGATTTTCAATCTGACGGGGTGATATATAGCTGATAATTTAATTCAGTATTTATCATCTCAAATAGACTATGTTATCACATGCTTTAGTACAAAATTAGACAAGAAAATCTACAATTTTCATATACTGATTTGAAAATATATACAAAATAGGAACCTATGTTTTCGTATTTCAAACTAGGTAATTTGTTCTATCTTTTGATGATATGGGTATTGTCATTGACTTGAATGTGTATTACCTTTTACTTGAGAATGTATAAATTTTTATTATTTTTAAAGGATTTTTTTTTTTTTTTCAAAAGTTCGTACCAAAATATATTTTCTCCTCAAAGCAAAAGTCATTTTTGTCAGGGTTTTGATTTTGGGAGAGATGAACAAATCTTGCTCATAAACAAATGATTGAGTCTTTGCCATTGACTGTATTGGGGATTCAGTTGTTCTTGGTCTTTGTCCAAGAATTTGTGTGGAGAGGGATAATTTCATTCAATAAAATCTTCAAGGGCACCATTTGCAGTTATCACACTAAGAGCTAGCTAATTCTTCCACATAAGATGGTTTGTGTGATCTAGTTTGATGGAAAGGGTATGAGTAAGAGGGGATAGGTTTTGGTTTTGGAAGATCGGAAGAGGGTTTAGTTTATTTTTTTATTTCTCATTTTGGTTTTTGGATTCAAGATTAAAGAATAATCAAGATTCATGAATAGAGGTTGCTTTCCGATCGACATTTGGGAATGAAGGTAGCCCTTAAGCCTTCAGTGACTTTGATACCAAATCAACTGAAATGAACAAGAAGAAGAATTCTTCCATGAAAATGAACAAGTTGTATTTAAAGAAAAGACTGGATAAGCAACCCCTATATTATATCCATAATTGATGAGCTCTTCTTCTATTCTTGCAAGGATGAATTATGCCATGGTTTAATTACAAGTTATGAGTGTTTAAATGCCCTTCTTCCCTCTCATTGATCGGAAAGAAGAAGCTGGTCACTTGACTTGTCAGTATCAGTATCTGCCATGTGTAAACAAAATGATTGTCGCAACACAAAAAATTTAGGGATTATTTTTTTCTTCATATTGTGGTTGCATAAGCAAAGATCTTGCCACGAACCAGAGAAAAGATAATGGGTATAATTTTGTTTTGGACAATAATTACTTCAACTACTTGGTATTTAGCCATTTAGATTGTGTGCTTGGTGAGTTCAGCTTGTCCAAAGTCTCATCTTCAATCATGGGGTTTGTTATTGCCTGTAACAATGATCACTTGCTTAAATGTTAAAAATATGGCACTAAAATTTCGAAGTAGTTGTTGAGATCATCCACAAACGAATGCAATATGGGATGGATGGTTTCAATCCAATGCGAAAAGAAGATGATAAGAAAAAAAAAATGATTTGAATTAAAAAAAAAAAATTCCTGCCGAAGGAGAGAGTCAACTCCAATCTTGAGTGATCAAATCTTGTTAAATCATTTAGTAATTTAATATAATTAGTGAATGTACATTGATAAAGTGTTTGATTAAATAATATAATTTTTAACTTATTCTGATCACTTGATCCAAGATGGGGACGGGTCACCCCTGTCCCAAACCTACTTTGTTTGGTTAAAATATTTCTCATTCTTATTTCATTAAAAAAAAAGAAAAATTAAATAGGGTGAGGTAGGACGAGCATGAGAAATTCTCATACCTGCCCTGCCTCGGCCCGCCCCGACACGTTTAACATTTTTTTGAAAATTTTTAAATTTTAAATTATATTAAAATAAATACATTTTATAAATAATTAAAATATTATAATTTTTTATAATTTATTTTTAAAATATTTCATTATATATATATAAATAGGAAAATAAAAATTAAATTAAATTATTTTTTGAAATTAAATTTTATATATAATCAGAATGTGACAAGATAATATAATACCTCAACCCACTCTAAACTCATTCTAGGTTTTTAAAAAAATCTCAAACTCATTTATTTAAATTTCAAATTCTTCCAATTAGGGAGGGGTGAGACAATTACCTAAAAAAACCTGCTTCATTGTCATCCCTACACTTGAGAGTCTAAAAAGATATGTATCTTGTTATTGGTACCAACAAAGTCTAAAATTAACAAATTAAGTAGAATTTGATTGAAAATCATTTTTAATCTTTCATTAAGCATTAAATGTTAAACTCTACCAAATATCCGTTAAGTGTGATAATGACTTAATTATTGTTAATGCATATACACTAGATGACTAAATTTGTTACTCATATTAAGCCATAGCATATGAGAATCTAAAAATGAAAGAAATTTAGAAATCTAGCTAGTTGAAAAGATAGTGCATGAGGTATAACATATATGTGTAAGACGTTTGAAGAAAGTTAAAAAGGTAAAAAAAAAAGGTCTTGTCATGTAAGTAATTTTTTTTTCTCTTTCTTTTTATTTTATTTTTTGATTATTAGGCTAAGGAGCACTATAAAATATAAAATAGTGAGGTAATAGTTGAGAGCAATAAAGATAGCCTTTATAGGTTTTCAAAGGAGAATATGAAGAGCTCCATTTAAAACTCATCTTAAAGATGAGTGAATGGAATAATGGTAAAGCATGTGGGTCATCAATTTTTATGAACCTTTCATTTATGACACTTCAAACTTTGGATGCCCTTCATGATTAAGAGAATAGACCCTTCTTAAAACCTTGGAAAAGACTTCATATGAGGAAAAAAAAAAAAAAAGAGTAGAATATTCTTATATATCTTACCATGGTCATAGGTAGTTAGGTTTGCCTTATTAAAAACATTGCGTATAAAACCTAACAGAATAAAATGATTCGTAAGTGGAAAAAGAATATAATACACTAATATACTCTTATAAACGTGTTCCCTTTCATATTGATGCAAGTATAATTTCTCTTATGATTCATCATTAAAAAAAAATAAAATTATTGAGTTGACATATATATTTTGATTTCATATTAACCTCTAATGTTGTAGTTGGTAATGCTTTGGTAAATAGATCGGTTAGGTTATCACTTTAATGTACTTGTTGAGCAACTATCTCATTACTCTTTTGGAGTTCATATGTATAAAAGCACTTTGATGAGATATGTTTGGTTCTATCGCCTTTTACATAAACTACTTTAATTTGTATAATATATGCAACATTATCTTTATATAATATTATTGCACTACTTTTAATCTAGGATAATTCGCATAATTCTTAAATATGTTAAACCATATAGATCTTAATCATACACAATAACGATTTGTTTTGTAAATATTACAAGTATCTCTAAATGATTTGAAGAAATAGAAGCGTTGTTTATTTTACAAATCTCAATGCTACAATAATATTAGTTTCTACTAGTAAATTATGTTATTAAATATAAATAGTATTAGAAATAAGTGATAGTGATGGGGAAATATAAATTTATTTCAAACTATATATTTCATTTTAAAAGAGAACTTAAGGGTCTGTTCACAACTATTTTTAAGAACATTTTTTCGTTCTAAAAAAAAAAAAATAATAATAATAATTAAAAAAACCAAGAAAACACGTTTAATAATCATAAACTATTTTTTGTTTTTTGTTCTTAATAACATAAAATAAGGTATTTTCATAGAACATTTTTTAATTATTTTCATTTATTTTCTAAGGGTTGTTTTAGGAAATGATTATATAAGCATGTAAAATGATTAAAAATAGAGCATTAGATATAAAAATTATTTTAAAAATAAAAATTATTTTAAAAACATATTTAAAATATTAAAAATAGGTTAAAAATATTTTAAATTTCCAAACAAATTTTTATTTTACAAAACATTAATCAACAATTTTAAAAAACGGTTCTCAAAAACTATTTTTTTTTTAAAAAAATAGTTATCAAATAAGGCCTAACACTTCTGTGTAAAGCATTATTTAAAACTCATCTTTTAAGATAAATAAATTGAATATTGGTAACATATGTGAGTTATCCATGTTTATAAACCTTTCATTTACAAGGAAAGATTAATTATGGTCTTCTTTGCTATCATGCATGTTTTCTCATGCTTAACACAATAAAAATCATAACAGTTCATGATTATTTTGAATCCATGAGATCACATAAGAGAACTCGTGTGAAGTTCCATTTTTAAAGATACATGGAAAAATTATAGGAGAAAGAAGAAGGGTGGTGACATATATATATATATATATATATATATATAAATTTATATTGCTTTTTAATCCAATTTATGTTGAGTGGTGCAGACATAAAAAAAATTTATGAATTAAATTATTACTAAATTGGTTTTTAAAATTGACTTTTTTGCTTAATAAAATTTGCTTTTAACAAGTGATCATGAGTTATACACATTGAACACAAAATTAAACATCATAAAATAAAATAATTAAAGTTAAGAGAGAATTAGAAAAAAAAAATACTCTCTTGTTGGCAAATTTTCTTAACAAAGGAAATGAATCTTCTAATTAAAATCAAAAGAGAATGAAAAGTAAATATTTTATACATTTCCTTAATAAAAGAGACAAGTTGCTAAAATTAAGGAATCAAATTATGTGAATTATGTAGTAAAATCTCGGGGAATATGAATTTAATTCTCTAATTTTATTTATAAATAATGGTAACTTCCCAAATTTAATTTCTTAATTTCACTTATAAATAATGATAATTTCATTCAATAAGGGAATAAAAAAAAACTTCATATAGGTAAAGAGAATTTACAAAGAGAAAAATACTTTACATAATATCCTCACAAGTTCAAAAAATCATAAAAGTATTACACATGTTTCTTCACTTATTATGAAAAAAGTCACTCTAAGCCCTCAATAAATCTTCAAAACCAAGAAAAAATTTTCATTGTCATCTTTAGAATTGTAATCAATGTGAATGAATTAGAGGAAAAATATTCATTTGTGATAATACAAAATTTTTATTCGCATATCTTTTTTATAGTTTTGTTTATTTTGTAGAACTTTTCAAAATTCACTCATACAAGTGGCGTAAAAAATTATTCTAAAGAATTGTTTTTTTAACATTATTGGTGCAAAAAGTTGCTAACTCTGAATAAATATTGAAAAAAATATCTAAGTATATATTATGATTATTTTAACTGCAGGCCACGTAATCAAAACATGACCCATTAATATTGATACTGTGACGAAGTTTGAATGCGTTTTAGGAAATGCCACAAAAGTCTATCTCAGCAAATCCATAAAAACCCAAATAAAGATGCATCCAATGATGCATTAATATGAAAAATCAAAGAAAAAGAATTATTGAATGACTTGTGATTATTATTTTGAAACCATGAGATCAAAAAGGAAAAAGGGGTACATATTTTTAAATTAATATGAATCCATAGAAGGAAGAATCATTTAAAGATTCTTGTAATTTAATTTAGGTTAATAAGAATGGCGTATATATAAGGTATTGAAATGGAGAACATGGTATGGGCGTATTGATGTAGTAACATATATGACATTTAAGGCATCCTTCCTAAAATTCAAATATTCAAGATTTGTTTCAAAATATATATACGAGAGAGAGAGAGAGAGAGAGAGAGAATGGCAGCGAGAAGACTTGTGATAATGGCAATGATGCTGATCATGTTGGTTGCTGCAGTAGAAGCAAAAGATCAATGCGAGGAAAAATGTGACAAACAGTGCGCTACTAATCCATTCTTTCCACAGTGCGTCCGTGTCTGTTTGATCAGATGCAGAAGACCACCTCCCCCCACTGCCTACTCTCTTTGTACTCTTGGCTGCATAGACTCCTTCTGCACCAAAATTGGCTCTGGTATAAACATAACTCTACTGCTATATACATACATTTATGCACAAAAGCAAAAACAATGATCAAGTGGGGATGTTTCTAATAGTTTGAACGTTGATGATGTGGCTTACAGATGTGGATAAAGAGGAAGGCTGTGAGGTCTCATGCTCCAAGAAATGCACAAGGGGTGTTTCTCCTTAGAAGTCCTTCATGTATAAGCCTAAACCTATGATCAGCACATTGCTACCCGTCTATATTGAATATTGATCAGTAAGAAATTAATTTTCAATTTTTGTTCCATTTCTGAGTTTAATAAGATGATACAGGGAGATTGATGAACAATACTTAGATCCTAGGTAAGACCAATAGCAAAAATGATATTCTTTTTGTTTGACTTTGCATTCAGATATGTATCAGTTTGGAAAGCTTATGAGTTTCCTACATTTCCCTTTCCCAATCAACTAGGGAAAGAAACCGAATCCTTCCTTCCAATAATGACAAATTGCATGAGATTTTATTCCTTGAATGATAAGAAATCATGCTCATTAGTAAACATCTTGAATGAATAAATTTTTCTTCTACATTGATAACACGACATTTGGGATTTATATAATTCTTAGGAGTCAAAACATCTCCATAAACAGTTATGACCCATCTCATCTTTGTCATGTAGATTATGTTTGGTTAACATGATAGGATAACATAAGTTATGTATATCCTAATATATCATATTCTATTAAATAGGAAATATATATCTTAGAATATGATTTTTAATGAGATATGAGTTAATTTTATTATATTTTCAATTATAATGTTTTAATATATGCCTTATTGAACTCGAGTTTGGTGTAAATACACTCAATCATCATTGATTGTAAATTTCCTCAATTAGCATCCCTATAAATTTATTTTTTATAAAAAAAAAATTAGGTAAAAAACTTTTAGATAAGAATATTTAATAATTCTCTAAAAATTAAAATTCATATATGAAATAATATTAAATTTGAAACCTACGTTGACTTGAGGTCTCAATAAAATTAATTAGCCTTCATACATTTATCAACCCTTGGAACAACATCTATTATCATAAAAAGTCTAATAGTTAAAATATTAAAATTCTAATTTATTTATTTAATTTTTCATTTTCATGATGAAAACCTTCAATTAAAATATTAGTATATTGTCAAGATAGCCCATGAATTTCATAGTTTGAATTGGGTGGGGATTATGAGAGATGGATAGAAGAAGACAAAAAAAAAAAAAAAAAATTGATATTATTTGAATTTAAAAAATATAATGAGAGATTTTAGATATTTTAAAATTTTTAGAAAATTTTATTTTAGGAAATACTTATATTTTATTCATTTTTACAAAAACTTAATGAAATAATTTATGAAAATTTGGCTTACGCATAACAACCTATGAGACTAAGGAAAGCATATATATCCTTCAAAATTGTTCATCCTTTTCCGTGTGGGATTAACATTTTCCTTCTTTCACACACGTTCTCTACCAACATCTCTCAACCTTCATAGAACAAAAATCTTTAGCAAGAATGGCAGCTATGGGTGAAAATGGTGCGAGAAGACTTGCAGTAATGGTTATGACGCTTGTCTTGCTTGCAGCAGCGGTCGCACAGGCTGACACAGACTGCGGTGCAATATGTGCGAGACAATGCAGAGATAGTCTCTTCCGTAATGTTTGTCTCCAGAATTGTTTGAAAAAATGCAAACCTTCTTTCTCTGATGCCCCCTTTGGCTGTACTCTCGGCTGCACATAGTCAAAGTGTACCAACCTTAGCTCTGGTATATGATCTCTCTCTCTCTCACTGTATATCCTCATGTGTGTGTGAACTAATTTGAAGAAGCATTGTGAAAAACTAACCCTTTTTTTAGGGTAATACCGTTTAGTTTTCAGGAAGATCAATCATTCATATTGAATTATATGGACCCCAATTTACTATACTAATAAGAGTTTCTCCCTATTGCAAGTTTCTAATAGTATTGGCAATGTGTCAGGTGTTGATAAACTGGTTGGGTGTATGGATTCATGCTCCAAGAAATGCAGTAGGACTCCCTCTCCTTAGAGGAAACTGAAACCAAAGCATGTATTAGTTATATGGCTATATATGTAGAATAAGAAAGCAATTGGATATACCTAATATTTCTCGACTGCTTACAATAATGTGGGGGAAAAATCAGTGAATGCTTGGTGGTTCTTCTATGGGTGTGCTTCCATTCATTGTCACATTTTTATGAACTTCGTCATTTGTCTTTTCTCGTAGTTAAACGGTTTGCATCCATTTCAGTAAGGCTATATTTAATTGGTCCAATATATCATGAGATGGATAAAAGAGGGAATAACATAGTTTATCTCACGTTTGATTTGTAATGAAATATAATAAGTTATCCCCTTATTTTTACTTGTTATCCCATATTCCTCTAAATGGATGTGTTATGATCCAAGTCTAAATCTTGAAAAAAAAGAAAAAGAATGGATGAGATGTGGTTCTATGGATTTAAAAATTTATTTTTTTAAAGAGATTTCAGGTAAAAATCTTTTCGATATAAATATTTAATATTTCTCTAAAAACTAAATTTTAGTTTTTAAAAAATAAAATTTTTAGATGAAATAATGTTAATTGACAAAATTTAAACATAATGACTTTGTACATTTATACTAAACCTCGAGAGGTCTTAATGAAATTAACTTTTAATATATTACACAACCTTGAGGAAAACATCTATTGTCATGTCTAATAGTTAAAATATTAAATTATTTATTTATTTATTTCATTTTTCATTTTCCTAATGAAAATCTTCAATTAAAATATTAGTATATTGTCAAGATAACCCTTGAATATCATAGTTTGATTTGGGTGAGATGGATAAAAGTGTGTATATATATATATATATATATATATATATATATATATATTATTTGAATTTAAAACTTTTAATGAGAGTTTTTAGATATTTTAAAATTTTCTGAAAATTTTACTTTAGGAAATAACTTATTTTTTTATTCATTTTTACAATTAAAAGCTTAATGAAATAATTTATGCTATGTTATCATCAAGATCACGTAGATATTTTTGCTGAAATATCGGATATGGAGGTGGTCGAAATTCGGATTAGACAAAAAATGGGGCAAAAAATCGTCAAAAAATTGGCATGAAATATTCGCACCGAAAAATAGACACGGCAATATCAAAATATCATTGATATTTTAGGAAAATCCTAAAATTTCACTGAAAAGAATCAACAATCTACACTTGCGTGGGGAGACACTTTCTGAAAAAATCACCAATTTTCTCAAAAAGCCCATTTAAAAAAATTATTTGTGTTTTTTAAATTTAATTTTTATTTTGAATTTATATCACCCTTTTATTTTATATTATTCTTTTATTTTAAATTATCTTTCATATTTATCTCATTAATCATATTTTAAAAAATTACTATCACTTAACTTTAATTTTTTATACTTATCCTTCTAATTTCAATTAATTTGATAAAATAAATTTTTAATATAATTTTTAATAATTTTAATTATTTAAATAAATTAATGTTAATGACAAAAAAAATTGTCATCACAAATTTATAACAAAATTTTAGAAAATAAATCTCAAATAAAATATTTTATATAAATCAATTCAATTTTTATTTAAAATGTAATAAAATATATTTTAATAAAAATAGTTTTAAAATTTTAAAATAAATGAATATAAATATATTAAAAGAATATAAATATAATAAAAGTATTTATAAAATAACTTTAACACGCGTATTCTTATTTATTTTATTATTTTTTAAAGGTTTTTAAGTATTTTCATAAATTTTTATCTCATCAATATTTTTGTCAAAATATATATAAATATTTTATTAATGTTTTCAATATATTTATAAAATCCAAATATATCTATAAAATCTAATATATATCCATAATATTTTCAATATATTTATAAAATTCAAATATATCTATAAAATCTAACATATATCCATAAAATCCAATAATGATATATCCATATTTAGCAATATTTCAAGTTATCATCTTTATCAACAGTTACAACTAATTGACACATCATGAGTGGATCCA
Source organism: Vitis rotundifolia (assembly GCA_030254885.1). Classification (NCBI taxonomy): domain Eukaryota; kingdom Viridiplantae; phylum Streptophyta; class Magnoliopsida; order Vitales; family Vitaceae; genus Vitis; species Vitis rotundifolia. Next base: position 3,835,702 of record CM058159.1, read on the forward strand.
ATGCAATAAATAGTGGATCTTGCTATATCCTGGGTTTCCAGGGGACGTAAGGCTCCCCACACCTCTCCACAAACTCAAAAAGTAAAGAAAGTGGATTAATATATACACCCATACGTCCATTCCTTTTCAAGGTGAGATCGATATTTTCCTTCCTTTTCACTTCAAAAACTCTCATACACTCTACCAAGTACCAACATCTCTCAACCTAAGTGTCTTTAGGAAGAATGACAGCTATGAGTAAAACCGGTGCAAGAAAACTTGCAGTAATGGTTATAACGCTTATCTTGCTTGCAGCAGCAGTCGCACAGGCTGATACGGATTGCAGTAGCAAATGTGCGAGACAATGCAGTCATAGTCTCTTCCCCACTACTTGTCTCCAGAGCTGTTTCAAAAATTGCAAACATTCTTTCTCTGTTGCCCTCTTTGGCATCGGCTGTACTTTTGGCTGCACAAATTCAAAGTGCGCCCATCTTGGCTCTGGTATATGATCTCTCTCTCGCTATATATCCTCATGTGTGTGTGAACTAATTTGAAGAAGCATTGTGAAAAACTTACCCTTTTTTTTAGGCGAACACCGCTTAGTTTTCAGAAAGATCAATCATCCATATTGAATTATATGGACCCCAATTTACTGTGCTAATAAGAGTTTCTCCCTATATTGGCAGTGTGGCAGGTGTTGATAAACTGGTTGGGCGCGTGGACTCATGCTCCAAGAAATGCAGCAGGAATCCCTCTTCTTAGAAGTCCCATATGTACAAACTGGGAAGAAAGCATATATTAGTAAAACGATGTCGTTCTGAATCCTTTATTTTTCCACAATCAAAATTACTTCCTTTTAGTTTTTCTCAATCAAAATGAGGTTTTTTTGTATATCTATTTTTGTCAAAGGTTTGAAAATTGAAAATTTTTTGCTTAACAATCAAAACAAAATTGTTTTGGAGTTACTAAGGTTTGGTTTAGGAATATTTTCAAAAACAGTTTTAAAAATTAGTTTTTAGATTCGTTTCTGAAAATAGTTTTATAATGTTTTATAAAACAAAAGTATATTTAAGAAGCTAAAATGTTCTTAATTTGTTTTTATGTTTTTAAAGATGTTTTAAAAGTAACCCTAAATCATTGAAGTTGGAGAAGAAAAACAACTTTTAGAGGAATACAACATATTATTTTTATCTTCAAGTGATTTATTTTTCTCATATATGTTTCATCTCCTTTATTTTGGTTTATCTTTCAACTAATTTTCTTATTTTTTTTCTCTCTCAATAATCACTTTACCCATTTTATAATTTCTACAACTATTCTCGTTTCACCTGTTTTTATTTTATTATTTTTCATATTTAAAAAGTTTTAAGGTTTATTTTTAAATTACCCATATCGAATATCTTGTGCCTATTTATTTGATGAAAATAATTTTTGGAAAGTTAATTTTTAGAATATCTAGTGCCTATTTATCCAAAATATTGAAAATCTGATTAATTTGTAGATAAGTTTGGAGTAATTTCGAGAGTTCCTTTTTCATAAGTAGTTCTTTTTCAAGGGAAAGACTATTAGCATTTTTATTTTTTTTTATCTTATGTTCTATTGGAAGTTTACTAGGAATCTGATTAGTGATCATTTTTTATTTTATGTTCTTGTTGGAAAACTATTAGAGATTTAATTAACAATCAAGTTCTTATGATCACAATCCATGTATGTGATTTCTTTTTTCTTTTGAATTCTTTTTTTGAGTGTTATGACTTTTACAAAATGCTAAATTTAATAAATAAAAATGAAAGTGATATTTTTTATTTTGAGGTATTTGAATTATTTTGAATAGAATTAAGTAACAAAATTTATCTAATTTTGTTATTCAAAAGTAAAAGAAAAAAAGTTAAATTTAAAGTTAAAAGATGTTATAAAATGAAGTAAATTTCCAAAAAGATTAAAATATATAAAGAATGAAAATTAACATAAATATAGTTGTTTTTATGTTAAGTGAGAAATTATTAAAATAAAAAAATAAATAATTGAGCTACAAATTTATTAGGAGGAAATATGTCTTCTAAAATATATAGTTTTTCTTTCTATTTTTAATTATAAATATTTTTTTTGCCTTATTCTTATTTTTATTTCAAAACTTTGATTATTAGATGAATTCTAATTATTAGTGAAATTATTTTTAATTTAAAAGTTAAAAAAAATAAGTTAAAGATATAAAAATAGTTTTTATTTTAAATTGAAAAATATTAAAATAAAAAAGATAAATGAGCTAAAAATTTAGTTTTTATTATTTTTAAAATTTTAAACATCTTCTTAACTTAATTTTCTTTTTATTTCAAAATAATTAAGAGAGTCATAAGTGACAAATATGAATTCTATTTGTGAGTTAATGAAGTCTTAGGTGGTGATTGTTTTTTTACTTTAATTCTAAATAGAACTTTAATGTTTAATAGTATTAAGTATTAAGTTATTTGTTTTTGTAATATTTTATTTCTATTAAGCATTAAAAAGTAAAGAAAAATCAACATGTACAACAAAAAGTTAAGGTGATTAAATTAAATATATATATATAAAAAAAAAAGATAAGGTGATTAAGTTAATTATAAAAAAAATCAATTTTTTATTTAAAAAGAAAAGAAAGAAAGTTAAATTAAAAATTATTTTAAATGAATTATTTAAAAAAAAAATCAACGTTTTTATCTTGAATAAAAATATTTTAAAAAACTATAATCTTAATAAGGAAATAATATAACTTTTAAAAAATTTCATTTTTATTTCTATTTTCAATATCAAATCTCTTCTTTTTGTTGCTATTTTTAATTATAAGTATCTTCTTATCTTAATTTTATTTCTATTTCAAGATAGTTAATGAATTCTTACCATAATTTTATTTTTATTTCAAAATAATTAATAGAGTCTTAGTTGAATTTTAAAGATTTAGGTGAGATTATCAAATCATTTTTTATTTAAAATGAAAAACGAAAGTTAAGTTAGATATAAAGACTGTTTTTATTTTAAATGGAAAAACATTGACATTAAAAAAAATAATAATAATGAAGGACAAATTTTATTGCAAGAAATATAAATTTTAAAAAACTTTTTTATTTTTTAAAAATATCTTCTTAATTTAAATTTTATTTTTATTCTAAAATAATTAATGGAGTCCTAGTTGAATTCTAATAGTTAATAAAGTCCTAGATGAATACTATAAGATAGTGAAATTATAAAATCATTTTTTTATTTAAAAGAAAAAGAAAGAAATTTAAATTTAAAAACTATTTTGGAATAAAAATAAAATTTAAGTTAAAAAGATATTTAAAATAAAAATAAAAACTTAAGTTTTTAAAATCTATATTTCTTGTAATAAAATTTGTACCTAACATAAAAACAACTATCTTTATGTTAATTTTCATTTTTTATATATTTTAATCTTTTTGGAAATTTAATTCATTTTATAATATTATTAACTTTAACTTTCTTCCTTTTACTTTTGAATAACAAAAATGGATGAAATTTTTTACTTAATCCAATTCAAAATAATTAAAACAACTCAAAATCAAATATATTACTTTTATTTTTATTTATTAAATTTAGAATTTTGTAAAAGTCATAACAAACACTCAAATTGAGGCATTCAAAAGAAAAAAAAAAATCATATACCTAGATTGGAATCATAAAAGCTTGATTGTTAATCAGATCCCCAATAGTCTTCCAACAAGAACATGAAATAAAAAACTTTGTCAAATGTGATTACTAATCAGATTCCTAATAAACTTCCAACAAAACATAAGATGAAAAAATAATCTGCTAATAGTCTTTCCCCTAAAAAAAAGAACTCACAAAATTACTCCAAACTTATCTACAAAATCAACCAGATTTTTAATATTTTTTTCTTCAATTTTCTATTACCTTTCTAAAAATTCTTTTCATCGGATAAATGGGCACTAGATCTCCAATATGGGTAATTTAAAAATAAACCTTAAAACTTTTTAAATATGAAAAATAATAAAATAAAAACCGATGAAAAAAATAACATAAAAGGATAATAGTTGTAGAAATTATAAAATGGGGAAAGTGATTATTGAGAGAAAAAAAACGCAAGAAAATTAGTTGAAAAATAAAGGACATGAAACATATATGAGAAAAATAAATCAATTGAAGATGAGAATAATCTATTGTATTCCTCCAAAAAGTTGTCTTTTTTCTTCAACTTCAATGATTTAGTATTTGATCAACATCATTTGATCAACTAACTAGAAATGCATAAATATTGTGAGAAAATAAAAGAAGATAATTTTTAGGGTTTGAGTATAAGAATAAAGAGAAATTAACCTGAGATGGAGAGTTTACAAGTAGAGAAGGAGGCTTTAAAACTAAGAGTTCGTAATAAAGTTTTATTTTAAAAATTAATAATTAGGGTTATGTTGACACAAATTTTAAAAACTATCATATAGCTCTCCAATAATAAAAGTTCGTGGATATAACTTTTTATTTTGAAAAAATATATTTAGGGTTATGTTGACAGTATTTTAAAATACCATCAATGTAACTCTCATTTAGTGTCAACATTGTCCTAAATTTTCTATATTGACACAATTTCACTTCGTGCCAACATGGATAGTCAACAAAGCCCTTTTTTTTTTTTCTTCTTTTGGTGCCTTTTTTTTCCTCCCATTTTTTAAAATATTAAAAACAAAGAATATAAATGGAACTTCATTCTATAACAAAAATTTAGAAGTCAAAACTATTTTTCCACCATGAGATAAAACAAACCATTCAAGCATGAAGATCCTTATTTAGACCCAGTTGGTAACTAAAGAGTTGGTTTCAACTGTGTGGAATTTAGTAGCGGAGGATTCATGGGTTTGTTTCAACTATTTAAACCAATAAATCAAGGATTCAAGGCTTTGTTTCAACTGTCCATAGCCTATAACTCAAGGCCTGTATCACATTGCATACAATAAAATTTCAGGAAAAAAGAAAAAAGGAAAATGGCAGCTATGGGCCAAAATGGTGGTAGGAGATTCGTGGCAACGGCTATGATGCTGATGATCATTGCAGGAGCAGCAGAGGCATCATATAATTGCACTGCAAAATGCTTTGCTAGGTGCAAGGATACTCCATTTTCTGCGGTGTGTATCCGTGGATGTTCCAAAAATTGTCAACATTCTTTCTCCCTTGCCCACTTTCATTGTACTCTGGGTTGCACAGGCTACAACTGCAATAAATTTGGCTCTGGTATGAACACTCTACCATCAATCTCGTTGATACACCGAAGGAATTCAAAGAAGGGTTTAGAGTTTGGAAAACTACACCATTTTTATTTTTTATTTTTGTTTGGATACACTTTTTGTTTTTATTTTTTAAAATATAAAATATTAGTAATTTTTACATAAAATATAGTAATGTTAATATAAAAAAAATATGAACTTAACTTATATCAATAAAAATTATTTTTAAAATTGAGATATTAAAAAATTTTAACTCCTCAATTTTTTTAGATAATGTTTGAAAGTCATGGAACATGTTTAGGAACCATTTTATAAGAACAGAAAATTATTCCTAAGAAAAAAACGGTTTTCCATAAATATGATTAGCAGTTTTATATAGAAAATTGTTTATTTGGGTGTTTTTTTATTACATATTTTAATTATTTTTACTAGTTTTTTTATGGCTCTTTTTAAAAAATAATGTACAAATTACCAAACATATTTCCAAATCTAGAAAATAGTTTTTGGTTTGGTATTTTCTAAGAACATAATTTAATTATATTCAGTTATTTTTATTTGTTTTCCCGAGGCTATTTTCAAAAAATAATATACAATACATGATTGAAAATAAACATGTAGTGATAAAAATAATTTTTAAGTGATATTTGGAAATACAAAAAAACATATTAAAAAACGTCTAAAAACTATTTTTGAAAAAATTGTTGTCCAAAATTGGTTTTTGGAAACTGTTTTCAAAAACCTTCTCAAACAAGCTCATATCTTTTTAAGTAAATCTCAAAAAGTTCAAAAAGTGTACCCAAACAACATCTAGTAAGTTAAATGTTATTTCTCACAAAATCAAGCATCCATAATTAAAAATCATATGCTAATATATGGAAATATGATCAAACATGCTGCATGTCATAAGTTTCTTATAGTATTGATAATGCTACAGGGACAGATAAATTGGATGATTGCGTGGATTTATGCTCCAAGACATGCAGCAAGCAAACCCAAATGTAATTTTTCAAGTCTAATTGCTTTACTTGTACTCTTTTTTTTCAATATCAAAAGAATGTTTAAAATCATTCATCTGCACTCTTTTCTTCCTTCTCCAACTTAGGAATGCAAATCTAGCCCATCGGCCTAAAGCCCACTTTGAGCTTAAACCAAAGCTTGGCTCCAACCAAGCCCGATCCCCTTAGGGTTGGGTTTGGGCTTTTTTTTTCAACCAAATTATTTAAAAATAAATAAATAAATAAAAATAAAACCTCCCTAACTATTAAGAAAATATTATCACACCACTATTGTTAACATCATTTTTACTATTTTTGTCGATGATAGGCGGTGATTGGATATCAATAATCTTTTGAATTTAATAAATAGAAAGCATTATTTGTAAAAATGGTGGTGTAAATGATATAATAGTAAATATTATGGGAAAAGCATATGAATATTAAACATAGGATGATGCCTATAAAGATTAAAAGAAAATAAGGAGAAGAAAGATTAGAGGAGGAAAAAAGCTAGCTTTCGATGAACTTCATTAATATAGATACCCTTATATTTGTAGGGTAAAGTTAATAATTATATTAATTTATCCTATTGGTAATCCATAGATCCATATGGGTAATCGTGTCATCATCTTAAACTCCCGTAGAATTTGTACATGCCTCCCATTTGGATAACTATCATGTTAAAAGAATACCTTTTTAGCTATGTTTTGTTCGCTAAATGTATAAGATAGGATAGAATAATTTGAATATCATATCTCATTAAATAGGATATGCATATTCTAAAATATCATTTTCATAGAATATGATATCCAAAGATATCATATCCATTGAGATATATTATGTCATATTTATGTAATGACTCACTTCCAACTAAGTAAATATTATCCGTTTTAAAATGATCTTCACAACTTTAAAATATGTCTACAAAATTAAAAGGAACTTATACATATATAGTGTTATAAACTTTTTTCTTAATCCGATGTAAAATATCACAATTCCTCTATCTTTTCCCACACAAACATGTCCCCATCCTATCTCATAGGATTGTGGGGTTAAACAAACAAATACCCTTGATAAAGTCAAACAAACTTCAATATTAGGGTCATGGATTAATTTTGATTCTATTTGTAATCACTCACTCTCAACCATTTAGACATTTTTTATTCTAACCCTAATGGACTCTCACAATTTTAAAACGTGTTTAATTATAAGGTTAATAAGAATATATATAGTATCAAAAAAAATTTCCCTTATCCAATGTAGGATACCACTTTATCATGCCCTAAAATCCACTCTAATGATGATCATTTCACATCTCAAGTCCAAAGACTTAAAAAGGCCAATGACTCAAATAATCATTTTGTAACTAAAAAGTAACTAATTACCAAATTCATTTTCAAAGTAAAACATATTATATTCCTCAAAACTCAACTTTAACACATCAACCACTTTACTATTATCCAAATAATTTCAAACTTAAACAATTCAAATAGTCATCAATTTATAATATTTAAACTACGTGTTAAAATAAAAGTCTAAACCAAAAATCCGAACATAAAATAATTTTCATCCTAGCCATCACTTCTAATCTAAAATAAGAGTACATGAAAAATATCGACAAAAAAAATGAACTCAAAACCCAATAAGAAATATTGATACAATTTCATGGATCAAAATTTTTAAATATAATTACAAGTAGAAAAATACAATTTTATAGTCTTTTTCATAAATAAATAAATAATCATTGAAGTTTAAACATGTTAAAACTTTTAAAACTTTTCAATCAACAATTTTCATATTTATATTAATAACAATTTCATATCAAATAGAATCAAATGGTATCAAAGTGGATCCCTGACTCTAGTGGTGGAGTTTGTTTGACCCCATAAGGGTTGTCTGTCTATTAGTCCTACAATCCTATGAGACATGATGAGAATATCGTGTCTGTATATAAAGTGGTTGTGATATTTCATATCGGATAGAGAAAGCACACTATAAGAAAAAATATATTTCTTTATGGTATCAATGTTGACATGAAGTGAAATTAAGTCAACATAAAAATTTAGGACAATGTTGACAATCGAAAAGAGTTACATTGATAATATTTTAAAATAACATCAACATAACCCTACCCTAAATATTTTTTTTATATACAAAACTCTACTCACAAACTCTTATTATTGAAGAGCTACATTGTTAGTATTTTAAAATAGTGTCAATATAACCCCAATTATTATTTTTTAATAAAAAAACTCTATGTATGAACTCTTAGTATTGGAGTCTCTTTCTCTTCATGTGAACTCTTAGAATCATGAATCATTAAAAGCTTAAATCTAGTAAGATAATACAAATCAATGGATGGAAAAATGATGAAACAAACTAATAAGGTGATTTTTTATATATATATAATAAAAGTAAGGCATGGGATCCATAAAATTATGAATTATTCAAATGATCCATTAAGTAAATGAGAAAGAGACCTTCTTTGTAGAACCTTTGGCTTATAAATTGTCATATCAATATTTCTTTTCAATAAACCATTTTATTACAAAGACATTTTCTTTCTTCCACCCTAAAGTTATTTCAATATTTCTTTCAATAAACCATTTCATGGGTTCATCTCCCTCACTTTTCTTAAATTTTATTAGGTTTGCAATTATAATGCTTTAGTATATGGGTTGATGTCATTAAGACCCCCTCAGGTTTGGTGTAAATACTCTCAACCATCATTGGTTTTAAATTTTGTCAATTAGCACCTCTATAAATTTATTTGGTTTATAAAATTTATTTTTTAAAGAGGTTTTAAGTAAAAATCTTTTAGATAAGAGTATTTAACAATTCTTTAAAAATTAAATTTTATTCTTTAAAAAATAAAATTTATATATGAAATAGTGTTAATTGACAAAATTTAAAATCCACCGGTGATTTAGTGTATTTATAATAAACCTCAAAGGTCCAACGAAATGAACCCTTATCTCTCCACTATGCTCTTCCTCATCCAATGAGGTTAAGGAAAGTGAATTAATATATATACCTACTAAAAGTATCCTCTTTTTCCAAAATGGGATTGACATTTTTCTTCTTTTTCACTTTAAAACACTCATGCTCTCTACCAACATCTCCCAACATTCATATAGTAAAAATCTTTAGGAAGAATGGAAGTTACGGGTGAAAATGGTACTAGAAGACTTGCGGTAATGGTTATAACGCCCTTGGGTTTGGTGTAAATACACCCAACCACCATTGGTTTTAAATTTTGTTAATCAACATCTCTATAAGTTTATTTGGTTTATAAAATTTATTTTTTAAAGAGGTTTTAAGTAAAAATCTTTTAGATAAGAATATTTAACAATTCTTCAAAAACTAAATTTTATTCTTTAAAAAATAAAATTCATATACGAAATAGTGTTAATTGACAAAATTTAAAATCTACCGATGATTTGGTGTATTTATAGTAAACCTCAAAGGTCCAATGAAATGAACTCTTATCTCTCCACTATGCTCTTCCTCGTCCAATGAGGTTAAGGAAAGTGAATTAATATCTATACCTACTAAAAGCATCCTCTTTTTCCAAAATGGGATTGACATTTTTCTTCTTTTTCACTTTAAAACCCTCATACTCTCTACCAACATCTCCCAACATTCATATAGCAAAAATCTTTAGGAAGAATGGCAGCTATGGTTGAAAATGGTGCTAGAAGACTTGCAGTAATGGTTATAACACTCCTGGGTTTGGTGTAAATACACCCAACCACCATTGGTTTTAAATTTTGTTAATTAACATCTCTATAAGTTTATATGTTTATAAAATTTATTTTTTAGAGAGGTTTTAAGTAAAAATCTCTTAGATAAGAATATTTAACAATTCTTCAAAAACTAAATTTTATTCTTTAAAAATAAAATTTATATATAAAACAATGTTAATTGACAAAATTTAAAATCTAACGGTGATTTAGTGTATTTATAGTAAACCTCAAAGTCCAACGAAATGAACCCTTATCTCTCCACTATGCTCTTCCTCATCCAATGAGGTTAAGGAAAGGGAATTAATATATATACCTACTAAAAGTATCCTCTTTTTCCAAAATGGGATTGACATTTTTCTTCTTTTTCACTTTAGAACACTCATACTCTCTACCAACATCTCCCAACATTCATAGAGCAAAAATCTTTAGGAAGAATGGCAGCTATGGGTGAAAATGGTGCTAGAAGATTTGCAGTAATGGTTATAACGCTTATCTTGCTTGCAGCAGCAGTCGCACGGGCTGACACAGATTGCGGTGCAATATGTGCGAGACAATGCAGAGATAGTCTCTTCCGTAATGTTTGTATCCAGAATTGTTTGAAAAAATGCAAACCTTCTTTCTCTGATGCCCACTTTGGCTGTACTCTTGGCTGCACAAAGTCAAAGTGTACCAACCTTGGCTCTGGTATATGATCTCTCTCTCTCACTGTATATCCTCGTGTGTGTGTCAACTAATTTCAAGAAGCATTGTGAAAAACTAACCCTTTTTTTAGGGTAATACCGTTTAGTTTTCAGGAAGATCAATCATCCATATTGAATTATATGGACCCCAATTTACTATACTAATAAGAGTTTCTCCCTATTGCAAGTTTCTAATAGTATTGGCAATGTGCCAGGTGTTGATAAACTGGTTGGGTGTATGGATTCATGCTCCAAGAAATGCAGCGGGAATCCCTCTCCTTAGAAGTCCCATATCTACAAACTGAAACCAAAGCATGTATTAGTTTTATGGCTATATATGTAGAATAAGAAAGCAATGGGATGTATCTAATAATTCTTGACAGCTTTCAATAATGTGGAGGAAAAATCAGTGAATGCTTCGTGGTTCTTCTATGGGTGTGCTTCCATTCGTTGTCACATTTTTCTGAACTTTGTCTTTTGTCTTTTCTCGTGGTTAAACGCATTGCATCAAGTTCAGCAAAGCTATGTTTGATTGGTCTAATATACCATGAGATGGATAAAAGAGGGAATAACATATTTTATTTCATATTTGATTGGTAATGGGTTTGGCTGGTAATAAGATATAATAAGTTATCCCCTTCATTTTTACTTGTTATTCCATATTCCACTAAATGGATATATGTGTTATAATCAAGCCTAAGTTTTGAAAAATGAAAAAAAATGGATGAGATGTGGTTCCATCAGATCTAAAAATTCTTGATTTTTTGAATATGAAATAATAAAGTCATTGCAATTGCCGGAAATACTAGGTCCACTAAAGCATCAAAATAGAGGATAAGTTAAGAATCATCATAGAATAGGTACCTCGACTTAATATTTGTTATTGTTATAAAGATATTTTATAATAATAGATATAGAATTCTTATATAATTATACAAAGTATATCCAATGAGTATAAATATAGAATAAGTGCAAGGAATATAGTATTAAATAAATGCACTTACTCATCTTTTTACATATAATATATGTACGATAATCCACTTTATTATTCTTCTTTTATTATACTTCTTTTCTGATTTTATCTTATAATGTCCATTTTATTACTAAAATTTGAATTAGTATTCAAATTTGAATTAAAATTTAATAAAGATTTTAATTCCCAAAAAAATCGTCTAATCTAAGAGGGATTCTTAGTAAAAATGGGAATTTTTGGTAGATATAGAAAGATGCAAGACTCTATATCTATAATCCATATTTCCTTATATTTTCTATAATTAAGCCTTATATTTATGATATGATAGATGATGAGATATATTATTCATTATCTTTTTTATATCATTTTTTTCATGGGATATGCTAATTATATATTAAACTTAAAAGAAATAACTTTATTTTCTGAATTTATTAAGCTCAAGTATAAACATAAAGGAGGCTATACATGAGAGAAGATGTTAAAGTATGTGGCATACATTGTGGTAAACCTAAGTCCTACAAGTTTAAACTTTAAAAAAAATTGGTTGTTCATCTTCTTTCTTTTTTATGGTTATATAATCAAGAATGATGTTTTGTTTCATTTGCTAACACTTCTATCCTTAATATTATTGGGATAGATCGGTAATTTAAGAAAAAATTAATTTAATATATTTTCATTTCTCATAAACCATGAAATTATGACACTATTGTTGATATAAAACTTTTTTCTTTACATTTAGTATTATCATTCTTAAAATTGAATGTATAGCTGAGAAGTACCCCTTTTATGGTCAATCTTAATATTGTAAAAATTGATTTTATTTTGACCATATGGAAAGGAAAGTAAAACAATGACCACTATGTACACATACATATGGAATGGCTTATAACATATAAGTATCTCTATCTTTACCAAAAGGAAAAAATTTATAAATTTTGAAACTTGGTTTTCTTTGTTTATTTTTTATTTTAAAAAAAAAAACCCGATAAACCCCTATAAAAAGAGTTGTAGAAAATTTTATTTGCTAGTCCACTTTTTATTTTCTTCATTTTGTTTCTTTTTTTTTCCTCCCATTTTTTTTGAGATATAAGCATGAATATCCTTATTTAGATCCAATTGGTAACTCAAGCGTTAGTTTCAACTGTGTGGAATCTACTAGTGGAGGATGCATGGATTTGTTTCAACCATTTAAACCAATAAATCAAGGATTCAAGGCTTTGTTTCAACTGTCCATAGCCTATAAATCAAGGCCTGTATCAAATTGCATACAATAAATTTTCACACAAAAAAAAAAAAAAAAGAAAATGGCAGCTCTGAGCCAAAATGGTGGTAGGAGATTTGTGGCAATGTCTATGATCCTGATGATTATTGCAGGAGCAGCAGAGGCATCAGATAATTGCACTGCAAAATGCTTTGCTAGGTGCAAGGATACTCCATTTTCTGCTGTGTCTCCGTGGATGTTCCAAAAATTGTCAACATTCTTTCTCCCTTGCCCACTTTCATTGTACTTTGGGTTGCACAAGCTACAACTGCAATAAATTTGGCTCTGGTATGAATACTCTACCATTAACTCTTGTTTATACACCATAGGAATTCAAAGAAGGGTTTCGGAAAACTGCACCATTTTTTTCATGCATAAAATAGTGCTTGTTTTGATACACTCTTTGTTTTCTATTTTTTAAAATAAGAAATATTAGTAATTTTAATATAAAATATAACAAAGTTTATATAAGAAAATATCAACTTACCTTGTACCATTAAGAATTAAAGTTGAGATAGTAAAAAAAAATTTATCTCAATTTTTTTAGATTGTTTAAAAGCCATAAAGCGTGTTTAGGAACCATTTTTTAAGAATTGAAAACTATTCTTAAAAACAAAAAACTATTTTCTAGATTCGAAAACATGCTTAGTGATTTTATGTAAAAAATAGTTTTTGGGGTGTTTTCTGATAACATATTTTAATTATTTTTATTAATTTTCTTAGGGTTATTTTTTAAAATAATAATAATAATGTATAAATTACCAAGCATATTTTAAAATCTAGAAAATAGTTTTCATTTGGTATTTTATGATAACATAATTTAATTATTTTTACTTGTTTTCCCAAACAATGGTGGAGCTGGGACTTTAGTTTAGGGTGGGCAACTTTTAAGGCTTATATAAATTTTGTCATTTATAAAGAATGTGGGTCATAGACCAATGGCGTAGCCTTGATATTTTTATGGAGGGACATAAGTTAGGTTTTGGGTTTGATTCTCACCTTGTGAGAAATGGAGAATTAATTTTTTTTTTTACATTTTTAGGGGAGGCACTGCCTCGAGGTCCTAAGCTATTTTTTAAAAATAATATACAATATATGATTGAAAATAAACTAGTAGTGATAAAATTTATTTTTAGGAAATATTTGGAAATGCAAAAGGCATATTAAGAAACGACTAAAAACTATTTTTGAAAAAAGTGTTGTCAAAAATTGCTTTTTGAGAACTATCTCCAAAGACCTTCTCAAACAAGCTTTTACTTTTTTAAGCAAGTCTCAAAAAGTTCTTAAATTTGTTTTTAAAAAGAGAAAACAAGAAGTGTATGCAAACATCTAATAAATTAAATGTTATTTCTCATAAAATCAACCATCTATAATGAAAAATCATATGTTATGGAAATATAATCAAACATTCTGCATGTCATAAGTTTCTTATAGTATTCATAATGCTACAGGGACAGATAAATTGGATGATTGCATGGATCTATGCTCCAAGACATGCAGCAAGCAAGCCCAAATGTAAACTTATGTTGTCTGTGCAACAAAAAAGAGTACATTGAAAATAACCATACATGCTTCCAATATTGTTGGGAAACTTGATTTATTAATGTGACTTTATTATTGTTGTTGTTGTTTTTGTTTCATAGACTTCATTTCGTGTAATTGTTCAAAATCCAAGCATGCTTTGTCAAACTCAGTATGATGATAGGTCCTAAACAATACTTATATTTTGGGTTAATGAAAAGTCAAACCATTTCCAAATGCAAAGCAAGGATTCCATTTAACGCCTTTATCCTTTCACATTGTCTCATTTCTTTACTTATACTTTTTTTTTTTCAATACAAAAGAATATTTAAAATTATTCATCTACACTCTCTTCTTTGTTCTCCAACTTAGGGATGCAAATTTGGCCCATCAGACTAAGAGTACATGAAAAATATCGATAAAAGGGAATAAGCTTAGAGCTCAATAAAAAATATTAATATAATTTCATGTATCAAAATTTTTAAATATAATTACAAATAAAGAGATAAAATATAAGAGTCTTTTTCATAAATAAATAAATAATCATTGAAGTTTAAACATGCTAAAACATCCAAAACTTTTCAATTAACAATTTCATATCAAATCGAATCAAATGGTATCAAAGTTTATTCCTAACTCTGGTATGAGAGTTTGTCTGACTCCACAATGGTTATTTCTCTATTTAGTCTCATAATTTTATGAAATACAATGAGGACGTCATGTCTACATAGGAAGTATTATAATATCCCAGGTCGAATAGAAGAAAAACACTACAAAAAAAAAAATCTTAATGGGATCAATGTTGACATGAAGTAAAATTGAGTCAACATAACCTTAAATATTTTTTTGAATATAAAACTCTATACATGAACTCTTATTATTATTGAAGAGCTACATTGATAGTATTTTAAAATAGTGTCAATATAACCTCAATTGTTATTTCTTAATATAAAACTCTATGTATGAACTCTTACTATTGGAGTCTCTTTTTGTTCATATGAACTTTATGTCTCAAGTCAATTTCTCTTTACAAGTTAATTGATCAAACCTTAAATCATTGAATGTTGAAGAAGAATGATTATTTTTTGGAGAAACATAATAAGTTATTCTCATCTTCGATTAATTATATTTTTTTCGTATAAGTTTGATTTCTTCGATCTTTATTTATCTTTCAACTAATAATGTTAATTTTTTTTCTCTCATTAGCCACTTTCTCTATTTTATGATTTCTAAAATTATTCTCATTCTATATATATTTTTTTTTTTATCCATTTTTATTTTATTATTTTCCATATTTAAAAAAGTTTTAAGATTTATTTTAGGTTTTGAAAAGGGATTTATTTTTAGGTTGTGAGATATCTTATGTTATTCTTTTATAATTATGTATTGAGGTGTCAGATATTTTTCCTGTAATTTGATTTAATTTTTCCATTACTAGAAATGTAGTCACATTTGATTGAAACATTAACTAATCATGTCTATTGGATCAAATTTTTCTTAAGAAATCATAACGGACATAATCTTTCTAATTTTACATGTAAACCAATTTCCTCTAGCTTGTTTACCTTACTCTTTTTTCTATTCAGTCTATGTTGACTTGATGAAGTTGAACTCCTCAACAAAAACATTCATTTCTTTTCAAGTACCCATACCATAACGTTTCGATTTGTGGACATAATAGATTTAGAATAAAAAAACGACATCGTTTTCCCATCCAAGCACCAAACGACAAATGGTAGAATACGGACTTCTTGGTTGCTTCCCCTTACTCCTTTTCCCTTTTAGATTTCCAATCCTATTGGAAAAGCCAAACAAGCCCTTTTTCAGAACTAACAATGGAGTCTTTATTTTTTACCTACAATGTTGAAGTGAGATTTTAATTTTTCAAGAAACAGAAAGAAATAAAATGATAATATAAATCAGAAATTATTGGTTGCTTACATTTTTTTCATATTTTCGTGACCAAGAATGAAGAATAGATGAAACAATGGTAAGAAGTTAAACTTGTTCTCTGCAGGAAAAGAGAGAGTAGGAGCAACCAATGACCAAATAAAAAAATTAGAACCTAATCTGCTATAAAATAAGGGAAAGGGAAAGTTGTCTTGGAGGGAAAAATAAGGGGGAAAGGGAAATGAGAAGTTGTATGTGTTGGAGAGAAAAAAGAAGAAGGGCATTTTTGTCTCAACTAGGTCAATTTTTTTGTTTTTTGACTGGTGGGTTATATTTGCAAATATGGGGGTTATTTTGACCACTTTAACCAATTAACCCAAAACTTAAAGGCAAATGACTCAACTAATCATTTTGTAACTAAAAAGTCACTAATTACCAAATTCATCTTCAAAGTAAAACATATTATATTCCTCAAAACTCAACTTTAACACATCAACCACTTTACTATTATCCAAATAATTTCAAACTTAAATAATTCAAATAGTCATCAATTTATAGCATTTAAACCGCATGTTAAAATAAAAGTCTAAACCAAAAATCCAAACATAAAATAATTGTCATCCTAGCCATCACTTCTCATATGAAATAAGAGTACATGAAAAATATCGACGAAAAGAATGAACTCAAAACTCAATAAGAAATATTGATACAATTTCATGGATCAATATTTTTAAATATAATTACAAGTAGAAATATACAATTTTATAGTCTTTTTCATAAATAAATAATCATTGAAGTTTAAACATGTTAAAACATCCAAAACTTTTCAATCAACAATTTTCATATTTATGTTAATAAAAATTTCATATCAAATAGAATCGAATGGTATCAAAGTGGATCCATGACTCCAGTGGTGGAGTTTGTTTGGCCCCACAAGGATTGTCCGTCTATTAATTCTACAATCCTATGGGATATGATGAGAATATCGTGTTTGCGTAGAGAGTGATTATGATATCTCATATTAGATAGAGAAAGCACACTATAAAAAAAAATATATTTCTTTAGAGTATCAATGTTAACATGAAGTGAAATTAAGTCCGCATAAAAATTTAGGACAATGTCGACAATAGAAAAGAGTTAAATTGATAGTATTTTAAAATAGCATCAACATAACCCTAAATATTTTTTTTAATATAAAACTCTACTCACAAACTCTTATTATTAGAGAGCTACATTGTTAGTATTTTAAAATAGTGTCAATATAACCCCAATTATTATTTTTTAAATATAAAACTCTATGCATGAACTCTTAATATTGGAGTCTCGTTCTCTTCATGTGAACTCTTAGAATCCTTAGAATCATGAATCATTAAAAGCTTAAATCCAATAAGACAATATAAATCAATGGATGGAAAAATGATGAAACGAACTAATAAGGTGATTTTTTTATTTATAATAAAAGTAAGGCATGGGATCCATAAAATTATGAATTATTCAAATGATCCATTAAGTAAATGAGCAGGAGACCTTCTTGTAGAACCTTTGGCTTAAAAATTGTCATATCAATTATCTCTTTTCAATAAACCATTTTATTACAAAGACATTTTCTTTCTTTTTTTCCCTCCTAAGTTATTTCAATATTTCTTTCAATAAACCATTTCATAGGTACCATATTTTATTTCATCTCCCTCACTTTTCTTTAGTAATTCTTAAATTTTATCAGGTTTGCAATTATAATGCTATAGTATATGGGTTAATTTCATTAAGACCCCCTCGGGTTTGATGTAAATACACTCAACCATCATTGGTTTTAAACTTTGTCAATTAGCACTTCTATAAGTTTATTTGGTTTATAAAATTTATTTTTTAAAAAGGTTTTAAGTAAAAATCTTTTAGATAAGAGTATTTAACAATTCTTTAAAAACTAAATTTTATTCTTTAAAAAATAAAATTTATATATGAAATAGTATTAATTGAAAAAATTTAAAATCTAGCGATGATTTAGTGTATTTATAGTAGACCTCAAAGGTCCAATGAAATGAAACCTTATCTCTCCACTATGCTCTTCCTCATCCCATGAGGTTAAGGAAAGTGAATTAATATATATACCTACTAAAAGTATCCTCTTTTTCCAAAATGGGATTGATATTTTTCTTCTTTTTCACTATAAAACGCTCATACTCTCTACCAACATCTCCCAACATTCATATAGCAAAAATCTTTAGGAAGAATGGCAGCTATGGGTGAAAATGGTGCTAGAAGACTTGCAGTAATGGTTATAACGCTTATCTTGCTTGCAGCAGCAGTCGCACGGGCTGATACAGATTGCGGTGCAACATGTGCGAGACAATGCAGAGATAGTCTCTTCCATAAAATTTGTCTCGAGGATTGTTTGAAAAAATGCAAACCTTCTTTCTCTGATGCCCACTTTGGCTGTACTCTTGGCTGCACAAAGTCAAAGTGTACCAACCTTGGCTCTGGTATATGATCTCTCTCTCTCACTGTATATCCTCATGTGTGTGTCAACTAATTTGAAGAAGCATTGTGAAAAACTAACCCTTTTTTTAGGGGAATACCGCTTAGTTTTCAGGAAGATCAATCATCCATATTGAATTATACGTTACCATACTAATAACAGTTTCTCCCTATTGCAAGTTTCTAATAGTATTGGCAATGTGCCAGGTGTTGATAAACTGGTTGGGTGTATGGATTCATGCTCCAAGAAATGCAGCGGGAATTCCTCTCCTTAGAAGTCCCATATCTACAAACTGAAACCAAAGCATGTATTAGTTATATGGCTATATATGTAGAATAAGAAAGCAATGGGATGTATCTAATAATTCTTGACTGCTTTCAGTAATGTGGTGGAAAAATCAGTGAATGCTTCGTGGTTCTTCTATGGGTGTGCTTCCATTCGTTGTCACATTTTTCTGAACCTTGTCATTTGTCTTTTCTAGTAGTTAAACGCATTGCATCAAGTTCAGCAAGGCTATGTTTGATTGGTCTAATATACCATGAGATGGATAAAAGAGGGAATAACATATTTTATTTCATATTTAATTGGTAATGGGTTTGGTTGGTAATAAAGATATAATAAGTTATCCCCCTCATTTTTACTTGTTATTCCATATTCCACTAAATGGTTATATGTGTTATAATCAAGCCTAAGTCTTGAAATACGAAAAAGAATGGATGAGATGTGGTTCCATAGGATCTAAAAAATCTTGATTTTTTGAACATGAAGAAATAATAAAGTCATTGCAATTGCCGAAAATACTAGGTTCACTAAAGGCATCAAAATAGAGGATAAGTTAATAATCATCATAGAATAGGTACCTCGATTTAATATTTGTTATTGTTATAAAGATATTTTATAATAATAAGTATAGAATTCTTATATAATTATACAAAGTATATCCAATGAGTATAAATATAGAATAAGTGCAAGGAATATAGTATTAAATAAATGTACTTATTCATCTTTTTACATATAATATATGTTTGATAATCTACTTTATTATTCTTCTTTTATTATACTTCTTTTCTGATTTTATCTTATAATGTCCATTTTATTACTAAAATTTGAATTAGTATTCAAATTTGAATTAAAATTTAATAAAGATTTTAATTCCCGAAAAAATCATCTAATCTAAGAGGGATTCTTAGTAAAAATGGGAATTTTTGATAGATATAGAAATATGCAAGACTCTATATCTATAATCCATATTTCCTTATATTTTCTATAATTAAGCCTTATATTTAGGATATGATAGATTATGAGAATTATTATTCATTATCTTTTTTATATCATTTTTTTCATGGGATATGCTAATTATATATTAAACTTAAAAGAAATAACTTTATTTTCCGAATTTATTAAGCTCAAGTATAAACATAAAGGAGGCTATACATGAGAGAAGATGTTAAAGTATGTAGCATACATTGTGGTAAACCTAAGTCCTACAAGTTTAAACTTTTAAAAAAATTGGTTGTTCATCTTCTTTCTTTTTTATGGTTCTTTAATCAAGAATGATGTTTTGTTTCATTTGCTAACACTTCTATCCTTAATATTATTGGGATGGATTGGTAATTTAAGAAAAAATTAATTTAATATATTTTCATTTCTCATAAACCATGAAATTATGACACTATTGTTGATATAAAACTTTTTTCTTTACATTTAGTATTATTATTCTTGAAATTGAATGTATAGCTAAGAAGTACCCCTTTTATGGTCAATCTTAATATTGTAGAAATTGATTTTATTTTTACCATATGGAGAGGGAAGTAAAACAATAACCACTATGTACACATACATAAATTTTGAAACTTGGTTTTCTTTATTTATTTTTTAATTAAAAAAACTGATAAACCCCTATAAAAAGAGTTGTAGAAAATTTTTATTTGCTAGTCCACTTTTTATTTTCTTCATTTTGTTTCTTTTTTTCCCTCCCATTTTTTTGAGATACAAGCATGAATATCCTTATTTAGATCCAATTGGTAACTCAAGAGTTAGTTTCAACTGTGTGGAATCTACTAGTGGAGGATGCATGGATTTGTTTCAACCATTTAAACCAATAAATCAAGGATTCAGGGCTTTGTTTCAACTGTCCATAGCCTATAAATCAAGGCCTGTATCAAATTGCATAGAATAAATTTTCAAAAAAAAAAAAAAAAAAGTGAAAATGGCAGCTCTGAGCCAAAATGGTGGTAGGAGATTTGTGGTAATGGCTATGATCCTGATGATTATTGCAGGAGCAGCAGAGGCATCAGATAATTGCACTGCAAAATGCTTTGCTAGGTGCAAGGATACTCCATTTTCTGCTGTGTGTCTCCGTGGATGTTCCAAAAATTGTCAACATTCTTTCTCCCTTGCCCACTTTCATTGTACTCTGGGTTGCACAAGCTACAACTGCAATAAATTTGGCTCTGGTATGAACACTATACCATTAACCTCTTGTTTATACACCATAGGAATTAAAAGAAGGATTTCGGAATACTGCACCATTTTTTTCATGCATAAAATAGTGCTTGTTTTGATACACTATTGCTTTTCTATTTTTTAAAATAAGAAATATTAGTAATGTTAATATAAAATATAATAAAGTTTATAAAAGAAAACATCAACTTACCTTGTACCATTAAGAATTAAAGTTGAGGTAGTAAAAAATATTTTACCTCAATTTTTTTAGACAATGTTTAAAAGTCATAGAACGTGTTTAGGAACCATTTTTTAAGAATTGAAATCTATTCTTAAAAACAAAAAAACTATTTTCTAGATTCGAAAACATGCTTAGTGATTTTATGTAAAAAAAAAAGTTTTTGAAGTGTTTTCTGATAACATATTTTAATTATTTTTATCAGCTTTCTTAGGGTTATTTTTTAAAAAATAATAATAATAATAATGTACAAATTACCAAGCATATTTTCAAATCTAGAAAATAGTTTTCATTTAGTATTTTATAATAAGATAATTTAATTATTTTTAGTTATTTTTACTTGTTTTCCCAAACAATGGTGGAGCTGGGACTTTAGTTTAGGGTGGGCAACTTTTAAGGCATATATAAATTTTGTCATTTATAAAGAATGTGAGTCATAGACCAATGGCCTAGCCTTGGTATTTTTTAGGAGGGACATAAGTTAGGTTTTGGGTTTAATTCTCACCTTGTGAGAAATGGAGAATTAATTTGTTTTTACATTTTTAGGGGAGGCACTGCCTTGAGGTCCTAAGCTATTTCTTAAAAATAATATACAATAAACTAGTAGTGACAAAATTCATTTTTAGGAAATATTTGGAAATGCAAAATACATATTAAGAAACGACTAAAAACTATTTTTGAAAAAAGTGTTGTCAAAAATTGCTTTTTGAGAATTATCTCCGAAGACCTTCTCAAACAAGCTCATATCTTTTTAAGCAAGTCTCAAAAAGTTCTTAAATTTGTTTTTAAAAAGAGAAAACAAAAAGTGTATGCAAACATCTAATAAATTAAATGTTATTTCTCACAAAATCAAGCATCCATAATGAAAAATCATATGTTAATGTATCGAAATATAATCAAACATTCTACATGTCATCAGTTTCTTATATTATTGATAATGCTACAGGGACAGAAAAATTGGATGATTGCGTGGATCTATGCTCCAAGACATGCAGCAAGCAAGCCCAGATCTAAACTTATGTTGTCTGTGCAACAAAAAAGAGTACAATGAAAATAACCATACATGCTTCCAATATTGTTGGGAAACTTGATTTATTAATGTGATTTTATTATTGCTGTTGTTGTTTTTGTTTCATAGACTTCATTTCATGTGATTGTTCAAAATCCAAGCATGCTTTGTCAAGCTCAGTATGATGATAGGTCCTAAACAATACTTATATTTTGGGTTAATGAAAAGTCAAACTCATTCCAAATGCAAGGATGGGATTCTATTTCACGCCTTTATCCTTTTACCTTGTCTCATTTCTTTACTTGCACTTTTTTATCAAATACGAAAGAATATTTAAAATTATTCATCTACACTCTTCTTCCTTCTCCAACTTAGGGATGCAAATTTGGCCCATTGGGCTAAGAGTCCATGAAAAATATCAATAAAAGGGAATAAGATTAGAGCCCAATAAGCAATATTGATACAATTTTATAAATCAAACTTTTTAAATACAATTACAAATAAAAAGATAAAATATCACAATCTTTTTCATAAAATAAATAAATAAATAATCATTGAAGTTTAAACATATTAAAACATTGAAAACTTTTCAATTAACAATTTCATATCAGATTGAATCAAATGGTATCAAAGTTTATTTTCAACTCTGATGTGAGAGTTTGTTTGACTCCACAAGGGTTATTTGTCTATTTAATCTCACAATTTTATGAAATACAATGAGGACATCATGTCTATATAGGAAATAATTATAATATCTCATGTCGAATAGAAGAAAAACACTACAAGACAAAAATAATAATAATAATAATAATAATTCTTAGTGGAATTAATGTTGACACAAAGTAAAATTGAGTCAACATAAAAAAAAATTAGGACACTATTGATGGTAGAGAAGAACTACATTGATAGTATGTTAAAATAGCATCACCATAACCCTAAATATTTTTTTGAATATAAAACTCTATACATGAACTCTTATTATTATTGAAGAGCAACATTGATAGTATTTTAAAATAGTGTCAATATAACCTTAATTATTTTTTTTTAATGTAAAACTCTACGTACAAACTCTTACTATTGGAGTCTCTTTCTGTTCATATGAACTTTATGTCTCAAATCAATTTATCTTTGCAAGTTAATTAATCAAACCTTAAATCATTGAATGTTGAAAAGGAGTGAGAATTTTTTGGAGAAACATAATAGGTTATTCTCATCTTCGATTAATATTTTTTTTTTTCATATAAGTTTGATGTCTTTGATCTTGATTTATCTTTCAACTAATTATATTTTTTTTTCTCTCATTAGCCACTTTCTTTGTTTTATGATTTCTAAAATTATTCTCGTTCTATGTTATTTCTTTTTTTTATTATTATTATTATTTTCCATATTTAAAAAAAATTTAAGATTTATTTTAGGTTTTGAAAAGGGATTTATTTTTAGGTTGTGAGATATCTTATGTTTTTATTCTATAATTATTTATTGAAGTCGCCACATATTTTTCTTGTAATTTGATTCAATTTTTCCATCACTAGAAATATAGTCAAATTTGATTGAAACATAAACTAATCATGTCTATTGGATCAATTTTTTCTTAAGAAATCATAACGGACATAATCTTGCTAATTTTACATGTGAACCAATTTCCCCTGGCCAGTTTACCTTACATGTGAACCTTTTTTTTTTCAAGTACCCATACCATAACGTTTCGATTTGTGGACATAATAGATTTAGAATAAAAAACGACGTCGTTTTCCCATCCAAGCACCAAACGACAAATGGTAGAATACGGCCTTCTTGGTTGCTTCCCCTTACTCCTTTTCCCTTTTAGATTTCCAATCCTATGGGAAAAGCCAAACAAGCCCTTTTGACTTGTTCAAAGTTGAAACTTCAATACTAAAAACCGTGCATGCATACAAGGTCTTGGTCCTGTATTTTCTTACCTTCCTGGAACTGTCCCTCCTCCTATTACTCTTCCCACATGGGTCAAAGCACAACAAGATGATTGAAACTTCATCTCCACCCTCAGTTCCTCCATCTCAGACTAATGGACGGACTCTGGCTATTGGGAGACAGCATAAAGAACTAAGAAAAGAGTCTCATCAAGTGGATATGGGTTCTGTTGGAATCCGTGCAATAATTCATGGCAAAAAATAGAGAAAACGAGAAAGAAGAACACACAGATTCAATGTGATTCGACTAATTGACTACATCCACGGGAACAGGGAAGAGAATTTTCACTATATATTAAATTAGAGTTACATAAAAGGGTATTTATACTAACATCAAATAATAAAATTCTAAAAATACCCCTAAATCCTCTGTTCCATTCCATTCCACTTCGCTCCGATATTTGTCCTTTTTTCTCCATACATCTTTTCACTCAAATATGAGCTACATACTACAACAGGTTCATAGATTGAGACAAGTTCATTTTCTTTACTACAAATCAAGGATACCTTAGAATTTAAAGAAATGGAAATGCATGCCATAAACTCACAAAACCTCTGCAATTCTCTCTTCTACCGTTCGAGCCCTTCAGTTTTGCTGCTTTCCACCCTTACTAGTTTTTTTCCATCAGTCTGAGTAACAGTGGAGGAAAGCCCAAGCCCAACCAATTTTTTTTTTTTTTTTGTTCATATTTTGCTGTACCACAGGCCACTGTATTGGACAAATCTGTATTTTATGTACTTCAAATTCTTTTAAGACATAGATTCAGTCTGCATTTCTTTGAATTTGTGAATCTGTTTGAGTAACATGCTGAGGGTAACTGTTTGTTTGGCCAGAAAGAACAACTTTCAACAATTAGAAAGAGTAAAATCTGCGGATCTACATCCTAAGGAACCAAAAACCTACTTTATTTTGGTGGGTTTTCACCATTGTGATCATAATGGTCTTTACCATCCTAGAATTCAGTTGGAATAACTAAATAATTTCATTATGAAATCGAATTGAGCTTCAGTCCCATTAGATGATTGCTCAGTTCCTAATAGAAGTGAGTCCTTACTTCATTGATAGGAATATTTTTATGCATTTAGTGCTTGCTCTTGGGTGCTATTCCAGGAACTTGTAGAGTCGAAAAAGGTCACCGAATCACCAGGTACACCGTTACATACTTCCGCCGTTCCTGAAGATACTTGACTATGTGTTTGCAGTTAGGTCTGCGAAGTTGATAGCATACAAACAATGGGTTGTTACTGGGGCTGATGACAAGTGTACCCGCGTTTCAACTACCATTCAATGGAGAAGGTAGTAGAATTTGAGGCACATACCGATTTTATTAGGAGTGTTGCAGTTCATCCTACCCTCCATATGTTCAGTCAGCTTCTGATGACATGCTCATAAAGCTTTGGGATTGGGAGAAAGGTTGGGAGTGTACTCAAACCTTTGAGGGACATAGCCTTTAGTCCCAAAGACACCAACACTTTCGCAAGTGCATCTCTTGATGGAACCATAAAAGTCTGAATCAATTCTCATTTGTTGTTTGGTTACTTCTTTACTCTCTTTTGGTCACAGTAAAGGCAATATTGCTTGTTTTCAGATTTGTAATCTCACAGCTTCCCTGATCCAGACTTTACACTGGATGGGTTCATGAGTGGCTCTAAACCATATCTAATCTCGGGTTCAGATGATCACACTGCTAAGGTCTGAAACTCTATACTTTTTCATAGCTATATGAGGATCATACGTATATACAAATACTGGTTAAGTCGTAGATAAATCAGCTGAAAACAGGTGTGGGATTAACAAACCAAGAGTTGTCCAAACACTAGAAGACCACACATGACAATGTTTCTGCAGTGTGTTCACCCTGAACTTTCCCTAATCATTACAGGCTCCAAGGATGGGAATGTTCACATATGGGATGGAGCCACTTATAGGTAACATTTTCTTGGTTCTCTTATAGCAGCCTATTTGACCTATGTTTTTGGGGGTGTGCTTAAAGGCAGCTCTGAGGAATAATATTTGGAATCATTCTAATGCTCTATTTATATTTTGTGTGCTTTTTAGATTCATAGGTCAGCTTGAAATTACAATGCGGATTGGACCGACTTGAAAATAAACGTACATTGATGATTTCTAAAACAATTACCATCTTAATATTATGGAATTTCTTGGTTGAATTGGAAATGTATTCCAAATTTTAGTGGTGTTGACCTAATTTTTTTTAATAACTTATATTAGTTAAGTTAAGGTGGTTTCAAAATAATCATTATTTATGACTTTACGTGGAAAAGGGAAAGACAACAAGCAAAGGACAAGTAGAGGGTGTTACCCACCATCCTATTTTTAACAGACATTCCTTGATGATTTCGCACTTAAACTAAAAAGAAGAATAATTTGAAGAATTTTTTATTCCTCTCAAAAAATAATTTATTAAAAGGAATGTGAAGATGACATCAAGTCATCATGACTCTTATGCCTTGAGTGACATGTGCTACAATGATGGAAACAAAGGATCACGATCCACAATAGTGAGCTAACTCCAAAAACACGTCCTCAATTAGGATTGCAAATTGCAACTCGCCTGTATGAAGCCGAAATTGCTAATAGGGATACTTTCTCAATAAATATAAAAAATGCATTATCAATCAAATAGTATTATGTGCACACCTTTAAACCTTATGATTTATTCATTTTTAACTTCCCATTTGTTTGTTCTATGGGTTACCATCTAAATTCCATCACATATATTTAATGATCAAGATAAAAAAAATTAGGTAAAACTAATTTCATATCTTAGCAATTTTCTTAATAAACATCACTTTCTTTTTAAAAATAATTTTTAGTGTTAATTTCATTTATACCCCTAGAGATTTTGTGTAAATATATTAAACCTCCACAAGTTTCAAATTTTTTCAGTTAGCACAGGTATAAATATATTTTATATATAAATTTTATTTTTTAAAAAAATTAATTTAATTTTTAGAGCATTGTTAAACATTCCTATTTAAAATAATTTTATTTGATATGGAAAATTTTCCAATTTGAATCCATTATAGGAGTGGGAAGAATATTTAAATAACGACAAATATAAGTTAAATTTCTCCCCCTCAAATTTTAAAAAGGCAAGAATCAAGCCTTGAATCAACAGTAAAGCTTCAGAACAAACCAAGAAATGGCGTCGGTGGTTGGAAAAAGGTAGTGGTTGCTTTGCTTCATTTGTCCACGGCCGGTATAACCATAAGAAACACAAATTGCTTCAAAAGGGCTCTTACTTGTTAGTAAATTCTTCATATTACACAAATAAATTCGAAGCATGACAAATTAATGGACAGTTCTCGGTTTTTTTATTAAGGTTATATTTGCTTCAGGAAAATTTAAGAAAAGGAAAGAAATATTAAGAAAAATGATTTTCTTACTTTTAGTTTCACTATAAAAAATATAAAAGAAAATCAAATATAATTAAAATTAATTTAAAATTTATATATTTGTAAATTATTTAATCTCTTTATAATATAGAGAAATAAACAAAATAAGTTTGAAGAAACATATAAAAATAATTTATTAAATTTAAACTTATTTTTTATTTTCCTTCACTTTTTCTTTTCTTCTATTTTTTTTTCTCTATTTCTTTTCCTTCACATTTTCCCTCAAATTTTATGAAAATCAAACATAACTTAAGAGTTTGTTTACAAGTGATTTTAAAATAGTTGAAAATATTTTTTAATAAAAATTAAAAATTTAATTAATTTTTATAGTAATTTTTTTCTACTAAACATGTTACTAAAAACATTATCAAAAACATTCTTTTACCTATATTTAAATGCTGATAAAAATACTATAAAGAAACACCCTTATTTACAAGAGCACACGAAATAAAAGCATCACAAGTCAAGTCATAAAATGTTCTAATTAATGACCACCTTCATTTTGTAGGTTATTGATTCCACATAATGGTTTTTTTTTTTTTTTTTTGTTAGTAAATTTGTTGTATTGTGGAATGGTTTAGTAAGTAACAAATTTTTAATAAATAATGTGATTATTTATTATTTTCATAAAAAATTTATTTCGCTAAAGTTAGCATTTTTCTTTTAATTAAAATAAGATCACAAAGATTATAAAAAAAAAATATTGTTTCCATTTCTTTTACCCCACCAAACAACAAAAGTAAAATACTCTTATTAATTTAAATATTTTTAATAAAAACTTTACTTGTGATTTGAACATTCTCGAATCAATTTCTTCCGATGAAAAATGGCTTTGCGGTAGTCAAAAGCCTTGTAAACTTAAGATCTTTCATCTAATGACTTTAACTCTATCTTGGCATTCCAAAAGATGGGTCTTTAAAAGGAAGGAAACTATGACTCTCTCTTTCTTTGGAGATGGAAGATGACTCACTCAAAAAGTGATGGAAACTTTAACTCTTAAGGGCGTATTTATAGGGTTTCCTAACTAAACTTGAGTGATTTAAGTCCACCAAGGACTTGAGTCACTTAATCTAGCCCAAAATAAATCATAATTTATTAATTAATCTCATAGGATCATCTAATTAATCAATTAGTCTAATCCAAAGACTTTGTTCACTAACCCTTGTGCAACCTTACATAATTACCAAAACATCCCCATGCACAAAAAGTGAATCTAGAGTCAATCTAACTTTTATAAACCATGTCATCAAAGTATATGAGCTCAAGTAAGAATCATCAAAACCCATAAGAGTACTAGCTCTCTTAAAATCCAATTCTAATGTTGATTCAACATCTCACTATAGAGAATTAATTGCACTTTAATACTCTATGTAAATAACAATGAGACAAAGTTCGGGGTTTGTGACTTATTATCCACTACATGCAAAATCGTCATGAACTGGTATCCATAATCTGATAAGATAATACTATCACCTATCAAGATTACCTCTCCAATCCTTCAATTATAAATCACATTTATTTAATGATCAATTGATATACTTTAACTCCAAAGAGCATTTGTCAAATTTCTACTAAAGAAAATGTTATGATCATAATCTTCTAAATCACATGCCCTTTGGATTATTCAATGAGACACACTATCTCAAACCAATGAGATATCATGATGCCTCAATTGAAAATACATATTGTCACCAACCTTCATCAATAGTACATAGGGATATGTGACTACCTTAGAGTCTCATCTATAGATCAAAACCTTCTATTAGCTTTAAGACATACTTAATATCCTTTTAAGGTTGAGAGTCTATGCGGTATAACAATTGAGTGAATTATGACAATTGATAACCTTACATCATGATTCATCATAAGTCTTATCCAATGTGTAACCATACACTCAATGTACTCAGTATGGGAAACTCATACTAATAGCCAAAATAAGTCATCATTTCAATTAGAAAGTAATACATTATAGTCTCTACTTGATTACCCAAATCCATTAAATGACGTTGGACAACTCATTATCTTGTAAGGAACCCATGATTTGTATTTTTTGTACAACTCATAATGTACCTGAGTCATGTATAATATAGGTGATATAAGTTGAATGTTCAAATCAATGTCAATACATAAAAAAAAACATCTTAGAGACAATGAAGTCTAACTTTGTTACATTATGTTTGACTTTTAAGGACTCAATTCTAATAGTAAATATTTCTTTGGAGGTATAAGTCACTAAATAAAATTATATTTCTTTTGTTTTATCTCTTGCCTCATTCTCTAAACTTCATTCATTTTTTTCCTTTTCTTTATACTAACTTAAGCATAAAAAAAGACTATTTTAATACTCACACTCAAGCATATTTGCAATAATGGATCTCTCAACTTTTCTTTTTCTTCTTTATCTTCTTTATACTAGCTTAAGCATTGAAGAGACAACTAAGATTTACTAGAGCATTTATGTGAGTAGTAAATCTCACAATCTTTGGTTACAAATCTACTAACACAAGGTTGGTGTGATATCCTTACAATTGACTTTGCTTTAGGAACTAAACGCATGAGCCATCTATTAACATAGTATGCACTAAAGGAACTACAGTTAGGTTAGGATCATTTTCTTATGCAACCTTAGAAGGATGAGAGACATTTAAGCCTAGATAGAGGTGTAGAAAACCAAACACTATCATTAAATGGAAGCATTGCATTAAGTAATAATATAACCATTGTGGTCTTATAGGATCACCTAGATCTCATGAGTGAATAGAAAGTTAGATCTACATTAGATCCCACATAAAGTACCCTATCTATCCTTCTAAGGAAAAGTTTGGTTTCAAACTATAGTGCGAATGGCAGGAGTATGTCA
Organism: Vitis rotundifolia; assembly: GCA_030254885.1. Classification (NCBI taxonomy): domain Eukaryota; kingdom Viridiplantae; phylum Streptophyta; class Magnoliopsida; order Vitales; family Vitaceae; genus Vitis; species Vitis rotundifolia. Next base: position 3,866,372 of record CM058159.1, read on the forward strand.
TTCTAAAATGCTGTGGATGCATGATCCACATCTTAATGTCAAACGCTAATGAGCACATTGAACTATCCATGTGGCTAAGAGCTCTCACAACCCAAGCACGATGATACAATTATTAAGGGCATGCTCTATATATAGGTTTGACATAAGAACAAGCTACTAAAGACTTGCATGGAAAAGCAACTTACTAAACCTAGCTTCCAATTCTCACAAACAAAGGAAGCCATGCATGATCTATTTGACCAATCATGGAGTTGATATTGACAAACAACACCTTATGGCTAGAAAGCTACTAGCATGACCATATCTCACTAAGGTTGTATGGCAAAGCCTTTAGTAGCTCCTTAATGTCATGAATTGTGTTCTACCTCCTCAAGTACCTTAATAAAAACCCTGCTCTAATTAACTTAGTCCTCCAAGTTTCAAGTTTGCCTCTCATTTTTTATAGTAATCTTTGCACTACTTTTCCATGATCAAAATAAACTTCTAATGATTGTAAGAAGGGTCTTATTCAAGCATTTTCATCTAGCCTTCATGCCTTGGATCTATCTCAAATCCACCACCTCCAAGTTAATTTCATTTACATTTTTATGAGCCTTTTTGAAGCCTTTGTGGCCCAAAATTTATACTTGCAAGATAGGATAAGCTCAAGGATAAGAAGCAAAAGTTTGAGAAGTCTTACTTGACTATAATTTCACTATACTCAATACTACATTGGAAGGTTCCTACTAGAGAAAAAAATAATATAGAAGGTCTCAAGTGGCCTTAGCTAATGCATGGGAAGCCAACCTCAAAGACCAAAGTTATTGCTTGGTTACTACCATAACATGGGGCACACCACCAAGTGATATAAAACTTATAGTACTTTGTGGAGAATTTATTTAGTTTCAAAATTGTGTGGCTTAAGATTGTTCTCAAGAGTAGCTTCAATTGTTTGAATAGCAAAATTGTCAAGGTCAAGCCTAGTGAGCAACATTAGGTTTGAGCCATGAATAATTGACCATGTTATTCCTAGTAGGCCTATAAACCATTAATGAGGCATGAAAAATCAAGCTCAAAATATGATTCGAAGGCTCAAATTCTTGAACAAAATCTATAATGTTAGTTTCATCCAAATCTCAAGTAGCCTATGTCCATAAATGGTCCTATAACTTTCTCTAAGTTTGACTTCCTACTTGTATAGCTTGGCTAAATGAAGACACTTTAACTCTCACTATATACATTGCCACTTATAATTTATACCACATCTTTGTTGATCCTAGTAGCTTCGTAACTCTCAAAAACCAAATAGTCAAACCCAAGGGATAATTTATTAGATATGATAATTTAACGCTTAGTATTCAACATTCTCCTACAATTGACCTACTTAAGGTTATATTTGTTGTTGTTTTTTCTTTTAAATATATATATATATATATATATATATATATATATATATATAAAGTATCATTTGGATATGCTTCTTTTTTTTTTTTAAAAACACAAAAAATAAAAGTAACTTCTATATATAATGTAATAATTGTTTGAGTTTTCTTATAAAAATAATGAATTTTAAAAATTATTTAAAAAAACCGAGGTATTAATATTATTTTTGCTATCTCAAAAATTCAAAAGATGTGAATAAATTCATGTTCTTTTATGTAAGGGTTATTGTATTTTATATACAAGTAATTACCATTATTAGTAAGTGTATATGAGCGAGCATTAAAAATTGTTTCTATTTTTATCATATTCTTTTAAAAAATACTTAACAAAACTTACAGATATGTCAAATAAATTTTAGATAAAAAAAAAGTAAAATAAAACCGATGATTATTAACATACGTGTATTCCTTTCTTCTCATTATTAAATCCATATTCTTAATTTTTTAAGAATCCAAATATATCCCAAAAATATTTGTTGGGAAGGAGGCTAGATAACATACTTCAAATTATTTGATTAAATTTATATATGTATTTTCAGAAAGGAAAAATATTAATTATAATCCCTACTTTTATTAGTAATTAGGTACATGGCATCATGCGGCAGGAGCTGGGGCGAACCGGGTTTTCTCTAACAGCAATATTTTTCTCTTCATATTTACAGTCCCTTTTCTTTATGTCTTTCTCTGCGACACCACCAAAACCTCTCTCTCTCAGACACTCCCTTTCTCTCTCTTGATCTGTCACGTTCTCTCTCAAAAACTCTCGTTCTCCTCCGATTTCGACCATCTCTCGCTCTTTAATCTCTAAAAATGGTGAGTTTTTCGCATGATTTGTGCTTTCGCTTCTGGATTTAGCTTAGATCTGGTTCGAATCTGCTTCGATTTGATATTCTTATTGCATTACGTGCCTAATTATAGCAATTTTCGTTAATTTGATTGGAATTAATGCGTTTTTGTTTTGTTAATTCGAATTTGAGTGTTTGAATCGCTAGTGCTGTGTTTGGTTCCTGAGGAAGTGTAGGAAAGGGGTAGAATATTGAAATTGAATCTTCAGATTTAAATAGGGATTTGAATTTGTGCGAGATCTGGTGTTTGGTCTTTTACTGATTGAGTTTTGTTTGGTTTTATTTTTTGTTAACAGCCTTTGAGACTCGAAATCAAGGTACGCTTGTTTATTCCCTTTGAATTAATTTCTATGTACAGATTAGATCTCGATTTGTTTAATGTTTAATAGCTGAAGTGTTGATGTGATTTTGCTTCTGGTAAATTTTGGATCAGAGGAAACTCGCGCAAAGATCAGAGAGAGTAAAATCTGTGGATCTGCATCCAACTGAGCCATGGTAATTATAATATGTTTGGCCATAATTTATGTACTTTTCGTTTCAATTTTTCTCTAACTTGAATAGGAAATGAGACTTAAATGTTTGCTGGCCATTGTGGTTAATGGTGCATTCTGTTTTGAAATGGAAGAAGAAAATTGATTACCGTATCTGATGGTAGCATTAACTAGAAAAGAGGAACGCTGTCTGTAGTCTTAGTACCAACTAATTTTCCTTGTCCCTTTCTAGTCAACTTTGAAACAAGATAACCATTTTTTTTTTTAATTTATTTTTATTGCTGCTTGCCACATTATTTGGGAATTTCTTGGGAGGTGGGGGGATTTAGGAAGATTGAGACAAAAAGAATTGCATTTCTCATTTGAAACTTTAATTCCATCTTATTTAATTTATCTAATACCATCTATTTTTTAACTTGGAGCAAATTGCAGAAAGTGGTAATTTTTCTGAAATATGACTCATTGTGCTTGTTTATGCAGGATTTTAGCAAGTTTGTACTCTGGAACTGTGTGCATCTGGAACTACCAGTCACAGGTACTTATCAAATCTTCATTTGCCTTCTTTTCTTTTTTTGGTCGTTGCAGTTGTCTATTTTGTATGATGTCTTTGTGCTTTAAATAGACATGTACAATACAGATGAATGACCTTATTCCCCTGGCAAATCCGAGTGCACCCTTAATTTCTCATGCTCAAGCTTTTTGGTATAGAAAGGGAAAGTGGATAAGTGAATTATAACAAAGACATGAGTTATATGTAGTAAAGCATGCAACTACTGCAGCTAGAAAAAGGAAAGTCATTTGATATTAAACTTTGAGGGAGGAAAGTATCTCTAATTGTTGTGGCATTAGGGTCATGTCCTTATAGGTGAAAAATCACTAACAACATATTAGCAAGCCATACTGACTTTTTCTTTCTATGTGGTACTGCTTATGATATTCCAGCATGGGCTCTAACATTGAAAGAAATTTGCATGGTGCTTCAAGTTCCCAATGTATAGGAGGAAGTTGGTCCACCTTGCTACCTAAATGTACCAGTGTCAAGCCAACTCCTAGAAGTTTGAGGCATGGCCTACAGGATAAAGCACAATTTTGTCCGTATTAACCCTAAAACAAGATTGCTTCAAATGAACAGAGCATACATACATGTTTTTGAACCAAGCATTAGGCCCCCACTGAGCTAAGAAAGAAAGAAAGAATTGTGTACAAATGAGATAATAGTGTGCCCTATAGAGCAATCCTAAAACCCTTGAATAAAACCTGCTTCCTCTGCTGTCTGAATCCATCTGGTTACAGGTTCTCTTAGAGCTGTGAATAAGAGCGGAGAAAGGGGGTCACCCAGTCTTATGCATATAGTGCTTCTGAAGAAGCCAGAAACCACCCTGTTATCAAATTCTAATAGGAATGAGTTGTTATGCACCAGCTAAGTGAATGCTGCAGAAAGTTCCAGCTCTCATTAACTCTGGGCGTTCTGTGTTAAAATTACATTTCTCAAGCCAATGCATTTACTTCAATATTAACACCATCCAAAATTTCCCATTCATTGATGAAATGTTTTTAGAAGGGTGATGCCACCTCCACTGATGACCCTCTTCCTAATAAGCAAAAGAACTTTATGATAATTGCCAACCAACCAAATGCAACATACTTTTCCATCTGAATTGGAGTCACTTCTCTTTTTGGAATTTTCAGTCAATGTAGATGTTTAGAGGGGAGGATGTCTTAGTTCTGAGGAGGAATCAAAGTCCAGCCTTTTTGTGTTGCTTAGGCTGTAATTATAATGAATTTGGAAAATGAAAGTTGGTTATCAGCCAAAAGTGGGTTCTTCTGAATACCTGTTGTGTGTGTACGGATATGCATAATTGGTACTTGCATTTTTCTTAATCCAACGTTGTCATGTGAGTTGGTAAATATTAAATGAAAAACCCCAAGGTTTATCTTTGTGATATGATTGATCATGTTTGTCTACCTATCAAAAAAAAATCATGCTTGTCACTTCGTAAAATTCTAGAAGCAGCATGCTTCACTAGTCAAATCTTTGTTTTCTTTCAGACTTGTACTTGGAACCAGTAATTTCATGGCATGTGAAAACTGCAGATTAATTTATATATTGTTGAGATTTCAAAATATTGGAATGTGATCGTGAGTCTTTGGAGGTTTAGGTTCTTTTGAATATATAACCTCTTGATAGAATGCTAACTTAAAGCTCCTTGCTACTGTTCCAGACAATGGCAAAATCATTTGAAGTCACTGAATTACCAGGTATGTACATGTACTTTATCTGTTTCCATATGCTCTATTTGGTGTGATTGATTTCTCTTAATCCATTTTTACTCAATTTCTCTCTTATTAGTAAGGTTATTACATGTTTCAATGTTTACATTACCATTGCAGTTAGGTCAGCAAAGTTTATATCACGCAAGCAATGGGTTGTTGCTGGAGCTGATGATATGTTTATTCGTGTATACAATTATAACACAATGGATAAGGTTAAAGTATTTGAGGCACACACGGATTACATTAGGTGTGTGGCTGTCCATCCTACCCTGCCATATGTGCTATCATCTTCTGATGACATGCTCATAAAACTTTGGGATTGGGAGAAAGGTTGGGTGTGTACTCAGATCTTTGAGGGCCATTCTCATTATGTGATGCAAGTGACATTTAATCCAAAAGATACCAATACTTTTGCTAGTGCATCTCTAGATCGCACCATAAAGGTATGATCTGAATTTTCTGTTGGCAACTTGTTAACTGCATTTTTTTTCCAATTTTGCTTCATCAAGTATGAGGGTGCTATTTATGCTCTGATAATATCTCCTTTTCCAGATATGGAATCTTGGCTCTCCAGACCCTAATTTTACATTGGACGCCCATCAGAAAGGGGTAAATTGTGTTGATTACTTTACAGGCGGTGATAAACCATATCTAATCACGGGTTCTGATGATCATACTGCTAAGGTCTGCCTTTGATAATTATTTTCAAGCTGTGTTTAGTATTTATGCTGTTTGATAAAAGGAAATGTTCATGGACAAATCCTCCAAATGCAGGTGTGGGACTATCAAACCAAAAGTTGTGTCCAGACACTGGAAGGCCACACTCACAATGTTTCTGCAGTATGCTTCCATCCTGAACTTCCCATAATAATAACAGGTTCTGAGGATGGGACTGTTCGAATATGGCATGCTACCACTTATAGGTAAGCTCCATATCATATGCAATTTTCTAACATGAAGTTCACATGTTAAACTAACCTTGACATCCTGCTGTTTCTTTTTTATTTATTTTTAGGCTTTCAAACGCGATGGACATTATGTGGTGTGGCTTGACATTAATATTTCATATTGGCGTTTTGAATTCATATTCATTATTCTAACAATCTTTTTCCTCTCATTGGAAATTCCACATTAGACGTACTGATGGCTTGTATCTTAGAGGTCTACAAACTTGCATAGGATTGCTTAATTAAAATTTCAATATTAAATGTTGATGGATTTGTAGCTACTAGCCTACTAGAAATAACATCCTTGAATTTGTTTGAGAATGTATTTCTATTTTTCTTTTTTTCCTTCCTATCTTTGCCTATTCATCATATCTGCCCATCCATATTAGACTTTATCCAATTCAAGTATAGAATATACTCCAGAACATAGCTCAACTAGACATGCAATACCTTGGGGGGATGGCTGTATAAAATAAGGTGGAAGAGAATGATTAGTCACTGGAAGTGAAGGGATGTTTCAAGGAAATTGATTGGACTGCTGTAAGGCCATGTTTGTCCTTTTTTTTTTTTTTTTTTTTTTTTTTTTTTTAAATCTTAAGTCTTAATAGACTTGAAATGTTTTAGTACAACTTTTTTTTTTTTTAATTAAGTCTTAATTTCAGATATTTTGTCTGAATACAAAAAGGTAAAAATTTTAACTTTTATCTGAAACTAGACACTGTTGACTAAATTTGTATTCAGATTTCTGACTAATTCAGACTTCCAATAAAGAACAACCTCTACCTAAGACTTGTTTTTTTGCTCCTATGAACTTTGGATTCATTTTCCAGGGTTTCATGTCTAAATGGATTTTAGTTCTAGTTCTTCTCTTACTCAACTGGCTTCAGATTGTATATTTTCTTGTAGATATTCAATAACTATTTTTTTGTTCTATTTTGATAAAGGTTTTTAATTTAAATTGCAACATCACTTTCAGTCTTGTTGAAGAAAACAATTAGAAATTTTTTCAAAATTACTTGATAAAAGAACAGATATTTGTATAGGAGACCAAAATTAGGATTGAAACTTTGGAACATGAGAAATTTTGAAAATACTCAATATTGAAATTTTAAACGAGTGATGCATATAAATTCATAACTTTATAGTCTCTCAAAAATAAATTAATACAATTCATGACTTTATAATCTTATGCATAGTCTGGTTCAATACTTATTTCCTGTTGGAAGAGACATTGTAGAAAAGTGGAGGAGAAGAATGTGGAAGAATGGTGCCTCTGTATTTGTTGTGGTGTATTGGAAAAGAAAGCAATAGGTGGCTCAATTTTTTTATTGTTATCCTTATTTTACTGCTTTCTGGTAGTTGCCTTTATTTTGCTGCTTTTAGTTTCTTCTAGTTTTTTTTAATTTCTCTGCAGAGTGTGACTTTTATCTATGCTCTTTGGCGTCTGTCAGGAATTTGCTTAATTATTAAAATGCTTTTTCTTAATGTAGAGATAGATAATTAAACCTTTAGAGTTATGCTAGTCTTTAATTTCTGACAGACTGAACCTTCTTCATTAACTACAGGCTTGAGAACACGTTGAATTATGGTCTTGAAAGAGTTTGGGCTGTTGGATACATGAAAGGTTCACGCCGGTTAGTGTCTTCTCCTTCTTCTTACTACTACCACTACTACTACTTTTTTTCATTTCAATTTATTGGTCTTTTGAAAATTTTTTTATTGGTTTGAACTTTGAAGTTCTAGGGAAATGTTTGACATGCTCTTGGAAAAATGTTAAGGTCCCTGAAAATAATTAATGTTGTGACCTTAATATAAACTTTAGGAATATGTTTGACATACTCTTTCAGAAACATGCAAGGTAGCTGAAAAAGATTGCTGCTGTGTCCTTAATATTTTGAAGTTCTTTGTTTGATCAAGGGATGCAAAGAAAACAAATCATTCTGGAATCATCATTTTTGTTGTCCCTCTTCACTTCTCTTGTTCCTGTAGCCAGCACCAAATATTTAGTATATGGCTTAGGAGAAATGGCTTGGAATGATGTGGGACACTCTTTAACACTTCTTCATCTTCTTCTTCTTCTGTGACTATTATTGCTCTCCATCCAGGGTTGTAATTGGCTATGATGAAGGAAGTATTATGGTAAAACTTGGTAGAGAAGTGCCTGTGGCAAGTATGGACAACAGTGGAAAAATAATATGGGCTAAGCATAATGAAATTCAGACTGTGAATATAAAGAGTGTGGGAGCAGATTTTGAGGTTTGAACTTAAATTCAGCTTATTCTCATTTTGGTTACATGACATTGAAGCTTAAGTGAGAAATCCTTAAGGTTCACATTTCTCTCTTGCTGTGCCTTCTCAGGTTACTGATGGAGAAAGATTGCCTTTGGCTGTTAAGGAGTTAGGAACCTGTGATCTTTACCCACAAGTGAGTTGACTGTCTTCTGGCATTATTTAATTTTTTCTATGGTGCTTTATTTCATTATTTTGCTTTGCTTTGGTGTGGTTTCATGTCCTTTGCTCCCACCTTATAATCCTTTGTGGTAGTTAAGACATTTTCTTTGGAAGCTTGCTTATAAAAAAGCTTCAATGCTTCTTAGTAAGTTGTCATTGGTTTTCTTAGTTAAATGTTCATGATGCTTCCTTCTCCTACTCTATGCCAGTGATTAGTTTTTTCTGCTAATGAAACATTTTGGATTAGATGTACCAATGAATAAAGAAAAGGGGGGCATAGAAAGCATTCACTTATCTTGAGAGTTAAAATTTGATAAAACCAAGAGGGTAGGCATACACTTATCTTGACAGTTAGAACCTGTTTTAAACTTGTTGAAAATGAATTTTATGAGTTTATATAAAAGCTTTGAGATCATGTCTTACTGTTTCTTGTTCCTCCCCCATGCTTTATTCTGAGGGAGTCTCATCCGCTTAAGGCATTAATTTATCCTTATTCCATATTGACCTGCTTGTCTTTCTGCATGTCAAGAGTAGTAATGCTGCATTCTTTTTTTAAAACTTCATCTTCACAAGGTTCTTACATTGAATTACAATGTATAAGTTCTTAAAGTTACTGTTTTCACTGAAATGAACTAAGGTGATTTTTAAATGTTCAACCATCATGCAAATACTGTACATAATCTAAGGTAATGAGACATGCTCTTTTTAAGAGAGGGTAGATTCCTGAATATGTAAAATATAGATCAGTATCTCTTTCTGGGAAAAAAAAAGGCTATGTAAAGCCTGCAGCCTCGAATTGTCTAGAGAGTATGAAGTATACACAGGGAGAGCCGACTGTATTCGAAGTGCTTTATGATTAATTGGAGCTTGTTAAACATCCTTGTGGTAGCATTTCTTTGGAAATGAAAGCATTAAGCTAGGATGAATGATTGTTTCCACCATATTTTAATTTATTGTTATTTATGTTTACGTTTATTTCTTCCTTTTTTTTTTCTTTTTTTTTTTTTTTGTTGTGTTTCAGAGCCTAAAACATAACCCAAATGGGAGGTTTGTTGTCGTTTGTGGAGATGGTGAGTACATTATATATACAGCTTTGGCATGGAGGAATAGGTCTTTTGGTTCGGCATTGGAATTTGTATGGTCATCAGATGGTGAATATGCTGTCAGAGAAAGTACATCAAAGGTTAAGATTTTCAGTAAGAATTTCCAGGTTTGTGTCCCCTCCTTTCTTTCTCTCTGATGATAATAGATTAGGTGCAATGTATATATGTGTGTGTGTGCACTGCAGAAAACATTTTCACTTGTATCTTGCTTTTGAGTATTTGAGTTTCCTTCAAAGTATCCTAGATATTGCCTGCCACTGTTGTCTGGTTACAAGTGTTAGGTAAATGCAAATATATTCCTGTTTGGAGAAATTCAACAGAGTTTAATGAAGTGGCATCTTTCAGGAAAAGAGGAGTGTCCGACCAACATTTTCGGCTGAGCATATTTTTGGAGGAACTTTATTGGCAATGTGCTCAAATGATTTTATTTGTTTCTATGACTGGGCTGAATGCAGGCTGATTCGACGAATTGATGTTAATGTCAAAGTAAGCACTAACATGATGGCCTGTTGGCTACTGTGGTATTGTTTTCATGCCACACTGCAGGAATTGATTAAATGTTCCTTTTTTTATTTTTATTTTGATTTTTTTCACTATTTCAGAACCTCTATTGGGCTGATAGTGGGGATTTGGTGGCCATTGCCAGTGATACATCATTTTACATCCTGAAGTACAATGTATGGATCCTCAAATTATTAATCCTCTTTTTAACTTGTGTAATTTTCTTTGGGAGACCAGCTCCTTTTCTCCATAGAATTGGCCAAATGCATGATTTGGAGCACTGCATTCCAAATTGAACTTTTTTTTATTTAATTTTGCAGCGCGATGTAGTTTCTTCTTACTTGGATAGTGGAAGACCAGTGGATGAACAAGGTGTTGAGGATGCCTTTGAACTTCTCCATGAGACAAATGAAAGAGTTAGAACTGGTATATGGGTTGGAGACTGTTTCATTTACAACAACTCCTCTTGGCGGCTTAATTACTGTGTTGGTGGTGAGGTATTGTGTACTGTCCACCCTTGTCTTGAAAGTATTTCCATATGTGCAGATGATATCCATTCCATGGATTTCTTGGAGCTTTTTTGTTAAATAACCATATGTTCCAGGTAACCACAATGTTTCACTTGGACCGGCCTATGTATTTGTTGGGATATCTAGCTAGTCAAAGCCGGGTGTATCTCATAGACAAAGAGTTCAAGTGAGTGGACTTTTGGCAGAAAGGGGGAGTGGAGGGTGGTTGTTGTTGCATTGCTAACATCTTCATTATTAAGTTGGTTTTTCCTTTTCAATGCAGTGTTATGGGATACACGTTACTTCTCAGTTTGATTGAGTATAAGACTCTTGTGATGCGTGGTGACCTGGAACGGGCCAATGAACTCTTACCTTCAATTCCCAAAGAACATCATAATAGGTAAATTTCTACTGTTGGCTGTTGGTAAACAACAGTAAAATAAGAGGCAAACACTTACAATGTAGTATTTGGATCTTCATGTTTTGTGGGGAATTTTGTAGTTCAATGTAGCACACATTGAATAATTATCAAAATTACTAAATTGAAGATCTGACATTGACTTTTATCTATGTCACTCCCATTCTTTCCTTCATTTCTGCTGTTGTTTCGACCCTTCTGTTCTTTCTTCTTGCTTTTGATCCCACAATCTGAACTTTTATACCTGCTGAAAATGAAACAAAGATGAATTATTATGCAGTCTTTTAAGTTTCTTGCATGCTAATGAGAAAAGTTGTTTGAATTGCTAGTGTGGCTCGTTTCTTGGAATCACGGGGTATGATAGAGGATGCCCTGGAAGTAGCTACTGACCCTGATTACCGATTTGAGCTAGCGATGCAGCTTGGCAGATTAGAGGTTGCAAAGGTAAATTATGTTGATTTTATGTCAGTATAGGGATATAAACTAGTTCTTTGACAGTTTGTTTACTTGAACATTTAAGCATATCTTTATTTTCTTCCGAGGAATGATTAGTCCTCTGTGACAATTTTATCTGAAATATAGCATGATGTTCTTTGCTTTCAGGACATTGCCACAGAAGTGCAAAGTGAGTCAAAATGGAAGCAATTGGGAGAATTAGCTATGTCCACTGGAAAGGTATTCTGTTTACCAAGAATGGATCTTTTGTTATCTGAGAAAAGTGCCCATCAGTACCAATGCTAGCAGTGGATTCTCTTTCTGGGAAAGACAAGTTTGCCTCACACACACACAATGGAGACAGCCCACTTGGATCAAACAATTTCCCTAAAATTGGCAAGCTAATGATTCTCCATAATTTTACAGATTTGAGCAGTGCTGTGCTCCTTAAGGATCTGTTTGGACATCGGAACATAGTGGGAAAAGGGAAAATGGGGAAAGAATCTCAAAATCATTTGTTTGGTTTGCCATGAAGGAAAGTAAATGTAATGAAAATTATTTAAAAATTTAAACATTTTCAAAATTTTCATTCTTTATAGAAAAGAGGAAGACTATGGGAGAGGGATTAGAGTAAAAAATTTATTGAGCTTAAATTTTTATTTTTTTATTTTTTTATTTTCCTTCATATTTTCTTTTCAGCCCCTTTCCTCTTTATTTTCCTTTCCTCATCCTTTGCTTCAAATTTCCATTATTCGTACAAAGTCTAAGAGAGTATTCTGAGGATGTTATGCAGTTTCCTAAGTGAGATATTTCAGTAGATACTTGTGGTTCAGTTTTCTCCTATGGATTTTAAATTCTAATTATGTTGCTGTTGCATATATTGCTTCTTGAATTGCCCTTCGGTGCTTTAGACAATTGTCACTCATAAGTTCTTGTTCATTGATTTAATCTTTTTTTTTCCTCTGTTATCTTATTGCAGTTAGAAATGGCTGAGGAATGTTTAAAGCATGCGATGGACTTGAGTGGTTTGTTGCTGCTCTATTCTTCTTTAGGAGATGCTGATGGAATATCAAAACTTGCATCCCTTGCTAAAGAACAGGGGAAGAACAATGTTGCCTTCCTTTGTTTGTTCATGTTGGGTAAATTGGAAGAGTGCCTGCAGCTGTTGGTGGACAGGTAATTGTTGTTGTCTGCAAACATGGGAACAAAGATAGTTGTAGAGATATTCCACTTTTGGGATGATACTGAAGCATTCTCTTTGCAGCAATCGGATCCCTGAGGCTGCTTTGATGGCACGGTCTTATCTTCCAAGCAAGGTCTCAGAGATAGTCGCTCTGTGGAGGAAAGACCTTAATAAGGTAACTTGACATTCACCTACTTTCTGCAATTGGCTTCTGATTTTGTCAAGAACAAGCTTGGTAATCAAAGGCATAAGAAACAGAATGAATTTACTTCAATTTTATGTGCCATAACGAATATAACCCATTATTTTATCTTGTAGTCATGATCTGGTGTTAGGAAAACCGGATGCACAAAATATTTCTGTCAACAATAAGGATGATATTTTCTTGAATTATGGCAGCCTTGTGGGAAATGGACTGGTTTTTCTCTTTTCAATCACTTATTGTCATTACAACATCACTGTCACGGTGGCATGCCTCATCCAATGTTGTGGCATTTTGAACTAATACAATCAAAGTCTAAAACTTTTATGTCATTCCCTTTCCTGTCTAAAAGATGGCTATTGAATGTTCAGATAAACACCTGGTGAAATGTTTTTAAGATAACAATTACAGTACCAAAAAGCTGAGAAGCTAAACTGTAATATGACACATCCAACAAGGGCTTTCTATTTGTTATTTTCCTAATTGTCAAATGTTTTACCTTATGATTCATTCTTAGTGTTCTTTTACACAATTTGACTGTTAGTTTATCCTAAAATTTTAACAAAATGAATATCTCATCAACATTCAATAGGTTGTGTATCCATATGCCTACTTGGGTAGTTGGATCTGTTTCATTTAACTTTTCTTGTGATTTAAAGAAAGAGACACATATCTAATCCTGTTTGATCAACACTATATGCAGGTTAATCCAAAAGCTGCTGAATCTTTGGCTGATCCTGAAGAGTATCCTAATTTATTTGAGGACTGGCAAGTTGGTCTTGCCATTGAATCTAAAGTTGCTGAGACAAGGTGCCATTACATGGCCTTCTGCTATGTTGATTTCTCTGTATTTATCTAACTGTTGTATTTTTATGTTGCTCACATTATCGTAAATACATTTCTGGCAATTTTTTTCTTATAATGTTCAAATTTCATTTTCCTGGCCTTTGCTTTTCTGCGGGCAAGGCTTACGATTTTACTGGGGGAAATTCATAAAGCTCAGTCCAGTTTATCCATTTATTAGACTGTCCTATTGTATAGCTGATTGTCTTAATTTACCCAATTTTGGAAAACTAGAAGCAGATTATGTGCTATGAGCAAGGTTGACAATTACCTGCTCCATGTGTGGGAAAGGGTAGTTGGTTGAGAGCCATTTATTTTCGCCTAAATTTCCTAGAATTGCAAGTAGTTAGTGGGTGTTCTTTGTAACTTTGTAGAATTCAATCAGGTCCTTATTCAAATGAGATGGAATGGATGATTTTGTAGCATTTATTAACTAATGTTCTTCAAATGCTTTGTAGGAGTATTTATCCTCCTGCTGAGGAATACCTGAACTGTGCCGACAGATCACACGTTAACCTTGTGGAGGCTTTCAGAAACTTGCAAATGGAGGAAGAAGAGCCTCTTGAAAATGGAGATGCAAGTCATGAGGTTTACTCTGCATACATATTTTTGTTCTGTCTTTTCAGACCTGTTGCAAGTTTGTTTAAACTGGGGAGTCACAAGTATCATAGAACATGCATTGATCTATTTTTCAACTGGAGCTGTTGATTGGTTATTTGTCCATTTTAAACAGCCAATATGTTAAATTTAGACAACTTCTAGAGTTACTTTAACTTCCGTATATTTATTTGCAAATTTTATTAGTGTATGTGATCCTGATTTTCCAATTTGTAGATGTATACAATCAAATTCGATTTCTGCCTTTCCTTAAAATGAACTGAACCAGTGTTTCTCTATCATTGGAGTTGTAGATAGGATCTGGAACTTCTGTTTTATTTATTTCTGTTCTCTCTCTATTAATAGGTTCAGAATGGAGAGGAGAGCCAAGAAGAACATAATGGAGAAGAGGCTGTTGTGGTGGATGCTGATTCTACTGATGGTGCAGTACTCGTTAATGGTAACGAGGCTGAAGAAGAGTGGGGTACGAATAATGAAGGAACTCCATCGGCCTAAAAGGCAATTGGTTGGGCCAGTGTGAAAATCCAAATTTTGTCTCTGGTGATTAATTGATTTTCTTTGAAGTGCCATCTCTGACTTGCAGTTTGAGTTTTTGTCCTTGCTACTGCTGCTGTTGTTTCTTTTTTTCTTGTTATTAGAACTACTAGTCATAATAATGGTTGCTTCTGTTTTCTATATGTTACTATATTTGCATATGCTAGTAATGATGAAACTGCTGGTCAAAGCTCACCCAATAGGAAAGGTGTAAAAATCTAGGATAGTTGTTGGACTGAGTTTGTCACTGCTGAGTCTGAGTGATTGGTGCCTCTTTGCATTTGCTTTCATTTACCTTTTTATGTCAGAGATTAGCATGTATAGCTCATAACATGTGGTTAGTAAGGTGCCGCTAGTCTTTTGTCGATTGTAATGCAGTACCTACAGAGAACTATTTGTAGAGCATATTCTCTGAGGTGTGAACTGCCTGTTAAAATTGGATGAACTGTTGTTGCTTTATGATTTCTAGACCATTTCCATATCCTGTAACTTGGATTTACTTTGACTTGTTGCTCCTTGCATTTAGGAGCCTGAAGTCCCTAATCAATATGCTACAGGTACATCTAATTTTTATAAGCATTGGTCTTTATCATCCCAGAATAGTTCTCGCTGTGGTCCATTTTAGCATTTTGTGATATCTTAGCCCTTGATTCTTATTGCTTTCCTTCGATCCATGAGATTTTTCTTTGTGAGTCAGGAACTGGATAATTTTTTGGTTTTTTTTCTTTTTTCTTTTTTCCATTTGATCTATATGATATTCTTTTTGCGAGTCAAGAACTGGATAGTTTCTTATTTTATTTTTATTTTTATTTATTTATTTATTTATTTTTATATTTGGTTTTTGCTATTTCTTTTTTCTTTTTCTTTTTTTAGTTTATTTTTATCTTTACTTCTCCTCCTCCTCCTCCTCCTCCTCCTCCTCCTACTAGTACTACTTCTGTTTATTTTTATATTCTTCATCATATTACCAATTTCAGTTTTTGATGGCTTTGTCACATCTTAGAGTCAATGACATTTTTCATCTTACTTTTTCTTTTTTCTGAGTTGCAGTGCTTACACCACGTCACTAGGTCTCACCAAGACAGTCGGTCCCAGCTATATTCATTCCCTACTCAAGGTGAGAAAGAACAATCACGTAAAATGCATTTTGTTCATGGTTCTTTTTTCCCTTTTTAGTTCACTGGAACTAGTTATTTCTATCTTGTTGTATTATAAATGCACATAGTATGGGTATTTGTTGTGTGATTAATTTGAACCATTTGATTGGACAGTTCAGTAAATCTAATCACATTTACTGTGTTAATAGATAATCCCACTGATTTTTGAGGTTATTTATATGTATTTTCTCTACAATTAGCCACTGGTTGAGTATTGGGGCGCATGGATCTGAGATGAAGTGTTGTTACAAACTTGAGGTACAAAAAGAGATTGTATAGGGAAGGCATCAACTCTCTGAACATTCTTTAGTTCAAGATGAGAAAATTCGCAATGGATGTATATTGCTGGTTGCCATGGGTGGTGCAACTTGGCCAGGTTGAACTCAGCCTTTGAACCTTAGGCAGGCTTAGCTGATTTTAGTAATAATTTGGGTTGAACTTCGGCTGAAATCCGAAAACCTTGAGCCCAAGCTTATGTTGATTTTTGGGCAACCAGACCTAACTGAGAACTGGGTTATCCTATATATTTTATTCTTATTATCTACAGGCATGTAAAGAAGTGTATGAGAGGAAGAGGGTAGTTTCAATATATTTTTATCAAATGGTGCATGGAATCATAACCCAGTTATCCTAGAAAAATCCTGTTGAAATGAAGACCACCCAGTTCTATAAATCTGTGTTGTCCCTTTGTTGGATCACTTCTTCATTCTGTTAGAGGGGGGTATTCTGTTAGATGGGGGGAGATAACGAGAGGCAGTTCTCCTTTCAGGTTCCAAACCATGTGGCTGAAGGTGGGGGGATTATTCAAAGACTTGCTTAAGAGTTGGTGGATGGTGTTTAAGTTCAGAGGTTCCTTCATTTTTATTCTCTGGTTTCCAAATTGGAAGAGTTGAAGGCAAAATTGAAGGTTTGGGACAAAGAGGTTTCTGGCAACATTGTAGTTCAAAAGGAAATGACTTTTAATCAGTTGGGATTCTGGGATTCTGAGGAAAGGGAAACAACCTTTCTGAAGAGGAGGTTAAAGATAGGAAGATAGTGAGAGAAGAATATTGCAAGTGGGCTTTTGGAGGCGGAAACCATAGAGATTTGGTTGAAGGAGGGTGATAAAAACATTAAAGGGCTTGTTTGGCAACATTTTTAAAAACAATTCTCAAAAAATATTTTTTGAGAACAGTTCAAAAAAATGTTTCTCAATTAGTTTCAGGAATAAACTTACATTTGGGAATTCCAATATGAAAAACAGTTTTCTTGGCTTGCTCTCCATAAAGGTACTGTACACTTGTGTATAATGCAAACATTTCTAAAGTATTGTTATTTAGAAAATTCTTTAAAAAATAACCTGTTTTTAGAACAAATTTTTCTAAGTTAGAAAATAGTTTCCAAACAGGCGCTAAGTTCTCTATAAAAAAGCTAATGTGTATGGTAGAAGGAAATTTTTGTCCAAGATAAAAGTTAATGGGAAGTGGCTCTCCAAGGAGGGATGAGATGAAGGAAGGACCAACTCGGGTTTTTCACATTTTGTTGTCTGATTTAGGGGGTTGAAGACCTGACATCAATGGCATGTCTTTCAAAGTTTTGGATAGGCAAGAGACAGGGTTTAGAGGTGCCATTATCAGAGGAGGAGATTTTCAGTGCTTGGTCAGATTTAAACAGGGTTAAAGCTCCAGGTCGGATTTTCGGTGCTTTTTTGGTCTCTATTTTTGCATTAGAAACAGCTATTAGGTTTTGACTTACTAACTGTTGACAGTCTGGGTTTCACCCATTCATGTGGGGATCTTTCTGCTCAAGGTTGTATTTTTTTTTATTAAATATTACTCATTAAGTGGCTGAGTGTGACCCACCAAAAGCGCAGTATTTAATCATCTGACTACATTTTATATCCCATCAGGTTCTGCCTTTCCTTCTGGACTGTGCATAGAACAGTGTCATCGCTAAATGTATCTTGGTCATTTTCTTTGTTTAGTTTTACATTTGTGCCATGCCATCTCAGGATTTTGTGAAAGAGATGAAGATGAATTCTTTTTCAGCACATTGTAACCCTCACTTCCTAGGCT
Organism: Vitis rotundifolia; assembly: GCA_030254885.1. Taxonomy (NCBI): domain Eukaryota; kingdom Viridiplantae; phylum Streptophyta; class Magnoliopsida; order Vitales; family Vitaceae; genus Vitis; species Vitis rotundifolia. The sequence goes on from CM058159.1 coordinate 3,884,358, forward strand.
GTGAGGATTTGAAGGTCCTTACAAGATCATGAAGGGAAATGACCAAATTCCATTGTGCTCTACATGGTTTTGAAATAGATTCCTTTTATTTATTTGTTCATTTTATCGCATTTGGAATGAGTTTTATGATAACCTTAAAACTTCCTTGAAATGATGTGACAGTTCACTGGTATCATTATGGTGACATTTTTGTTCCCTTAGCAATCCACTTTGGGTTAAAATTGTGCCTTATTATTTTGAAGAAAACATTTCCATTTCATTCCCTGTTGAGATCTGCTGAAGGATTTTATTACGGTTGTTTTTTTCCCTGATTTTTACTAGGTTGTTCCCGGAGGTGACCAAAATAGATGATTGCAGGGACCGATGGTCTCAGTTTCCAGTGGTGTGGTTTCACAGTGCATTGAATTTTGTCAAACGGAGCATATATATTACAAACAGATTCTCGGCTTCGATTACTCTTTTAGACCATCTTTTTAATTGTTCTTTTAGCATATATTCTTTTGAGGCCCCCTTTTCCTTTTTGTTTTTTTTTTCTTTTTAAATTTTCTTGTGCCATTGTGAATGTAGAAAAGTTTGAATTAGTGAGATGCTTACCCATTCAACCCTCCTTGCTCATTTTTAAAATTCTATATACTTGGATTCCGATCATGTTCAATTCATGTTTTGGACAATGGGACTGTAAACCATATCTCGGAATCATCATTTACTTGTATTAGTGAACAGGCTTGCCATTTTAGAACAGTGAATGGCCCTGTTCGGTTAGTAGTTTTTTTGCATAAGTTGGTCAAACAGAGTCCCCGGATGGACTTTTATAGCTCCGTTATTTGCTTATCAACTCAGGAATTCTAATTTGTCATGCGCATTCCACATAGCAAAATTTTTAAATATTAATTTTATATCTTATAAATAATTTATCAAAATGTTTTATGAATGTGGATTATGCAGGATCCATATAACTGTTTATTTTATCAGTTTCTTTTCTTCTAAAAATAAATGTGCGGGTGATATGGTGGAATTTCAGGAGTGTCGTTTCGCATCATGTGATCTGGCGTTATGCTACTCTCCTGTTAAAACAAAATTACTTTGTAGATTGGTGGAATGGTCTTGATGTGATGACTCAATTTTTCTAATAGAAACTTCTGGAATATCGTCTCACATCATCATGTATGACCCAGCACTACTCCAAACCACATGCGAAAACAAAAGGTTTTATTTTTATTTATGAAATCATTTTTTTTCTTCTTGTTTTTTTTTATTTTTTTGGATGGCCGTGGATGTCCGAGTCAGTTTATGCACACCTCAATTAATTTTATAGGGTCTTGAAATTAACGATTGGGTAATCCTCCTTAATTTTGTTTCCCCAAAATTTGAAACAAAGAAAATGTAAATTTATCTTCTTCAAGTTTTAATTAGGTAGCGAAATTAATTATAAAAGAATACCTTTGAAATCTATTTTTAATTTATAGATGAGGTTCTTTTCCTTTTTTAATCTTTCTGGCAACAAATTGTGACAGAAGCAGTAGTTTCCATTCACAACGTATAGTTTAATGGGTGGGGGCGTGGATACCGGCGGTTGACTATTGCCAATTGGGCATCTTAACGAATGGATAATCACGGTTTATTTAAAAAAAAGGCCAAAACATCACAATTGATTGCACTTGTTGATATGCGTTTACTATTTGATTTACGCAAGTCTTTTGGTTTTGATATTATAAATATGTAGAATTTATGGTAATTAACTTACATTTCTATTCAAAAGATTTTTTTCCTGCACACTATTTTAAAGTCTAAATAAAATTTTTTTAAAAAATTATTTTTATTAAGTATCTTGACATATGGCATTTTACTAATTCTATGTAGCTACTTATTTTCCTTAATTTTTATATTAAAAATTTAATATAAATGCTAACTACTAATCCAACTTTTATATATATATAAAATCCTACGAAACCAAAATTTATAAAATGCAAATTTTAAGTAATTATTTAAAAATAATTAATATTTTTTTTTTTTTTACCATTTAAATATTATTTTTTATCATTCAAGTACTGTCTTTTAATGGTATAAGTATTATTTTTTATCATTTTAAATATTATTTTTTATTAATAAACCATTAAGTGTATAAAATTTGAATTATTTTGTAATTATTTTTATATGAATGCATAAAAATATATATTTTTTCAAAAAATTAAAATTAAAACTAAATATGAAAATCAAAGGAAAATGAAAATTTTAAAAATTGTAGTATCCATATTAAAATTCATGATTTTTATATTTTCTTTTCTTATACCTTTAATTTCTTCTTTTTTTAAATATTAATAATTTATTTTTCATGTCTTTATAACTCATTTTTACTACTTAATTCGTTAAAATCATTGAGAAAGAAAAATTTAAAAGGTATTTAACTAATATATATACATATATATATATAATTTCAATTTTTTTTTTCTGGTTCACTGCCTTTATTACTTTTGACTATCGTTAATTGAAATCAAATTATGCTTTTTGGGAGAAGGTTTTACTATAAATATGAAATATGAATGATAATAGGGCACCGAAAAGGGCATGAAACCCTAGGCCATTAATCAATTTCTCAAAATCATTTATGTAAATTGATGGGTTTTTGAGACTTGGCCCCTCAACAGCTGTGGAGATTGAAAGAAACCCTCAAAATCCCTTCTACTTTTCCATTTGTACCCTTCACCCCTTAAAACGCAGAGAAAGCCATTACATACCCATTTTTTATCTGGGGATCGCTCCCTAACTCTCGCTTTCTCTTTCTAACCCCAGCTGTACCCTGCTTTGCTTTCAATTTTGGTGAGTCCCGAATCTATTTCATTTCCGTTCCTTTGTCTCTCTTCATTTTCTGTTTTTCTCTTGGAACTTTGTTATTTGAGGTGTTTTTTAGTGGCTGATTTGTTGTAATCTTATGGATTTGTGAATTCTTCATGATGTTGGTGAAAACCCAGTTCGTAGAATTCGAGATTCAGTTCTTATATTCGTGGGTTTTGGTTCTTGCCCTTTGTTTGGTTGTTGGGAAAATAAAGGAGAGGGGAAGGAAATTTTGAATCTATTGTTTTCTGTGGTTTGGTCCAAGGGAAATGGAAAATGAACTCAAGTAAGCTGGACAGCGTGCGTGTGAGTCGCTGTTGGGCCAGGAATTTGTCTTTTTAGAGGTTGCAAATGAAGGGGAAATTTAAGATTTAGGATTCTTATTGCTATTAATTTTCTCTTTTTCCACGGCGGCTTAACGGGGTATACGGATTCAAAGTCTCGAATTCTTGTTATTTTAGTTTGGTTAGAGAAGTTTTTTCTTACAAAACCCTGTTGAAAAAATGCATTCTATTTTGATTGCTTAGAATCTCGTAAAATCCCTTTTACTGTAGTATTTCTCAGGATTTTCTTCTCTTTCTCTGGAAATAATTTTGCATTTGGAAGTTCTGATGATCCACTCAGTTGAATATAGAGGGGTTTTATTTGGCTAAATTCATTGTTTTCTCTCATGTTATAGATGATTTAAGAAAAGTTAGAAGTGAGATGGTAGTCCATTGAAATGATTCTCCAAAAAATTAGTTCAGATATGTTGCTTTTCGTTACTTAGGACTAACCCTTGGTTGTGGTGTTTTCAACTGCTTAGCCTGGAATCTGGTTTGATATGTGCCTGTTCACATTTATTTCCTACTGCCACCAGTTACCACCTTTTTCTGCTCTTCATTCTAAGTGGTTTTCCTTGGTCGATTCTTTTTTCCATTTGTAATTTAGTGCTTCTGTTTATATCCATCATGTTAGGCCATTCACTATGAAAAATAACTTTGTATGCTATTAGAAGTTTAGGCCTTTGTGACAATGTTTGAAATGACCACTATAATATGGACAGCACAAGGGAATGAAATATTATCTGTGAAAAAGGATGACTTTCCTCTTAACTCTTAAATTATTTGCCGGAAAAGAAAGTGTGAGAGTGTTCTGATAAAAAAAATAAATAAATTCATAATTAAAAAAGAAGAAAGTGTGAAAGTGAAAAGGAAGGGTGTCCAAAAGGAGGGGACTTTCTAGGGAAGGAGGTGTGGACCAGTTTAGTTAATCTTAATGTGTCTTCCTCTCCAAGCTCTGGTGTTTTGTAATCGGGTTTGCTGAGGAAGGGCACTTCTCAACTGACTGCTTTTAGGATGGATAGGAGGGAGTGCATAACTGTCTTTTCTGTCTATTGATAATTTTGGCCTATACTTTTGTATGTGGTGGGAGTTCATTCGTTGATTTTGAGGACAGTTGTAGTTCTTAGGGGATGGCATGGGATTATTTTAAGGAGAAAAGAGGTTTTTTGAGGGGACCCGTTATGTTGGGTATGATTATATGGAAAGAAATAATGACCTGTCCCTACCTATATAGATATTGTCTACTTTAAACTCAAGGGATACTTATAGTTTTAAAACGCATTTACAAGGTTAAGAGGAACTTATATATGTATAGCATTAGGAACTTTTTCCTATATCCAATGTGAGATATCACAATCATCCTCCTATGAAAACAAAACGTCCTCGTTGTGTCCCATGAGATTATGAGACCAAACAGACAGATATCCCTTATTTGCGGGGCCAAACAAACCCTTATATTGGGGTTGGGAATTAACTCTGGTATTATTTGTAACGACTCACTCTCAACCCTATAGATATTATCTACTTTGGGCGCAAAGGGCCCTCATAGTTTTAAAATGCGCCTATTAGATTATACATGTATAACGTCATGAACTTTTTCCTCTATCTGATGTAAGACATCATAAGGAACAAAAACTTTTGAAGTGGAGTTTTCAATTATGGAGCTTCAATATGTTATTCTTTCTACCCTCTTCTAAAGGGCTCAAGTCTTCCTTCATCTAAAGTAAATTTTTTTGTCTTTTTGTCTCAAAATGAAACTTTGACTGATATGAAATTGAAAATTATGATTGAATGAATATTGAATACATGTTCTTAGAAAACAAACATTATCAATCTTGTTTCTGATATTTTAGTTGACATTCATGATTTCAACTTTTTAAATTTAAAATTGGTTATATGTCCTAAAGGTGACATAGAGATGTGAAAGGGATAGTAATGTAAAGTTTTAAACTGTGAACGTAATTAAGATATAATTATTACTCAATGAAAGTAATGAAGATGGAGGTATGAATCAATGTATCAGTTGCAAAGTCAATGTTCTGTGATAATCTATATAAGGTTCTCTCTTGCTGTTTTTGGCCCACATGTGTATGTGTATCATTTAATACCCTATTTGGCTTTTGATAAGTCTCAGATTCGGGCATAGCTTCATTGATTGTAAGTGGCAATTGTATTCCCTTCTTTTAAACATATGATAGCTTGCGTTGGTAATACAAAACAACCTTTGAGGTCCTGTTTTCTTTTTGTTGAAGTAAATATGTCTTTCTACTTTCTTCCTATATATCCTTTTACATTCATTCTAACCTGATCCCTTCCTAGATTTCTCATAGATTGCCTGAAATTTTCTGTGTACCTTACCCAACATGTGGTGTGGTAGAAGGCCAATAACGTCATTGAGAATGGTTTCTCTCAATTATTCTAAGGAGCTAGGTTTTGGAGGTGTAAGTAATGATTGCCTGAAATTTTCTATGTACCATACCCAACATGTGTTGTAGAAGGCCAAGAACCCTGAGCATGGTTTGTCTCAATTATTTTAAGGAGCCGAGTTTTGAAGGTATAGATAAATGGCATTTTGACAAATATAGTGTATTGATAGGTTAACTATTTGGTTGGTGCTATATTCTGGTCCCTTTTTTTTCTGTTTTTTATTTAAATAGGATTTACAATCTTGACTTTGCTAATTTAATATAAGTATGCATTTATAACTAGAATTTTGAGTTTCTCATTCTTTTGGATATCTTGTTTGGCCAATCACACTGTGGATAGATTGGCTAAATGCTGGGCCTCTCATCTAGTTCCCTGTTGAAGATTTTTGCCTCCTTGTATTGTACTCTTTTGTTGTTTTGTGTTTTCCTTTCTTTTCATTTTTATTGTTGGCGTTGTTGTATCTCTTTTTGAAGGATATATTCCTTCTTTTGTGCTTTCACATTCAATTTCTATGAAATGAATTGTTTGTGAGACTTAAAAAATGAAATATATGAGAGAACCTCTGTATTTGCCCTTGAGGCCTAGCTCAAGTGGTAAAGGTTTAGGGAGGGTTCATGGGAGGTTCTAGGGTCAAGTCCTAGTGGGGACAAAAAATTTACCTATCAAAAAAATGAGAGAATCTCTGTATTTGCTTAATAAGTAGCATTTGATAATTTTTCTATTTCCTTATTCTCCTAAAATTTACATTTCCATTTAGATGTACATCCATTCATAGGCCAAAGTTGAGTGATTTATGGATGTGTGGGATCTTCAAACCTCTGTGTAGGCAGTGGAGAAAACTTTGTGAGCCTTTTGTTTCAGAAGCAGGAGAAAAGTTTTCCCCTTGTACCTGGCGTACCCTGGATTATTTTTGATGTACATTAATCAGATAACAGGTTTTATCTCCATTATACAAAGAGAAAAATGAAAGCAAGGTTGATCCCATGTTATTTGCATGATCTTAACTTTTCTTATTCTTCAATAAAAACTGCAGAATGTGGTTCTTCAACTTTGTGAAATATTTATGTTTGGATATAACATGAGAAAGGTTTGGGTATAGAATATGAGTCTGATGTACCTATTATTCAGATATTTGCTTCACAAATATTTCCACCCAAGAAAAGGAAGAACAGATCCCTATTTTGTTGCTAAGTATCCTCAGATTCATATTAAATATTTTAACTTAGTTATACATGTTTATTTGGCCTAGGATATAGAAAAAAAGAATATGGAAATTAGGGTATTTAGCTGTGTCCCTGTGTCCTAACATCTGGAAATTAAACAAATCTGAGTCATATGACATATAGGCACACCAATGCCTGAATCTTTTTCGGACTTATTCAAAAAAAAAAAAAAAAACCTGATTTTTTTTCTGAGTCCATGTGACACATGCTGATTCTTGCAAAAAGTGGACGTTTCTGCATGGTTCCCTCTAATTAATTCTAATTTAGACATTACCACTTTGGTATCTTGCACTATAATGGTATGCTTAGGGCATGAGGATGCATGTTAGTGTGTGTCCCCTCCCCCTTAAATTTGCAGTGGGATTAAAAACAAAGACTAGACATGAAAATCGTTCTATTTATGCATTATGTAGCTTCATCAAATGTTTTTATGTAGACACTTAAATGCCATGTATAAGGTAATAAGCTACTTTGTAATTTGTTCTTACACTTCTTAGGAGGGAAAAAAACTATGGTAGTTGGAAAATTGCTCTTGTGCTTTTGTCCTGGGAGTGAACTTTATTTATGCATTTCATCATTAGATTTTGAAGTTCCATGGTATTTTTTTATCATTGTTTTATAAATTTGTGCGGTAAGCATGTCTTTTTAACTATTTTATTGTGATGATCTGCAGAAATTACCTTTTTACCATTTCTTCGAAAGACAGATTTTACATTTTAGTTTGTTAAGTTTAAAATGGGGGATGCTGAAAATGCTGTTCCACCTTCAAAGAAGAGGGCTGCAGGAAGAGAACTCTCACGAGATAACCCTGGTCTTGATGATGAAGAGTCTCCTGAACAAGAGGGTGAGACTTTCAAGAAAGCTAGTGATGAGGTGATGGCAAACAGAAGAATTGTCAAAGTTCGTCGCCAGCAAACTGCATCAACCCCCTCTTCCAATCCTTTTGCTGGAATCCGCTTGGTCCCACCTACTGAACCCATTTCAGCTCCTGCTGAAGTTTCTACCGAAGCACAAGCTGCTAGCGAGAAAACGGTTTCTCGGGACACAGATGAAAAAGATGATGAGAGCAAGGGAACTGAAAATGAAAAGGATGAGAGCAGGGGAACTAAAAATGAAAAAGATGATGAGAGCAAGGGAACTGAAAAAGAAAAAGATGAGAATCAGAAGCAACCAGAAAGTGAAACTGATGAGTCAGTGGCTGAATCTGCTGCAGATAAGGAGAAAAGTGATATTATCAATGAGGCATCCAAAACTGAGGGAAATGATGAAAAAGCAGCAGAAGATGAAAAAACGGGGAATGAAGGTAAGGAAGACAGAGGTGGTGAAAATGCAGATTCAAGCGCTGAGGCTCCCCCTTTCAGTTCTTTCCAACAGCTTTCAAGTAGCCAAAATGCTTTCACAGGACTTGCTGGAACTGGTTTTTCCAGTTCTACATTCTCATTTGGGTCAATTTCAAAAGATGGGTCTGGATTAGGTGGTAGTTCTGGTTCCCTCTTTGGACCAAAAAGTGACCAATCTTCTTTTCCAACTTTTGGTTTTGGTCTCTCTAATAATGGAAATTCTTCCCTTTTTGGCTCTCAAGGAGCACCCATTATTTCGACATCTTTGCAGGAGGTTCCTGTTGAGACAGGTGAAGAGAATGAGAAAGCAGTTTTCACAGCTGATTCTGTTCTGTTTGAATTTTTTGATGGCGGCTGGAAGGAGCGAGGAAAGGGAGAACTCAAAGTGAATGTTTCCAGAGATGGGGTGGAAAAAGCCAGACTTGTGATGAGAGCTAAGGGAAATTACAGGTTGATTTTGAATGCTAGTCTTTACCCAGACATGAAGCTCACAAATATGGAGAAGAGAGGAATCACTTTTGCCTGCATGAATAGTGTTGGTGAAGGGAAAGACGGCCTTTCCACATTTGCTTTGAAGTTCAAGGATGCTTCTATAGTGGAAGAGTTCAGGGCAGCGGTCACAGCGCACAAAGGTAAAACAGCTACTGTTATGAACACACCAGAAAATTCCCCCAAGGCTTCGGATGATTGAAAGGTGCTCCACATAAATCAACAGAGGAAAAACCATTCCTGTCTGAGAAGTTGCCCCGGTAGCTGCCTTTTCTTTAAATCAGGAGAAAAAAATCTTGTTCAGAGTTTGGCAATTCCTAAGCTCTTATTTAACTGAGAGTTAGTAGAGTCCTATCCATTTTGTTGTTGTTTGTCTACAGTTTAGTTGCTGACAGAATATTCCAAACATCTTTTTGCTAAATCCTGGGTTCAGACTGCAGAATTTCAGCTCTGAAGACATGGAATGCTTGACATAATATCATATAGTCCCTTTTATTGGGTTTTATATGGAATTGCAGCCTGGCATTTCAAATATTTGATAGATCTTTTTCCCTGATCTTGGTATCCTGAAAAATTGATTGTTGTGTTATAATAGGATTATCCTTCCAATTGTTGCATCTGCTGCAGGCTATGTTGAGCATGGGGTGGACTGATGTGTCAAGTTGCAGTAATGTCATTGTGCTAACTGGTTATTTGCAGGAGAATGAAACTAGTGTTACTTTACCCTGCTTGACTGTCATATCTAAAGTTTATCTATTTCTTTGATCATTCCTCATTCTTTGGTTTCTATGCCAATATTTGAAGTGGTTCCATTTGCATCTGACCTTTGTATTGGTTTGAGGATTGTTGCTTTTTTTTCTTCCTTGGTTTGAGGATTTTTTTCTTTTTCTTTTTCTTTTTTTCTGTTTGCCTTTTTGGTTTTGTATGGCATCTTAGTGGTGTCATTTGAACTTCTATATGTTTAAAATAATTTGGGATTGAAATAAACAATGTGACAGTGGTGAATTTTGGTCTGTCTTTGTGGGTTATTTTTAGCTTCTACTTTTATATCAGCAAAAGCATATGGATTAAAAGTGTCTCACTTAGAACTCGGTCAAACAATGACTATGAGCGAAAACCTAAATGTATCTTAACTCAATCTAATAACATGTACATAAAGGATCGTATGATGTCTTGGTTTGTCCTTTCGGAATTTGCTCCGATTTCTTTCCTTTCATAAGGTCTGAATGAAGTTTGAAGGAGTTGCTTTTTATGTCTTCTTGCTTTTCTTCCCTACAAAAGTTTCATACCAACTAAGAAGGGCACCATTGATTGAAGTTGGCATCATCTATTGAACACCAAAAAATGCAAAAAGCTTCGGAGCAATGAAGGAGGATACCTCTCCTTCACCCAAATAAATGTAAACACCAATCTTTCTCTTTAAGCCGAACCTTGGAATTCTTCCCCATAAAACTTCCCAAGTAAAAGAATTGACCGTCCTTGGGACTCTGTGGTTTCCTAAGAATTGACCGTCCTTGGAACTCAATGGTTTCCTATGATGCTCTACAGCCTTTGACAACTGTCAAACCATGACATCCTCCACACCCCGCCAAACCCATCAAATTGATAGATTTGAGACTGGGAAATTTATGCAGGGGAGAAGCTGGAGTGCTGTTAGAGTTCATGTTTTCAGCTTCTGGCTTATGAGTCAAGAGTTCCTTGGTGCCTTTGGGTGTTTTACTGAAACCTTTAATGTGGGTGGAACGCTCAAAGATGGCTTCCAATCTTCCAACTAAAGGCTGGACATTGATTCTTTTTTCACAGGTGAAAATTTTTTCTTTAATTTTTCTTCTATTTTATTATTTTTTAAATTTTTAGTCATATTAATCCCTCTGTAAAATCAAAAACTTTAATTAAAAAAATTAAATCTCTAATTCGAAAAATAATATTATTTATTTATAAAGCTTTCAATATTTTAAGTATTAATAAAAAATTATTTTTTAAATACAAGAAGCAATATTTTTCAAAATGAATGAAATTAATAAATATAAGAAAGCTTGAAAAATAGCATTATCTCTCTATCACTGCTGACTGCCTGTGGAAGGAATATTGTGCCTCAATTACCTGCCCCAATCTTTCTCAATGTAGTTTCTGCACTCTTCTGTTATGCCATTAGGTATACCACCCGTTATTTTTCTCTCTGCTTTCTGCAGGCTTTTATGGCATTAGGCACAGGCACTACAAAGTTAAACTATACAACCACTTCCTTTTGTGGATGCCCATTGTTTCTCTGTACAACTCTACTGTCTTCATCCCACTGTTAGAAACAGAAAAATTCTTAATTGGATATGGAAGAGCCACCACACCCACAGATTAATACTTGAGAAGACAAAATCTCAGTCAGCTTTTAGGGAGCACTCAACCTTATTTCTCTTTTCTTTTGTTACATTTACTGAAGAAAAAAGTTTGAGCTTATACAGCTGGATAGGATTACAGGGGTGAGAATAGTGGAAGCTTGCTCACATGCCTTTGTAGGGTCTCCTTTGCTCACATGCCTTTGTAGGGTCTCCTTCGCTCACATGCCTTTGTAGGGTCTCCTTCGCTCACATGCCAATCATTTTGTCTCAACCTTAGCTTCACATTCACGGACTATATTCTCACAATAAAGAATGATATGAAATGACCATTCACAGCACTCGCTTCTCTAAATTATAATTAGCCAACCATCACCACACAACCCACCATCATATTTGGAGAATATTTTATTATTTTTAGTAATGGGTTAATGGTAATCCAGTCATTTGGATCCCCATTTCATCTCTGGTCCCATTAAGATTGTTATCCTATTAGGCCCATGGTCTTGAACCCGTGACCCTCTAGGTTGGAAGTCTGAAAATGATTAGATCAAGAGCCCAATGATGCCTGTTAGCAAAACCATTCATCTTTCATTTAAAGTGCTGAAGCTGTAGAAACATAGTATGGAAATATACGAGGAGTTATATTTGACTGATTACATATATATAACTACTTCTTCAAGCATACCCGATCACAATATAGTTGGAATATTATTAAGGCTTTGCTGGATTGAATTGCTGTGTCTTTGAAGGAGATGGGTGGTACTGGGTGCATTTGTTTGAGCAAGAATTCACGCAGCTTTCCACTTTCTCTCCGGCTAACACAGAAACCAAAGACCATGAGAGAGAAGAATAGAAGAATGGAAAGTATAAGAAAGAATGAGAAAGAAAGAGGACTAATTACCTGGGTTTCTTTTGGTGCTGAGATTGGTGCATAGGGAGGAAGCACATCCGAGCTTGCAGAAGTAAGTAGTATCTGCAGTCTGGATATCTAAGGGATGAGATGGAATGATACAATCTTTCAAGCACTGCAGAGAGCATGAGAAAGCAGTATTGTTGGGTGTGATTATACAGAAAATGAAGCATGTTGTATAGCAGTCCTTGAAAGAGGCTGTGGACTGTCCTACAATCATCCCCATAACTAAACCAACCATTACAAGAGCCCTTACGCTTCCTCTCTCCATCTTCTTGTGTTATGAAATGGAGTTGCCACACCCTAAACTGAAGAGCAACTCTTGTGATTTTAGGGACGATTTATAGACTCCACAGAAAATGAGAAGGCATGTGAACCAGGTCGGCTTCGGCTGGGCCCCAGCATTTTTGGGAATGGCTTGGGCTCTGTCCTAAGTCCAAGTTCTCTCTCTCTCTCTCTCTCTCTCTCTCTCTCTCTCTCTCTCGTTCTCTATTTTCAAGAATAGATCTGATACCGTAGACCCACAATTTTTTAAAATGATTTGATTATGCATGCCGTAAAAGTAATCACCCGCTAACCTGAACCTTTTTATTGAGTAGGTCCATGCGTGGAGGAAAGCTTCTATTTGTTTAACCTATTTTGACAAGGATAAAAATATCATAAATTGACGTTGATGTCTAAATTTTACAAAAATTTTGAAAAATGTCATAAATATCAAACAAAAATAAATATAAAAAAATCTATAAAACAAAAATTATTCAAAATTTATAAAATTTGAATAAATAATAAAAAATCAATAAATGTCTCTCATTTGACTTTCAATCTTTTTTTTTTTTTTGAATTTTTTTTTTAGCTTTTTGTTTTTTGTCAACTATGGATCTTTTGTAAGATAGTTTTTGTAATAAAATTTTCTTACACTTTTTTTTTCATTTTTCTTCATTTTCTTACTAGCCAAACATGTTGTGTACAGTAGATATCACAAACATGGGTGCGACTAGATTTCATTTTTCTTGGAGGAAGAAAGATGTACAATCAGGATTAGTCACTTGAAGCTAAGATTGAAAGGTAATTTTGATTGAATTGATTAATTCATTGAAATTTGAAAATCTTTGTCTTCAGATTGTCTTGAATGACTATTATAATCCAAACTAGGAAGATTTATTAAATTTAATGAGATTGAATAGTTGCATTGTATGAATCAATGGAGAATGATTTAAGACGAATTGAGCATAATTGAGAATAATTAATCAATGAAATTAAAATTCATAATTTGAGATTTTAATGGATTTAAATTTAAAGTTAAATCAAATATCGGTTTAGGTAAGATTTTAAGATCTTCAACTTAGCTTGGTGAAAAGTATATTTTGATGACCCTTTTACCATAGAAATTGATTTTTAGTGAATTTGGAATCTGAGAATTTCTTCATTAATAGAATTTTCTCTAATTTTAACGAATTTTTTATTTTCACTAACAATCAAATTTTCTCAACTTTCATCTATATATATTTTTCTTTATCTCATTTTATTTCATCATCATTATCTCCTTTCTCATCATTTTCCTCTTTATTATCAAGCATATTCATCATCTTAGTGGATGACACCAAAAACTACTATAGTTTTTGCTAAAAACCCTTTTTGATTGGGTAAGAGTTATTTTAGCATTAGGTTATAAATTTTGTTTTGATACAACAAAAAAAATCCATGTCATTGCATGGGATCGAGCCTGAGTCACCCGCGTGATAAGTGGGTATATTCACCACTATACTACAACGACTTGATGAATTATAAAAAAAAAATTATTACTCTTTTTGAGAATGCTTCACACTCACTTAGAACTAAAAGCCCTTTTTGATTGGGTAAGAGTTACTTTAGCATTAAGTTATAAATTTTGTTTTGATACAAAAACAAAAATCCATTGATAAAAATGGCGCCGTTGCAAGGGATCGAACCCGGGTCACCCGCGTGACAGGCGGGTATACTCACCACTATACTACATCGACTTGATGGATTTTAAAAAAAGTTTATTGCTCTTTCTAAGAATGTTTCACACTCACTTAAGAAGATGTTGAATAAGAACAAGAACGTCCACAACTCTTTTTTTTCTTTTTTTTTCATCCACACCTTTTCTATTTCCTTCCATACCTTAGTCCGAGAAAGCAGCTACACTACCCGATACACTCTATCTATTTGCTTTTGATTTCCATAGATTTTGTTGAGCACTCTTTGCATTTAAGACATTTAAGGTATTTGGTTTTTTCTCTTCTTTTGTTTTCCAATTGCAAAGCAAATTAGGATTGAAAATAAGGTTGAGATTAGAGTTGGGAAGTTATCATTTTGAATCCAATTGAGTTGCTGCTTCATCGACAATCCTAAGGATATTCTAAAAATAAAAAAAATAAAAATCGAAAGAAGCAAGATAATTGAAATTCTCTACTAAATTATTGCTCGTTTTGTTTTTCTCATTTTGAGGTTTTGATTTTTGTTTCTTTCTCATTATAGATGGGGAGTAAAAAATGAAATATGGTTGAACTTGAAGAAGATTAATGTGTGAAAATCAGTGATGGAAGTAGAGATGATGCTAGAATTGCAGAATTGCATCTCCTACAGGCACCTCCATTTCTTTCTTAACCTCTAGCTCCAAAATATGTTACAAACATTTCGTAGAACAAAGGCAAAGCAAAGATGAAACTCCTTGATAAACTACCAATGAAGAGAAAGAAATTAACCCGCTTACAAAAAATCCTTTCTACTGCTCCAACCTCTTCTACTACTTAGTTCAGAACCTTGTATCTTCATCTCCCATTTCTAAAGCCCCTATTCCTACTCTAATTACCAAATTTGCACCTCAACAAAACCAAATAGCTCAATTTGATTTTACAAAAGCCTTAAGAATGAAAATAACCTCTAGTTCATAGGATGATCGCTCAAGTAGACAATTTCATGAGGAGTACTACTATGAGTTTAAGGCATTTGTTGAGTTTTCTCTGACTAAATTTTCCACAGAGCTCTGTCATTGATATTTTTTAGAGTCGTTCATGGTGCCCAAACCATTCTACTATTGCGTGCAATCTAAGAATTCTATCAAACGATGATTAGCAAAGAGGTATATTCTTCTTTAGTGATTCATTTTAAGATTGATGTAAAACAAGGAATGCTCTATGCAAAATTGGTGGCAAAGGCTTTGGATATTCCAATTGCACCTCCAAACCTCGTTGATTTTCAACCTATTACCAAAGTTAATGCAGCTAATATGGTTAGAATAGTTTCTCAAGGTCAATCCATAAATTTGGTGCCCTATGCCTTATGGTTGGGAGTCATTGATGAATATCCGCTACATAGGTTGTATACTTGGAGATACCTTTAGCATTGCACTTCTACAATAAGTCATTTGAAAAAAATAATAATAAATAAATAAATAAAGATGGGTGTGTTCTTGACCTGAGAAGTGATTTTTGTTGCTTAAGATAAATTGAGTTAGGTTCAGGGGAGGATTAGTTTTGAATACTATATTCGAGGGCTAGCTTAATTACACTCAAGACTTATTTAGAAAGATTATTTCGAGGAATGAAGATGGATATGTCTTTAATACTTTGATTTAAATGATATTATTTATATTAAGGATAATAAATAAGTTGGGATTTTAATGATACCTATGGATAGTAGGGTATGCTTGCTTATCAATTCCTTATGCTATGGAAATTTCAAAGATATTTTCCAAATGATTTGCTTATGTGACTTATGATTTTTTTTAGTAATATTTTCTTTGTCCAACTATTGCTAAGGGACTAACAAAGTGTTGGTTTGGGAGAATGATTATTATTCAAAAAGAGCATATTTTATGTAGTAGTTTTCATAAATTTCACACTTTTGAATAGTAATTATATCTAAAGTACCTAATTGACATATTGTTGCTCTTGCAATGATTACTAGCCATTTTTTGTGAGTTATGGAATGATTTTAATGATACATTTAATTGATCATGGAAGAAATGAGATTGCAATGTGATGACCTTGTTTATTTGAGTCATTTGATATGCAGGTCATGCCTTGAGTGTTTTTTATCTTTTGATCTACATCACCATTGCTTTATTAAATATTCTTGTTGTTTTCTTGATATTCACTAGTTTATTAGTTAATTGTCTTAATTCTCTCCACTTGTTTAGACCTCTTTAGGGTTTAGAAGAACGTTATTCTATGGTACCTTTTCAATAAGTAATCTGATCCTCGAATTTGGACTCAGTTTTTCGCAAATATGTTTTTCTTTTCATAAAAAGTCACTCTTAGGATTTTATTTGTTATTTGGTTTTCTTTTTTAAAAATAAACAAAAATAAGTAACAACTCCAATTTTTTCAAAAAATAGTTTTTTTATAATAAAAAAACAAGTCTCACTATCGAGTGAAGACGCATATAAAAAATTTAGGTCCATAACATTATACAAAAAATTAATTATTACGTGAATGGACAAGCATCTCCACCTCATTGGCAAGTGAAAATGAATTAGACCCCATCTACACCTCAAACTAGTGAATGGACATCCTCTACCACCAAGCTAATTAATTCCATACATGGATGAAATATCAATAATGAATCTTGAAATTTATTTCTTATGAATGATATTATGATACTAGGCAAATGATATAAGGAAAATGCATGAGAATGGAACCTTGTGTTCCAAAAAGTATTATAACCGATTTTTAAAATTTCTTAAAAAATTAAAAAAAATTTTGGTTGAGACAAAAAAAAAAAAAAAAAAGAGAGAGAACATTAATTAGTTTTATGAAATCATCGGTCTCTTTGTTTCTTGATGTGGTGTTAGGTTTATTGGACAACACTTTTGGCGGGCCTTTGAATCCATGTTTGTGATCTTTAACAAGCCTGCAAGCTCGACTATCTTTTGTTTACGATTTTAAGAGGCAACATGCTCATTCAAATTTGTTAAAGAGGAGTCAAATCAATTTAGATGTAGTTATAATATGAAACACATTTGTTGAGGCCTTGCGTCCCTATGATCCACGTTGCTGCCAGGTGGGCGCACGATCTCAACCACTATTGAGTTCTTGTTCAGTTGTGCCTGCAAAAGATGCCCGGACAAAGTGTCCGGACACACCCTCCGATGGTTTTGTCAGTCATGGTTATGGAGAAGAAGAGAAGTTCAGCACAGTCGGTATTTTACTAGGTATTGCAAGCTTACCTTCTTCCTTGTGTGAAGGTCTATATATATGGTAGCAGAGGTTCTCTCTCCTCCTTTAATGATGGAAGACTTTTTGGTTTATCATGATGCCCCTAGGTGGTGGCAGGGACATCCTTGCCCTGCAGGCGGCTGTCAGAGATCATGGGATGTGACCAGCCATCATTTCTGTCTTTTCACTCTGCAAGCGTCGGAATGCGGCCTGTGAGAGGACGTTAGAAAGACGTATTGGGGGCATGCTTTCCTTGGTCAACAATCCGAGCAATTATATCCGGATGGAATATGGCGGTGGCCCGGATGTGGCGCCTGTAGGTGTCGTGTGCCTTTCTCTGAGGGAGTCCGGATGGGAGAAACGTGCCATGTGTACCCTTGGGAGGATCCGGGTGGACTTCATCCGGGTAGGGATGCATGGCATGTGTTATCAGGGGGAGGGGTCCCTACAATGCCCCCTTTTTAATTTGCCTATTTTGTCCGGGCAAAAATGGGTAAGTTAAAAAAAGTGACTACTCATTTTCGCAAGCTGAGGCCTCCTCGTTCCCTCATTGGGCCACTTGGTGCGCGAGGGCAAAGGGGCAGAAGAGCATTTATGACGAGCCGTTGTCTTGGGGAATTTCAAGGCGGCGTGTCGTTTCGGTGGTAGTGTAGTTGGACGGTTGGAATCCCAAGAGATTGTCTCTCATTTAAATAGCGGATTTGAAGCTTTCCTTTTGCATTTTGTCTTCTGCATTTTCGACTGCTAGCGCTTTCTTCTCAGCGATTTGCGTATCTCCGTTTGTGAGCGAGTTGCTAAAGTCTCTACTGTCAAGGTTCGTGCCGTGACGGTGATTGTGCCTAGGAGTTCATCCTCTTTTTCCCATTCTTTCTTCGGTACGTTTCTCATTTGTTGTTTTCTATTGCTTGCCTTGTCTTTGTGGTTGCTTGTGGTTTTGCTTGGGGAAGATGCTCTTGACTGGGGATTAATACCAGTTTCTAAGGTTTTTTCGGGGAGCATTTGGATGTGTTTTGGATTGCAGGTCTCTGACTGTTGGTATTCTTTCATGCAGGTTCTGCTTCAACGTTTCCTTGAAAATGTCTGCAAATCAGGAAGTTACTTCACCGGGCCCGGCCGGAGATACTCAGGCGGAGAAATCTATTGAAAAGCTGGACGTGAAGGAGTTTCGCGAACGCTTCTGCATTCCTAATGGAGTGCACATTGAGCTTATGGATGGAGAGGCTGTATCGACCGAGAAGGCTGAGGACGGGTCTATCTTCTTCACTAAGGAACAGTTTAATGCTGGGCTCCGGTTCCCTCTCCCGTCTATGTTCAAGGAGTTTCTCCATTTTACTCAAATTCCACCTGCTTACCTTCATCCGAACATGGTCCGGGTGCTAATGGGGTGCAGCATTCTGAGCATGCTGTTTGATTTGGACCTGACACTATTGGAGGTCCTCTTTATCTACTCAATCAAGAAGGCGAAGAATGACATTTTCAGCTTCGTCGCTAGCTTGCCATCCCTGCAGCTGGTGACTAGCCTTCCGGATTCAAATAAAGGGGCTGCCTAGGGAAGCGTGCTGGTCAAGGGCGTCTGGGCGGGCTTGACAGCGCATCCGGACATTCCCTTTACTCCCAACTACTCATTGGAGATCCCAGGTAGGCATAAGTTACTCCATGTCTGTTTTTGTTTACGAACTAGATCAGTGTTATCAAGCGGCTGATACGCTCTGCTTTCTGGGTGCAGGCAAGGATCAAAGGGGGAAGCTCGTAGATTGGGTGGAGAAGGCCTCGTTCGACCGGTTGAAGAGGCTCTTTGAGATTTCAGTCACTGAGAGGAGTTGTGACAAACTCCTCTCCGCGCAGAATCTCAGCGCGGTCATCCGGGAGCCTCAGCCGTTTGTCCTCAACATACTACCGAGGCGGCTGCCTAAGAAAGCGGTATCCGGAGAACACTTTGTTCTCAAGGATCTTCCACTCTTTGAGGGGGCGCAAAAGGCGGACGTTGAGGCACGCAAAGCCCGTTTGGAGGAGCGGGAGGAAAAAAGGAAAGAGGGAAAGCTGCGCAAGGCTCCCGGAAAGAAACGCGCCGCATCCACCTCTGCTGCTGGTGCCCCAGCGAAGAAGAAGAGAAAAACCCTTTCCAAGGGAAAGGCAATAAAGCTTCCAACCCCTGAAAAGGAAGCAGTGACACCACCTGTGACTTACACAAAAGAGGTGGTAATAAGAACGCCGGATCCCCTCCCTTTGCCGTCTGTTTCAAGCGGCTCCGGGCGCCTCGCATGTCTGCATGGGTCCGGACCGTCCGTGCCAGCGGCTAGACGGCTGCTCCTTTTAGCTGAGGAGGCGGACTCCGTGAACCAGCCTGGTACTCCCCAGCCGGAGGTAGATGCAGCCGGGGCTTCTTTTGCTGAGACGCTGCCTCAGATAGAAGAGGTGGCCGTTGAAGGGCCGGGTGTGCCCCCTTGTGAGCAAAGCTGCCTTGCCATTGTACCAGTGAAGGGGCCTGCTACAAGGAGGTCTCGTCCGGCTCGGGACTTGAAGGCTGGCCTCTTTGGGCGGATTCAGGATCGCCTTCTAGAGATCATTGAAGTCAGCTGCTCATCCGTCCGGGGAGATCATCTGGAGGGTAGTGAGACGGAGATGGTAGAAGGGATCCCACCTGCTCCGGTTGTAGTGCTGGATGAGGACTCAGCCGAAGAGGTCCAGGCGGCCGTGCACGACGGGGCCCCGGATCCGTGGGAGGAGTCATTCCCGTCCGTCTCATCAGGGGGGGGTCCTGTTGATGATGCAGCTTTCGTCTCCGCTAGCACCTCTGGCTATGCGGAGTTGGAAGAAATGCTGAAATGGATTCCACCCGGCTCCACTGTAGCCGTGCCTTCAGCAAAGATGTTTGAATCGGCGGAGACGGTATAAATTTTCTTCCTTATGCTAGTTTGTCCTTCATATGACTGGTAACTGACTTTGCTTGATGTTTTGTTTGCAGCTGGTGAGCGGAATCCGTGGCATGGTTCAACAACACGATCTTTTTATGGACCTGCTGCGGGCTTCTGACCACATGAAGGCCTTTGTCTCACAGCGCATAAATAGCGAGGAGCAACTGCGTTTGAGACTGGAGCAGGCCGAAGCCAGCCTATCCGCCACCCGGAGAGCTTTTGAGGAAAATGCTGAGGCACTAGAGAAGTGTCATGAGGATAACGAAGCTCTCCGGATGGATCTTGCTGAGGCGAGGAGCCGGGAGGAATCCATAGACGTCCGCTTGCACGAGGCGGAGGGTGAGATGGACCAGCTGAGGGGGGAGGTAAGGCATCTCCGGACCGAGGTGTCAATTGAAAAGAAACAAAGAGAGGATCTGCAGTTGCGTTTGACAGCTCAAAAGGAAGAGTTGGAGACTGAGTTTGCTGCGCAAAGGGAGGAACTTGAAGCGGACTACCAAAAGCAGGTAGATGAAATGTTCTTCTTCGGCTACCGCTGCTGCATGAAGAAACATGGTATCAAACGGGACGTCCCTTCGATTCCCCCGGGCGAGGAGAAGAAGCTGCGCGGCAAACTCAGCCAATGAGGGTTTTTTCTTTTGTGAATTTTTACTGTAATTCTTCTTTGTACTGTGTGGTCCGGAGAGTTTTTGTATGTACTTTCACAAATGTCAATAAAACATACATACTTTCAACATTGTGCTTCTATTTTTCATTGGTAATACTGCCTTAGATTAGATATATTCCATGGTCGGGGCAACGGGGTTCCGTCTGGCTTCTGTAAATGATAGGCTCCACTTTCGCTTGCCTTAGACACAATATAGGGGCCTTCCCAGTTGGCTTGGAATTTGCCTACTCCTGCTTCAGCAGTATTTTCAAAAACTTTTCTAAGTACCAGTGTGCCATTCTTAAAGCTTCTGGGTCTTACTTTGCGATTATAGTGGGCGGCTGCTCTTTGCTGATAGTCGGCCATCCGGATGGATGCTGTTTCTCTTGTTTCGTCCGCCCAGTCCAAGTTTCGTCTTATCTCCGTGTTTGAGTCACCTTGCTGTTCTGCTTCGGTTCGGATAGTAGGTAGCCCTATTTCAGTGGGAATGACAGCGTCCATTCCGTATGCCAGAGCGAAGGGAGTGTTGCCTGTTGGACGTCCGGGTGTGGTTCGATAAGCCCAGAGGACGCCGGGTAGCTCCTCTACCCACTTTCCTTTGGCTTGCTCAAGCCTCTTCTTTAAGGCGGCCATTAGGGTCTTGTTTGTGGCCTCTGCTTGCCCGTTACTTTGAGGATAATGCGGTGTGGAGTATGAATTCCGGATGTTCAGTTCCGAGCAGAAATTCTGAAAGACTTTGCTATCAAACTGTGGACCATTGTCAGCTATTATGGTTTGGGGAATTCCAAAGCGGTAGATGATGTTCTTCCACACGAATTTGGTGACATCTTTGTCTTTGATACTAGGGTATGCTTCAGCTTCCACCCATTTGGTGAAATAATCTGTGGCGACGAGAAGGAATTTTTTCTGGGCAGCTGCGGCTGGTAGGGGTCCTACTATGTCCATGCCCTATTGTGCGAAAGGCCAGGGGCCGGAAATGGGTTTCAATGTCTCCGACGGTACGTGTGGAATGGGAGCATGCCTTTGACACTTGTCGCATCTTTTGACATAAGCTGCTGCATCCTTTTTAATTGTGGGTCAATAATATCCTTGCGAATGGGCCCGATGTGCCATGGATCGTCCGCCGGTATGATTTCCACATATTCCTTCATGCAACTCAACCAATACGTATAGAACTTCAGAGTTATTTAGGCATCTAAGGTAGGGGCCAGTAAAGGATCGCTTGTATAGGTGCCCCCCAATCAGGGTGAAGCGGGCAGCTTGCACCCGGACCTTGTGTGCCTGCTTGGGTTCTTGGGGAAGAACGCCTGTTTGGAGATATTCGATGATGACTTCCATCCAGCCTTTATCGTCCGGTTGCTTCGCCTCTATTGTATTACAAGTGGAGGCTTCTGCGACTGAGGGGTCGGGTTGTAGATACACAGGCAATAATATGGCTTCTTTGATGGGGAGAGAAGCAGCTATGCCTGCTAGGGCGTCTGCGCGACCATTTTCAGTCCGGCTAATTTTTTCAATCGTCCACTCGGTGAAGCGCTGTAAGGTGTCTCTTACTTTGGCTAAATATCGCGCCATCCTCTCATCTTTAGCTTCGTATTCGTTTTGGACGTGCCTCACCACAAGTTGGGAATCACTATAGATTCGGAGTCTAGAGACGGATAGAGCTAGGGCGAGGTCCAATCCGGATAGGATGGCCTCATACTCTGCTTCATTGTTGAAGGCTGGGAATCCCAATCGGACGGCTTGCTCCAGATGTTCTCCTGTTGGTGATTGCAGCAGGAGCCCTACTCCGGATCCGGATGATCGGGAGGCTCCATCAACCTGCAAAGTCCACCATTCCTTTTCACTTTGATCTTCTTGCTGGAGGGGCTTTCGGGAATATTCGAGCACGAAGTCAGCCATCACTTGGCCTTTCATGGATAGCCTGGGTTGGAACTCGATTCCAAATTCGCTCAACTCTATGGCCCACTGAAGCATTCTTCCTGTCAGGTCGGGCTTGTGTAGTATGTTGCGAAGGGGTTGGTCGGTAAGCACGACTACCGGGTGGGCCTGGAAGTAAGGGCGGAGCTTCTGAGCGGCGCTTCGAAGTGACAGGGTTGTTAGTTCCACCTTTGAATATCTTGTCTCTACGTCTGCCAATGCTCTGCTAACATAGTAAATAGGCTTTTGTTCCTTGGGTGAGGGGCAGCGAAATAGAACAGCACTCACTGCCCATTCTGATACAGCTAAGTACATATACAACTTTTCTCCAGAGAGGGGGCTGCTTAGAACGGGTGGTTGTGTGAGGCAGTGTTTGATTTTTTCGAAGGCGTTTTGGCAGTTATCCGTCCACCCATGCGCCCCAGCTTTTCGTATTGCCAAAAAGAAGGGTTGTAGTTGATCAGTGAAGCGGGCTATAAAGCGTCCTAGCGCGACGAGTTTGCCTGTGAGGCGCTGTAATTCCTTTTTATTTCTGGGGGGTGGTGTTTCCATGACTGCTTTTACTTGATCCGGGCTAACCTCGATCCCCCTTTGGCTGACCATGAAGCCCAGGAATCTGCCAGCACTTATGCCGAAGGCACATTTGGAAGGGTTCAGCTTCATGCCATACCTCTTTAAGAGGTGGAAGACTTCCTGTAAGTGGAGGGTATGCTCCTCTCGTGTTTTGCTTTTGACAACGATGTCGTCAATATATACCTCTACTGTGCGGCCGATCAGAGGTTTGAAGATCTTTGTCATCAATCTTTGATAAGTAGCGCCTGCGTTTTTGAGGCCAAATGGCATGACTTTGTAGCAATAAAGTCCGTGTAGTGTTATGAAGGCCGTTTTTTCTTCGTCGGCTGGAAACATGGGAATTTGGTGATATCCGGAGAAGGCGTCTAAGAAGGAGAGCATCCCTTGTCCAGCGGTGGAGTCCACAATTTGATCTATGCGAGGCAGGGGAAAACTGTCTTTTGGGCATGCCTTATTGAGGTTGGTGTAGTCGACGCACACCCGCCATTTGTCTTCTTTTTTTGGTACCACTACTACATTTGCCAACCAGTCCGGGTATTCCACTTCTCTGACGAATCCGGCTTCCAGCAGTTTGTCAACCTCGTCCCGGATAATCTTTTGTCTATCAGGGTGAAAACGTCTGACCCTCTGCCGTACGGGTCTTGCTGTTGGGAAGACGTTAAGCTTATGAGAGGTGATGGAGGGGTGAATTCCTTTCATATCAGAATGTGCCCATGCGAAAACGTCATGGTTCTGTCGGAGGGCGTCTTGGATTTTTTGGGTTTCTTCAAGTGTAAGGAGGGAACTGACATGAGTAAGGTGAGTGTTCTCTTTCGAGATTTGGATTGCTTGCAAGGGATCTGCTACCGGGGGATCTTTGTCCGCCGGACACAGTGATTGCTATTGATCGAGTGTATGAGTGGGCTCAGGGAGGGTTTGGTCCTCCTGACTGGTCCCAGCTTCTCTTGCTATCTGGTAGCATTGGCGAGCGGCTAACTGGCTGCCATACAGGTCAATTTGCCCATCTTCGGTAAGAAAGCTTACTATCTGATGGTACGTGGAGGGGATGGCTTTCATATGGTGTAGCCATGTGCGTCCCAAGATAACATTAAAGGGTGATAAATCTTGTATCACTGAAAACTGAACGTTGAGAGTGACCGGGCCAGCTTGAACTGGCAGCACAATATCTCCTAAAGAAATAGTTGACGCCCCGTTGAACCCGGACAAGACTCGCCCAGGGTTTTCGAGGTCCACTGGATTGTGTCCCATGTGGCTTACCACCGATGCTTGCATCAGGTCGGCTGAGCTGCCTGGGTCAATTAAGATGCGTCTTACATCAAACTTGCCCATTCCTAAGGATAGAATGAGGGCATCGCGGTGTGGCCGCAATATCCGTGTGGGGTCTGCTGGTGGAAAAACGATTGTCCCGTCTATGGGGCGAGGGCCCCCCCCCCATTATCCCAGGTCGGATGGAATTGACACGTTCGCGCACCGTCGCTTCCCTCAATAATTTCTGTCTTTTTCGTTTGAAGCTGTGCTCCTCGTCCGATAGGCCTCCATTAATGTAGTTTATGACGGCTTTGGGGGCCGTTGGAGCTGCAGGGGTTTCGGAGTTACGATTTCGGGAAGTATCTCCTCCTCCGGTGTCCGAGCGGAGGTATTGCTTCAAATGCCCCGCTTTTATGAGCCTTTCTACCAAATATTGGAGGCTCCTGCATGTCTCCGTCGTATGGCCATGCTCCTTGTGATAGGAGCATTTTTTGGTACGATCCCTTCTGGATGGATCTGTTCCGAGGGGTCTAGGCCACCTGAAATCGGTCATACCTTGGATCGTAGGAAGAAGTTTCTCATAGGATATGGAAAGGGGTGTGAGGGGTGGCAGTTCCGGGCGATCTGGCCTTTCCTGCCTTCGATCGGATGGCCTTGGCCTGTCCGGATGTTTGGTACTTCTCTCCGCACTATTTTTGGATACTCGTCCGGCAACCAAGACTTGTTGCTGGGTGGCTGCTCGTACATCATCTTCGAGCATTGAGTATTTGTTGGCACGCCGGAATAAGTCATCCATCGTCGTGGGAGGTTTTTTAGCGAGTGATTCGAAAAACGGGGTGCCTGGGCAGATGCTTCGTTTGAAGATTTGTAAGATAGCATCCATGCTGCAGGCCTCCACCTGCAAGACGGCTTGACCAAACCGCCTCACAAATTCCCTCAAGGACTCATTGTCCTTCATTTTTATGTTCTGCAGAGTGCTGATGTTCTGCTTATGCCGAGCGGAGCATAGATATTGTCCCACGAAGACTTCCGACAGGTCCCTGAAATTATCAACGGAGTTGGGAGGTAGGCGGTGAAACCATGAGAGTGCTTGTCCCTGTAGGCTGGCGGGGAACACTTTGCATAGTAGTGCGTCGTTGCCTATATCGAGAGTCATGAGCTGTCGATAGTGCATGATATGATCGAAGGGGTCGCTGGACCCATCGTACGTGGAAAATTTGGGTACGAGGAATCCCCTTGGGGGCTCGTAATGAATGATATGCGAGCAAAAGGGGGTGGAGAGCATGTCGTCCAGCCTTTTGCTGATAGAGCCAATGGGTGGCTCGCTTGGGGGATTTCTCCCAGCTTGTCGTGGCACTTGGCCCGGAGGAACGCTCTGCACCATAGGAGCGACCAAGGGGTCATGGTGCAGAGGGACGTTCTGTGGTATAGGGGTGACCGTGGGATCATGGTGCACTCCCCAAGTGGTGGCTATTGGCGGGCTCGGCCTGCCAGGCTCCTGAGGACCCAGTCTCGCGCGCATCGCCCCCGACAACTGGGATCTTCTGTCGCGCTGTCTCTTGGACGAGAAGCGGGTAGAGTCCGAGCTTTCTTCACGGGGAGCTCGAGGCATGGGTGTGTGTGGTTCGTGTAGTCCAGCGTTGCGTGCTTCAGGGATTGGTCCTGCGGTTCCGGGGTACACCGACTCCGGGTGATGCCTTGAGTTGGCTACTTGGCCTTCTGAATGTTGGCGACGGGGAGGTCTCGTCGATGATGCCTGAATACGCAATATTGTGTTCTCCTCTCTTAACCTCGTTGTCTCTTGGAGGAGAGCTTGCAGTTGTCGCTCGCTTGCTAGCTGTCTTCTTTCGATGGCTTCGCGCCATTCAGAGTTATCTTCCTCTTCTCTAACAGATGAATGGGTTCTGGAAGGTGTGGCCATCTTTGCCGG
This sequence comes from Vitis rotundifolia, assembly GCA_030254885.1. NCBI lineage: Eukaryota > Viridiplantae > Streptophyta > Magnoliopsida > Vitales > Vitaceae > Vitis > Vitis rotundifolia. The sequence goes on from CM058159.1 coordinate 3,910,647, forward strand.
TAACTGAATCAGCGAAGAGGGTTCCCACAGACGGCGCCAATGTTGAGGCCTTGCGTCCCTGTGATCCACGTTGCTGCCAGGTGGGCGCACGATCTCAACCACTATTGAGTTCTTGTTCAGTTGTGCCTGCAAAAGATGCCCGGACAAAGTGTCCGGACACACCCTCCGATGGTTTTGTCAGTCATGGTTATGGAGAAGAAGAGAAGTTCAGCACAGTCGGTATTTTACTAGGTATTGCAAGCTTACCTTCTTCCTTGTGTGAAGGTCTATATATATGGTAGCAGAGGTTCTCTCTCCTCCTTTAATGATGGAAGACTTTTTGGTTTATCATGATGCCCCTAGGTGGTGGCAGGGACATCCTTGCCCTGCAGGCGGCTGTCAGAGATCATGGGATGTGACCAGCCATCATTTCTGTCTTTTCACTCTGCAAGCGTCGGAATGCGGCCTGTGAGAGGACGTTAGAAAGACGTATTGGGGGATGCTTTCCTTGGTCAACAATCCGAGCAATTATATCCGGATGGAATATGGCGGTGGCCCGGATGTGGCGCCTGTAGGTGCCGTGTGCCTTTCTCTGAGGGAGTCCGGATGGGAGAAACGTGCCATGTGTACCCTTGGGAGGATCCGGGTGGACTTCATCCGGGTAGGGATGCATGGCACGTGTTATCAGGGGGAGGGGTCCCTACAACATTGATTTCAGAAGCATCTCATTGCTTTATAATTCCGAGAGCATAAAAACAACATTGATTTGTCATGGGATCCATTATTCTTACTAGTAAATCCAATGGCAGTTCTCAGAGAAAGAATACAAGCAAGTTTCCTTTTTCTCTGCATTATTAGGGCTAGGGTTTGGAAATACCTGAGCTAGCTGAACTAGGCGCCTTTGGACTTCGCACAAGGAAGATTAATTACGATTATGGGGGCCATCTGAGGAAGGTGGTGTGCATTCTTTCAAACATTGCTTCAGGCATTGATCGCTGATACCAATCAAACCCCTAGAGCAGCGTGTAACACATTTTCTTAAGCATTCAGGAGATGGGTCACCTTCAACTGCAGTACCCGTAAGCACTGCCAATACTATCACTGCTACCAGGAGACCTCTGATCATGCCATTTCTATCAACATCCATAGCTTCTCTCTCTCACACACACACACACAGGTCTCAGGTCTCTTGATATATATAGGACCTTAGAGTGTTATTGGGTGCATATCTTTTGATACGAGAAGAAATTTGCTAAAAAATATCTGGTTTAAATGCATGATATGTGCAAAGATATGCCAAAATGTGGGTAGATTGAAAGAGATTTGGATGAATCGTGTAACGATAAAGATGAAGCAATTAAGGAAAATGAGTGGACAAAAAATCGGTTATAAAAGATGAGTTTAAACTCAGTAAGTTTTTAGACCGTCTACATTCTTCTTTTTAGGAGAAGAATTTAAAACTACAATTTTTAAAGTAATATTTTTTGTTATGAATGAATTTCGAGAAAAAAAAATAATTTATTAAAAAAAAAAATCTATAAACTAGATTCTCCAACAAAATAATTCACAAATTAGTGTTTCTTAATAACATGAACATCAATGATGGAGCCAGATCTAGAGACTTTGGTTGGGGGTATCAAAGAAAAATATTATATTATAATCATTATTCATAAACTGTAATTATAAGGTAATTAATGGTATTTTATATTATTATTAAATAATCAAATAATCTTAAATATTAATTATGAAAATGTATCAAATTAAACCATCATGATACTTAAAAAAAAGTTTTAGATTTTATATAAAAGAATTATCAAGAATATTTAAAGGAAATTTTGCCCTCAATTTTCCAAAAATAAAAAATAATAAATCCCCTACATGTAAAAAAAAAAAATTGGCAAAATAAAAACCAAAATGAAAATTTTGCCCCCTCTAAAAAAATACAATTTTAATTTTAAAATTTTTAAAAATAAAAAATAATGGTAACTAAATAATATTACCAAAAACATAATAATTAAGTGTTATGCCATTTTAGGAGTCTCGAGTCTTTCTTTGTGTTTTATTTTTAATTTAGACTTTCTTATTAGCTAGTTTTTGTTGAATCTAGGTCTAAGATTTAGGAGAAGTGATTTACTCTACTAAGTGTTTTGTCCTTTAGATTCTTTTAAGTTTAAGAAACTTAGAAAATCTTTAGGGATTTGTAGCATAGGTTCTAGTCTATTTAAATTCTTTAGGGGAATATTTAGGGATTTGTATCATAGGGTATAGTCTTTTTAAATTCTTTAGGGAAATCTCTAGGAATGTGTATCTTGGATTAAGATTGTGTCTCTTCTAGATTTTAGACCCTTGTATTTAGGGAGGGGAATATATTTTAGGGTTCTAAGATCTACATATATATCCCTAGAAAACCATCAAACTCTTTTCTTCTTTTTTTCTTTTTTTTCTTTTTTAATTTTTGCAATATTTAATGGAATAGAGGGTAGATGAACATACATGATTTTTTATCCCAATCTATGATTAAAAACATTGTAATTTGATCTAGAGAGTAATCTAAGTAAAGATTTTTCTAAATACTTCATAATGTGATTTAAGTGATTTCTAAAATGATAAATTATGAAAACCTATTTCTTCTTTTTTTTAAAGGAAATTGAACCAAGTTATTTCTTCTTATCAATCTATGGTCCCTAAAGTGTTCAACATGTTTAAATCATTTTGTGTACTTGTATATATTGGAACATCCCAAAAAGTGAAAAATGTTACTTTGAATGTACTTAAATTGAATATCTTTGATCCCAATGTGAAAGGCATTATTTGCCAAAGTGAAAAATCCCCCAAGCAAAATGCACAATAATCGATGAAGGGTAATTTTCATTCTATGCTAAAAATTATCTAACTAAAAAATTTGATTGAAAATAAAATTAGGAAAAATTAGGGTAGGAGAGTCATTCTAAGACTTAATGAAAAAGTCATGTTAAAGTAGAAATCTGACTAGACAAATTCAGATTAAATGCACTTGACTTTATTATTTTAATTTTTTTATTTTATCTTGGTGCTTTATAGAGACATCATGGAGGGTGCTAAAACATTTCATTGGAAACTGTCATTTTCTTTTAAGTGTCATTGTCTCTCCCATATGTATATATACAAACACTCTTTTTTTCCTTGTCTCACAGTACTACTCCCTACCTACAATCGACAAAATCCCCACGAAGAATTGAAATAGTACTTATGCTAGATTTTTTGTAAGTAAGATACTATTTTGAAATGAAATGGAACCTTCAGCACCATTGAAGATAAAGGTAGACCTTATTGTTGAGTAAAGTGGGGTGTTGCCTATTATCAACTTCTGTAACTCATGATATGATTAAGGGGACTTTGTGAAATTTGCTCAATCAAAGAACAAATATTGGAAAACATAGATACCATCAAATCAACTGGTTTATTGAAGGAAATGTTCATCAACATGAGATACTTCAAATGGCCTTCTTATTAATTCCCAGTATATTTTTGGTGTATATATATTCATGAACTAGTAATAACTAGATTAGCTTGACGTCGCAGATATCATAGCATTTGTTGAGACACTTCTGTACCTTCTTTGGATCAGTATTTGGATCTGCAACGACAATAATAATGCTTAGATGAGTATGTTATAACTGAAATGAGAGAGTGAAAGAGAGAGAGAGGGAGAGAGGCTTGGTTTTTATACCAGTGCCAAAGTCAGGGCACATGTACTGGGTGCAGCTGAAAAGGCAGTTGCAGAGGGCATCTGGGACGGAGGGGCCGCCCTTAGTGCATTTGTTTGAACAGAGTGTGGCACACCAGGTGTGGCCTTTGACAGGGCACCAATTGTAGCAATCTCTATAGCATTTCTCTGAATAGACTGGGGCATCTCTTGATGCTGCCACTTCAAGCATGACTGCAACCAACATCATCAACACAATCACAACTTTCCTAATCCCACTTCCCTCCATAGCCTAAATTTCCTCTCTTCCTCTCTACCTGTTTTTCTCACTGTTACGTTATTTCAAAAACGGAGGCAGTCCTATATTTATAGTATTTGAGCTCATCAGTGAGTGCCCATCCTTTAAGACTTAAGAGATAACCACGAATCCCAGGTTTAAAGGCATGCATGATATCCGCAAGGATTCATCCATTAAATGGTGTGGGGAAAGTGCAAGCCTCTAAATCTAAACCCTTGTCTTATAGTAGGGGACATTAATGTTTCAGTACTCACCTCTTCAGCTAAATTAAAGTTTGAAGGGAAAATTGATTTTGAAAAGAAAAAGTACATAAAAAAATTTTAATAAATTGTTTGGTTCAATCACCTGATCTCTAGCTAGTTCTATGTCCTTCCCTCTAATAGGAAGAATATGAAATTCTAAGAAACCAAAGAAGAGATACCTGACACATTTGTAGGGCAGCATGATGAAATTCTCTCCAAGTAAATGGAATTGGGCCGGCTTTTAAATCTCATGTAAGTTTTGAATTAAAGTGAAAATCAATGTTTTTAAAATCAAATTGGACCAACAGTGGAATCGGTGACATCATAAATATATAATTTATATATTATTAAAGTTGAAATAATTATAAAAAATAAAAATAATAATTTATATATTATTTAAAAATCGAAATTTTATTTGAAAATCATAAAATTAGTTTCAAATAAAAAATTTAGATTAAAATCAGAAATTTTAAATCATAAACTAACTTTAAAATAAAAAAATTATTTAAAATATGAGGGATGCTATATTTTCAAAAATTTATTTAAAATCTGTTTTCATTAATTTAAATTAAAATTACAAAATGTAAATCATAAAATTAAAATAAATAAATATAAAATAAAATAAATAAATAATGAAAAGTAAATAAAAATAAAAAGTATAAAAAAATATGAAAAAGAGCGTGAGAGAGTCCCGAGGGGGGTGTGTGCATGCGCAACAACAACACAAGAGAGGGGTAGGATCTGGAATAGGGGAAGTCGTCGGCATGTCATGAGGTGGGAGGTAACGACAACAACAGCGAGGGAGGCCCATGGGAGGGGGGAGAAGGGGAAAGGGGCAAAAGAGTTGGAAGAGGAGAGGGATTATTTTGAGCCGATCAATTCATAAAAAATTGGTCAAGTCAGCTAGTTCACCGATCCGATCGTTGATTCTGACAATTCAAGGGTGGTTCAAAGATTAACCAACTCAAAGGACCGAATCATATCAAAATGGTGACTGGTCGATGGTTGGACCAGTCGGATCAATCAAACTAGCCAGTCTAGTCTGATTTTTAAAACACCATTAGAAATCGTGCTCACTACTTCACTAAAAATAAAAGTTATCCACCTCAAAATTTTAAGGCATAGGTTAAACTAAAACTATATCATCTTAAGACTTAAAGTTGAGTTTATACTACTGCATAAGTCTTACATAACCAAATACTTAAATAATTAAAGAGCTATGGTTGATCTTCCTGAAATTTAAATAATAAATTCAAGTAATTGCAAGGATTCTCTCTCTCTCTCTTTTGATCTTTGAGGCATTTTGAAACATTCCAAAAACTTATTCTTGTCAAATCTTTGAAGGTTTAAAATTGAAAAGACTTCTTTAGACTCATGTAGAGTTGCTCAAACTCTCGATTCATGATATTCAATCCAAGCCTCAAGTCAAGCAAAGTCTCAATGTACACCAAGACCCAAGTCCTGCCCAAAATTGGAAAGACTTCTTCCCACATGTAATTTCTTTTCATAGGGTACCTAGAGTAGATGACTAATTGGAAATGATTACTATGAGAGTATATCATATCCAAAATTGCTCGGATGTAGTTCTAATCGACACATTCTTAGATACCATCACAGCTCTATCCCCATTGTACTCAACATTAGTTTGTGATCTCAACATTTTTCCATAGCAAAAGTACATTTCTAGAGTTAGAGAAGACATGATTTACCTATACAAAATGAACCAAAATAAAATAAGTCATGATTTAGTAATTACAAAATGATTCTAAATAAAATTTGATAACTTAATCATATGATTAAAAAAAAACAATGAAATACTTTTGAGGATAACATATTTATAATAATATTAAATTTTCTTAAACTAAACCAACCTTTTTTATTATTGAAAACTAAACCAATATGACCAATCTTGATTTGGATCGATTTATTGGTTTTTTTAATTTTACTTACATCCCTATGACTAGTATTTTGATATTTTTAAAATTACCTTTTTTTTCCCTTCTTTTCCATCAACCTTTCTTTACTTATTACAATCAAATTAAACTCAAAATTTTAAATTACTTTTTTATATGTATATAAAAATTTGTTGTATGGGATAATAAAGGCGGTATTATCTAAATTATCTTGAAAGCACCTAATTGTGGTTTTTAGAGAACTTTGTTTCTTTCTTTTTTTTTCTTTTTTTTTCTTTTTTTCTCTAATCCACACTAATATCTTTGTGCATTTTCCTTTCTTGATTAGAACAGCAAAGTCGTCTGTTTGGAATGAATCAACATTACCCAAAACCTTCTTGGCTTCGATTTATCCCTTTCTAAACCCAAAAGAACTCACATATATGTATAAACATGGAAAGGCAAGAGATTACCACCTCAAACTCAATTCAATCTGATTATAGGTTCTAGCTCAGCCCACTGTAAGCAGGGCAACACAAGTATGTTTATGACCCGGTTCATGGGCATCCTTATCTAATATAATAGGGTTATTGAAGGATGCCTTACCTACTACTGCGGAGTTATGCTCAAGTTAAACTGCCACAAAAGCCCACACAAGCAACAATGAAACCCTCACGTTCTCACATCCAACTACCTTTGTCGGTTAGTAGGAGGGGGCTAGGGATGAGGGTTGCAGAAAGGAAAATGGGACCTGAAATGGAGAAGTAAGAGGGAAACGGGAGGCTAAAAATAGAAAGGGTGTTTTTCTTTTTTCTTTCTTCTTTTTTTAAATGCTTCTGCCAAGTGGATTTTCACGTGTGCAAAAGGTATTGCTTATTAGATTGAACATTATTTTTAAAAGGGTTATTGAAAACCCAATTTTTTAAATTTGACCTCTTACATTTTTTTGACCCCATTTGAATAAAAATGTCCTCATCATTTTTTTGTAAAAATAATTATTTTTTAAAAAACTTACATATAAATACTTGAAATAATGAAAGACATTTATGTTAAAAATAAGTTACTTTTTAAGAAAAAATATGAGAAAGGCTCGATTCATAATATAAGGATTATTTTATCTATTTTAACCAAATATTTTTATTTTCAAATGCAATCTATTTATGGGATTTTTTTATTAAATAAAAGTATTTTGTCCCAAAACTCTCTTTAGGACTAGCAAAAAGGGCTGGGTACCAATTGATTGGATAGTCTCCATTCCTTACTCCTTGAAGGTTATGTTTCTTATATGAGATTGAGGAAAGAAAGTAAATATTTTATTTCTAATTCTCAATTCTCTTTGACTAGGAATGAATTCAGTGATCTTAATTTTTGTGCTTGGAGATACCTAAGAATATAATATTAAAATGATTATTTGTTATACATAGTTTAAAATATATATTTTTTATTTTAAAAGAACAACATTTAAGAGTTTTCTTTTTGGTTAAATAATAAGATTAAGAAAAAAAATATTTACTTAATAAATAAATATTAATCACAAAAAGTCATGAAAGCCTAATAGAAATGTAGGGGTAAAATAGTACTTTTAAGACATCATATATCGCTTCCTATACCAAGGAAATCTACTCCTATCATAATAATTTATTATTTCATTCTCATTAATTTATCTAAATATAAGAATAAATGAAAAAGAAATGAGATTTCCATTCCCACTCTTCATCCCGTCGGACCAGACATGACTTAAGAGTGAATGAAGATCTATTGATTTAAAAAGGGGAACAAAAATTTGCTTCAATACATTATCAACCAATGAAGATTCTATGGTTTCATTTCTAATTCTACCAATCTACTCTAATTTTATTTTTGAATTCCACTCTTCCTCTATTTTTATGATAATTTAAATGTTTGTTAATTATTTCATCATTCCAAATTACTTCTTATTTTATGTTGCAAAACACCCTTTTTTTTCTTGTTCATTTCCTTCACTTATTTCTGCATTAACTTTATTTTTCTATTTCCATTTCCAAATTTGCACTTTTCTATCCCTTGAGCTAGTTGATCCCATGTCAACATCTTTTACGAGACCACAAGAGATTTGTTTAAGATAATAATTTCAAATTTATTTATTGGTTAATGTATGACTTGGTCGAATTTTTTTTGTTCTTTCATTTTGTGTTGGTTCTAGAGATATTAGCATATGATCAAATATTTAAACTAAGTCTATGCATGAACAGTGAACACACATCATTCACATGCACCATCCATCCGCATCGCTTGTGACAAAATGCTGGTAATTTGAAAGGCAAGATAAGGGAAAATGGAACATGTTACATGTTTGCTGCCAATCAAAGACCCATTTATCATTATTTTAATATATAAACAAACAAAAAGATGGGCTGCCTAAGTGGCTAAGGAGACCAATGATTATTGTTGCACATCGTCGAGCAATTTTCCACACATTCAGTTCTTGGCGCATATCATCCCGCAATTGTCCACGCATTCAGATACTTTGAGCGCAGCTGATAAATGAAAATAAGAAAAATGTTAAGAGACATAAGAAAAACAAAAGAAAGAGGAGAAAGAGAAAGCGCGCAATAGAGAGAGAGAGAGAGAGAGAGAGAGAGAGAGAGAGAGAGGGCTACCGGGGTTTTCTGAAGTGCTTATTTTAGAGCAGATATTCGTAGCGCAACCATACTGGCAGAGGTAACTAGGATTCAATTCAGCCAGCATATTTATGTCTTTGCATTGCTGGTCAGCCTCATTAGCACAATCCTCTTTACTTCTTCCCTCTGACGTGCATTTTTCAATGACTCGTTCATAGCAGTCATCTTTATCACCATCACCAGGTATGCCAGGTAAAAGACACCTGACTACACATAGTGTACCGCATAAGATAGGATTCCTTCTTTTTATACTACAGACAATGAAGCATTTGGCATAGCAAAGAGGGGAAAATCCTGCTGCGGACTCTATCATAAGCATCCCCAACATCAAACAGACAATGAGAGCAACTCTAACCCTTGGTCCCTCCATTTTCTTCTTTTACAATATTTCTTTCTATCCCCTTTATGATTTATGTTCCAAGGAGATGGGTTTATATAGAGTTGAAGCATACAATTATACACGTAGCATGAAATATGAAATAATACTTGAATTTAGCTATTATTATAAAGAAAATAATGGTCATTATGTTGGCAAAATAAGTAAGGAAAATGCATGAAATTGATTTCTTTGATCTTTGCAATACAACCATTCTCTCCATGTCTGTCTTTTTTTTTTTTCTAAAATGCTCTTGTTTTAGTAAATGTGTTTCTAATTATATAACATCGTGTTTATATATAGGAATAAAAAATGAGAATTAATATTTTCTTTTCATTCCCGTTCCTCTTTAAATAGGAATGGATATGGTAATTTTAATTCTTACGTTTGGATGTATTTAAGAATATTATATTAGAATGATTATTTATTTTTATTTCAATACTAAAATATTTATTTTCATTTTAAAAAAAAAAAAAGAAGAAGACTTTCACATTATCTGTGATAGAAACAAATTTATTTTAAAACTTTATATTCATGTTTGATTGTTGTTCATGGGAAATAATTTTTAAAAATTAAGTAAGAAGTTTAATAATTTTTAAAAATAATTTGAAACTCAAAAAATATAAATAAAAAATGATTATAAAAATTAATAGACATAATTAATGTTTTAAATTCTTTAATAAATCTTCTATTTTTTTTTAGAATAATTTAAAATTCAAAAAGTGATTAATTAATTATAAATTAAATAAAAAATTAAGAGATTAAATAAAAAGTTTAGAATATCATGTCCTTAGTTGGGTAGTAAAAGTATGCACATAATGAAAATTTTGACTCATTTATACCTTAAAAAATTAAACTCTATTTGCTTTTAAATCATTTAAAATAAAATAGTATTAGCAATCATTAATTTTAAATTATTATTATTTATTTTTAATAAAATAAACCAATTATGCTTTAATAAGATGTTAATATCCATATTTTTATAATAAATTTAAAATTACAAAACTATTTTTATTTTTAATAAGACTCAAACTAAAATTAGTTTATATTATATAAATGAAATTTACAAAAAAAAATTACAAAATCTAAATAAAAAATATTTTTAAAAATAATTTATCCTAGAGAGTTTTTGACTTTTTAAATTTTGTAAAGTGTTTTTAAAAATAAATGGCACTAGGGAATCAAAATATATCCTACTAGGAGATGAATTGAAATCTCATTTATAAGTAAAATTTCATTTTCTTTGCAATCATTTTTTATTTCATTCTCATCTTCACTTGAGATATCCAAACATGGGAATAGATGAAAAAATGACAGAGATGCTCATTCCCACTCCCCATTCTAGAGTGCTAAACATGACCTAATAGTTTCTCGATAAACCTCAATTTTTATTTATTGGTTGCCCTACATTATATGTTCCATTATAAATCACATCTTATTTCAAAAAGTTAATTATTTTGAGGAGACCATCTTGGCATATCTCATATTCTACTTTCATTTTCATTTCCACTCTAATTTCATTTTCAATTCCACTCTTCCTACATTTTATGATAGTTTAAACTTATATTATTTTATTATTCCAAATTACTTTTTATTTCATTTTGCAAAAAGTACTTTATTCTTGTATCTAGTTCATTTTCTTAAATGCTTTCACTTCATTTTGCAATAACTGTATCCTTTCTATTTCCATTTCCAAATTTGCACTTTTGGATCTCTTTGGCTAGTTGAACCCATGTTAGTATCCTTAATGTGACCATAAGAGATTTATTTAAGATAATAATCTCAAAGGTAAGAGAACGCAATAAGTTACATGTTTGTTACCAACAAAACACTCCTTTATCATTTCAAGTTACATGTTAGCATCTTTATTATAAATTTGTTGAATTCCTACTATTGCTTCATTTTTCTTCTTTTCTTACCTTTTGTATTTATGAAGTTGGATTCTAGCAAATCCAATTTCATAAATTTTACGGTTCTATTTGGACATTATGAATAAAACATAATGTCATTTAGTTTGAAGAATGTTCTTTCAAATTCCAAAATATAAATCAAATGGCATTACATTCCATTCATAATGCCCAAATGAAACCGTAAAAGCAATTTTATATCTATCTTTTTAATGAAGTTAGATCTGCTAGAATCCCGACTTGATATCAAATTTTGCAATTATTTATTTAATTGTTTTCTTGCAACCAATTTTTATCTTTTTTTGTAGATCAGTATTATGTTGATGCAATTTAGGCAAGTTATGTGAAAGATATTAATAAAATTTATAATGCGCTCATTTATTTATAGGTCAAGTAGGATTTGGTCAAAAAAATTTGCGCTTTCATTTTGTTGGCCATGGAGACATTATCATATGGTCAAATATTTAAACCCAAATGTTCTACACACTAACACAAATCACTCAAATGAACCACCTATGTGAGTACATGAACAATAAGGACCAAGTTACATGTTTGCAACCGATCAAACACCCACATATCATTATTTCAAGATATGAACAAACATAAATAATAACTAACTTTATTCACAAAGCCTAAACACAGGCATACATGACCATTGAAAATCTATTTGTACTATAAATTACTTTATTAGCCGAAAGATGGGTTGTCTAAGTGACTAAGGAGACTAATGAGTCTTATCGCACATCGTCGAGCAATTTTCCACACATTCAGTGCTTGGCGCACATCATCCCGCAATCGTCCACGCATTCAGATACTTTGGCCGCAGCTGATAAATTCAAACAAGAAAAATGTTGAGTGACATAATATATAGAAAGAGAAGGAGAAAGAGAAAGCGAGCAATAGAAAAAGAGAGGGTGCTTGCTACCAGGGTTCCCTGAAGTGCTGATTTTAGTGCACATATTGATAGTGCAACCATACTGGCAGTGGTAGCTGGGACTCGATTCGGCCAGCATGCTTTTGTTTTTGCATCGCTTCTCAACTGCATTAGAACAGTCCTCTTTACTTCTTCCCCTTGACATACATTTTTCAACACCTTCTTTAAAGCAGTTGCTTTAAAACGAGGTCTAACGCACTTAGCTAAACATCTTGCAGCGCATACGGAAGGCTTCCTTTTCTTGTATTACAGAGGAGAAAGCATTTGTCATGACAAGCATCCCCAATATCAAACAAGCAATGAGTGCAACCCTAGCTCTTTGTCCCTCCATGTTTGATCTCCTTTGTAAAGAGGATATTAAAGTTGACAGGATTTCTTTCTTTCTATCCCCCTCCCTTATGATTTATGTCCCATGGAGATAGATTTATATAGAGTTGAAGCAACTCTCCTTCCATGGAATATGAAATAGTACTCGAATTTATTTCATTGTGATAAAAATAAAAAATAATAATAATTTTCTATAATATAATACTTATTATATAAAAAGTATGAGCTTACCTTCTATTTTTTAAATGGTTTTTAAAAACTATTATCTTTTCGAGGTAAGTTCCAAAATATTCTTACATTTATATAAAAGTTATTATTATTTTTTCAAAAAAAAAAAAAAATCTCTAAACTATTCCTTAGTTATTCCCTTTGAAACGTAGCAAAGATGACAATAAATAATTATGCTCACAAAAACTCATCAAATATCGATCAAATGTTTCGTATAAAGTAAATATTCATATTACATTTAGGTCATGTTTAGTACAAGAGAATGGAGAGTAGCTTAAAAAAGTAATTATGAATTTGTGAGGACGTTAATATTTATATTTTTATAATATTTATAAAAATATAATTTATGATTTCATTGTAATATTAGTATTCATATTTTATTAAAAATTATTTATTTTAAATTTAATTATAATTATAAAATTATTTTTACTTTTAGTAAAACTTGAATAAAATTTAGTTTATATTATAGAAATTGAATTTACAAATTTTTTTATGAAATAAAAAAAATTTAAATAACTTATTCAAACAAGTTTTTGGTTTTTTATTTTTTTGAAAAGTTATTTTAAAAACAATTCGGAGGAAATCAAAACACTTTATATTAGAGATGAATCAAAATCTCACCTACGAGTGGGATTTCATTTCTATTGAAATCATTTTTTATTTCATTCTCATCCTCATTTGAGTTATCCAAACTTGAGAATGAATAAGAAAAGGAATAAGATGTCCATTCATACTACTCATTTCAACATATCAAACATGGTCCTATTGGACTATCAATTCAATAGATAATGAATGTAAATATTTAATTTATGTTATTGTACTTGACTTATTTTGCATCATCGATTTATTTTTTTAGAAAGGGATTAACAGTCCATTTGGCAATAATTTTACAAAACACTTCTAACCTTTTTAACACTTGAATAACCTTCTCATTGTTGAACTCCCAAAAGCTTGTTACATTTTCATGACCTATAATTTGCACCTTAGATAAAATTTAGACGAAATTTTAACACTATTAAAAGAGCAATTGCCCATGCAAATTACAATTTTCTTTAAGTTTACATACCAATTTATGTATGGATACAAAAAAAAAAAATTGTCATGCAAATCAAGTGGAAAGGAAAAATGAGTCCTGAAGGAGTCTTCACATATTCACAACTTCTTTTGTCTAATGTAGAGCTGCTCAAACCCTGATGCTTGTTGTTCAACCCAAGCTTTGAGTTAAGTAAAGTCTCAATGTACACCAAGATCCAAATTCCACCTAGGCTTATGTAACACAAAGTCCAAAGTTATGACAAGGGCTAGTCAAACCGAAAGTTAAATTAAATCAAGTCTACAAAATCAAATTTTTAACAACTCTTCAATTCAAGATCAAGCTCTTTCAAACCCTTGATCAACAACTCTTGAAAGAAGAATTAGAGGATCATTTAGAGATCATATCTATTTCATTTATAAATCGATAACATTATAAGTTTAAGTACAACTTTCTCATCAAGCAAAATTTATCTCAACAATAATAATTCACTCTTGATCAAGAGAAGATACTTATGCATCTTTAATTTCACCTTTTCTAAAAATGGGAAACACAATGTTTCAAGAGATCTTCCATTAATTCTTCCCCCGTTAATCTCAAGAATCTCCATCACTAAAAAATAGGTTTAGCTATCCTGTTTGAGAATATAAGCGTTTCAATTCCCCCATTATTTTCCTTGTTTTAAAATTTTCATCCTATTTCCTCACAATGTGGTTTCCTTTTCATAATATTGCATTTAGCTATTCAACATTTGGTTGCCATTATTTCATCATTTAATTTATTTTTCCTTCTCCTCAAGAAAATATCAACTTTTTATTAGAGAGGATTTTCAAATGCATCCCTATGTTTCAAAAGAATAAGGAGTTAATGGCAATTTCATATAAAATTATGCTGAAGAAACTTCCATACTTGTAGATCTTTATTATCATGTATAATCACATTGAAATTGATCTCCCTTGGTTTATCATGTGGCTCTAGTTGCACACTCTATGCCCTGCCTATTAATGGGATTGTAAGATGACTTAAGTGATATTGTATATAAGACACTATAAAGACAACACTTTAGATACATCACTAGAACTTCATTTTCATATATACTATGTACTCCAACTAATTTTTTTGGTAAATATTAAAGTTTGCATGTAACTTTAGCTAAGATGTTGGTCTTAACAAGCAAAGAAGTTGTGTTTTCAATCAATTTTCCAAACTACTATAGTTAATTATATGCTTACGATGATAATATTGATGAAAATCCATCAAAGTTGTCAACAACTATTGCTTAACTTGAAATAATAAGAGTTGCCCTAATCCATGAACCACCACTTTTGTGATAATAACAACGATATAATGATTGAGTTAGCAATTGATCTCAACAATAGTTTTTCAAACAAAACATGCCAAACATTTAAAGTATAAATTGCAATGTAGCCAATTTGAGACTACAGTTATTCACTTGATGGAAATGCAAGTATACATGACCATTTGGAAATTTATTTAGGCTATGTTTGATTCTCAAAAAGTACTCAGAAAATAAATATATATATATATATATATATATTAAAGAAAAATAGTTTTCTCATATTTGATTTCATTATGAAAAATAAAAACGAAAATCAAATATTTATGCATTTTAAATTATTTAATCTTTATATAATTGAGAAAAATAAGTTGAATGAATTTGAAAAAGCATATAAAAATAATTTATTGACTTTGAATTTATTTTTTATTTTTCTTCTTTTTTTTCCCCTCTATTTTCTTTTCCTCATATTTTCCTCAATTTTTTTTTCGAGGAATTAAACTTATTGTCCAAACAATTAGTGAGCCCTTCCCTTTTAAAAAACACACACACACAAATGAAAATGTCAAATTGGTGTTATTTTTACAATTTTCAATAAGTGAGGTTTACTTTTCCAAATATGGAAATGTAATACTTTGGCACAAATATTTCTTAAATTAATGGGCAGACGATTCGAAGAAAAATTTGGGAATAAACTATTAAACTTGTACCGCCCTATTAAGAATTGAATTACATTTATTGACCATCTTGGATACAAAATTCAGAAATGAGGTTTGATGCCGCAAGCATTGTAACTGTTCTCCATGCAACTATCCCGACCTTATAAGTATGTAATCAAATTACAAGCAAACGAGGAGGAGGGAGGGAAGGACGGAGGGAGAGCGCAAGAGAGCAAAAGAGCAAAAGAGAGAGAGGTGGTTGCAGAACATGATCATCCACGCCAACAACACCAGTCCTAGAAGCTCTTCCGGAGGCCATACACGAAATACAGAACCTTTTCTCGAAGTATGAAGTTGCGCTCGATGATGAAGATGAGGAACCCCACCACCCAACCAGAGACAAGGCGGTTGCAGAAAAGCACCATCACCATGAGGCACCATTTCCATATCTTCAACCCCCCTTTCACCTCATTTTTCAGAGACTTGAGAGTGAGAGAGCAAATCAAACCAGTCATGATTGCGCAAAACAACACCCACTCCATCAAGGCTCTTCGGTTGATCTTCCTCCTCTTCCTAGCTTACGCGTGATACTTGCCATCTTCTTCATCTTCCTTGTCTACATCATCAAACCACTCACCATCGTCATTGTCCTCGTAGGGGTTCAAGGGTTCTAGCTCTTCGGATTTTGGTGGGATCGGGTACTTGGTCTTGGCGAACCGGGCTTTAGGTTTAGGAAAGTTGAGGCGTCGAAGAGTGGTTGCAGGCGCTTTGGGCTGATCTATCACCACCACCACTTGGTCTAGGGCTGCTCCTCCTATTGAGCTTCTCATCCAAGATTTGTTTCTCGCTTTCTTTTAATTTGCTTCTTCAAAACAACAAAGAACAATCCGAGGTTGTTCTTTGAATTTTGTTTTTTTAATCTTATTTTTAAAAATTATAACTTAAAAACAACTACCTAACACCCAAAAAAAAAAAAAAAAAAAAAAAAAGATTTAAAGTTGTTTTCTTTTTTTTTTTTTTAAACTTCGTCAAACAAAACCCATATATACCCAAACACGCTAAAATTACTTTTATTTTAAATAATCAAATTATTTAAACCATGAAAATAAATGAGCCATGTTTTTTGTGAGAGAGAGATCAAACATTCTCCAAATACATACATAAATTATGAAAATCTCTTAACACAATCTAAATACATGTTTATAATTTTTATACTTCACTATGAATATAAACACCAATCTCACAACTACAGAGATGAGGTACAAGTGAAGACCCACGATTGCAGAAGCAAATGTGAGATCATCTTTTACAAAAATTACAAAACAAATAACATCTACTGGATACAAACAAAGGGGGAACACGCAGCACATATATATCCACACACAAATGGTAAACTATTTGTAACCATAAAATCTAATAACACCACCACAACCACAGAGAAAGGAAAATCGGGGTTTCCCTAGAGCCTCATATGGCCCTTTTGAACAAGGCACAATATTTCAACCTTTGTTCCCTTTCCCTTTTTTTTTTTTTTTCCTTTTTTTTTTTTTTTTTTTCTCCTCATTTTGACATGTCGCCTATGTTCACACAAATTTACATGGCCAATTCAAAATTTCTCATGGCCAGGGAGTCACATAAGTTTCCCATTATGCGACTAACCTTACTCTAATCTTTTTCAGTCGATACCAACCAAACTTCTTCTTCAAATGTTGATACAAGCAATAGAAGAACCTGAATAGCATTAGCCTTATTCCTTGAGGTTAACCAAATGGGTTTCCACCGATGGACGAAAAAGAATTTGGAGTCGCAGGTGCAGAGAATCTGCCACCCAGTTGCTGATTCACGTTCGAGGGACCAAAAGCCGCTCCATCTCTGCCAAAACCCCCAACAGCTTGATGTCTGCATTGATATATGAAAGGTAAATCAGTCAGCATGTAGACTGTTTTTGTGCATTGTAACCAACTAGCAAGTTAATTATATGTAGTAACATCTTTAACATGAGTAAAATAATCATCAGATGGATCATATCTTCACTGGGAAATACATAAGGAAAATTCTTTAGTACCAATTTGGTACCTACCAAACTTGCAATCTTGGCCGATGAAAGTGCATGGTAAAATCTAAGCTGTTAGATGAGAGTACAAATATATGGCATCAGGTACAAACAAATGAAGGATCAAATTGAGTACAAAGAAATGGGATCAAATTGTTTATGTGGCATTGTGACAGGTCCTGCTTTTCAATAAGGGTACTGATTCAGAACTGTAGCAGGACCATACACATAAACACAAATAAAGAAAAGCAATACTCTTCAATAATGTTTTAAGATTGGGCACTTGGACACCACACCAAAATGAAATATTTATTTTGATTTCAGCTAGAACATGTAAGGACTATTTTTATAGCATTTGAAATGAAGTGGCTCCTTCCATGTATGGTGCATTATTATGATTGCTATCCAATTTTTTATTTGCATGCTTTACTAGAGATCAATTTCTGTTTACTTCTTTTCTCAAGGATGGGATAAGCCTAGAAATTTTATGGGAAACGAAAAAGAATAATCTCTATTTATATGCGGTGTCTAAAGACTCCACTAAAAGTGAAGACAGTCACATGGTTAGCAGAATTTTTCCTAAAGAATACAAGTACGGAATAACATGGGATGGATAAAGTTACCCTGGATGTGGCAGATTGCTGTGCATTTGCTGCCCCATGTACATACCTGAAGATTATCAAAATCATAAATCAGAAACCAAAGCACCAACCTTAGATAGGATGATTGGAGAAGAGCCAAAAGTCCAACTTACTTTGAGGCATTCCTGAAACATAAGGTAGGGATTGGGGGGGCATTGATGATGCATACGCCTGTGTTTGTGATTGCACCCATTGAGGATGCATTGGAGTACCAAGGCTAGAAGGTCGCAATAAACCAGTTGGAGCTGAGGCATTTGGTAGTGCTCCTTGCAAAGGTGCCATGGACGGAAACTGTCACCAAATGAAGGTTATGAAACATTAAATAAGTTACATTTTCATATATAGAAGTTGATAAAAACACCTTAAAAAGAATTAAAGCTTTCACTGGAATATAATTTGAGAAAAATATACCGTGCCCAATATGCTATTAACACATAGACTTTATAAAATTTATGACATTTAACTAATAAAGTATTAATATTATGATAGAGGGTAGGTATTTTTTGTTAAAGGATAGATGCACAAAAGATCGTTTTATATATTATATACTACTTCAAACAAATAAAAATAAAATAAATTTAAAGTTAATAAATTATTTATATATACTATTTCAAACTTATTTAACTTATTTTAACTATTTCTATATAAAGACTAAATAATTTGAAAATGCATAAGTTTCTAACCAATTTTAATTATATTTAATTTTCTTTTGTATTTTCCATAGTAAAACTAAACATGAGAATTATTTTTCTTAACATTTTTTTCTCTTAGTACTTTCCTGGAACCAAACATAACAGAAGTGCCTTGCTATATATAAAGAGAAAGGATAGTGTACTTTTTAATCAGTCTAGTCACAGCATCATCAAGCTGTCACACCACATATGACATGCCTTCAGCCTAGGTTAAGTAAAGGAGACCTAGAAAACAAAGCAATGTATCAAGAATGCCTAGGCAGCAAAGTGACGGTGACCCTGGTAGGCACCTGTTTTTTGTTTGACTACATGGATCCTAAGCACTCCATTTAGTAGTGTGCTTTGAGTTCTAGGTTAACAGAAGGAAAAGCCAAAAACAGAATAAGCAATGCATCAAGGATAATGCAGGCAACAAAGTGATTGTGCCCTAGTAGACACCTGTTTGTTGTTTGACTAAATGGATCCTAAGCACTCTCTTCAGCATGCCCCATATAAATGGTGCTGGAAACCACACAGTCAGAGAATCAACATGACGAATTAATTTAGCAGAGTATTAAGAAAATGGCTTTGTAGGACTTGCCAAACACCATTTATAATAATAATATAAACTTTCTAACCTTACATAAAATACGACGACTGATATTTTCTTCTTGCCACGTAAGAATTTGTGAGATTGGCTATTGTTGGGGCACAATCCTTTTCTTTTTTCCTTTTTTAATAATCATACATACTTATCAAGGTTATATCTGACACAAGTGGTGACTTAGCATTTGAAGACATTGTTTTTCTTTTAGTTTTGCAAAAGCAAGACTACAAATCCTGAGCGCTACCAAGGAAACATGATGATTACCCAGTGCTTTCCACTTCATAATACTGGAATGATTTAACAGATTGCCAGATTACTAGTTCATATGTGCTCTACCAGCAACATTTCACATATTCATCTGTTGAACTGTTAATTTTCCTAAAAGAGCTTAAGCTTGTAGGATTTGGGTCCATAATGTTTATAATGCTCTTTAACATACTCCTTCACATGCAGCCCCATACCTGCATGTGGAAAGACATACAAGCCCATAGGTAAACAACCACAGTCAGCCTCTTTTGGTCTTACATGTATTTTAAAACAAATATGCAGTGAGGCTCAAACACAAAACCTCCCACCAAACAAGGTCTTGATATCATGTTGAGCTGCCAATTTTCCTAAAGTTGAAGTTTGTCAATTTTGGATCCACAATGTATACCATACTCTTTAACATCATGTTTAAATGATCAATACATCAGAATGCTACTAAAACACCCCAGTAAAGGATTATTATCTTACAATCACAACCTTGTTTTTATAGCATAGAAGCCCTACATTCCCACTTTGCAGAACCATAGAAACTACAGATACACAACTCCAGTTGCTGATTGGGAGCTCCTACCAATAGAGCATAAGAACACCGAATTGCATGGGCTTCATTTGAATTTCTATTGAAAAACAAAATAAAGACAAAAAAATCATAGAAATATGTTCATATCTGGATGTCATCCCAAGTTTATTCTTTATGTCATTGGTCAATCAAATGAAAAGAATAGCTCTAGAAATAGAGAGATATTTCTACATTGAATCACCAAGCAAATACCCTTTAAGTTAGGGCAGCTACAGTCAAACTTGTAATGAGCACAACCCTATTTCTACATTGAATCACCAAAGCAAATATCCTACTCTCTTGTCAATTTCACTTCCTAATTCACATGACCATCTGATTATTTTCTGCACAGGCAATTGAATAAGACTCAAGAGTCTCAGAAAACTGAATGAGAAGAGATGTACAAAATATGCATACTTCACAAGTATAGAACATATAATTGATGCACTCATAAGAAGAAAAACAGAAAAGGGAAAGATAGAAAAAGTGACTGAAGGGGAAATAATCAGTTCAAATAAAAAGGAATGATCCAAGAAAATTATAACCAAGTGGAATGAATTTAAACTGGCCTACCATTGGTGCTTGAACTAGAGCTGCTTCACTGTTGACATCAAACGGATTTATGGATCTTGATGCTTGGGGAAAAGTTGGTGCACGCTGCAACTGAAAACCCACCTTAGAAAATAAGTAACTCCTAATTCAAATTATCAATGTGAATGGTATCACTCATTTGACATAATCAATATGAATAATATCATTCATTTGACAAAATCACATCCAGCACTTGTTACCATTGCAATAGGATATTGCATGCCAAATCCCATCCCATGAGGTGGAACTGCCTGCCACCCAGGAACTGATGTATAAGTTGCAGCAAAAAGGTCCTGCAGTCCATATTTGTTATTAACAAGTTAGTTTTCCATATCTGTTAATAACAAGTTAGTAACAATAGTAACAACAACAATAAGAAACAAGGAATTCCATCACTATGACCTCAGGGAGTGCTTTTCTTCCAACAGATTTTGCTTCCAGAGGTGCCTTTGATACTTCTCCAGAACTGATATCTTGAATCAGCCTTGAGGAAGATTGAGATGATGGCAAAGTTGGAGTACTCATAGACCCTTGCACATTTGACACAAACGATGAACTCCATATCTGTGGGAAGAGTGCAAAAAGCAACAGGATAGACTATCACAAAATCACAACAGAATATTAAACTAAGAAAGAGAAGTCCAGATCATGTCTCATGACATTTACCGGATTGTTTGAACCACCACCAACTGAGATATTAGTTGGTTGTGCGGTAATTTGATTATCATTGATGGGGAATAGAGAATGCTGAGGCTGCTGCACACGTGGCCACTGCTGCACATCATTGGAACTGATAAAGGAATTGCCACCACTGACAGCCATAGATGATACATTGCCTGCAGGGGCAGCTGCAGGAACAGCAGCACTGCCACCGGGAGGCAAAATTGATATATTCACTGGTGTAGCAACAGCAACATTACCAATGGATAACTTTGACATGCTTTCCATACTTGCATTGAGCACAGTACCACTAGCCGGTAACATCATGTTTCCTGCAGGTGATGCTGCTGGAACTGATAGTTGCGACACAACTGAGTCCAGTGTGTTTGCATTTGATGCAACCTGCGAACCTTTCTCTTGAACAGGAGAATCAAAGGATGCCCAGTTGTCGCCACCAAAAGATGAGTTTGTTGGTGGTGTGAATGTTTGAACTGTAGATGCTGCAGGTTGTTGTGTTTGTGTTGCAGTGGCAGCATTAGGAGGCTCAGGATCACTGGTGAAGTCAATAAGGCTTCCTAGATTTGCGCTTTTAAATTCCACTGGATTCCCATCAATGGATCCCATGCTACTAGATGATGCAGTCCTCTACAGTGAGAAACCAGCAAAGGATTACTGCATTACATATTTTAAAAAGCACTACAAAGAATATACAAGCAACAGTTCTGAAGCAGGATCAAAATCAACAGGATGTGATGGTTCAGATGCAACAGTTCAGCTGAATTCTTAAGGAGATAAATGACATCAAGCTTCAAAAATGAATGAATAAAGCATTATCACCCTCTCATACAACTAATAGAAAGACAATAAGAAGCCTAACTCTACCTAGATATCGGATAACCATTCACAAAAAACAGTAAAAAGAGAAGCAATGCTTTCCACAACAAACTTTAGAACAAGACTATCAATACTATAACAGAAGATATTCCAAAGAACTACACTAAAATGTCAAAAGTAAGGGATGATAACCCATAAGCAGCATTTAATGTACACTTGTATGCACATTGGAAGTTCCAATTAAGTAAACTTTACATTAGCAAACTCGATTAACCCTCGTGAAGCTATTTGGAGTTGACTACAAGAATTGTGGAGATTATTGGAGTGATTATAGGACAGATTGTAGGAGAGATTATAGAAAAGATTGTAGGAAAGACTGTAGAAGAAATTTTAGGAAATTTTTTTATTTATTTCCTTTTATTTTACAATAATAGGCTTATAAATATCCCATAACTTCATTCAGAAAGTAAAGAAAATTGTTGAAGAAATTACAGGAAAGATGTTAGGAGAAATGAGAGATATATCTTTTATTTATTTCCTTTTATTTTGTTGCTATAGGTTTATAAATCCCTCGTAACTTCATTCAGAGAATTTATTTTAAAAAAATATATATGAGATGAATTATCTTCTTTTCAACAAGAATCATGTCCCACCACCCAATATTTTAGAAGCCTTTAGTGGTCTCGAGGCGTTTTGCCCAAATGAAGCAAAGCATAAGCAACAAGGTGTAGGCTATAACTTAAACAAAAATAATAATAATAAAAAAAATTCAAAAAAAAAATACTAATAAAATCACATAAAAATTAAATAATAAGAAAAGCATACAATTCATAATATTCACATTAATTGTATGTCATTGTTAGTAGTTCTAAATTAGTTCCTCTTTCTCCATTCTAAAATCTATCGCTCCCTTCTAAAATCTATCGCTTTCTGTCTTTATCAAATAATATTCAAAAGTAACATAACTATTACTGTACGATCCTCCAATAAATCATAATTATATCCAATTGATCTGTTATTCTCTCCATCATTGTTAATGTTTTCTTCATCATCCTTTAATTACAATGATCTTTTTCCTTTATCCATTAATAACAAAAAAAATGATTATATACAAGTTCAGTCACTACAATGACCAATAATTGTTTTATTTCTTCTTCTCAATTTGTTCTTTTCTTTTCCATTTAAAGGGCTAATTGCTAGTCAATTAAGCTCTTACTTTTAAAAGTTAACCCAAGTTTAACCTTAGTCTTAAACACAAGAAGAAATTTATAAATCTATATCAAAACCCTATAAAACTACAACTCATTAAAACCAATGAATACTGAGGTTTAAACCTCTTACAAAATACATACAAAAAGTCGATAGAGGCCTTAAATGCTTTAGCCTCAAGGCTATAAGTCTCAACAAGGCAAGGCTTAAGCCCAAATTACCTTATTTTGAGGTCAGTAGGCTAATTTGCATAGCCTTGCCTTGAGGAAGCCTTTCCTTGAGGATTGCCACCATCCCCGCATTGTATAGGACTAGCAAAAGGGGCAGGGCAGCAATTGATTAGATAGCAAACTGGGTCTCCATTCTTTGTTCCTTTAAGAGTAAATAAAGATGTATCGGCTTAAAAACAGAAACAAAGCTTTGATTCAACACATCTTGTACCAATCAAGATTCTATGCTTTCATTTCTAATTCTATCAATTCACTCTAATTTCATTTTCAATTCCACTCTTCCTATATTTTTTTATTATTTAAACCTTTGTTATTTCATTATTCCAAATTACTTGTCATTTCATTTTGCAAAAAGTACTTCATCCTAGTTTCTAGTTCATTTCCTGTAATGCCTTCACTTCATTTTGCAATAACTTTATCCTTTCTATTTCCATTTCCAAATTTGCACTTTCCAATCCCTTCAGCTAGTTGATCCCATGTCAGCATCTTTAATGAGACCACTATAGATTTGTTTAAGATAATAATTTCAAAGGCAAGACAACACAAGAAGGAACAAGTTAAGCAAACACCCATTTATCATTTCAAGATATGATCAAACATGAATAATAAACTCACAACACAATTCACCAAAAGTCTCACCTGTGTCTGTATAGAACCACCAGGAGCCCTGCCACCATTTGATTTAGGAGGTTCACCTATTCGAAGTGGTGGAATATTATCTCCTAAAATATCTCGAACAGGACGCACCACAGGTGGACTGGAAGAACCCAGTTCCTTTTGATAACTCGGTGACCTGCCCTCCGGCTTAGGTTCCCCACCCGGAAACTTGTTGTCTTCAGATCTCCTACTTCCAGATCTATCATCCCGATATCTATCATCGCCTGCCTCAAACTGAGCTGGACTTCTCTTGTAATCACCATATTTTTGCTTGTCTTGATCATACCCAGGACTTCTTCCATCATAATTATATCTAAAATTTCTGTCTTCATTTCGTCCTCCAAGCCCAGACCTTTCACCATAATTCCGTTCATATGTATCCTCAGAAGGTGGGCTCTGAGAAGCACTACGCTGTTTAAAGGAATCCTCCCTGTCAGCCTGTATGATATTGTAAAGGGACCTTTAGAACAAATGCACTCCAAACTATTTTCACCATCAACATTCCAGTGAGAAAACAATTCAAGATTGTTTCAGTCACAATCTACAAAACAATCAGTAGGCTTAAGTTGTTTATCCTGAGATAAAGACGGGACAATAACTTAGCTTACCATCTTTACCCTTGGAGGCCTGTCACTGCCCCTCTCACCGGTATACCTTCTGTCCTCATAAACATGCTTAATGAAGTCTCGCAATCTATCAACATTACTGAAAGAAAATATATTAATTAGAAGCATGAACATTGATTAGGCCCATAACACAAACTTATACATGAATAATATAACAACCTGCTGTCAGGGAAAGAATTGCGTTGTTGATCCCAGTCTTTTAAATATATTTCCTTTGCACGCTGTGATATCAATACATAGAAATTAACTAAGTAGTTAACAAAAACAAAATAATTAAATTGCAGCCCATCAATTATGACAGGAAAGCAGTGTATTTTTACCTCATTCCCCCCATTTTGAAGGGAAGTAACTTCTTGAGAAGTAAATTTAGCCATCGACACAGATTTCACTCTATGTGTGAACTCCCGACTGAATTGTTATGAAATAAATAATAAGTCAGAGCACACAATTGTTGATAAAACCAATATTTATAAAGAGACCCAATTGTCAACACACCATCCTCGTAACACTTATTTATGGTTACTTCTAGTACTCCATTGTGCACCATACAAAGGAAGTGGCATACAGTGAGAATTGATGAAAAAAAAAAACAAAAAACAAAAAATAATCAAAGAAGATATATTGGTACTTACTGTATTCCACTGCAGGTTGTGCAAACAAATGTCCAGAAATTTGTGCAGACGTATTGTGGTCCCTGCTCAAAAACAGAAGATTTAATTCATGGTATCATCTCACAACATGGTATTTTCATTCTAAATCAAAGAGCACAAAAGTAAACTTTAAACAACAAAATTGATAATTAAACACTAAAATTTAAGGAAAAGATAGCGGCTCTATTTGGTTGCCGAGACAGGGTAGAAAAGGAAATTAACTTTTTGACGATGCCACTCAATTGAGCCTGACAGTTACATATACATAACAATATCCAAATTATTACTTCCAGGTGCTTTCCTTCATTTTCTCAGCAACCAAACAGAGGCATATGAAGATCAAATTTTCAAAAATAAAAAATCAAAAATAAAAAAATAAAAACTCACCAGACTGTTGCAATTGATACATCTCCGATTACCAGGAAGTTTCAGAAGTCCACGAATAATCTTCTCGTTTTTCTCGTCTTCCTTCATCCGATTCGCCATTCTTCACAAATTCTCCCACTTCTTCGTGGCAAAAAACAACCAGAAATTCAACAAAGCAAAAACAGAACGCGTTAGAAACAACAAAACCGCGTCATTTACAGGCAAACCAAAGATGATTACCCAATTAAGTAAAACCAAAAACGAACTCTCTACAAAGCACACCACGAACTGCACGAAAACCGAACAATTGTCATTGGAAAGGGATCGGAGACTTCAAAACGACTTCGTTCATTAAACCCTAGAAATTGGCTCCGCACGGAGATGACTCACCACCAGAGCATGAATTTTCATGGAATTTTAGAGAGAATAAGTGAGAGGAAGAGAGTAGAGTAGAGTAGAGTAGAGCAGAGCAAACTATGAAGTGCTTGGTTTTTAGAGAGAGAGAGAGAGAGGGGTGATGAGAAACTGAGAATAAAACGACGCCGGATTAAGCGGAGGAGCGGCAGTCAGGGGTGTCGAAAGGAAGAATTATTGGCGGCGAAAGGACGGAAATGCCCTGATAGAGTGTGGAAACTGGAAAGGTCCAGGGGTGGGGGCGGGTGGAGCGGGTGGGGCAGGACCTGGGAAAAGCCCAAATGGGGGAACTCATGGGATGTAGGTTGTCAAACAATGAAAGAGCCTCTTTTTGAACGAATGATAAAAGCAAGCACTTATTCCACATGTTTTACTTTAGCTCATCGTTGTGACCAAAATTAAAGAAAATAAAAAAAGTTATATATTTTATTAAAGAAAAGGATCTTCCCTTTATTTAAAAAAAAAAAAAGAAAAAAAGAAAACATAACATGCTCTACACGTAAATGAGATTACTTGAGTATTCTTGTAAGCAAGACCAAAAGCTTTTAAAAATCATTTGTGTTCATTGAAAAGTTTTTGCAAAAAATTTAAAGTATGTTTGATAAGATTTTCAAAACTATTTTCAAAATATGGTTTTTTATAACAACTTTTAAAAACATAATATCCTATTTAGTATTGTGATTTAAAAACAATTTTTTGTTTTTAAAAATAGAAAAAATTATTTTTAAAATTTTTAATATTGTTTTATTATTATTTTATGAAAATAATTTTTAAAAATAAAGTGAAATAAAGAATAATTTTTAGAGAATAAGTAAAAATTGTTTTCACTAGTTTTTAAAATAAAAAAGAAAACATTGGCCTTGATCATGTTTTTTTAAACTTATTTTTACAATTTTTAAAAACAAATTTTAGAAAACATGATCAAATCGGCTCTAATTTTTCATATTTTTTAAAATAAAAGTAACTTGAAATATTTTTAATTTTTTATGTTTCTAAATATTTAAAAATAAAAAATAAATTTTATATGTATTATTTTATTTTTAAAAATTATTTTTTATATTTGTTCCATTAATTTTTAAAACAACCTTTTGAAAATAAGTAAAAACAACTCAAATGTGTTTTCAAAAAACACCATATATTTTTTACTTTTAAGAAATAAAACTATTTTCCCTAGTTATCAATCATATTTTCCTTTTTTATTGTTTTCAAAAACAAAAAATTAAAAGTATTTTTAGAATCATTAACAAACTTATCCTTAGTATATTTCATTATCATTCTTATTTTTTATTTTAGCATATCTTATTATACAAAAAGTATAGATTTACTTTATGTCTTTAAAATTTGAGGTAGTAAAAAAAAATTAATATAAATATTGATTTAATAGCCAATTAAAAAAATGGTGTGGGGAAAAAGGTTGTATCAAATTCTCAAATACACTTACCATTTTTTATTTTTAAAAATAAAAAATCATTGTAACTTTTATATTAAATATGATAACTCTTCTTACCTTATGTCTTTAAAATTTTTTAAATTTAAGTCAATAAAAACCTTTCAATACCTCAAAATTTTAAAAATAATTAGGTCATATTTACTAACTATTTTCAAAAAACAGTTTTATGTTCTTCAAAAAAAAATATATGTTTATTAATCAAAAAATAAATAACAATTTTATATTCTTAAAAACGGAAAATAAGGTATTTTGAAAAAAAATATTTTTATTTGTTTTCTATTATTTTTTTAATGATTATTTTAAAAAATAATTAAAAATAAACTACTATATATAAAAGTTATTTTTAAAATCTACTAAAAAATATATAAAAAAAATATGTAAAAACATTTCAAATTCTCTAGCGAACTGTATTTTATAAAACATAAGGGAACAATGATAAAAAAATTGTTATTAAGAATAATTTTTTAGAACTATCTTTAAAAACACTTTTCAAATAAAGTTTCTTTTCGTAAGATAGGTTTTGGAGAATTCTTACGATTTATATACAAACTAGTATCCTCTTTTATTTCTAAAAAGAAAAAACAAGAAATACATTGAAAGGATGCCTAAGATCATGAATTTTATGAAAGAAAAATAATAACTATATTCATCCAATAGAGAAAATGTCATCTAGGAGAATGTGATATGAAGGAAAAATTCATTGTGACAAACATTACATACATCATAATGTAACAAATATGATGTGGTGTGTGCCTCAAATCCAACCAATCATTCAAAATGTTGGGATGAAGGCTAGTGAGTCTCCTAATAATGTGTAGAAAGAGTTTGCATTTGCCATTTCTCCATGCCTTGTTGGAGCCTTGTGGCCCATGTTCTCAATGGCCTTGGTGGCCAGTTTGCCATACAATATTCCAACATCAGCTCCAAACTGCATGAGGCTAAAATAAGACTACAAAAGTGGTTCAATCATGGTTTCAAAAACCCCAATATTGAGTGTCATCTCCTCTCCATAATAATAATTCAAGAAAAGGGTTAAGATTTTATGGAAAGTACAAATTTCTATAAGGGTAAAAATTGTGTGGTATTTTGCACCATTTTATAACTTAACTTGCTAATACCAAGCTTCAAGGGGTTGGGAGTGCATGCAGTTTGATACCCTATTCAAATAGTTGCTTTCATCATGTTCATTATTTGGTTTTTTCTTTTCATTTTTTTTTTTAACATTTGATTAAAAGAATGAGATAATGCACATATTTGAAAATATAATTTAACTATATTGAAAATTACACATATCATCTTATTTTGATATTTTTATTATAAAAAAAAAGTGTCTGATTCAAAAAATGGATTAAATTTTGTCGAAAGGTATTTTTTGTACAAAAGAGATTATGGATTTGTTTGGCAATTGTTTTCAAAAACAGTTCTAAAATACAGTGTTTGAAAACTATTTTCTAATGTTTTATAAAACAAAAATCTATTTTAAAATTTAAAATGTTTTTAACCTATTTTAAATTTTTTTTTTTATGTTTAATATTTTATTTTTAATCATTTTATATATTTGTATAATTATTTTTAAAAAAAACTAGTAAAAACAACTAAAAATGTTGAAAACACCTTGTTTTGTTTTCTTAAGAACCAAAAACTGTTTTACTATCAAATATGTTTTCCTGGTTTTTTATTTAAAAAAATATAAAACTGTTCTTATAAATAGTTACCAAATAAACCCTATATTTCATGTTATAAAAAAAACGAGTCATTTTTTCAAATTTTCATTTTTAATAATGTTTTTAATTAAATAATCCTTTTTATACTCTCCAAATATTTTTAGAAATATTTGTATCAAATGGGTAAAACATTTCTATTTTAAAAAAGTGACCTCCCAAAAAATAAAGTATTTTTCTTGTTTATAAAACATAGATTAATTTCAAGTTCAATCTTCAAAATCTTGGAACTTCAAAGGACAAAGCCAAAGTACACAATCCTTAATCTATCTACTGCAAAAGTTACAAGAACCTATTGTTAAAGAGAAAGATTCAACAGCATTGACCCCATAAATATGAAAAAAAAAAGTCATGTAAACTATGAAGGAAATGGTTAAGAATATAGTTATAAATTGTTTCTTTTGACCACTTCAAAGAGGATTTTCTTCCCATGTGGATTAGTATGAAGCAGATGAAGGTGAGATATATAAGCCTATATATGACAACTATTTGTTTCTAAAAACAATATTTTTGTTTTGCAAAAAAAAAAGATAAATAAATAAAATTGAAAGTATGTTTGACAATTAAAAGACAGAAAGTAATTTTTATTATCAAAAATAGAAAATAGAGTATTTTTAGAAAATAATTTTTAATTGTTTTAAGTTTATTTTGGACAATGAATGCATTGTATGTTAGTAATTTTGTTTAAATATTTTATAACTTATAAAAGTTTTTAGATATTGGCTTATTTCACTAAAGATTCAAGATTGTTGTTGACTCAATCGAAAAGTCACTAGTAAGTCTAAAAATGTTTATTTAGTGGCAAGTTAGGTGACTGAAGTGTCAAAGCAAATTATAAATTTTTATATAAACTAAAATTATTTAAATTAATGTTTTAGAAAAACAAGAATGTTCGAGCGGTGGAAACAACACTCGAGTGATTTGTAAGTGCACTCAATAAGTCATCCTGAATCTGTCATAATATGGTGGATTTATTTTTTTAGAAATTCACAAATATTCTTTTGGGAAAATTCTAAATACTAATCTCTTAGGCATGTAGGTCGATGTAAAACCCTCTTTTAATCCATTTAGTGTTGGAAACATCGAAAGAGGTTCAATATAACTTGCCCCATCATTCTCAATCTCTCGACAAAGATTTAATGTTACGTTGTTAGAAGACTTGCATCCCTTCAATGAGACTAAAGAGAATTCACTAGAGCAATTGAAGATTATTGCGTTATAGAAGTGGATCAAGTTGTAGATTATAGAAAGTAATTTTTAGGCGTAAGTTGTCAAATAATTTTGTATAATTTGTTTGTAGATTTTAGATCAAAGGTCTTAAATCCTGTGATTTTTCACCACTAGTGTGAGGATTTTTTATGTAAAAATTCTTATTCCTTTGGTTGGTTTATTCCTTTAATATTTGATTGCTTTGATTTTCCTTATTAAATATATGTCCTAAAAG
This sequence comes from Vitis rotundifolia, assembly GCA_030254885.1. Taxonomy (NCBI): domain Eukaryota; kingdom Viridiplantae; phylum Streptophyta; class Magnoliopsida; order Vitales; family Vitaceae; genus Vitis; species Vitis rotundifolia. The sequence continues at coordinate 3,941,814 of CM058159.1, forward strand.
AACTGTTTAGTACAAATTCTACATTCTCAGGCAAAAGATAAAGACCAAGGGAGAGAAAGATAAGAAATTATTGGGCTTTGCCTAAAAGACAATCATAAGGCGTATACAGGCATATAAATGGATTAATTGCCTAAAAGGATATGCAATAATGTATATCAATATAATTAATAATAATAATTAATCTTCATATTATTTTTATTTATGCATGCATTACGCCTAATCCATACTATTAAGTAAATGGATTGGTATTAAATTGCTCATCTTATCATATTTTATTAAGATTGTTAATTAGATGAAAAAAATAAGATAGGAATTCATTTTGTGGCTTATTATAAATAAATGAAATAAAACTAAATTTAAAACAAATTTTAAGGTTATTTTTTGTCACGTGTTCTTCCCTTAAACTTTAAGACTATGGTTAGTTTGGAAAAATCCCAAACTTATTTTTATATAAATAAATAAATAAATTTAAAGTTAATACATTATTTTTATATACTATTTCAAACTTATTTCATTTATTTTAACTTCCTTGTAAAAATATTAAATAATTAAAAAATATATAGGTTTTTAATTAATTTTATTTATATATGGTTTTTTTTTTCTTTTTTTTTTATAGTAAAATCAAATAAAAATAATTTTTCTTAATATTTTTTTAAAACTAAATATAATTTAAGAGGGTGTTCATTTTTCTAACTTTTTTCTAAAAAGAATTTGTTTTCACTTTGAATAGGTTTTTTTTTTTTTTTTTTTTTTCTTTTAACTGATTACTTATTTCTTGAATTTTTCGATTGAATTAAAAAAGGTAAATTACTTTATTTTTTCTTAATAGAACTACCATACTATTAACTTGTTGATTTTTATTTTTTATTTTTAACATCTTAATACTTAATAGAAATATAATATTATAAAAATAAACAACTTAATATTTAACATGATTAAACACTGTTTAGTCTTAAGCTATACTTAGAATTAAGTAAGAAAAAAAAAAAAAAACCACCCAAAATTGGCATAATTTTTAATTTTATTTGTGTATACATTGCATCTAATTGATAGTGTTAAAAAAATAATGGAACCTCTTAAGAGTTATTACATCATTAAATTACTTACCTAACTTATTTTATTAATATTATTAATTAGGTTTTATTATCGAGACTAATAATTTAATGATAAAAGAACCATAATAAAATACCTTGTCAGCTAGTCTCACCCAAAAAAATAAAATAAATAAAATAAAACATTTTTAAAATAATGTAAACATTTCAAAAAATATAAAAAAAAATCTAAAATTTTATAAATCCGTTTTATCTTTATCTATATCCACAACCTTTCTTATTTGTCATGTCAATAACATCGATTAACAAATAGACGCATGGATGATTAATATCAAATAACTCAGTTCTCTTTTAGTTCTATTTTTTTTTTTCATTTAATTGTTAGCATGATTTACTATTTTTTTTTTCTTATAAAAAGCAAACATCCTTAAGAATATTGAAAAATGATAAAATAAGAAAATTTTAAAATTAAAAATACAATTAAAACTAAAATATTGAAAAGTTAAATACAATTGAAACCAAAAAACTTATTTATTTTTTAAATATATTGACTCTCATGATATTTCTAACTCTTTCTATATATCCATATTTTCAATTAGCATAATTTACGAGGGAAGTGAATATTAATTTTTATTTTTATATTTTTATCTTTTATGTTTTTTTAGTTTTAACTTAATATAATTTTTTTTTTTATTATTGATATCAATTAAATTTTTTTAATTCAATTTTATTAAAAAAAATAATAGAATGAGGAGATTTATATAATATAAAAATAAAATCATTATTAACTAGAGGATTAGAAATAATTTTATTTATCATTTGAGGATGTGAGTAATTTTTTCATAATGATTTGTAACTCATATTATATAATAAAAATATATAATATGTATTTATTTAAAAATTATTTTTATTAGCTTAAAATGGTAAATTAATTTTTTATGATTTTATTTAATATTATCGATTAAAAAGAAATAATTATCTTCATAAATAGATAATAGGCTTATGTGGCAAAATTTAATTCGTTAATTGTCCACACTGTACAGAAATCCACCGGAGAAGACCTCTTGTCAGACTCTGACTGAACAACACGAACCGCCTAGTGAATGCCCCAAAATACCCCTGAAAAAATTAGATGAATACCTGGAGCCGGGAGGTCCCCAAATCTATTTTCACCTTTCTCATGCGTCTTCTCCATTCAATTTTATGACGACAGCTATATAGAAGTTTCCAAATCTGCCCTTCTGTTCTCGCCTCAAAAATCTAGGGCTTTCTTCACTCTTAACTCACAGATCAGAATCCAAGAACCCTAGCTTTTCTCTTGTTTGGCTCTCGAGAAAGTTTGGATCTTACGGTTTGAGGAGCAAAAGTTGGGGCTTTTGGTGATGGCGACGGCCGGAGAAGACGAGGTGGAGTACGAGAGTGATCCGGAGGAGGCAAAGCTGTCTCTGGCGATGCGGCGGCGGGAGGCGAGTGATGATGAAGAGGAGGAGGACGCGAGGGAGAATCCGGCACGGCGGATTGATCCGAGGATGGGGATTGGGTCAGATGGTGAATCGGACGGTCAGGGAGGAGCAGCGGAGTACGATGATGAAGAATCGGATGTGGACGATGAAGAGGAGGAGGAGGAAGTTGAGGAGGAGGAGGTTGAGGAGGAGGAAGAGGTTGAGGAAGTGGAGGAAGAGGAGGAGGATGGGAATTTTGAGGAGGTGAGCGGCGGTGGCGGTGGCGGTGGCGGAGGGGGTGGTGGAGAGGGTTCGGTAGTGGTGGTGGAGGCGGTGAAGGAATTGGGGGCAGAGTCCACGGAGGTTCGCGGCGCGGATCATGTTGGGGGCGAGGAGGAGAAGAAAGAGAATGAGCCATTTGCGGTGCCGACAGCCGGTGCATTTTACATGCACGATGACCGGTTTCGTGACAATGCCGGTGGGCGACACAGGTAATATCTCTTGGTTTGAGTTTGTGTTGAGTTATGAGAATTACTCGACTTTCAATGCATAGCACGCATCCACAGTGAATTTTTCACCATATGCTTCGTATTAGGGATCACAAGTACCCTTCATCGTTAGCAGTTGTATTTTTTGTACCGTGTTCCCATGTTCCACATATCTATAATGGAAAAGTCTTGACTTTTTCAGTTGCTTTATTAACAAATTGAGTATGTTGAACATTAGTTAAGGGTTCGATGCATTCTAACAGAAAAAAAATGCATCTTCTGTTTTCCAAATAGAGAAACCCAAGGCCCTGAGAGGACACATCACCAAATAACAATAGAAACAGCAAAGGAAGCAAGAAGAGCTTTTAAAAGTAAGAATAAAAAAACGTGGGACACTTTGGAATGGGCTTTATGTACTGGAGGAACTGTTAAGTGGTTACCTTCTTTGGTAACTGTATCATTCTGGAGTGGATTTTATATCAGTAGGGATTATGATTACCAACAGTGAATCAGTGCATGAATACAAGAAAAACCATCAAATAAGAATTAAGTTTAATTTTCATTTGTATTTAAACAATTTAAGCCTTCTCATTAAGTTGGAATGTTATCTTGGCTATTAGTCTAAATAACAAAATTTACATCTTGTTTTTATTATGGAGCCTTTTTCCTTTTCCTGTTTCAAAAAAGGATTTTGTTCATGCTACTAATACATGTTTTCCCATTTGCCTATCAAACAAAAAAATAAAAAAAAAGAAGAGGATTTTGTTCAAAAAGCACATAGCAAAGAAAGGGGGGCTCAACCTTGGTTCATGGGAAGTATGTAAGAACACCTGAACAAACATAAAGAAAAAGACACGCAATCAAAGGGTACAACCTTGGTACACAGGCAGTATGTAAGAACACCTGAAGAAATAAAAAGAGAAGAAGTACATAAACCACCATTCTAAGGGCCTTGGGCCCCTCCCCAACCAACCAATGTAATCTAGAAAGGATAGGTTTTCAAAATCCAGAAAGCCCCTTGATCAGAAAGACAATGATCTGAGAGATGCATCTTTTCTTTTTTTTTTTTTTTTGCTAGGCAAATAAGAATGCATAAATATATATAGATAATCTGAGAGGTGCATCTTTCAGCTTCAACTTCAGCAACTCGTTATCTGTTTTAAGATTTTATGACTTTGCTTCTTCCATAAGCTCCAAAATAAGCGCAAATGAACCAATTGTCTTTTTTTTTTTTTTTTCAAAATAAGCACAAATGAACCAATATCCACCCCTTCTTTTTCTCGTGTGAACAAAGATTCCATGCCAATGATTCAAACACCCATTCACTAAATGAAACAATACCAGGAAACACCAGGTAGAGAGAGCAGGACAGACCATAAACCATGTGCATACCCATAGTGAACAGGAGTATGATTCGGCAATTTCTCCTCTTGCTTACAAAAGTAATATCAATTCATGATATAATATCAATATATAATAACCTTAAAAATCTCCATGTCAAAGGTTTTATGTTTAGAACATTCTCCCAAATTTCTTGACAAGGGGACATGAAGCCTTCATGTGCTACTTTTGTGGTCAGTGGCCACTGATAAAAAGAAATTCTAGCTTAGTGACTTGAGAGTCTTCATTCTTGGATCAGTGATGGTAACCACTAAATAACTGCTGTTGGTATGTTGTGCCTCTAAGTTTATCCCAAGAAGCTTGAGAAGAACTCAAAAACTAGAGAGATACATGGTATCACCTGCTTAGATGTTGGTGAGTGACGTTATATTCAGAAGCGAAAATGACTTTGGTCTATTATTAGTAACTGATTTACATGAAAATATCTAGCAATTTTAAAATATTTGAAGTGAGGCTTAGATATCAGATGGGTGAGGGCCAAAGATTTCATCAATGGGTTTATTTAATGACGGAAAGTTAAATATTTGACATGATGGTCAAGTTTCTGAATGTTGTTGGGATGCATTACATCTCTGTGATGGTTCGCATGCATGTTGGTGCTTTTTTATTAATGTATCGCAAATGTATGTATATTTTTTATTAGAAACAAAAGATGTATTTATTAAGATTCAAAAGAACATGAGAAGGATGAGAAGTCCTTCCCACAATTATAAAAAATCTGACCAAAATATGATTGAACTCTGCTACCATACAAGGAGTCTATACAAAAGATTTAGACTATGACACAATTTAAAAAGATTTCATCCCCTCAAGTTTTTACTAGGAACCTCTCAATGATGTCCAAACCTTTTTGATCTGCATATTGAATGCTAATTGAGTTGAATAATATTGAGAGAAATGCCTTTAAAAGTCTCGGTGCATGAAGCTCAGAAAAAGGAATAGAAGTGAAGTAAATGCTACAACCTCTTTGACATCCTTTACTTATCCTAAAAAAATTTTAACATTCCTCTCTTGCCACAAAATTCAAAGCAATGTGAGACAAGCAATTGCTAAAGGGTTTTGCCTCTAATGGAGCTTCCAAAACCCCTATATGAAATGATTGTCATATTTCATATGCTCTTGGGTAGGACCCAATTAATCGTAACTTATCTAAATAGACAATGCCAAAGCCCAAAGTTATTGTACGATGCAAAAAGAGATGGTCAATCAACTCTTCATTCCCCTTACATAAAAGGCACCGATTATGATTAAGGGATTTGAAAGGTCTTTCCAATTGTAGCATGTCGTTTGTGTGCCACTATTTGAATAGACAGTGTCAAAGCCCAAGTTATCGTATGATGTAGAAAAAGATGGTCAATCGACTCTCTATTCCCCTTACATAAAAAGCACCAATCAGGATTAAGGGATTTGAAAGCTCTTTTCAACTATAGCATGTTGTTGGTATTTACCTTTTTGTGTGTCACTGACCAATCAAAGACTTTGACCTTAGATGGAACTTTTGATTTCCATATAAATTTGGTTGGGAGAAAGGAACTATATCTGATTTATTAGACAAAGCTACAAAGAATGATTGGATTGAGAATAATCTCGAAGAGGTCAGTGGCCATGCTCTTGCATCTAGTGTGGATGGAGACAAGTGTACACAAGTAAGTATGACATAAGACTTTCAAGGTCCTCAATCTCCAATCTGTAATGGCAAGTATATTTTATAAACTTCAATTTGAGCAATGAGTTGACAAAATCTTGGGAGAATTGAAGAAACAATAAAAAATTGTTAGCAAAACTTCAGCAAGGTCAAAAGGAGCATGTTTATGTTGGAAATATGATGATTGGATTGGGGAAATTGGATTAGGTTTACAGGTACATGATAATGGACTTTGCCAAATATTTTAAGTGAGCTTTATTAACTTGCTCTGATATGATTATATGATGAAGTTTAGTGTGACTATGATAAAATATGATTATTTTTGGATGGCATTATATATCATAGTATTGTACATTATGGTGCAGGTATGTGAAGTATTCCGCTATTTTACTCATAAATATGTATTCCACTAGTTTACTCATAAATATGTAAAAACATTTGAAGAGATGTGAATGAGTGATGTAAGTACTAATGAGGAAGTTCTTGGTATGAATTATTTTAAGCAGCAGTGGGTTTTTTTATGCATCTCATGCTTTTGTTTGAGAGAATACTTGATGCATGCTGATAATGTTATATGAATGTTGCTAATAGAATTATTCTAATAGTTAAAAAATGATTAAACTAGGAAACATGATTAAATGTAGGAAAAAGAAAAAGAAAGATTGTGCTTCAAAAACTTCGAAGTATAAAAATACAAGAAACACGGTTGCCTCGTATACCCCCTGTATACGTGTTGGCTCTTTTTGCCTCTTTTAATGCATTTGCTCTTACTTATCAAAAAAAATAAAAAAAAAAAATAAAATAAAATACAAGAAACACGGCTTCAACTGACACTTTTAACATGATAAAATGTTAAGCGTAAGGTGAGATGTAAAAGATGCAAGAAGCTTATCTTGGCCTACTCCCTTGTCTTGTGCAATGTTGGGCTGACAAGCACTCTGCATAATTCTTGTAACTCCCAGGCATCTTTAGACTGCATCCCTAAGGCTGGATTTGAAGTGAACCCAGATATGGGTTCTCGATACCTTGGTAGGCATGCCTCCATGCACTGGGAATGTAGTCTTGCTGTCAATGAAGTTATAATGTGGTCCATGGGGAAAAAATGAAAGAAAAGTGCCCACATGCTTTCGCCTTGTCTATACTATTTAATCATTTGTGGTACTTAGTTTTGTGACTGTTCTATATTTCTAAGTTTTTTTATTTTATTTTAAACTTTTTAAATGCCTGTCACATGAGTTAAATTTTTTGATAGACAATAAGAGCATGTATTAAGAAGTGTCAAAAAGAGCATGTATTAAATTCTCTGAGCACACCCTTAGTGAAAGACAATAATTTACTTCCCGTTTGGAAATATCCGCCTTTTGGTCTATCAAAGGTGGCTGTGTTGGGTACCCTATGATTGCTGTTCTCACTGTTGTATAGTCCCCTCTCCTTGTTGTGTAATCCTCTTCCCTTGTTGTATAATCTCCTTCTTGTCTCTGTCGTATCATTATTTTAATTTTTTTTTTGTTGGAGTGGAAATCCTTGCCTACAAAAAATATGCTTTGGTAGTTAGTTGATCATAAGTTTTATTCAATAGCATTTTCAGCTTAAAGAATTGTGTGGATGAAATTTTAGGTTACTAGCTATAATTTAGTTTTGAGAGGAACATACAACAACTGGTTGAATCTAAATACAGGCTAGTATGTAGTCAATTCAAAAAGTCTTTCCTGCTGAGTTCTACATACCTGCACCTCTTGTTCGCATACTTTGTGCTGATTTATTCCTCTCTGGTTCTTGAAATTTTAGTTGTTTCTTTCTCTATTCTTCATGAATGAGGGAGTGTGTTGCTTTTTGCTTGTGTCTAGATATCCTTTCGTCTTGTATGCTGTCTTTGCCTTTAAAAAGCATGGTTTGTTTCTCTTCTGTTCATGATATGGCACATTCTAATGATTCCACATTCACATTTATCATTCTTGCAATATTTTTGTTATGCACTAGCAGAAGCTCTAACACCACATCTGATTAAAACAAAAAGAAAAAAAAGATAACAAATCAAACACAAGCTATGTAAAGGGCATGATATTTATGTGGTTTGGCAAACCATTCGTACCTCCATGGATGAGATGAGGTTTCCACTATCAACAACATGAAAAAGTTACAAAAGATGGAGAATATTTATATAAGAACCTGACCTTGCTCCTAGTATCGACACTCTGATCCTAGCCATGAACAAATCTACATTTCCAAGCTCCATAGGCGCTATGAAACAAATCCATGTTTCAATGCTCCATTGCATCTTCCATTCGATTCATGAAATAAGCCTATATTTTCCATGTTCTATTTTCTTTCTCACATAGTTGCACATCCTATAAAACCATTACAAGTTTTTCATGAGTTCTTCTAACCTTTGACCCAAGGTAAGTTCTCTCTTATAGAAACTTTGGATTCTAATAAAAATAGTAAGTAAAATCTAATTATGAATTTGAGATGAATTCTTACATCATCACCTTGACTCACTTTTTAACTCAATCTTTCATTTTTCCTAAATACATGTTCATCCAGGATAGATGTCTTGTTCAAAGAATATGCCACCTTCAGTGCCTAAACATTAATGGGATGACCAATCACATGTAATTCCAATTGGGAACTTGTAGTAATTGTCTTTGTTCTTGCTATAAAAAGCACTATGTGCATATGGTTTCCAAGCCATTGTTTCCATTCCATGATCTTACAATGTGTCCATATTTATTTTGGATCAACTGATATACTAATCAACAATTGAGTTCACCTTCAACCAATTTTATTTATTTATTTTGGCAAACCTCTTGTCCTTTCCGGATAGCTTTTATCACCTCTACTCTCTGATTCCGTGATCTGGATCTCAATTTGGCTTAGAATTTGATAATCCTCACTTTTTAACACCTGCTCTCCAATCTTTTGGGTTCTGTGCCTTGATTTTGAATTCTCCAAAACTTGGCCAGGATCTGTCCCAACCTTGGCTTATATGCCATTTGTTTTGTGTCGGTGGAAGCTTGGATGCCACTTGTTATGTGATTGAATAAAGAATCAACCATAAACTACAAGAGAGACATGGTATTTGCATACCTGAGCCATGAACAACAGACTTATGTTTGCATGCTTTGCATGGACCATGAAACAAAACCCACTTTTCCATACTTCATCCAAACCATGAAACAAACATATGTTTCCATGCTTTAGCAGTATTTCCCTTCATTTCCTCGCAACTCTGCTCAAATATTCTACAAGAAATTGTTAGCGAAAGGAACTCTAATAAATAAAGGTTGAATTGAAACAGGAAGTTGAGACAAATTCCAACAATTTTGATGATGTTTTGAGGTGCCAGTTCTCGTGCTCTCCTCTAGTTATCCATACAAGGGGCAAAAATAGTGGATTACTTGTTTGACATGTTAAAATAAAAATAAAGTGGAAAAGCATGGGATGGACAGTGCTGTTTTTGCATTTGCGGTGCCCCCTTCCAGCAGAAAGGATTTTTCTTTTATGCCCTCAGTTTTCCTTCTTTACCATTATAAGTGTCTACAGTGTCTGCTTTCTGTACTTTTGAATTCTTGATATATACATTTCTTATTCTCCAACTTCTAGTGTATAATTCTTCAACCAACTGTCTTTTGATTAGGCGAACTCTTGGTGGAAGGAAGTTGTGGGAGTCCAAAGATGACAGGAAATGGGGGCATGACAAGTTTGAGGAGATGACCATGCAGGAAAGGCATTACGAAGAGGTGAGTGGTTTTATTCATGTGTAACATGCAGTTGTTTGCTGGCCTATTTCATTTTTTTTTTTTAAATTTTTTAATCTTAAATTTGAGACTTACCTTTCTGATGATTGACTTCAAAATATTTTCAGGGTAGGAGGAATTCTAAAGGACATTATCATGCTCGTGGTAAAAACAGAGGTGCTGACCGTGGGTATGGAAGAGGAAACAGGTCTAAAGCATACAACAACCATAACAACAACAATGTCAGCAACAACAACAACAACAACAACAACAACAACAACCACAACAACAACAGCAGCAGCAATCAGAACCAGGTGCCTAGGAGTGTGAGGGGGAGAGGGCCTCGCAGGTATGAACCTCCTGCGAAGTACAAAAGTGAGACTCCTCCAACACAAAACAAACAGTGAGTATAAAATTTGAGGTTTATGCCATTGAATTTTATCTTTCTTTGTTGGTCAAGATTTTTATATAAATTATATCTTGCATTTTGCTGATTGTCTTAGATCTGGAAAGTCCTTTGAGAAAGCTTCACATAGTAGTTCTGGGAGAGCATTCACACCCACGTCAAATGTAGCATCTGATCCGATACCTACAAGAAAACATGTGTTTGCATCGAGCTTGAGTTCTGCTTCTCCTCCTTTCTACCCTTCTGGCTCTTCCAATAAAGACATCTCTCTGACGCAGAAGAGAGATCTACACACTGGAACTACCAATAGAAATATTCGCCCGTCTGTTGCAGAGGAGAGTTTTGGGACACCACAATCTGGTGCATTGCCGCGGGGGAAGAATATAGTTGATTCGGTTGGCATGGACAAACTTTATATTGATGATTCTCTTTCTCCGGTTGCTGGGAAGTCCTTAAACAATCTACAATTGCCATCTTCCGGATCTTCATTAATTACTACTACTCAATCTCCCCAGGTCAGGGCTCAGGGACGGGGTTTGGCTCCCTCAGGGCAGATGAACTTTCAACCAACCTTATCTCATAACCAACTCAATAGAGCTGCCCCTCCAGCACAACTCCATGCTGTTCAACGAAGTCCTGTTCAAGCCCGGGTTCAACCCTCTTTACAATCTTCTTCTCAGCAGTTGGGCCAGCGTCCTGGTAGTGGATCTCAAACTTCCTCACCACCTAAAAATGCTCCCTCAATAAATTCTTTTGAACATGGGGAAATGGATTCTCCTCCAGAATCAAGTAAGTCCAAAACTGCATTGGTTGGAAAAGGGAAAGGTAGTGTTCAAGGAAGTGGAAGGGGCTCTTTTCTATATAATGGGGCCCAGGGTATGGGAGCCACTGGTAATATGGGTGTTGGTCATGGTGATCAGAACTTCCCTGGAACTCCAGCCTTTTTACCAGGTATACTTTCTTCAATTACATCATTGATATTGAACTGTTTCTTGCTCTAGTTAATCTGTCAGGTGGGAACAGATTTTATATTCTGAGCTTTTTGTCTCTGTCTATTTTACTTGAATCTATTTATTAAATGTACGAAGATCCTTGCTTCTGGTTCTCACATTCAATTTTTTGAGCTTCTGTTACATTTCTATTCAAGTGCTTATTTTGATGGATGGACATGCAGTTATGCAGTTTGGAGGCCAGCATCCAGGTGGCATTGGAGTTCCTGCTGTTGGCATGGCATTCCCGGGATATGTTGCTAATCCACAACTTGGTTTGGGAAATTCTGAGATGACATGGTAAAACAATTCTTTCATGGTTTAAGTGCAGTTTCTTTCATGTTTTCTGCTCTCTTTGGTCTTGTATGCCCTAGGAAGGTAAACTGTTGGTCAAAGGAGTAAATGGGTGAATGATGCTTCTTATGGAGTGGGAAATATGTTTATCCGACGAGTAAAATTAATGCTATATGTTCTATTCAAACTTCTTATATTTAACCTACCTAAGCATTGCATTGCTTGTGAGTGAAGACGAGGCATGATGAAAAAACTTATATTTCAGATGTAGAAAACTGATGGTAATTATCCATGTGTTTGATTATTATTATTTAAAATGTTTTTTATTGGTTGATATGAAAAGATAAACTTAGGTATTTCAAGGCTGATGCAACATTTACATAGACGTCGATTGTTTGCACAAATAATAGGAGGGAGGTTTGTGTGTTAGATGTTTCTCTTTTCTTAACAAGGTCCTTCTTTAAGTGGATTTGCCCCTATGAGGCATGCTCTTTGGAATTATGTCATAGGTGGAAATATGGGGAAGAAGAAGGGGGGTGGCGGACCAAAGGGGTCCTAGGGCAAGAGTCCTTCTCTATGATTGATTTTATCGATTGGTTAGGTTGCCAATAAGTTTGTGTGTTTTTTCTCTTATTTTTGGTGTGCACATATATACTTCCTGTGTACTTGGTGTAGCCTTTGGCTCTTTAATACATTTTTTGCTCTTTTGCCTATCAAAAAACAAAAAAAAGAGGGAGAGAGGGGGGGGAAGAAAAAAAAGAGAAGGGAGGTGGCGTTCTTGCAAAGTGAGAGATGAGTACAATGTAGGGCTATAGAAAACTATCAAGAAAGATTGGGATCTTTAATACTAGTAGTCTCCTTTTCTGTTAGTAATGGGAGGAAAGTGAAGTTTTGGTGTGGAGATGAGCCTTTGTATGTCTTCTTCTTCTTCTCATTGTGTGCCTTAGCTGTATCATAAGAGGCATGAGTAGTGGACTTGACCGGATAGTGAAGGGGGTCACTTGGATCCTTGTTTCCTTAGGCATTTGAACAAATGGCAGGTGGACGATAGAGAACAATTTTTATTCTAGATTGCAAAGGAAGGTGGTGAATAGGGAAGGAGATGATAAGGTGGTTTGGATAGATCTTTTTTTGTCAAAGCTTTATATTTCATCTTGGAGCTGAGGAGATCATTTTTTTTCTTTTCCATGGGAGTGATTTGGAATTCCTGGATGCCGAAGGCAAGCTTTTTTGGCTTGGGAGCTTACCCAGGGAAAGGTATTGACTTCAGATCAGTTTCAAAAAGGAGAGGGTGGTTGGTAAACAAATTTTTTCTTTGTAGAGGAATAATCTATTGATCAGATCCTCCTTCATTGTGCCAAGTCGATATTTTCTTTGATTGGCGTTCTTGGTTGAGATGCTCTATGGTTAGAGGGACTCTCTTAGGTTGGCATGACTTCTTTGTAAGGGGAAAAAAATGAAATATGGTGTGGAGAGTGGCTCCCCTCCCTTGTACATTTTTTGGATAATATGAAAAGAAGAGGGTCAAATATCATTGGAAAATGAGGAATATTCTGATCAAAGACTGAAAAGCACGTTCTTAGTAATCTTTTTATATAATATGCTCATTTTCTCTATCAATTACACACACACACACACACACACTATTGCCCTCCTTCATGCCTTTAAAGACTAATTTAAACATTTTATATTATGCATTTTGCCTGAAATGCGAACCGAGAGGCTGACCCACTAGCTGAAGAGAAAGTTGCCTCCTCCCTCCCTGTTTTTCCACAAACTTTCTATCTGAAATATTTGTTGAGGCTGAGATATATTCCAAAATTTGAAGTTATTGTTCTGCTGAAATTTCTTTGCGCTTCACTTTCTTCTTATATTGTACAATTTTTTAATATAAAAAGAAATAACATTCAAAAGAATGATAATGTCCAGGCTACCAGTTTTGGCGGGTGCTGCAGGAGCTTTGGGAGCGACATATTGTCCACCCTATATTGCTGTTGATGGTGCATATCATGCTCGTCCCTCAGGGCAGACATCTTCTGCGGGTTCATCAAAGTCAGTAACATTTCTGGCACTAGTTTGATTATTCTTTCCCATTGATCATGCAAGTACCCAGTTTTAAACTACTTAACTTGAAGAGTATGAAGCAAAAATTTTGCAGAAGGAAAAAAAACTTTAAGCTTTTTTTGTATACCTTTGCAGCAAAGAGAACAGTTCAAGTAAACCCAGTAGTGAATGGAAGCCTTCACAGAGACCTGGTAAGACAGGATATTGTCCTTTTGACTTCTGTTCTCGACTAAGCTTTAGACTACTTATAACTTTGCCTAGCCATTATGTTGTTGTCGAATAATATTGTCTTCATTGCAGAGCTTGTGAGTGATGAATTTGGGCAGCGACAAAACAAACCTCGAAGGCAAGTTGGATTCTTTTACTGTTCTACTTCATTTTTACCCATGATGCATTTTTTTTATGATTATTTTCTGTGCAGATATTCAGAGATGAACTTCGGCCAGTGAAATACATAGATATGGTTGAGTGAAGTTGAATAAGCAGATAAAGGTCATATTTTTTTCCAATTAAACTTTTGCATTTTTTGGCTCTCATCAAATTCTGAGTTGAGATTATTTGCTGCTGCAGGCCTTCTTTCCAGGCCCTTTGTGGTCTCCAGCTTTTCTACTGGAACACTTTGGGCTGCAATATTTTCCAAGATATCTTAGGTAAGTACTAATTCTCAGGTTTGGTTATGATTCGTCATATTATCTTAACAGTTATAGTTTATTTATTAGTTTATAAATAAGTCATGCTATATCTGCTGAGACAAAAGATCTCAATGCCACCTTAAAGGCCTGATATTTGATTGAAAAATTGTGTAAGGGAGTCCTTGTTCTTGCAGCAAATGCTGATTGTTGTTGTAAAACTCTTCCATTTTTCCAAGAAAGCCCTGACTTGTGCTCTAGCTATTTTTGTTAAGCAAATGTAATTTGCTCAGATTATAGAGTGGGAATGGATGTTGAGTGCTTTCAAAGTTTGGGGTATGCATATATAGTTGAATTTATATTTTTATGTGCGTAAATGTGACTTCATGTATAGAAGATCTACAGCTACTCTTAAGAATTTAGCAACCACTGCTTTTTGGCAATTAAGCAAATATTTATAAGCAGTATGTACATTTAGCTGCATGGTATTTTTGTTATTCAAAATGTTTAGGGGATAATGTGAGTGCACTTAGTTCTAAACATTCCTTGGAGTGTAAATTGTTTATTAAAATGGGTCCCCTATATGTATGTTTAAAAATGTATAGTTATCTTGGTTTACAGGTAGGTTCTAGAAATTGCATGCTTATGGAAACTTGTTGCGGTCCAAAGACTGATGCCTTCAATAATTTTTTTTTTTTTTTTTTTTTCTTTTAGTTAATTGCACTTGTGTTTATTCATTTCAAGTTATTCCATATTCGTTTCTGTGCTTACCCCCTCTCTGTATATTCTTTTGGTGTTGCAGTTATATGTGACCAACGCCTGCTCATGCTGCAGTAAATTTAACAACATTGTGGCTTGACAGGTGGTAGTAGCTTGTTCAAACGTGCGGTATGTATGAACGGTGAAGAAATACTCCTTTCCGCATTTTAGTATCACTAATAAAAATCGGACAAACTCATGATTTCCCTTCATATGCAAAATTTTCAGGTTTTCCTGTGGTTTGGTGTTTTAGTGCAGCTTGTGAGAAATATGGCAGGCTTCTTCAAAGAACTATTGAAAAAAAAAAATTGGAAAAGAACAAGTACTATTGTGCAGCTGCTGTTTGCTTAGTGGAGTTTGAATATTTCTAGCTTATAGATGGCATCTTGGCTTTTAACATCAGTGCTGAGTTTTCCTTTGGTGATTTGATCATTTATCCTGGGTTTTGAGGGTACCTTTTATGTATGGGGATTTCTCATCTAGTCGAGTGAGTACTTGCTATTTGGTGAGAGACTGGAGGCAAGTTTTATTTGTCAAAAAAGGACTCTTAAATGTCAGTAATTAGTATTGGTTTATTGAGTGGGTTTATTATGGATACTCTACCAAACTCATCTCTGGTGATTTACTTCTGTAGGTAATATAATACAATGCTTGGCTTTATGGTATTTGAAATGAGACTCCCCTTAATAACCCCTTTGTATCAGCTTCAATAAATCACCTATTTATGATCCTGAGTAGGTCACAATCTCGATTTGTAAAGCATATTTGGTGAACTTGTATCCTATCATTTTGAATAGATGCTTTTTGTTATTATACCAGTCCACCGACATGTACAGGTGACATTGAATTGAATAAGGATGGAATAAAATTCTATATATCATATGTATGTCTTGGCCTTCTCAACCTTATCAGGGTGATTATAATATTCTATCGTTTTCAACTACAAACCACCCAATCAATCAGAGGCTGGGTGGATGATTGTGTACTGCAGGGAAGCATCGTATCGAAGCCCATTTGTTTATGATTTGTGAATCTTTCATTACAGCTGCTTCATTGTGTCATTAATAGGACCAAAAAAAAAAATCCTATTTCCAATGCTTTCATCACTGTCTCGGAGACCACCGTTTATTCCAAATTGATTCCGAAGCCAAAATGAAAATTTGAGTCTGAAAATTGGAATAACTGAATCAGTGGCAGCTGGATTTAAACAAGTTGTTGTTTAACCTGAATTGATTCCCACCAAGCTGTAGCTGGCGGGGATGGTTATGAGTTGCTGCATCTACACCGTCTCTTCATGTTGGAGACATCGAGTACACACATCCAACGGTGGAAATTTGGTCAATATGGAAAAAGACAACAAAAAGTCAGCAATTTTGGGACAATGTGGTTGGGTCTGGTGATGTGTCCGTTCAACCAACCCACTAATCCAAAGTGGGCAGGGTAACTTTGAACGGCCAGGATCAAGTTGTGAGACCCACCGACATGGGCGAAGAGTCAACCTGACGCTCCAAAAACAAGGGAGCATATGTACTCATACGCCGCCGCTGTATCCTGTTACTCTCCCCTTTTTCTTCACACGAGTCGGATCGCACGTGCCACCATTTTCAGACATTTTTCTGGCTCTCCCCTCTCCCCTCTCGCTCTATCGTTCTAAAACCTCTGGATCACGTCAGTCAATAACTTTTCTCGTTCATTCTTCAACCTCTTAGTCTCTCTCTAAAACATTCTCTCTCTAGATCTCTTTTCCTCTATGTAGAAGCTTCTTTTTCTACTAAGATGTCTCTGGATCAGCTACTGTAGCTGAATCTGAACAGTCATTTTCACTGACACCTGATTTCAAGAAAATCTGGTAATTTTTAGGGTTTTGCATTCTGATTCTGCTCTTCATTGAATAAAAATGTGGAACGTTGCTTCATTTCTTGTATATGCATGTTGTTTTTCAAAGATTTGAGTTGCTGGAAACTGACAAGTAGTGTTGGTAGCATTAGGCTCTGTTTGGCTGCTGAGAAAGTGCATGACAGGAAAAGAAATAGAAAATTTAAATTGAGGGAACAGAGATTTCATTCCTCTAAGCTTCCTACAACTCTTTCGGGTAGCTGAGTTGAGTTGAAGTTCTTGTTAATGAAATCTGTGCTTGATACTTTTTATTGCTTTGTTCCATTGCCAACTGATAAGCAGTTTTTTTATTTTAAGTTTGATTCAGTCTTTTGGTTACCTTAGAAAAGAAACCAAATTTTTTTCAGTCTTCACATTCAGTTAATTTTCCTTTTTCTTTTTTGAAACAAAAGCAACGTAACATTATATTCATTTTCGTTTCTTTTTCTCCTTTCTTAGAAACGCGTAGAAGACATTTGTTATGGCTTTTTATTCGTAGACTATTGTTTGTTTAGCTTTGGATTCTGATGAAGCTATCTCATCTTTATCTGCGATTCGGTTTTGGATCATTCTACTGTGAGTTTGATTACTGAGCGATTGTAAAAAAAGAAAAATTCAGCTGTCTAAGTTTTGAATGCAAAACATTTCATTATTTAGGAACTGTGGAAATAGTAGCTCCAATCAATATGTTCAGCTAAGTTAATTTAAACAAAAAGAAGGTAATTTTCTTTGGAAGCAAAAATAGTTGGAATCAATTTTATTTTATTTTATAATCTTCTTCTCCTCTTATTATTGTTATTATTATTACTATTATTTTTATTTTTATTTTTATTATTATTATTTTCAGCCATCAAAATGAAGGGTTGTGGTTCTTATTGACTCGGTCTTTTTTCTGTACAAAGGTATTGAAAAATTGTGCTGTTTTGTTTTGTACAGAATCAAAACTTGAGGAGCTGTAGAAGAAAGTTTTTTTGGAAGTATTTTTATGATATGGGCTGAATCCACAATCTTTAAGCATTTCAATGCTGGTTTTGGTCTAGATATCATTCCAACAATCTGGATTTAGGTTCTTTTGGCAATGTAATATAGTTGAAGAACCAATGGAGGAAAGTAATGGTAGAGGGGATTTTCATGGAAATGTAGTTAGACAGTCATCGTTAAGGCCAGGTGGAAGCTTGAAGTCAACATTATCAGGTAGATCAACTCCTAGGAACTCTCCTTCATTTCGAAGATCGCATTCAAGTCGGACCCCAAGAAGAGAAGCTAGAAGTAGTGGGGTTGGTTCTCAGTGGTTTCGGAATAACAGGGTAGTGTTCTGGTTGATATTGATTACCCTCTGGGCTTATCTTGGATTTTATGTTCAGTCCAAGTGGGCTCATGGTGATAACAATGAAGACATTATCGGGTTTGGAGGTAAACCAAATAATGGAATTTCTGACTCTGAACTGAATCGGAAAGCACCTTTGATTGCCAATGACAAATTGTTGGCAGTTAAAAATGGTTCTGATAAAAATCCAGTTGACAGTGGTAAAAGGGTTGATGTGGTTTTGGCAAAAAAGGGGAATAGTGTTCCATCTCGTCGCAGTGCATCATCGAAGAAGAGGAGTAAGAAATCAGGACGCAGTTTGCGTGGTAAAACACGTAAACAGAAGACTAAAACTGAGGTTGAAGTCACTGAAATGGACGAGCAGGAACAGGAAATTCCTAAGCGAAACACGTCCTATGGGTTGCTGGTTGGTCCTTTTGGCACGACAGAGGATAGAATTCTGGAGTGGAGTCCGGAAAAGCGTTCTGGAACCTGTGACCGGAAGGGGGAACTGGCACGTCTTGTTTGGTCTAGAAAATTTGTGTTGATATTCCATGAACTTTCAATGACCGGGGCTCCGCTTTCAATGATGGAATTGGCAACAGAACTTTTGAGCTGTGGGGCCACAGTTTCTGCTGTTGTTCTTAGCAAGAAGGGTGGTTTGATGCCAGAGCTTGCTAGGAGAAGGATCAAAGTGCTTGAAGACAGAGCAGATCTGAGTTTCAAAACTGCCATGAAGGCAGATCTTGTGATTGCAGGATCGGCAGTCTGTGCATCGTGGATAGGTGAGAAACTTTTGCTATAGTTATTAACAATGTTCATCAAAGTTGAAGGTGATCAGTTTTGTTAATATCAAAATTATATAGGCGTTTTTAACTGTGATATCTCCCTGTTGCATTAACGAACTGCTTAATTTGAATTAACAATTGCACTGTGCTTCATGTTTTGTTCAATGGCAACAAAAGCTCTAATATATGATTGCGAAAAGATATTTGGCTTAATTAAATCACAAGGTTGGTAGCTATTAGGCCACTCTCAGATTTTGAATGGTGTCACCTTTTTGAGGAATGGCTTGCAATGTGCTTGTCAGAATGCAATTTTCAGTGACCTAATTAAAACAAAGATTACATGTAACAATATTTCATGGTTTTGGATTTTAGAGTGATGATTTATATTGCACTTATGCATATAAAGTCACATGTTCAAGAAATTTATACAGAATTCAATCTCTGTTATTGTTATTACCTTTGTTTCGGATGGTGTTTTTACTAGGCAAGCATGCGTTCCAATCTTTGCTAGGTACAGTATTATTTCTCTGAACCTACATCGTGATTCTACACAAAAATTGAAACTTGGTTATTGTAAAGAGTATCTACAGCTGTAAATGATTCTAGTTTTGCAGTATGGACCATTAGTCAAGTCCTGGAATGCACAAACTTCCTATGAATCTCCTTACATCCAGGTTATTTTTCTCTTCTTTTTTGTTAATTAATCTAACATATAGAGAATATCTTATGCTTGCTTATTTAAAGTCCCACAAGTCTTTCAAACCCCTTAAAATCCATAAAACATATTGCCATATTTCATTTCCCCATTAGATATTCCCTTAGTTATTGTTGAATTGTTTATGTTTAAAGTGTTCTTTTAACAAACAAATTTTCTAATTAAAAGATGGTCAATATTAATTTCAGTGATTTCTTAATCATTAAAACAATATAGGTGTTGATATCCAATAGTGATGACAATATGGTAGCTTAGCTTGAAATAGGGTATCCTCCCTCTACCCACCTTGTCCTTCTTGGTACAGGGCTGATGTGGCTTGCATCAATTCAGAGTACTGTTCCAACAATTGTGTGCATGGATTGGGGCTCTTATGACTTGTAGCTTTTATAGAATTGGCCTGCCTTGTTGTGATTGATGCTGATCAATATTGGTAATCATGCAGATGCATGCAATGAAGAAAATACAAGTAGTTTCATGCAAAGAGTAGGATTTATTTTATGTAGTCATTAGTGTAAAGGGAACATATATACCTGTTACATGAGTTATACACTTTAGGCCCTGTTTCAACATCCTACTTATGCTTGTTATTTATTCATATTCCCTAGCATTATTGTCATTTTTGGCCAGCCTACATCTGAAACTGTGGTAGGTATCTAGTAATATTTTCCAAATAGTCATTGACATGGTCATGTTCATAGTAATTAAAAATAATAACATGGTAATATGCTCATTCTTTTCATTTCTGGTGATTTCCTTATCAATGATGCCTTGGGAAGCATATGATGAAATTACATTGATACTTCCACATATTATGAATGAAGTAGGAGACATCTCTATTTTTCTGCTGGGGAATCTTTAGAATTACCACTGCTTAGCTTTCAATTCGCCTCTGACCATCAAATGAAATGTGAATAACCCGGTCATTGTTTAAATCATCAAAGATAATTATCTTAATTCCTATGGAGTTGAGTATAAGAACCTGTTTAAAGGCGACATCTCTGTCAATGTTTGAAAAAGCATTTGCTTCTTTTTTATATATTGCTGTAATATAAACTAATATTTGATAATTAATATTTTGGTTTCAGAACAATATATTGCACATTTTACGGCTGGGTCAAGTCAAATTGTGTGGTGGATCATGGAAAACAGGCGGGAGTATTTTGATCGGTCAAAGCTTGTCATTAATAGAGTGAAAATGCTGATTTTTCTTTCAGAATCACAATCTAAACAATGGCTTACTTGGTGCAAAGAAGAAAACATTAGGCTGATTTCTCAGCCTGCTGTGGTTCCGCTCTCTGTTAATGATGAACTAGCTTTTGTAGCTGGCATCGCTTGTTCTCTAAATACTCCATCTTTCACCACTGAGAAAATGCAGGAGAAAAGGCGCTTATTACGAGATTCTATCAGAAAAGAGATGGGATTAACTGATACTGATATGCTTCTGTTGTCACTAAGCAGCATAAACCCTGGAAAGGGCCAATTTTTTCTTCTTGAATCAGTGCGTTCAATGATTGAACAAGAGCCTTCCCAGGATGATTCTGAACTGAAAGATTTGGTGAAAATAGGCCAAGACCAATCTAACTTTTCTGGCAAGCATTACTCAAGGGCTTTGCTTCAAAATGTCAACCATTTTAGTGTATCTTCAAGTGGTTTACGCCTTTCTAATGAGTCTTTTATCGAGTTGAATGGACCTAAAAGTAAGAATTTAATGTTACCCAGTCTCTTTCCGTCCATTAGTCACTCAGATGCAGTGAGCATTGGCAGTGGTTACAAAAGAAGAAAAGTGTTATCTGAAAATGAAGGAACACAGGAACAGGCTCTTAAAGTTCTTATAGGGTCTGTTGGATCTAAAAGCAATAAGGTCCCTTATGTCAAGGGACTTCTCAGATTTTTAACCCGTCATTCAAACTTGTCGAAGTCAGTGCTGTGGACTCCAGCAACCACACGAGTTGCTTCACTTTACTCTGCAGCCGATGTTTATGTTATCAACTCCCAGGTATGGCTCTTCATAGTCAATAGCTAATCAATGTAACAACGTGTTGCTAACTCTGGAGTTCTGAAATAATTTGTTAACATTACAAAATTCAAGTTTTAGAATCTTCAAATATTTTGGTTGAAAATGGTTACATAAAGTTATTTATATAATGATGAGCTGGAGATTTTTTTAACTTGATTCCTCTTCTATATAATATACTTAGGCAATGTTTAGTTCCTAGACAAGATTAAGGAAAACAAGTATTAGGGAAAATGATATTCTTATGTTTGATTTACTTTAAAAAATACATAAGAAAATCAAATATAATTAAAATTAGTTAAAAGCTTATACATTATCAAATTGTTTAACCATTATATAGAAGAGGAAAAATAGGTGAAATGAGTTTAAATGAGCTTGTAAACATAATTTATTAGCTTTAAATCTATTTTTTTATTTTCTTTTACTTTTTATTTCTTTCCATTTTTCCTCTCTATTTTCTTTCCCTTTTAATTTGTCTCAAAATTTCCAACAGAACATAGAGGTGTTGATTTCCATCTTATGATACAAGTGAACTACATATGTATTATTGCTACTATTTCTCACTAGTTACACTTCATCTTTTCTCTTCAGTGGCTTCAAGCCTCATCCTTGAATGCTATTGGCATTGATTTTCCTCCCTCTCAAAGAACTTGAATGTATTGCTGATGGGTGTAAAGTACCCCTTTAGATTGTCAAAGTTTGTAGCATATCTATTTAAGATGTTGATGCCATGGTTGACAACCGAACAAAATGTTTTCCTCTCCGACTATGAAAATTTTGGAACCAAAAACTCATGGCAGTTCAAATTGAAACAGAACCATTCCTTTGATCCTAACCATGTTAGAAATAGTCTCTTCTCGGTCGTACC